>CM060575.1:2400000-3600000 GCA_030625065.1 Alectoris magna | reverse complement strand
AACAGCAGCAGATGGGAGAATTGAGATCTTTTACAAGTTTGTTTGTTTTTTTTTTAACAGTCATCCACTCCCTACAAGGACATGCAAATCCAGACACTATAGGGCAAGTGCAGCATTGTAAGTGATAGGGAAGGTTTTCCTATATGTCTGTTTTCATTAAACAAAAATAGTTTAAAGTCATTACCTATATATGAACTGTGGAACATAGAAGGCACATGTGAAAGACTTGGTGATGATCAGAGTCACAGCAGTTTTACCACAATAGTTTCATAATTAGTAACTGCGTATTTATCAGCTTTAAGGTCCCATATGTTTCCTCGTAAATTCATAAATTAACTAACAGAAATAAAATCATACATTTATCACCAGTTATATTTCACTTGATTCTGACAAAGATATTTATACTATTTAATACTATTTACAAAATCAGTGTTTTCTCTCATTAGATGCTCATCCAACTGCAAAGCATTCTCCTAAAAATAAATGGTAAGTTTTTATGTTTTTTTTTTTTTTTCCTTCCTGTACTCAAAAAAAAAAAAATGCTGTTACAGAAGGAAATACACCATGTGCTGCCTTCTGACATATTTCCTGTGGAAGCAGTCACTTCCCTTGCATTGTTTTATCACATTTCCATTAGATTTTTCTTCATGGAATCATATAACCATTAAGGTTGGAAAAGACCACTGAGATCATCTAGTACAACCGCAAGCTCACCACCACCATGCCACTAAACCATCCCCTTAAGTGCCAAGTTTCTTGAAAACCTCCAGGGACTGTGACTCCACCATTTCCCTGTGCATTCTTCCAATGACTTATCGCTCTTTCTGTGAATAATTTTCTCTTAATCAAAGGGAGAGAACTCAAAGGAATTAGAGTTGCAAGAGAACCACACTCTCCCCAATGAGTCTTCATCCAGAAAGAGAACAGACTTGTACGTTAACATGTAAAAATACCGTGTATTTATTTAAAATGACTTCTCGGTACTTCATACGAAAACCCAAAATACAAATGAAGAAACATCTATCTGAAGACCTCAGAGTTCCATGAAGTAATGCCTGAGTTACCCAGATGCAAATAACTCATTAAAAATATCAGTAAATGCATGAGTGTAGGATAAAATAAAGTGGAAGTGGGGTTTGGGGAGCTTTTTGTAGTGACTGACAAAAACATTAAGAGTATCTCAGAAATAAAAAGACAGTTTTCTTCCTCAAGGAGGAGATGGAGCCATCCTTCTATGAGCAACTTAGGTTTTTCCTGTGTATGACTCCTGAAGACCCCCATATGTTCCCTGTTGAAGAGCCTAATGAGCTGCTCCAGCACTGAGAGCCCGAAGATTTTTTGTACACATTGAATTTCTATTACAAATGGGTTAAAAGTGTGTATGTCTGTGCATATGCAAATTTTTCTAGAACACAGAGCTTTGGGTTTCTCTTGGCAAGGTATGTGCCTTTGCACGCATAGAATTTTAATTTCAAGGGATTTTATTACAACCATCAGTTATTGTGCTATAGCAGTAGCTAGAGGGACTGATTTATTCTCAAATGCCTTTGGCTTCGTATTGTATATCGAGTAATGCTGCTGTTATAAATATATCTGGGTGAAGAAACGTCTACAGTTCTGTGCGTAATACTAAGCATAGTTAAGGTTTCAAGCATTGTATACAAGAGGGTGTGTTGTTTTTTTTTCCCCACTGGAAGAAACAGGCAATTATTATGGCCCATTGAGCTCAGATTGAGCATTTCCATCAAAAAAAAAAAAAAAAAAGAAAAAAAAAAAAAAAGAAAAAAGAAGCATCGTGCTACAATCCTTGTAAAGCTGTAAATGCAAATGGGAACCATCTCATCTTCCATAAAAAATAATCTATGGTTTTATTTGCTTCTTCCTTTCCATTTCTTCTTATCCTCAGTTTGCAAAAGATTACAAGACAGGAGAACTGTGCTGAGGGGAAAAAAATAAATAAATAGAAAATCTCTAAAAATAAATCAGAAACACTCTAAAAATTGTTGCTGTATTCAATCAGCATGTAGGTAATTATTTCCCTGTATAGTATTTACTCTTTTAAACAGTAGAGACTACCCAAAATCCGATTTTCATCTTTTCTTGGCCTTGGGCTAAGATACTTTTTTTTTTTTCCATAGCGATTGACCAACACAGCGATCATCCATAGCGATTGACCAACACAGACCTGGCAATCTACCTTGGCTTTTGTTTTGCTTTGTTGTTTTTAACAGTTGTACTCCCAAAATGTGCTGCAGGTTACACAAAGACCTGGGTCACTGAATTTGCCTTTTGCTTCCCAATTCCATACACAAAAACTTGCAGTACTGCAGCACAGCTGGGAAGCTCTTCATTTTCTGAGACCCCTGTAAGCACAAAACCTGCAACAACTCCAGCCAGCATGACAGCTGTTCCCCCACTGTATCCCACTGCATAACCGTTTCCCTGATGTTTATAAAAGGGGTAGCAACCATGAGTCTCTGGTGTGCCTTTTGTGAAATGGACCACTAGGAGAAAAACTGGTTTACGTCTACTTCGCATCTACATTATGTGACTATGTGACTATCCCTTGAATGCTAACATACTACTGCCTTTCAGTTGGAAACTTCCATGCAGGATAGGTTCATAAAAACTGGTAAAAAAAAAAAAAAAAAAAAGTCTCTAAAAAGTATTTTTGCAAGTATTGTTCAAGAAAAAAGCCTGCATGGAAAATATCCTCAAAATTAAATTCTGCACATGTATGTTAAAGAACAACCCCATGAGAAACTTCATCTATAGTATTCAAATAGTATTCAAATTAGTATTAGTATTCAAATAAATATTCCTTTGGTACACAAAAGACCAGCTACAGTATACTTTAATTTCCCTGCATAGCACAGTCTACATTATAAGGAATAATCAGAAGGCAAAGACACTGTATTAAAAGAATAAATGGACACTGCAAAGAACATAATTGAAAATACTGTGATGCTAAAGAAATAATAAGCATAAAGTATGTTATCTTCGAATGCAAACACTACCAGACCAAGACCTGCTCATTACATGTATTACACTGTTTACTGCTGCATAAATCATTTTCTTGCATCACAAGCATACAGTTAATACCAGAATTTATTCTTGTAAAATCTTGTAACTTTGGGGAAATGGATGTTAAGTCTCTGCGCGGAAAAATTAATGCAGTTTGTGGCATGAATACCTATTAAGCGATAAACTCTGAAGCTAGTGTAAATACAGAATGAAGTCAGACATATTAATTAATATCTAAGTATCAGGTATTGCTAACAGCTTTTGAAATGAATGCTACGATATGCTATTTCATAGATTCTTTTTAAAAAGTAATAGAGACAATGACTGAAAACTATAGACCAAGAACACATAATAAAATGAAGTGCATATCTATTTTACATACAAGAAATTCCTATATTGTAATCAGAAAAATGAATACCAGCCTGTTAAGGTGCCAATTACGTATATTAAATACATAGAACATCTTGGAAAAATTCTTCAAAGAGGAAGAGAAGGCTGAAAATAAGGATATCAGTGCACATGGTCATGGATTTTCAGACAGTTATTCAAGCCAGTTATGCTACAAATTGCCACTGCAGGTATCACCTGTGTGTTATCAGTAAACATCTGGAAGGTGCCTGTGTCCTGCTAAAAATAAGTCACCAACATTCAGTTGTTAATGCTTGACAAATAACAAAAAAAAAAAAAAAAAAAAAAAAAAAAAAAAAAAAAAAACCACCACCATAACACAGCTTTTATCTGGCAGATAAAATTATCAGCTGAAGAGGTCCTTATAAAAGGAACTGGCTTGAGATACAAAATATTGACAGGTCAGCAAGAAGCCAATGAATTGACAAATACCCAAACTTTGATTTGTCAATTTCCTTGGGGTTATTCTTTTAAATAATATGAAGTTAAACCTTGTAGTGATACAAAGAGAAAGGATATAGAAACAGAAAGTAGGTTAATTTACTTGAAACTACTCAAAACATATTGCGATTCTGGACTATTAACCTAATAAATTAGTCATCAACAGATTTATTAGGAAAACTTATTTATTCATCTGCAAATAAAATAGAAAATCCTTAGGATTTTCAACATTAACTACACTTAGCATTCAACAATTCCTTTAACTGAGATTTAATAAGTATGGTCCGTGCCCAGACATTTACAGTTACTTTATATAGACATTCTTGTCAATAAAATCTGATTGAAAAAAATAAAAGGAAAAGAAAAATGTGAACAGTATGAAGTGAATTCACTAGAACAGTCAGCTTTCATGCATCACTCCACTTGAAATTTTGGCGGATGGCTTCATTATTTATGAAACGTATCTGCACTACTTGCCTTTACATCTTGGGAGAGAATTGCAAGGATATAAACGAAAGATGCAAATTAATCACTTATCCACACTGATTTTCAGAAGGAAGTAGGCCTCTAAATGTCATCAATGTCTTTTAAATTATCCTTTCCATTTTCTACATTAAATGCAATGGTAAGTTCCGTGCTTGCACAAAAAAATCACAAATCAAAACACCAGTATTGTGCCCTTTGTCACATTTATCAGCTTGTTCTGTAATAAATCTTTTTTGTGAAGCAGAGGCTGCCTTTACTGCACTCATTTATCAAACAGTGGACCCCTTAGGTGATGTTCTTTTCCTAAAGCATACCAAAGGCATGGAGGAATTATGCCTTCACAAAGTTTAGAGAGAGAACTTCACACACTAACATCACTGACGCTTTATAAATATATCCAAGAACAGAAGTTTTCTGTTTTGTTTTGCTTTTTAATGTTTCGAATGAGTCCCACAGAGAAAAGACCGGTGTGTCCAAACTCAAAACAGTCTCACTTTTGTGGCATGTGCTTGACCTGTGGTCTGCAATAGGACTAACAGTTCCTGGGAGCATTTCTATTTCAGGCTGATTTTAAAGAGCTGTAAACCAAACGTCACAAGGAACACATTTTATGATATATTTTTTCCCCCTCACATGGCATTGTTCAGTAGAATGATAGGCTGTACAAACAGGTAGAATGTCTGGTGCCACAAACATTGGTTTCTCAAAGCTGCTGATGCTGGTAATGTAAAAATGCTTTTTTCTGCTCTGTACTGTAAATCTTACACACCAAAGGCAATATCTTTCTTTCACTTACACCAGCAGAATTGCAAAGGAACAATACTGAGATGATTTATTATAGAGTTAGAAATGTAAAGAATGTCTTTAGAATGTAAAGCAAGTCTTGTAGCTGAAGGTAACTCCAGTTCCTGGCACTTAATGATCACAGGTATCCAGATGATACACTTCAGATCAGAGTACAAAAGAGACATGGCAAGACTGTGTAACCACTTCTTCTGCTTGGACCTAAAGATTATTACATAATCACTTCCAACAACTTTCAAGTTGTCACTATATTAGTAAGAAACAGTAATGTAAGTATAATAAGTAATGTCTTTAATTATCTGCAATTAATAGTAGATTACCCTGAAACATTCATTTCAAAGAAAACAAAGCCACGACAAATTGCTGTATCAAACATAGTAGTATTGAGAACAAAATACACCAGTAAGTGAGAAGTAAGTGAGCAGGAACTATCTAATAACAATACCAGCTACATTTATCCTCATATGCTGCCATTAACAAGAAGGATACTCAAATTAAAATTTATCATGTTTCTATTCAATAGCGTAACAATGTAGGCTATTGCAAATCTTCAACTTTTCTAGGATTCAAGTCCAACCTCCAAGTGTTATTTTGCAGTTCATTACTTTTACTGACTTACACCCCAGGAGCCCAGCTATCGTGCACAAGAATAGGAGTCCTATTGCGAGGTGGGGAAAGCAATGCTCCAGGAGCTTTCCTCCCACCAGCACAAACTGCACAGTTTCATGATTTAGAAACATGGGTGCTACTGCTCCACATCACTGATGTTGGGCCACAGCTGAATATGGCTCATCATTAGTAATATGAAGTGTTTCAAAACTTCCAGCATCGTAAAGGTATGATTTGGAAATTTTGCATTTATTTTCACATACAGACTAGCTCTGAATACCACTGTTCAACATAGGAACAGTCCTCAGGAGGACTTCTTTTGAAAGAATCCAAATTATTTTCCTCCAAGTGGAAATCTATCTTGTAGGCCTTACAGATATTGATCTTATCTCCCAGTTTGCCCACAGTTTTCAAGTGAAAAAGCGTGGGACAAAACCAAAGTTTCTTTCAGCCTTTGTAGTATTGGCATCCTAAAGGAAGGTGTTTTATTCTGCACAATGCCCACACCTAATAGTTAGACAGGGAAGGCAAGGGCATTCTGCCTTAATCTCCTCTCCTAAACAGCTTAACTAAGTATAGAAGATGCCGTGTCTAGCATTCAATAATTACTCACTCGGTGCATTTACTGCTTCTAAGAATGCATTACAAGGGCTGTCAATAAAATTTAATCAGTAATATATTTTTAGTGGCAGCGTTACAGCTTGCTGCAACAAAACCCTTTTTTTGCTCCAAGATTTTTTAAAGCCTTCCTAAAAAAATAAAAAAAAACAACAAAAAAACTCTTGACACTTTGTAATGAAGGACACCTAGAGATTATCATATCAGGGCGTCCATTAGGGCACTGTATTCTTCTCACTCAGGTTACCTTGGACAAGTAAGTCTCATTTAAAACATTCTTTGCTTTTCTCTTAAGAAAATGAACAATCACTGGCAAAAAATTGGGTGCAGCTGGCAAAGTTAAACATTTTTCACCCTTTAATGGAACTACGGTAATGTTCTTACTGCCCTAAAAATAGAGAATTAGAAGGAAATACTTAAACTTATGTATAGGCATGTGCATGCACGCACACCTATGCTCATTTTGCAAACTATATGTCATGCTCTTCAATGTCCTCCGTGATAACAAGCTTGAAACTGCAGCTTCAAGATTCTATTGTATCTATACATTCTGAAGTAATTTTAATGACACACTGCATACAATTGTTATGCATGGAAGAGCTGCTGCCAACATTTCTTTGAGACTTTGTGATGAGCTGCCCAAAGGTGAACTATGCTGACAGAGTTTCAGGTCAGAGTTTATGAGATAGAGACATCTTTTGCTATATATATATATGAAAGATCTCAATACCGTATCTTTTTACAATAAAAAAATCATCTCTTCTTCATATAGCAATACATTTCTTCACTGTCGTGCCGTATCTTAACCCAAATTGAAAGGAGAAAGAATTCTACCTACAAGTTTTCTTATATCTGTCTGTAGCCCCGCATACAGGGAAGAAAACATTTTGCTACTTATATTTGGTGTTTAAGTTGCAGCACAGGATAAATCAAATTGCTCTATTTGTAAATAATTTCAACATCATGTTATAATATTCATGGCTAAAATAGTAACTGTAGAGTGCAATGCAAAATGCCCACTTCATTCTCATTTGCATGCAAGTAATGCTCACACTGTGATGGTACAGTCTGTGCATTCAGTATAGTATGGTAAGACATTGGGAACAATTCTTTTGCACCTTGCAATTCTCTCACACCTGAACAGATTTTGTAGAACTTAATTCATTCAATTATGCAATGAGGTAAATACACAGAATTACTCAAGTCATTGTAGACTGCAGATTATTGCCTTTCCTCACTTTTATTTCCAGAAATTCTTTGTTGTTCGTTTTTCATGATTTTAGCCAAGTATGCACCTGATGAGAATGTTTGAAGCATATGTTACCGAGCTCACTTTCTTCAGCCATTTATTATTTTGTTCTGGTCTTATCAAAATTACCATAAAACTACTGGTGCATCCCTGAGACTAAAGCTCCCAGTTTGCAGGAGATCAGTGCACTGCTTCTGTTGCTGTTTGCCCTGAATTTTGGATATATTTAACTAGAGTCTGTTGTGGGTGGGGTATTTTTTGTTTGTTTGTTTGTCTTTTTCCCCTTGGCTTTCTTGATTGTCCTTGAATCACAGCAACTCTGACCTCCCCTGGATTTGTCCCTCTGCAAGGTCCCTGCTGCAGAATGGCTGCATCACTAAGAGTGAAAGCTAAGGCTGTGCAAGGAAAGAAGTGCAATAACACCAGGGGAAGTGCAGGTGAAAAGCATTAGTTGACAGATTAAAAATTCAAATGGAAAAAGGAGGAAAAAAAAATAAAAGAAATGCAAAAGGGTAAAGAAGTCAAACAACAACAACAAAAACAGGAAGAAAAAAAAATGTGAGCATATAAGCGCTGGAAAAATAAAAGAACGGAACAATGTCTTCATGTTCTACGTTGTTATGTCAGATTAAATGCAATCTAGTCTAGTGAAATCAAAGTCTAAACAACCTCATTATTTTCCAATCAGCTAGTCTTCAAGTTTAGCAAATTTTCAAGCCTGGGATTAGTTTATGTGATTAATCGATTTTTAGTGTTATATGATGTAAAAGCTATTCTGTTCTGCTAACTACCTGAAACACTGAGATCAATTCTGAGAGTAAAACATCAATTACCTCACTTACGGAGAGAGGATAAGCAGCAATTAAAAGGGTAGCTAATGCTTCTCTGCATTAGGTTACTTGTCTCATTTGTCAGTATATCATATCAATTGCTTGATTTCTAATTTTCCACACAGTCTTGAATTCAGGACTTTTGCATCCCTGTTAGGTGTATTCTGAGACAAAGTTGCCTCCTATTACTTACACAAAAATTCCTAATGTGTCTCAAAAAGCACATGTTATTACAAGCATTAATTATTTCCCATTGAGCTAAGACACTTAAAAATTTTCTTTCAACCTGGGCTTAGATACACTGTAATTTCAGTCACGCGCAAATGAATCTGAATAATAGTACTTCTAATATCTAATGTCCATCGTGACAAAAAGAAGTGAGTCTTGCAGGAACTAAGCACCTCTAGTTAAAATACAGCCTTTGCCTTGCGTCTGCAGCATAGCATGAGAGTCTCCCAGCGCTTTATGTTAGGAAGACTGTGCGGTATTCCTGAAAGCCTAAAAACAACTACAAACAGGAGGAAGTGCACAGAAGGGAAGCACTGTTTCCAAACGTCAAGCTGTGTAGCCAGAGTTGGAAAGGGCAACATACAGTGATGACTTTGGTCAAAATCAACAAAGGCACAGAGACAGCAAAGCTGTTAAGTCACCAACTAAGCAACCAAACAGGCATTGCTACATACCTCCAGCCGTCTATGCGTGTGCTGAAAAAGATGTATGGCCATTAGAATTGCAAAGTCGACAGCACAGGAAAATTCTGCAGAGAGAGCTCAACTTGGTAACCCCAACAGATCCCATGAGCTTTTTGTTATCTCATTCTCCTCTCCTTCAGTCACTGAGACATTTCCACACTGCTTTTCAAGGAGCTTAGCCTTCTGTGCCTGCAATGCAGGCCCCTGGCTAAAGCTCCCAGGACCTGGAGCTGCCAGGCAGGAATCCCAACAGGCTATGTTAGAGCAGACCTCAAGTCAGGGAGATCCTGCGGCATTACAGCAGGCATATAGTAAAGCTCTGTCCATTTTCAGAGTGTTATAAAATATTGCTTTTGTTCTAAATAAAGACAAAATCTATTTTGGAATATCAGAATCTTTCATGAAACGTGACTGCCTGCCCATTTCTTTATTCCCTCAAGTCTCTGCACTCACCATGTCTGTCTGGTTCTTGATACGTGAAGATTTCTGCTCTATCAAGAAAGGGGAAACCTAGAATCTAAACTTCCCAACTGTACATAAATAGGACAGGTTATGGACACAGACTGACAACGCATACATTCTGCTCAGTATATGCTCTGCATTCCAGGAAGCTGCAATAATTTGTTGATATAAATATGCAGTATTCTTTAGTAAATAAAACCAGACTAAAAATGCATTATGGAAATGCATATATATATATAAATATATAAATATATATATATATATTTTTTCCAAAACCTTTCACTTGATTTCCAAAAAGCTGTAATTCAAATGTTTGCATTCAGCAGGCAGAAGATTTGTGGCTTAGAACCCTGGAAAGAGGAAATAAAAATACCTTTCATCTGCCCATATTGGGCATGCAGTAGTAGTGAGACTGCCTTCCACCCGCAGGGAAAAAATGCCTTGATTTTAGGAAAACAACAAAACACAGGCATCCATTAAACTGCTTTGTTTTTTCTTAGGCTCATTTTCAGTTATTTGAATCCTGGAGCTGAATCTCCTGAGTAAGCAGTATTCTGTAAGATTTTATAGTGTGTGTGTGCACACGTGCTTGTCTGTATGTTTTGCACTCTAAGACTTGGGCCAACATTGATTTTATTTCTTCTTAGTATTTTATAGTTCTTAGACTGCAGTATTTTTTTCTTAAGCCATGTCTGGATTTACGTATGCAAGCCAGGACAGAAAGGTACTGAATCTACAGTGTGCCATAAATCTGAATTATTTGCTATTTATTTATTTATTTTACTCTTACAGTTTGTGGGGATAGAACTGCATGTTTAGTTTATGTGCCAACTCCTAAAAACCAAGGGAGATTTTGCAACACTGCAAACAGGCATGCACTGCTGGTCTGGTCTCTCTTTGCACCTTACCAGCTGTTTTGGGGGGCTTTTGTTTTAATGTATGGGAGCAGTATTGCCACCATTTGTCTTAAGGAAAACTAAAACACCAAAAGAACCAAAACCAACAAAGCAATAAAACAATGCAAAACATGCACACAGCACAGGAATCCCATTTTGCTCAAAGACCATCAAAAGCATAAACAAAATCTGGGCAAAATCCAAACTCATAACCAATATAGTGGAAAAGGGATTGAGTGGAACTTGAAATGAAGCAAGGATTGAGTTCAGTATTTTCATTAGCTTTGCCATCATTTTCTAAATATCCATTCCCATGAGAAAAAAACAACATTTCTGCAGAGACCAGGGAGGACAGTGAGTCTCTTTTATTTTTATTTGATGGTTCTGATTATTTAAGATAAATATATTTGCTGTATATGTTATATTCCATCTTTGGAAATGTGGAAAGCCCAAGGCCCACACAGCAGAAGAGACAGTCTTCTTATCTAGGTTATATAGAGTCTCTCTCTGATGTCTGGATGCATTTTCACTACATTTTACTCCTCACAGTGCCTAATAACCAGGTTGTAAAAGCTACAGGTTGTTGCCTGTTGCTTGTGGGAGGGGAGGAACACATGAATAGGGCCTTGCCAGACATGCGAGTAATTCCGATTCTCACTTCAACTTGGTAGTCAGCTGTGATAAAGCTAGGAATCCTCAGCTTTGATAAAGCTAGGAATCCTCAGCTTTGATCAGCATGAAATAGTTGAAACCTTCCTAAAACTGGTGTGTGGTTTCCTGAAAGAACTGCTGGCATCCTGCCTCTTCCTGCAGAAACTAAACTGATTTGATGTGGAATATAAAATAATGCATGCTAATAGCGCTGGAATGATTTTAAGCCTAGCACTAGGTGCTTGAAGTTTCCTCTTTTCTCCCTTAATGAGCACTCTCAACTTGCACATTAAAAGCGGCCTCGTCCATTCTCCGTACGTTTAGAGTACTCATCACTGCTGATGCGTGCTGGTGAACTGAACTAATGGGCTGGCTCATTTATGCGCTTCAGAAGCCCACATCTGGGTCATCTGAGCAATGCCACCTGCATGAATTCTGTTAAAAACAAATGAAAAAAAAATATGGGAAGTTGTTAAGTCTTTGTGTACTATTGTTGATGATCTTGAGATGACTTCCTGGTGTTTACTGCACAAATTTCACAAAGCCCCAAGTTTGTCCACTGTGATCACCAGCCAAATGTGATCATGCACATGTTGTAATACGGTATTGAGATATACAATACCAGTGGATAAAGATACTCAAACCACCTATACTGAATTTTAAAGACAACTCATGATATAAATAAGTTGTACAGAAAAGCCATAAACATGGAAGATAATACAGCGAGATAAAGAAACAAAGCCTAAATTTTGAAAGCAGAGTGATTCTGCTGTTAAACAACAAAAATGCTGAGTGACCACTCAACAACCATTTATAATGTCAGCCAAATATACTACTTTGCCTAGACTATAAAAGAAACATTGCGTTCTGATGAGTTTTATTGCTCTCAAAATGTTAAGAACACTTTATCTTCTTGTTTTCAGGACTCTGAATTTAAAACAAACGTGGTAAATCATGGGAGGTGAAAAGATTTCCCTTTAATAATCTAGATCAGGTTAATCGATCTCAGTAGAGTCCCTCGTTGTGACATTTCGAGTAGCTCACTGATTTCTGTATTTGGATGATCTTGCCCCTGCTAATTATAGATGAATCAATACCCCTCCCTATCCCTAGAGGAAAACATTAGCACCTCCTCTTCAAATACTTTGAATTCTTCAAGTACTTCCAAGTCTGTAAGATCTTTTAGGGTTATCTGCTGCGTTATAACTTAGGCTTCAAGAGCATCAGTAGAAATCACAGAAGTTAATTATACCGACGCTGAAAGCTGAAACAGTATTTTCTAGATACAGCAGGCAAATGGAAGAGCCACATTCTCATGGAAGAAGCCGTTTCAGAGCATGCTTCTTCTCCCCAGTGCTATTTGCAATGCACAAGACTTTAGCTATACTTCAAACTACAAATAAGACAAATATTATGGAATGATCTACAAAGATATATACAGTCATTTAATTACATTAAACTGCTAGGAGCAAAGCAAAGTATTTGCATAAGTTCTTCCGTTATGAATATACTCGGATATTAACATCACAAATGATTGGTGGCATCTAGCTACTTACTTCTTTGAGGGAAGAAACATATACAAAAGTATTGCTGCAGTCAGCTTATTGGCCGATGTCTTCAGGCTATGTTACTACTTCAGTCCTAACAAAGTGTCTTCATTTGCCTTAATGTTGACTTTTTGCCTCAAATAACAGCTCTAATCTGTAAGAGAAGGGGAAAAACACCTCAACTCTTCTACTTACACGTTACAGAATTATTCATAGCAGCTTGCAAGTCTACTGGGATTACTCAAAACTTGAAAAGAAATCCAATATTTCTATTCTAATATTGCCTGTACAGATTTCCAGCAATTATAAAACACACTGCTCTGTACTTTCTTTAAAATAGGCTGGCTTGAAATTAATTGTCCCAGAAAGAAATAAGGTTTAGTAGATCTCATTTACTGCTGTAACGTAACTTGAATACAATTTCCCGGTATGGAAGTAATTCCTTAGTGGTAAAACATTAAAAAAAAAAAAAACACAAAGACTCAAGAAAGCGAGAGCGTTCCAAAGCAATTATGTAACACCACAGAGTTTGAACTCATTCAGTTATTGTTTTTATGATGGGGAGGTGTAAAGCTAAGTGTTATGAGTTCATGCAATTAGAAATATGTTTAGAAATTATACATCAAACATTAATTTCTCACAGAGACAGCTGCTATTAAGATCCAGTTATGGTAGTATTACAACTTTTTCTTGTTGTTGATGTTACACTGCAGTATTTTAAAGTAAAAAATTCAAAAAAATCAATTCTATTTTCTTCCTAAAAAGAAACAAAAATATACAAAAGTACAACACAGTACTGTGGGACTGTGGGGTTTTTGGTGATATTTAGTCTTTTCAACAAAAGGCTTTAACAAAAACATTCTTGAATCTTGCCACTTTCCAGTTCAGGGAAGCAAATCAAGAGAAAGTGACCAGTATTCATTGGAGTACAGTCTGTGCTAGGTTGGCTTGAATCATTCCGAAAGAAGTTTAACAGGAAGTCAAGAAAATTAAATTCAGACAAAACTAAAACTTGATCAGTTAAACATGATGCAACTTCTATGAATACACTTTTCAGAAGTGAAATCAATTATAACATTTGCCTTTTTTTATTTGATAAACGCAGTTTTCTGTTTGCTTCCTGTAGCTTCACTTGTCCTTCTCCAGGTGGCTGAGCTTATGCAACAGGATGCTGCATATTAGTCAACACAATTATCAGGTATAATAAATCAGTTCATGATATAACTCTTGATATACAAGACTCCTGGCTCTTTCACGTAATCCCATTTTTCTGAAGCCAAACTGAAATGAAACAAGGGTCCTACTCTACTGAGACTTCTCTGCTTTCACAAGCAGACAGAGCATGGAATTTCTGTGGATGGTATCCAGATTACTTCATTCAAATTCTAAAATACTCCTTGGAAATCCTTTCTAAAAATACAGAATTGACAAGGTCTTCAAGGTCAGTTTACAGCTAAATTTCCTGCTGTGACAGGCCGCATGTAGCTTGGCTGACCACAGATTCTAACAGCCTTTCCTTTCAGCTCAGTTAAGCAGGCTGAAAACTCACGTAAGCGTACTTAATATTTACATTTTAATATCATTCTTAATCACATTATATTGAAAAATCTTAAAATATTTAGAAGTTTTACAAGAAACCATCTCCTCAATTTTCTCTCTACTTTCCCATTGTAACCATGGGAGCGATTTGGTTTCTTTTGTCATTTAATTCCCACAGGTGTAAATTTTAGAGAGGAAAAATAAAAGCCCTGCACAAATACTGGCTGTCCGAAATAGATGATGCAAGTTGAAAGCTTAGAGTGCTGGATTTACTGCACTAGGGCATGAAAGTACTGATCACACTTGCCCATTCTTTTTCTGGAGCTGACTGCTCCTGAATCAAGGAAGCAAAAGCAAGACGTGTAGGGCTTCCACTCTGCCATAGGTATTGCAACCAGTTTAATTTAACATGCATGAATGCAAATCCTTTTTTCTATTTGTTACTTGCTTATACAATGGTTCCCAAACTCCTCTCTGTCAGCAACTCCTTTCAAGTAAAAACAAAAAAAAACAAAAAAAAACAAAACAAAAAAAAAAAAAGCAAGCATAGGAAAGCTATTCTGTTTATGAAAAAACATTTCCACATTTCTACTTTTCCATTTAGAAATGGTCAATATTAAAAAGCCCCAAGAACTAAGTAATATCAAAACTTCAATTTATACATGGATTTTTGCATCTGAAAAGTGGTAGTTTCATATACTTAAAACAAACAAATAATAATAAAAAATCTATCCAGTACTGGAATTAGAGCAGTC
Source organism: Alectoris magna (assembly GCA_030625065.1). Lineage (NCBI taxonomy): Eukaryota > Metazoa > Chordata > Aves > Galliformes > Phasianidae > Alectoris > Alectoris magna. The sequence goes on along the minus strand of CM060575.1, from coordinate 3,584,989 downwards.
AGCGATTTCCAGAAGGTAACACAGAATGATCTATAGATTCAGTTCAGGTGCTTTCACAGTGGTTAGGAAGTCATCCAATTCTCTTTCTGTAATCACTCAAAACCACACATAAGCAGTGTATTGTACTCTAACGCTGAGCTGCTCTGAGAGCTGTTATTTCCTTTCAAAGAGAAATTAAAAAGTCAAGAAACGCTGTTGAGAAGGGATGAGCTAAAGAAAAAAAGACAACACAATCCTGTCGCCACTGTTCCTCAAAATTTTTCCTTTTATGTACAGGAGAAAGCAACCCCATGCAGCATCTCAGCAGCTGGTTCTGCCCCATGGGAGAGCAGCACTGCACAGCAGGTGTTCCAAGCACGCACCTCCCAGGTGCTCCTGTCTGCTCAGCACCACCTTGTAGCATCTCCCACACCAATCAAAAGGTAAAGCCAATGCCAACATTAAATCAAAATGACAATGGATAAGCTTATTAAATTTAATTATTCAGGTTTCATTACTAAAGTAATGCTATGAAAAATCAATACTTTAATAATAACTGAAAAACCTCAAGCTCCTTAATATGAAAAAACGCTATGTTTTGGAGAGTATTTTGTTTGATTGGTTGTTTTATTTAGGTACATGACCGCTGACTCCTAATTTCAGCTGCAGGTCATCATTACTCTTTTCTACAAACATAACTCTTCTTCCAGCCAACACATTACACTGAGTACACTAAAATTAGTACCCATAGGCAGCTACAGAAGGTGACTAAATTTCAGCTCTCTAAGGGTCTGTTAAGTGTATTATTTTTCCCACCACGTCTTTGAGCCTGCATCAAGTCTTATTGATTTCCAGCATGGGAAACGAGAAGCTTTCAGGTCAGCATAGGGTCCTTCCTCCTTGTAACTGAGAGATCAGTTTAATTTTTTTGTTTGTTTGTTTTTTTAAGTTCAAATTTAATATATGTGCAAGATACCTAGTTTGCTGGGTTTTTGTAGTTTGCTTTCATTCAAATACAAAGTTTCACATTAAAGGTTGATTTTTCTCAATGCACATCAGCTGCAGTGTTTGAGTGTCACTAACCTCACTAACCTTAGAGTTTAATCAGGAAAACCACCGTGGCACTGGCTGATTGGGCTGGCTCAACTGCTGCCTGCTCAACTTTTCCCCATAATTGCAGGATATACTTTATTGTGACAGGGCCTGAACAGTGGAATTCCAATACGCTATACATCAGGTTCCCCATTATTGGATTAGCTAGATGTGGCATCATTACCGCTGCACTTTCATGCCTATCATTGATTGCACCGTTCCTTCTATTTCACAATTAATGCAAGCCAGCTGGATTGATCAATCTTCTGATGAGTTTGGGCTACAGTCAATACATTCTTATGGCTCTGTGCTACTGATCTGTATGTTTTATAGCTGCGCCTAAGGATTTGTCATTCTGGCTAGAGATTTTCTGGTTTCTTAGATACTTCTGCAGCTTAAGTCACAAAGTGTTTATGAATTACTCATGTAACAAGAAAAACCAAGAGAGCAAAAGAGTCACTAAATTCATCATTGGAAAGAATTCTTTTTGAAATGACACTGTTGATGGGCTCAGCACCGACTGCTCTGGCAGCTGAATGCTGCACATTAAAACACTTTGCTTCCAAAGAAATGCAGTGGTTTCTCAATACCACAGCTATTTTCATTTCTTGTTCAGGGACGCCAGCACATTCATGAGACATGGAAACATGTTCATAACTTTATTTTTAAGAGTTTGCTAACACTGCAATACTCGTTATTTTCAAAAAGTTACTCTTCATCTAAAGTGTAAAAGAATCTGCAGGAAAAGTCTCTCCTCAAAATGGGAGGGAGAATTAAATGTTGGGATGCCAGGAGAAATACTGAGTTGCAATGTTTGCCTGATGCCTCTCTGCTCTTACCCTATGTCAAAACTATAACCATCCTTACTTGAAAATTTTCTCTAAAGAATCACAGAATCACTCAGGCCTCCAGGATCACCTAGTCCAACCAGCAATCCACACCATGCTCACTACCCCACACCCCTACATGAAATAATACTGAGTTACCATATTTTCTAATGGAACACTCCATAGGCAAAAGCACAGTGTTGTACAGCCTCTGATCTTTTCTTTATTCTTAAAAAAAGAAATATATTTTCTCTATGCTACAAGATGCTACCCGTATCAATGCTTCTATATTTTTTTAACACCTACCAAAAAATAGTTCATTTGATAATGAAAAACAAATGAAGCAAAACAAAAAAGAACAAGAAATTGAAAGCTTTTGCATGAAAATGTACCCAAAGGTACAGTAGCATTAGCATCTACATCCTAGCCTGATACACATTATGAGCAGCATCACTATACCAAATTTAAATAAGAAAATGAGTGACCTAAATTTGGTCAAAGAGTAAAGAATTCTAATCAATATATTTAAACTAGAGTTTGGACTTTCTGGACTAATTTGCACATTATACACAGAATGCCCTCATTAACCCAAGAATAATTGCTTTTTTTCATCACTCTGTCTCATCCAGTTGCCAATGCCAGTAGAGTGACAACTGCAAGGTACTGGTAACGGCAATTACACTGATTTTCTCACAATTATACCAGATTTTGTAGGGTTTTTTTTTTCCTTCAGAAATCTAAATTAAGAGATAAAAAGAATTGATAACCAAACCAGTAACATTTCTTCCAGTTAGAAAAGCAAAATAACCCCTGAAACAAGTTTCTGCTAAACCATGAAATTTACATCTGTTAAAAACAGAAAGAAACACACTACTTGACTTGGTGGATGTAAATGTTCTGTTAAATACAAAATGTACCTCATTCATAACATGCAGCATTTCCTTAAACACTCTGGCTTTAAGGAGAGCAACCATTTGAGATCATCCAAACATAATCCAGTTCCTCTGGAAGTATTCTACCTGAACAATGTTTCTTGTATAGTTTGGAATGTAAAGCATAGAGCTTGTACTTTAAGCTTGGGCAGTATAACAGTGGACCGTTATACAACTACCAAAAATACTTTTAAAACTGAGACAGAGATGTTAGTGTTTTGACATTGGTGCCAATAACAAAAAGATACCTGCTAGTAGGCACAGTTTTTCTCCTTTAAGAGTAATGTGAATTGAGAAACAGGCTCAGTAATTTAGTCTATTTAAGTTTCAAATTAGTTCACGAATTTAGGCTACCTACGTATATGGCCTGGTTTTCAGAAATGCAGAGGACAGCAAAACTTAGCAAGACACTGTGTTTGAATGTTCTCGCATCTTTGAAAAAATCAGGCCATTATATTTAGATGCCTAATTACAAGTGCAAGATTTGAATGAATTCAAATTTTTTTGCCTAGATGAGCATATATTGCACCACAGTTTTTTTGAGGTTGCTTTAAGATATGCTAAGTTACGGTAGATAGCTTATATTCGGGTAAGAGTGAAAAAATACATAATTAATCATCATATATTCCAATTTTATTTTATTTTTACAGTTTTAAAGTGAATGATGCACGGATAACTGTAAGGGTAAACAAACTGACATTCTAATTAATCCTATTGCCAAAAGATTTACACTAAGCACGGAAATCGATGTTACCTTTCAGTTTCAGGAAATTGGGAAATAAGATAATAAAGAGAAATATTCCTAAAAGCCAAGTAATGATGATGGCGTGTTTGGAAAGAACATTTCATCTCAGATCCCTTTGTTTTCATTTACGTGATGTTATGCTTCACAAGAAATGTGAGCAAATCCCCAGTTTTACAACTGTAAGATTGAAAATGAAATTTTTAATGTAAATTCAAAGTTCAATCTTGGGGGAAAATATCTCCGCTATTAAAAGAATGGCTATCATTTACCATCGCTGCACTTTCTCCTATTTTCTTACTCTTCCTTTTCTTCACAACCTTAGGAGTGAAACAGCTTTTGGATTTATTCTATATATTCACCAAATGACATAGTTGACTCTGGGCAGAGCCACACACTGAGCTGTGATGCGTTTCATGTTGCTACCTGAATGCCCAATGGGAATACAGAGGCTAGAGTTGCTAGAGCACCTCCTGGCTTTTTTAACTAATTTCATTTTAAAGAAATAATATGCTACGTACAAGTATTTGAACTGTACAGATCTCTTCACATATGCTTGCACAGAACAGCTAAACTTATTAAAAAGCTCAGTGAGTATGAGAGGCCAAACTGTTCTAATAATCTAAACACGAAATTAACTGCTTTCACATTGGTCTTTAAAACAGAGTAACTGTTAATATTGATGTCTCTATTTTTATCACGTATTGCTCTGTAAGTTTATGGCAGGAGAAAATATATATATATATATTTTAGCTTTGTTGTGTTGTTCTTTTTTTAATATTTTAACACGATCGAATATTTAACAACACTGCAGTATATGCGAAAACAGTAAAAACAGTGTGGAGCACCATGAATTTAGATGGATGTGATTTCAGCAGCTTCCAAAAAAGAGTTCTGTCCTCAATTACTGAATTGGTAAACAAGCAACAAAAACTTCCTATAGACTTCATTTCAACTTTGTCTTTCAGAGTAGAACAAATGAACAGTATGTTTGCTTTCTAATTGCCAAAGGAAGTTACAGGAAAGGAATACTGTAGGCAAAAGAATGTGCATTCTATATAAAAGAAATAACCCCCAAGGCCTAATCTGGGTGTTTTTTTTTTTTCTTTTCCTATGTCTTTGCACAGGCAAAATGCACTGTCAGAATGTGGGTACATGCAGCTTCAGCTAACGTAATACATATCTCACCTTCTGTACCTATACCCAAAATATGCTTTTCAAAGGGTACAACTCATGTAATTTATGAGGTGATACACATAAAGGCTCCAAGCACTGGAAAATGCAGCTTTCAAATAATACAGAAGAACTTATGTCTCTTAGGACTTTAAAGGCATTGCCAAGTTCTCCTTTACAGAGGTATAGTATAAATACTATAAAGTGCAGGAGAAAGCACTAAGTAATCTATACTTCCTTCTGAATTATAGATGTAATCAAGATGAGCAAACACACAACATCAGTCTTCACTATCCCTGCCTTCCCACGGAATTTAAGGTGAATCTTCAGTTTTTGTTCCCTGTCTTATATGCAGTCTCCACTGTTTACCTAAGAGTTTCTGAGTTTCACAACATAGAATAAAATACCATAAAAAACAAAGGTATAAACCTGGGTGTCTCTCTCAAAGACAGTATAAAATGTAATAAAACAACATATAAACCTGGGTGTTTCTCTCAAAAGGTGTTTCCACTGATGGGTAGCACCATGAACTCTATTTTTTTTATTGCAGCCTGAACTTGCACTTCATTGCTTCTGTTTTAACATAATTTTTAATATTTACTTAACATCTTTCTAAACACAGTGCCAGTGTCATTAAATCAGAAAATGGAAGTCTGCTACAGAAGCCGTAATCATTACAGCTTAACCTAAAACTGCTAATGTAGGCTTTTCTTCTAATTTTGCAGCGAGAAATGCAGTTTCTTGTGGCTCACTGATCCTGACAATACCCTCAGACCAACTCCCATGATTCCCTCATCACGGGCAGATATCATTTCAACAGATGTCAAGAACAGCTAAGTGCACTTAGGCCTATTTGTTAAATTCCTAGGGGGAAGTAGATTGGTGAAATTCATCCTGTAATTAAACCGCATATTTCTTTCAAGCTGCCTCTTCCCTCTTCTCTTCATAATCTCTCTGCCTCGCATCAAATCATTTAGGCACTTATTGGCTACAATCAATACAATATGAGATACATTAATTTAGTCCCTAGGAGATTTGCTGGGAATAGGCGGTATTGCTCCGCAAGCATTCTGAAATGTTCATGCAAGCATGCTATCATCTGCAGCGGTATAGCACTTATAGTCAGCATAGGCAGATTTATGACAACTCCATACTGTGTGCCCACAGGTCTGGTCTACAGCCAAACATACATAAATTGGATTGAGTCGGGAAATGCTAAATATATTACCTAATGCACACAAATGCTAAATAGTGAAAATCACTGCAAAGAGTCGGAATGGGCGAACAGAATCTCAAACAAAAGCTCAAGCTTTCCACATGCTCCAACACCCTTTGTGCCTTGCTACGTACAGTGAAATTAGGACTGGAAAGAAATGTTAACAAGAGCTCTCATTTACAGGTATGAATCCCAAAGTAACCTCTTTCACCTGTGTTGTGTAACCTCTTTTAACCTGCACATCCTCTTCCTATTGCATTGTTCGGATTTGTTTTTGTCTTCACAGAAAGCTGAAAGGACTGACCTATCAATTATTATTATTATTATTTTTTGCAGAAAGAGAAAAGTAATTCTGCAAGAATGCTACATTTCATTTTTTAAGGATGTACTATTGCGATTTGGTTTAAAAGCAAACATACAAACTAAGTCCCTAACTCCGAAATGTGAAACTGAAGACTCAGAAATGTCAGTAAAAGAGTATTAAATGTTTCTTAAATCCTTTGGATGCAGTGCATTGGGAAACTACTAATATGTACACCATGCAATATGTCACTAATCAAAATTATATTTGTAACAGTAATGACAACTAAAATCTGCACATACACGCATAGAATAGATTATTAATGAGGTAGACTAGGAAAATAAGAAAAAACACAATATCCAAAACTTAATTAGGTTATTTTGCTGGAACTGTAAAACCACAATCTATCAATCAAAGAAAATTCTGTATGCAATTATATGTATTTAATTTTTAAATTAGAAACCTAATCAGGAAGCCTTTTTCTTCACTTCTAAAACGAGCATTTTACTCAGAGACAAATTCTAATTCAGATTATGCTTTACCATCTATTTAAGCTCGTTTCTTTTGGAAGGATGACGAAGACTTCATGGTGCAGTTACTACTCCTCCTGTTTGCCCTTTTATTTATTACTAACGTACTCTAAGAGAACTGTATCACACTTTGTCAATGGAAATGGTCCAAAAATAAGTCTATATATATACAAAGCATTGCAAAAATATACATTTAAATAACAAACAAACACCCTCAGTTTTATTCAGACAGTTTAAAGCTAACCACTCCAATACACACCTGCAATTCCTACTGATCCTACAATCATCTGTTTCAAAATACGTCAGAGAACATAACTGCTTTCAGAAATAAACGCTAAAGCAGACAGGATAAATGCAGAGTTCGGTGCCTGGGTGTTCTGTGAGGCCTTATGGATCTGAATATCATTCACAGGGTTACGTTTTCTCCTACTGTTTCTCATTTCCAATCGTTTCCACAGCATTTTACTACAAAGCACTTCTTGCTTTTCCTACTGTGGTGGGTACAATAGTGCCCACACCATAGAATTTTTCATTCCCTTATGTAAGCCAAAACGCAGGTGCCCTGGCAGCCCAAAGGGCCGACCATCATAATTTTTGGATGCAATGATGCCAGTGAACTCCTAAAAAACAAATTTCAATTATTTTAAGTGATTTGCATTCCTTTAAAGCATTGCTTCACTCTGACTAAAGCTCCTTTCTACTTTAAATTGATAAATATCAATTACAGTTTCAGCATAAAAAACTGGAGAAAACATATTCATTCATTTTGTAACCAATAATCCCTCAAGTTTACAAGGTTAACTCAAATGGACTCTCATCTTTCTAATTGGAGAAGGAAGTCTGAAGCATTGCTGTTTACAGTGGTGACCATTTCAATAATTGAAAGCTATTTCCAGGGAATGCATTTTGGACTTTGTTACCACTTTCTCTTTAAGAAATGATAACCAGATGATATTTCTCTATAAACTGTACAACTCCATGAAGTTGTACAGTTCACCACCTTCTTGACTTGCCTTGTATCTGAACTTTCTCAAAGAATAACCTGCAGACAAAGGTGTAGCTGACATGAATACAACTTGCACACGCTACATTAATACATAAACAACCTTAGCATTTTCTTAGAAATGTGGAGAAAAGAAAAAGAAAAAAAAATCACCTACAAAAATCCCACGAAAACAAACAACCAAGAATATAACAAATAAACAAAAACAACAACGACCCCAAATCAAGAACAAACAAAAATATGAAAAAAAAAAAAAAAAAAAGGAATACAGTGCATATTTTCACCACGGAAGCATCCCACATTAACCTCATGCCCCTAAGATCTACAATTAAGCATCGCAGAAATTAGAAAATATAAAAATGTTATCCTCCAGCAAATACTACTCAAAATATTTTCTCCCTAGAGTGAGAGTACAATTTGGAATTGCTTACATTTTTCTTGAAGTTGAAGTAAGCTTTTCTGTATATTTAAAAGTTTGCAAAAACTGCTGACTTGGCAGTAGAAACAGATAATTAGACCAAATGCATTTTTGTAGTACTTATCTCAATATACCTAATTGTTGTCTACCTTTTTTTTGCATTTTACTCCTAGATGCCATAAAGCTCTGTAAGTAGGAGAAGAAAAAGAAAGAAAAAATCAACAAAAAATCCCCACTGGATACACCTGCTTAATGACTATAATTAGGCTACTACTAATTCATTTGGCTGTTACTGCAGGCTGGTTAGGTAAATGACTAAGGCAGATAGCTTTAGATCAAAAATAATTAGTCTGGGTTTTTTTTTTTTTAATATTAGGACAACAGCTTCATTCCATCTGCCTATTTTTTTTATTTTTTTTCTCCTCCTCTCTCCACATAGTCATTTCACAATTAATCAAGTAGAGAAGCCTTCCACTTAAATACAACTTCTGCTTTAGCATTTTATCCCTTTGAATTGTTCCTAGTTTTAGATTTTCTGATTTTCCTTTATGGGAAGGAGGAATAGCTATTTCCTGAATGTAGTTTGTGATCTTAAAACTTCTAGGTATACTTTCACATTTAATATTCTGTGATGGATTTCTTTCCCATTAAGTTCTTGAGCTTTCCTATGGATACACGCAGGTATTTTGCATTCATAATATCCTGCTGCAAGAAAGCCTAAATTGCATATATGGACACATACTGAAGGAAGAACAGCCTTTGTTCATTTTGAAGCTGACACCTACAAGCACCATTTGATGTCCTTTATTATCAACTGAAGGACCAATCAATTCTTGCCAATATTTCCTCATGGTTTTACAGATCTTTTTGACGTTTCCCATCATTTGATTCTTCTTCAGGTTGTTTCTGCTTCTACTCAGATTATGTCCGTTTCACATGTGGTTTGGTTTGCCTTTTTCTAGAGCTTAAATTTAAATTTCTTCATATGGAATTCTGTTAGTTTTTTTTTTGTTTGTTTCATAAAGTCCTACCAAATTTCTTTTTTAGAGGATCTTCTCTATTTTGAACAGCTTAGAATCATTGAGAACCTTTGTCCTTAATGACCTCTCTTGTGAATGAATATGGTGGACTGCATGGGCAAGAATGGATAACATTACTCCATTGTGAGAGCCAACCGTAATTTAACCATTATTTTGTCTGTGCAAGGACTTTCTACTTCAACCTAAAGCTGAATAGTTTCTTCAAAAGTCTTTCATGACAAAATCCATTGAGTGGTCTTTGAAATCCAGGTAAACTAATGATATCAACACGGACCTTTTTATTTTAATATGCCACTAGCATAAAAACTGTTCATTATATTAAAAAAAAAAAAAAAAAAACAAAAAAAAACAAAAACAACCATAACAACACAAAAAAAACCCAACCACATATTCCCTAAAATTCTATGTAGAAAGAAAAAAAAAAATCATAACATGTTGAGGTTGAGCAATTTCAGTAATTATTAAAATTTAGTCATTGATATGCATTGTGCTACATTATATTAGTACGGAAGGAAAGAATTAAATTTTGTCTGAAAATCACAGAAGCGGTCCGGAAATGTAACATTTGTTTAGAGAGAAATGATAAATTATTTTAAAACAGTGAACAAAAATGTGATCAAGTTAGCAAAAGTTGAGAAATAAGTTTTCTGTGAACTCATTCTCTTTCAATTCAACTATCTCCTCTTTGAACTATAATCAGGAATAACAATGGAGTTGTCTCTTTATAATAATTACATACTAGCTGTGATTGGGATAGCCTAAAGGCTCAGATTTGGTTACACCTGCAGACTAAATTACTGTGTAAGTATTATTAGAAGCAAATGAAGGAACTATGAGAATAAGATTAGCATTATATAAAGCAACACTGCCTCACAAGGAAATGCCTCACAAGGAAAATTAATAATTTTGTTCTTCAAAACAACTATGTATGAAGTTGAGAATTATGCATCTCAAACTACTAAAGGCAACAAGTTTTCCGCTACTACATGTGTTTCTTCTGTTTAATTCTATTATGAAAATGAGAATGTATCATTTCCATTTCTGTTAAGACTATTAAGGAATTTTTTTTTTTTTTTTTTTGTCTAGACACTAATCAGAAATCTTGGCTAATAAAAAAGAGTAAGCTGCTTCTTTCTCTTACCTAGAAGATCATCTCAAACAATCATCTGTGGTATTACTTCCCCAGTAACCATACAATCCAGATAATACATCAACTTCATGTTTGGGAAAGCCTGAGATCAGTCTTAATCTAATGAAAGATTCATTATCTAACATCCCGAAGCTGCATATATATTTCATATATTTATGTAAGGCCTTCCATACACAGATAAACTATAAATTCTTACCCTTGTTTAATGCAACACCTGTCCATGTAGCAACACAAACAAAATGCACAGACTAGCTCTAAATAGTCTTGGTTGCTTTTCAGTACAATGCAATTCACAGAGGTACTTACCAGGGTTTTAAAATAATGCTTTGGTGCCTAGGAAGATAGCCCGATTTAAAATGGTCACTGTTTCTCTATTTATTTACTTTTTATTCCAATGAAACATATTCTCTGTGTTAGAGACATAAAGCCTCTGCTGTATCCTATATGTTTATTTCTTCTTTCCACCTTTTAACATTAATTAGCTCTCTTTATACCTATCTGTAATCACTCACTCTACATTTCTACCATTTTAAGACAAAGATCTAAGACAAGAATTTTCTACTTGCTGCATTTCTATATTCTGAATCTTTTTTAATTTGCTGAATAGTGTTTACAATCACATCCCCGAGTCCCCCTCTTCTGTTCCAGTTCTATTCTCCCATGCAATCCATCTGTTTAAGAAAATGTGGTTGGCAATGCCTTCTAATGAATGTTTTCTAAGCCAAGGCTAAAAGCTAATACTTCATGCTCATACTCATCTAATCAGTAAACCACTTTCTATAACATCAGCCAGACAGCTGATCATAATTCCTCATGTAATTACCCTTTCACATTATCTATGTCTCCTTCTTGTCTACCATCAGCTTTTTTTTCAGGTTCTCTAAGAGGTGCCCGTCCTTGCTTTCCCACTCTTTTTCCTACACATCTTATCTTTGGTCATTTATCATCTGTCATATGACTCATAAGGTCATCTCTCTACAAATTTGAACTAAATCTTAACTTGTCTTCCTCAAATCTCTTCACAGATATCTAATAGTTGATTCAAGTACAAAGTAGAACCTTCTTTTTTCCCTATTGCCCATCAGCTTCTAGGCCATCATAAATTTATCAGTTTGAATGCTTATGAAAACGTCGAGATTTTTTTGTACAACATTTTAAGATCTTCTTATTCAAAAACTTAAATTTCCACCCCACTCTTCACCAAACCATTTATACAAGAAAAATTTTCTCCCACCTCGGTTGTTCTTCTCTACTTACAACCCTTTAGACTGCTGCTGCAGGGACAATTCTGTTAAAATATCAGAAGTAATTTCAGACATCTTTTTAAATCTTGCCTCTCTACACCATCAGACTGACCTACCTCCTTCCTCTTAAACTCCTGAGATGATTTAAGCTGTTCTCCCCACAGCTGACAACTCAAAGATGATTAATCTGCTTCCAGTGTAGAAATTTTTGAGATGATGGGGAAAGAAAAGTAGAAAGATATCATACCCTAAAAGCTTTAAATGTTAGAGTCGGGATCATTTGTATCATTTTGTTATCATACTAACTCTTATCCTTTTTGTAATGTATTGTTTCATCAGTTTCTAAATTATCAATTTTAATCAATCACACCAGGTAGCCCTACAATGAATTGAAAGTTATAAGAGGGAAAAAAAAAAAAAAAAACACAAAAAAAACCCAAAGCTTTTAATCATTATTAGTTCTTTGCCTGAAAGACGTTCGGTTTAACTTTTCATCCATATACCTTAGACAACATAAAATCTATTTGTTTGAATTTAAGTCAAATCAGTGCTTTGTCTTGGTAATTAGGTAAAAAGGCTGGTAGCATTACTGGATAAGATTAATGCTCCACACAAAATAAGGTAAAACCATCTCTTTTAGAATGATCCAATGGAAAGAGATCACTAACATTCAAATTATACTTAGATCTTGGTGTGCTCACACATGAGAGCTTATAATGAGATCTTATTTTTCAAAACAAATGAGAAGAGACGTAATATCATGTTTGGGACCTGCTTATAAAATGCACATAATTTCAGTAAATAAAATGCAGTCATTTTTCAGTGTTCCACAACTGAGTGAGCCATAAGGTATGGTACTATAAGCATTTATGGATACAAATATTGAACTTAAATTTAGTACATATTGTTAACTTCTGGGACAGTCAGACTCAACAGATATAACCAGTGAACATTCTGAAAGCAAGACCATTTATTTAGGAATGAAATTTTTGTAATAACGACTAACAGAGTGTATTATGACTAGGAAACCTAAATCCAGTCAGTACTATAAAGGACCTGTACTCTATTTTCTTACACCTGTTAAATTGTTATCTTTTAGCATATTATTAAGAGGGAGAGAGAATTAATACATTGCCTATACATACATACAGAGGCTGAGAGCAAAGACACTGAAGGCCATCTCAAAAAGTAATGTGCTTCCACAAGGGCTGACGAGTCTGTCATGACAATTCTCCTCTAACAGTTTTTATCAAGTTTTATTTTCAACTGCAGGTGGATAATCAAATATGCATCTCTATCTACATACAAAGTATGTGCAAAACATACATATAATGCATAACGCAATCTAGTTTCACTCTCTTAAGATAAATACCTTAAAGAAAATCCCTTTCACTGTTACTATGCTTCTTATGTGAGCTGCTAAGTATTTCCTAACTTAGAGAGCTAACAAGAAATCAAAGTCATCTCCTTACACACAAACATTATCTGTTGCCCTCACTTAAAAGAACAGAAGCCGTGGAACTCTACAAATATGAATGCACACCAGATTTATTACTGAGGGAAAGGGTTCTCTAACCAAACGGAACAGTGACCAGCTCTGGGAAAATTCAGGTGTATTGTGCCACTGCAATTTTTCTTGGCTGACACGTCTATTCCAGAATTCAGCCACAAAAAGTCTTTTCTGTCTGATCTATGGAGAAAAAAATATCCCGTCAATCAGAGCCTGGTTCACCTGAAAGATACCAGAAAATCAGTCTGTTTGGTAGTAGTGAGATCCAAAAAAAAAAAAAAAGAGAGAGAGAAATCTAGATTGTGTTGGTTTAATTTTTAAATTATGTTAATGCTGAACCTACGCCATCTTAGTAAAAGCAATATCTGTGACTTCCATGGGCTTATGTATTTCATTAGCATTATTCAGGTTAAGGCAGAAAAATTGGACAGCTTATATTTGAATTTCATGGTGACGTACGAGTTGAGCAAAAGCAGCTCTGCAGACAAAGACTTGAGGGTACTGGTGGCCAAAAAGTTGAGACATGAGACAACCATGGTGCACTTGTAACACTGAGAGCCAGACATGGGCTACATCGAAACAGGAGTAGCCAGCAGCTCGAGGAGGGGATTCTCCCCTTGCTCTGCACTGCAGGACATTGCATTCACCACTGGGGCTGCTGCACAAGAAGCGTGGGGACCCGTAAGAGAGAATCCAGAGGATAGCCAAGAGGATGCTCAGAGGCTTGGAGCATCTCTGCTATGTAGACAGGCTGAGGGAGCTAGGTTTGTTCAGTCTGGAAAAAAGAAGACTCTGGGGAGACTTCACAGCAGCCTTTCAATACTTAGAGTAGGCTTATAAAAAAGGATGGAGAGAGACTTTTTTTAACAGGGACTGCCGGGATAGGACAAGTGGCAAAGATTTTAAACTGAAAGAGGGAAGATTGAACATAAGGAAGAAATTCCCCGCTGTGAGAGTCAGAAATAGGCTGCCCATAGAGCAGTGGGAACTGGAGGAGCCCAAGATCAGGCTGCATGAGGCCCCGGGCAGCCTAGGCTGATGGGAGGTGTCTTTGCCTAAGGCAAGGAGGAGGAGGGAGTGAAACTAGATTGTTCAGGTCCCTTCCAGCCTTATTCTATGTATAATCCACTAATTCCCAATAAAGGTGTTCTTCATTGCCTTTGAAAACTAAAACCAGCATGGGAAACCTCTCCCTGGTGCTAGTGTTATGTTTATGACAAAAGTTGGTTTGCTCCAAGTTCCTTCAGAACAAAACCCTTAGGTGTGTTAGACCTCAGTACATTTCAACTTTGGGGGCAAGTTTGAACTCTAACAATGTTAGTGGCAGTTTCTATTCTTAACTGAAGCATATTAACAGCATTAATTCCTAGGATTACATGATTAAAAGAGCCACTGTCAATTGTCTCCTGCTGCATGCTTAGGCTTTAACGACAGCTGTTTCCAACAATGTCTTTGGGAACATAAACTCATTTTATGACTAACAAAGGGAGGATTTTTTAAAACATGACTCCATCATTGTAAAATTGTGCTAGTATCATTTTGTCATGAAAATATAATTTTAAAGGCATACTACCACTTTAATTCTTTTTCTGTCACCGTGTAGCACTCGGTTATGCTTTATATCTTACGGTATAACAAAAAGAAACGCTTGAAAACAGAGTTAAAACCTGCAGGATATAGCTTTATTGCATTAGGTCTGATTATAAACATAAAGGTAACTGATGCATTGTAATAGAATCTTCCTATGACCCAGGCTAAGACTGTAAAATGTAAAGCTTCATACTGTGCTCACAGTGTTCAGTTAAAAGCAGAAAAAATAGTGTTGCATTTTCACTATCATCAGCAGAACTGCCATCCTTTCTCACAGGGTTTTCTAATCCGTTCTGGCACCTGAGGCATTTGAACAGTTGGTGGGAAGAACTGAAACTGTGACGAAGGGAGCGCCTCATTTCAGATTTACAGTCCAATTACTCACAAAATCTGCCAATTCATTTTATGGTATGTACTGTGAAAATTCATTATTTAATATGAGCCTAAAAAATCTATTGGTGCAGCACAGTAGTTTGATTTTGAATTAGGAAAGAATTGGCAACACAGTCTATGGAATCCTTAAGCTTGTAGCGAGGCTAGCCCAGCATATACTTAAAATATCCTTTGTGTGTTTCAGTCAAGCATAACGTGTTCGGCCTACAAGCGGTTCTATTTCACTATTTTTTCTCTGTATTTTTATATAACCACTATATCTGTTCAGATCTATGTACACACGTATGTGTGTGCTGGCAGCAAGAAGAGAAGAAATAAACAAAAATTTTAGGTCAGAGATGGTTTCTATTTCACATATTTTCAGCTCAAACGTAGTTATTTCAAAACTTTTCAGATATCAGATCTTAAAGCTCAGAAGTAAAATATATAACCACTTAATGACAATAACAACAACAAAAAAACACACAATCACCACTACCACACACAAAATAAAAACCGAAACAGATACCACAAACCACCACATTTTAACCCATAATTCCCAGCGAATGGAAACCATAACAATTCAAAAGCAGTTAACTCACAAAATATATATGTTTTTCACTTTAAAGCTAGAAGACTTGGGAAAAAACTATGCTATGCTGATCATGGACTCAACAAACATGGCTGTGCCACACAGTATACGTGCTAACTTGAAACTACTAACTCTTCAGGCTCCTTGTTGATGTGACCTGGTTAGCATATGCTTTGCAGAAGGCAATTTCCATGTCTTATAGATCTACCACGTGCTAGGATAATAACTGAGAAAGAATTAAGTTACTCTAAAAGAAAATACTAGCCTGTCTTGAGGCTTGTTTTCTACTTTTATCAGTCCCTGTTGACTCATGCTGCAGAATCAAAACTGCAATATGCCTGTATCACTGAAAAATGCAATAAAATGAGGAGCAAGGCCATTCATCTTAGCTAGATGTAACAGTGAGAGCAGTGGTTTTGAACATTCACCAAACCCACACTTTGTTTTCCTGCTGATCCTCACAAAACATAACCTGATCTGGATTGGCTACTGTCCTAGCTGATTTTTGGCTGCAGACAACAACAAATCCAGAAACCTGCTTCAATACAATCCTGCAGTCCGCAAAATGTCAAATAACATCGGTTACACAGGGATTTGAGTTGCCTAATGACTGCATTTACAGCTGATGGCTATGTTTTAAAGTTACACTCTAATTTTTTATTATAGTTTTATGTTAGAAACTTATATACAATTTAAAACTTTGCAATTATTTACGCTACTAGCTAAAATAAAACACACAAAATAAACCTCAGACAGGCTTGTAAGTATTCTGAGTTTTCTCTCTTTTTTAAAATGTCTTATGTATTCTTTTTAATTCCTTACTCTTTATAGCAGCAGTTTGATACAATAAACCATAGTTTGTGAGAGGCATTAAGAGTAAGCTTGCTGGTAGCAATCTTATTAAGTTACCTCATCAAGTGATGCGTTGAAATGCTTTCATATCAACTTATTTCAGCTTTTATGTTATAGCATTCATAAATGTCACAGATTCCAAAAGTTTAAAAGTATTTTCTCGAAATTGTGTGCAATGATTTCTTACTGGAGAAGAAAGGGGCATAAACAATGTAAAAAACCAAGTTCATTTACAAAAAGAGTCTGAAAAAGATCTACTAATGCTACCAACACTTTGGCAACTAAAAGAAGAGTTGGAGTTCCTAATATAATGCAGCGGAATAAGTTTACAGTTTGCCTCTTAGAGTAGAATATAAGAATCCTGAAATTCAAAAGGTTTAATGCGAATTAAAATTTCTTAGTTTGCCTGAAATGGTGATCAGCTCTTCCATGGTCCCTCAGTGCAGAAAAGGGTTAACAGAATGTTTCTTGCCTGCAATCACAAGCCCCGGCTCAGCATACTTCATCACGTTCACCACAGTTATCACATGCTTCAAGGTTTCAAATAACTCCAAAATACTGAAAATAAGTATTTGTCTGGAAAACGGGGGCAGAGTGTATCCTCAGCAAGCCTGAAGATAGCACAGACCATTAATGGGACTTTGGCCAACGTACCAGAAGGCTGATACATCAGAAGGTCGTGTTGCTATACAGAACAACCACGACAGGCTGGAAAAATGAACTGACATTATCCCTATCCTGTGCACCCTGAAAACTGCATGGCAGAAGAGGACTGAGGAGCTGTGGTGCATACTAACATGAACATAATCAAGCAACATGCCCTTAACGGAACAAAGGGTACCCTGATGGGGGTACCCTGACCCCACCAGGCAGAGTGTGAGAGGTGATCTTCTCTGTCTTCTTAACTGAGCCCACACCCAGAGTACCGTGTCTGCTTCTGGGCTCTCCAGTACAAGAGAGACAAGGACATACTATAAACAGTCTAATGTATGGCCAGAGAGATCATTAACAGATTGCAGCACCATTCCTCTGAGAAGAGGCTGAGAGAGCTGAGGCTATTCATCCCGCAGAAGGCTTCCTGAAATTTCACCAACATCCATAAATACCTGAAGGGAGAGTATGAAAAGGACACGGCCAGACTCCTTTCAGCAGCTCCTCTGGTCCTGGCACTGGGCACAGTCTGGAGCACAGCAGTTCCCTCTGCATGTCAGGCAGCACTGCTGCGCTGTGCAGTGCCGGAGCCCTGGCACAGGCTGCCCAGAGGCTGTGGGGTCTCCTCCTTGGAGCTGCCCTTGGGGCTGGGCCCTGCTGTGGATGGCTCTGCTGGGGCAGGGGTTGGACTCAGAAATCCCCGCCAGTCTCAGCCAGTGTGGGACTCTGTGATCCAGTGAATCAAAAATGGCAACTGAAGACAGTAGAAGATTACAGGATAATGCATGTTCTGTTCATTTTCCATTTACAATTATATCTGTTAAAAATTCAACTGCCTTTCTTTTCTTTGTATCTTTAAAAAATATACATATTTTAACTTTTTTAAGGTTTCTCTTCTGTTACCTTCTTAGAGAAGAATGGTTTAGCAATTACAGCACTAGTCAGAAACTCTGGAGACTTGAGTTCCTGCAGTCTTCAACAAGTCACTCATTTTGCTCTAACCCATCTAAAAAGAATGCAAATCAGAAGCAGCAAGGCTAACTACAGTACAGAGCACCTCTTATAGCAAAGAGGAAATAAAGACCACCTGAAAGAGAGGTGAGAGAAGGGTAGTATTGTATCACATGGTGGCACGGAGGAAGTAAAAGACAATGACTGGTTCACCGTGGTTCTCTGACTCTCCAATATGTCCACATCATTCCTGAGCATTACATCCAAGTCTGGATGCTCTACATGATAGCCATATCTTCATGTCAAGAAGTCTTGACCAAAACAGATATTGCTTCCCCCCCACCCAGTGAATCACTTCCAGAGAATTGTTCAGGAACATTTTTATATAAAATTCATAATTGCCAGTTGTAATTTTGAAAAGAAAAAAAAAAAAAGTAAGAAAGAGAAAAAGACAGCTTCGCTGACTCTACCTATAATACAGCATTTTCCAACTACAAAGTTAATTTCCATTCTTCTTTTCTTTTTTTCTCTGTAATAGTTTGAATTGATGAAAGGCATACAGCATCTCTTATTCCAGTGGACTGGCAATTGAGCAGGATTGGATCAGACTTCGCAAACAGCTTGATAATTACTCTTATTCTATTGCATCTGTCTTCAGCAATCAAGGAGAGTTGTCCGAAACTGATGTTTGCCTTCACAGTCATTAAATCCTGAGACCTGCAGTGATCCTGAGACTGTATGGCTATTGTGCATGGAGGAGATTGTTATGCACAGAACTACTGATCTGAAAAGTCAGGGTTGGGCTACGCTACCCCTGCTGCATATCAGCACAGCTGAACCTTCATCCCAGGCTGTCCTGCACAGGTCCCCTGGCCACAGGACAAACTCAGGCAGATACCCCACCATACCAACCTGCCCAGCCTTGCCCTTGTCTGAGAGCGCAGTAAGACAAGGCATTCTCATATGAACATCCACTACGAATGGTTATTTTCCTTTAAAGAAATGACAGGATAGCTTGAATGACCAAAAAAAATGAACCACCTCTCTCCATGGACAGGATCTGTGCAGTGTTGTTGAAAAATCCATCCAGGGCCCATCCAACGCTGCATGAACTTGGGGTTCCCAGCATCTGAAGGGATGTAAGATTGACCCAGTATCTATCTATATATTTTTTTTATTCCATCTTATTAAAGCAGCTATTTTATTAAGCTATTTGTTTTCAGGCTTTTCTTAGTGAGATTCAAAAAGAGCCCTACCTACATCCTATCCCCAAAGAATAGGACCTAATCAGACTCTAGACTAACACGTACTTGAAAAACCTCCAGGGGATTTTACACACAGAACCATGCATTGTTCTGTAGGAATGACACAAGCGATTCTACTTCAACACATTCCCATTGTGTTTATATTTAATTGACCAGTAAAGTAATTACGTTCTCCAGAAAGAAATCAATTTTATTTCCTATATTTTCCTTACTTTCTTTTATTGCAGTCAGAGCAATATAGACAGCCAATGTTGTTTCTAATTCTTCCTACTCAGTTCTTCAGTTCTATAGAAAAGATATTTCTCCATCCAAATTACAGTTCTTATTTCCCAAGTTATGTGCCTCCTTCAGTTATTTGTGTTTCTGTTGTCTATTTTTCCTCACTATTGGAATAAGGTGTGTTGTTTTTTTTTCTATGTTGGTTTCTGAATGGTATTATTAGCTTATTTCAAAAGGAAAAAAAATATAAAGTTACAAAACAGTGTTCTGCTCAAGCTTATCTTTTCACAAATATCACAGAATTATAAGCAGTCTATGCTATTGCTTTTAATAAGTACCTTCATTTCTTTGTCCATCACTACTAAGCCTTAAAATGTTTTTAGTGTCCCCAGGCCAAGTAATCCACAACACAGAACTGTTGCAAAATTCTATTTTAACTCTAATGTTTTCACAAGGGCATACCTTACTGTGTTTTATAAACCTACTTTATTACATGCTTTTCATATAAAAACTATAAACCTAGTTTTACATCACATTCAGCTTTTGACCATTCATCAGTTTTCCATGATAAAACCACTGTGAAATCAATATCCTTGTAAAGTTAAGCTGTCAAAAGTTACTAGACTATTTCCAAAGGCAATTCCAACTAGACAGACTACCAGATGTTTTCAATATATTTTATAGAAGATTGCATGATAATTTTAGTGGGACCCAAAGAAACGATACAACAGATAGCGTGTTGAGTTTTGACATTTTAAACAGCAAGCCCAATTGATTTTTACAAGATACCTGAAACAAAAATGCCAGTTCTGGAAAATTTATATTTGAACATTAATCCACAGAATTTAAGAGCAATTGTGCTGTCAAATCACAAGAAAAGGAGACAGCCTTCAGTAACAAAGTTTATATAAAACAACAGTGTCACTATATGTATGTGTGTGTGCCCGTATAGGAACATATGCCCTTTGCTATACTAATTTAGCCCTTCTGCTGATTTACAGGTTTGATTCTTAAAGAAGTCTTCCAATTATGATTAAAATTCCTCTTATAATTAATTCAAAATTTTATTAAATCCAGCTTTTATAACTTTAAATGTAATAATGCCAGCCAAGTCAGGGCAAAGAATATGTCTAGCCATTAATTTTACTTGTATCATTTCTCATCCCTCAAAAGAATGGCAATAAAAGGATCCCTCCTTAGAAATAAGACTAGCCACTGCCACACTCATCTCCATAATAGCACAATTTCCAATTCACGCCTCATTTTCATTAATGTTTCTAGCCATAAATTTTTAAGCATATGATAAAAAATTTCTGAAGCGGCATAAAACTAACATGAAGAGGGAGTTCATTAGCATGTGACCCTAATTAGAAATTCCATATTAACTTCCCATTTCTACTTGTGCATATGCAATAGCAGAGGTCCTAATATGCTGTGTATAACTCCTACATTTGTTGTAAGAGGCCTTACTCATTTTTATTTTTAAACAATCCCTATGTTTTCCTTGGTACTGAGTAAGTCAACAGACAACAGTATCAGAATGGCACCTTTTGTGCCACAAATTATCCTGGAAAACTGCAAGAAGCTACCAGCCCAATGCTTTATTAATGATATCAGATCATAAAAAGAAAGGGGAAATTGCTGACTCCAACTCTTTCCTAATGTTGGGTGATAAAAATGCTACTTCAGGATTCAGAAGGTTAAGTTCTAATGTGTATTTTGAATAGAGTATGCTGAAATAATTGCCTCATAAAGCAATGCATTGACCAGCCTGCTAATGGCTGCATAGTGCAAAACTCAGCAAAGAGTGCCAAGCTTACTGGAAAAAATGCTGTGGCACTACTTTTGTAGCTTCCCATATTAAGTTAACTTTTCCTTTTTTTCACATAATTTTTTTGGGGGGTAAACTAATACCAAAGACTATCTCCCAGCTAAACCTCTACTGCCTCCCTCTGAATTGGTTAAAACCAAGCTATTAAAACAAAAACACGTAAAAAGGCAAATCAGAAAACATTAAGAAGAAACATTAAGAAATCACAGTCCCATTTCACTCTCGTAAACCCAGACATGAATTTCACCTATTTTTTGCTACTCTCAATGCAGTTTAACACCCACTCGGTAACCGAAATGAAACCAATGCATTATTTACATTTTAGAATATGGGCTGATTTGTAGCTCAAAAACTTCTCATTAACAACAGTCTTTTTGACAGAGAAAAACCCTACCTACCTATCAATGCTCTCTGCATGCTTCAAAACAACAGAGCATTTAAGTTTTGTTTTAAGTCCTTACCCATTTTTTCAAGTACCTCCCTCACGTGGAAGTGAGAGACGCTGAGAAGAATGCAGATATACACACAGACATCTCCACCTATATTACACCACCCACAGTTTGCATGCTGCTTCACAGGGCTGTGTTTATTGACCAGGGTGTATGGACAGCAGAGGGAGATGGTGGCAAAAGCATATCAGAGTGCAGCAGAAAAATAAAAGCATGGAGACAAGTGAAAGTTAGAATTAGATAATTACCCGTTTAAATTAATGCCATTTAGAGATTTAGGTTGTCTATATCCCCACATTTGTAATGACTACAAAAATGTTATGCATTTCTTTATATTTATATTCCTAAGATAAATACTGTCTTTATCCAACACTAATATTGTTATCAGTGAAGTTCCAAGAACACAACTACCATGATTTCAGCTCAAAACCTTCCTGCAGTCTTTCTGGATAGCTATGGCGTGAGAACGAATTGGTTTTATACACTACAGTTAATTCATGAGACTAAGAACACATTCAGTGCATACCACAACTTCACACACATCAGTTCATTCGCTTCCCAACTGCACGCAGAGCACTGAGGGCCATCAGTCAAGCTTTCCAGAGTTCACACCTTTGCTTTCTCTCTTCTCACCTTTCACTGTCTCTCACACGTGAAAAGGATTGTAAATACCACACAGGATGCCCAAGCTCACAAATCTTACTTCTCAGTGTTAGAATTTACTACCCCACAAATGGCTCATTAAAGCTAAGTGATCCCATATTGATTGATTAAAACAAATAAACAAAAAAAGTTAAAAGCCATGGGTAGAGTCTGAAAATACACACAACAGCTTTGGATTGAGCTTTCTGTTGTTGTCTGGTGAATATTTTCATGTTTCTCAATCCGGTGATTTAGCACTAATTTTAATTTGACAAATGATAGATAAAAACACAATCTTACCAAGTCCAGGGCTATAACTTCTTTGGGCTTCAAAATCATTATTATTAACATTCAGATGCAATCTCGTATGATAATTTCTGATGTTGTTTCTACTACAAATACCTAAGAAGTAGCACTTCATACAAAATACATTCTGCTCCAGACATGGGGTATTTTTTAGGTGGTTTGTTCCCAACTCTCGTGTTCTGCACAAATACCTCTATCAGAAAACAAGATATTACTATTAGCTGAATTAAAAACTTGCTTAAGCTCCACATTAGATTAAAAAAAAATAAATAATTGGTAAGTGTAATGAAAAAAATTCATGAATAGTAACATACAAACATCAATGCATGCTGACAATTCTATAGTTAAATCATTATTTAAAAAGAAAAAATAATAATCCTTGGTATTATCTTAATTGACAGAAGCATGATTTTAAAATACCAGTGATTCAGGAAAAGCAACAACATTTCTCTACATTAGAAAAATGAAGGGACCAGAACACTGATTACTGGAAGAATAAATCAGATACTGAGATCTTAAGATGTCATAAACTGAACATTACAGACGGTGTATATAAGACATATGACCAGAGTCATTTGATTAATCACCAGTTTAGTGATAAGTCTTTTCAACTTGTTTTTTCCAACCCATTATCACTTGTGCACAAAAATATTAAAAGCCCTTTGAGTGCAACATATATCAATAACTTCATCTATTCCTAAAAGATTTATTACACGTAGCAATTAAAGATTGCTCTTATTTCTAAAGGTGCCTCTTTATATAAACACGATCAGAATAAGAGCAAAACAGGAGAAGTCAGCAGAAGGTTTTGAGTACTACAGAGAAATATCATTTGCAAACACAATTCCATTAGGAGGCTCTTCCACTTCTGGCAGTATTCCTTTCTGAGCTAACACTAGATTTATTGTCTTGTTTCTTGCAGATCTACAACAAAAGAAAGAAACAGTCCATAGCATAATATGAGAAAGATTCATCATTATTGAATGAAACACAAAACATTTGGCAGAGTATACTGTGGAAAACATTGCCACGATTACCATTAAAAGTACAGTGTTTTATCTTACTGAAATATTACTACCTTTGGCTATTTCAGAAATGTTACATTAAAAAATGCTTTTTCCTCTCTTTTTACGCATTAGCCAGAAAGAATTCTGGTTTAAAACCTAAATGATTGTTGTATAAAAAGTTATGCTGATAGACTGAAACAGCATCACAAAGTTTCAAAAAATCTCTATACTTACAAAAGGGACAATCATGTGGTTCAGTTGTCAAAAGAAAGATTTTTCCAGTGATAAAATTGTTACAAAAATCTGAAATATATTCTAACCATTTCCATGCCACAGCCTCCTTTCAGTGAGATGTCTGCTTTTGGCAGCAGCAAGGGAGACATGTTTAAGATCCGTGTTCGTATGTTTGATTAACATATTTTTTGCTACCATTGTCATATATATTTCTGTGAGCTTATTAAAAGAATTGATGCCTTTGATTCTTAAGTGACCTGGGAAAGAATATTTAGCTTCCTTCTGCACATGAGCAGAAGAGGACAGACACATCCCATGCGCTCCATCATACCCCATCTCTGCTCCTACAAGGTGCAGAAGCACTAAGACACCTTATATTTGAATAACGTGCCTAAGTCAATGCCAACGTGCTGTTATTATGAGGAGGTTTTGGTTATGCAAGAAATACGACAGCATTCTTTACGTTACAAGAGGGTGCAGCATTGGCTCCAACATAGCTACAGGTTTCCTGGGGCCAACAATATCTGACTTAACTTTGGCCAAAAATGAATTTATCTCTTCTAAAAAACCTTTTAACCCCTTCAATATTTAATGGAGTGTAAGCATTTAATGGTCATGGATGACAAAGTAGAAGAGCTACATCTTGCCTTAAAATTATCCCGTATGAAACTTCCCCAAGTAACCCAATAAAAAAAAAAAGATTAGTAGTGACCAGTAAAGGCATTAATTTTAACATTTTAAAACAGTTTAAATTCTAAACAGCGTTGTGATATATGTTTTATTTCAAATATTTTTAGGAAAAAATAATTCTTGTTACTCTAAATATCCTTTCTTAATTATAAAACTCTGTTATGGTTTGTTTTGTTCAAGCATACAGGTTTTATTAATGAGAAGAAAAATATGCACTGTTTCATTACAGAAGATTTCAGGTTACAACTACTGCCAATGCATTACCACCAAAACTAATTTGTTGGTCAATGTAAAATTACATTCCTTTACTGCAAGTCACCAGAGCAGCCTGGAGGTGTGCTTAATCTGCTTTAGGCTTAGCACTGTAAAGTTAAAAAATCCTAAATTGTAAGTATATGGTTTTAAATATTTTTTATTGCTGAATTAGCAAATCATTAGACAACATATAGACTTTCCTAAAAGGAAACGTCGAACTTTGAAAATTATTCATTTTAAACAGCAGAGGAAGATTCCCCTCTCTTCCACCAATATTAATATGAAAAGAACAGATAAAAAATGGGCTTTGCCATTTTTATGCCTGCTTATATCCCTCACAGGAAGTTTCTTCTTTGCAAACTTAGAACATACTCACACCGAAATGTGATTCCAGGGGAGCTCTTCCTTCACAAGCCGGTCAGTGCAAGGCTTTGTGGAGGATTCACCTCCTGAAAATGGGGATGGTCTCACATTTCTTCAGGATGTTTTGAGTTCTAGTCAAAGGGTCTAAACAGCTGGTTCTAGTAACTACCGAACACGTTTGTTAAAAAATCAAATTCTTCTGAGATGCAGCTCGAGTTGAGATAATGCGCTTAAGAGAACTTTAACTGTGATTTCTCAGGTCCCAGTATAAGGCGTTAAGTTTGGTCTTCAGACTCTAGTAATGCACTACAGAGGAGTGATACAAATGACATCTGCCTATGCTGAATGTAGAATGCAAGTTCAGATGGACTAATTCTCACACCATGGGATCAGTAGAATAGTGCTCAACCAATGCTATACACTGTGATACCAGATGGCCATGTCCAGCATCCTGCATTAACAGATCTGGTTGTGTTCTTTAACATAGAAATTCCAAGATATCATGGTATGTGTAGCTCCTATGGAGCCTATGTGTATGACTCCACAGCTGTCCTTGACAGGTTGCAGTTTTATATGAAAATTAACAGATATTTAAAATTCCTTAGTCATTTCAGGTGTAAAAATGGAAATTATTTTCAGCATTTCTATTTCTCCCCGTCCCCCTCCCCTACGCTTACTTTTTTCTCCACTGGGAATCATTAAAAAAGAACTTTTAGTTATTATAAGAAGTAGTCAAAATCCTGTCAAACGGCAATTTTGATTGATTGCTATTTGAATAAAAATGAGACAGGCATTGTATTTATATGACAAGTATAGATGTGATATTAAATGGTATTAGGGAACTTCACTTTTTGTTGTTGTTTTTTTTTTCTTTTCTTTTAATTATCTCTGTTTGGATCAAGTATATTAAAAAGAGATGAGCCAAAGTTAGCTCAGATTCACATAACCTAGCAACGTTGTGACCCACTTGAAATTTCTTTTATAACACTTGGCTGACTTAGCCAAGGCTAAGGCACACACATTAATATAATGGGCCTGAATATATATATCAAGATTTATTTTTAATCCTTCTCTAGCTATTCTGAGTGCATTTAGATTCAGTTATTCAAATCCATGTTTTCATTGAACTCTGCTTCTTTTACTAATTTTTGAAAACAACGGAGAAAGGCCAAGTGTGGGAAACTGTCATTTACAGAAGGGCTATTATTTGCAAATAATACTGTCTTTGGCGAATAACACTGTCAGCATCTGCATGTTGATCTAGCACTATTTCTTATGCATCTTTCTTTGAATATTCCAGTACATTCTTCAGAGTAGAGCTCAAATAAACAAAGCAAATGAAATAGCAAACAAAGTGGATTGTCTGTTCCTTCCTCCTCAGCCGTGCTCTATCAGTTCAATCCCATGTTAAAAGCCTTTCACTTTCTATGCAAAAATCAATAGTTTTTGAGACAGAAAGCATTCAAGCCATACGTAGATGAGTAAGAAACGTACCTGCGATATTAGAGCTGAAGTTTAACTCTAGTGAATACTTCTCTGGAGTGAACAGTATCCAATAAAAAGGATTTAGATCAGTTTAGGTTATAATACACTACATCATGTAGGAATTCTGACGTTTCTTGCTTATGTGTCTCGAGGCTTAAATAATCACAGACTAATTTAGGTTGGAAGGAGCCTACAGAGGTCTCTGTCCCAACCTCCTGATCAAAGGTGCTCAGCAATTAGATGGTTGTTCAGAGTTTCATCCAGCTGCTTCTTGAATACACCCCAAGGTGAGGATCACAGCTGCCAGTTTTAAAGCTTAACAGTATCCACAGCGAAAAGGTTTCCCCTATATCCAGTCTGCATCCCTCTCACTTCAACTGGAATCTCTCATCCTCTTGCCTGGCATCTCAGTGGAGAGCCTTGCTCTCTTCATCTCTTCACAGGGAGATACTTTCAGAGCTTTCCACTTCCCAGGCTGAAGAACTCCTGTTCCCCCACAAGGTATGTCCTGCCCTGACCAACCTGAGGGCCCTTTCTTGATCTTGGTCCAGTTATCAATTTCTTCATTCTTCTGTTGAGTTCAAGACTACAGACAGTATTCCAGTTGAGGTAAACAGAACACCGTGCAGAAACTCATTTCAAGTCACTAAAACTTGAGGAAAAAGTTGAATTCTCTTCAATCAATCTTTTTTGACTTGACTTGAGCAAAGCACTTGACCTGATAAAATAATCTGAACATTCCTACCTGCCAGCCTTGCAAACAAACCTTGCTTCTCATCTGACATAAAGCCAGAATATTGTTTTTCTAACAGGGTCTTGTTTGCTTGCTTTTTAAGCTTTTTTAGCTAAATGAGAAGAAACAAGAATATAACCTCAACTGGAGGTTACATTTAGGAAAAGCTGAACATTTTAAAAACAGATAACGACATCAATTTATACTGATGTAAGGCTACTGGTTTAAAATAACTATGTGAAATATTGACACTTTTTCCTGGTTAGCTATTTTTCCTTAGCCTACTTCCGCTCTTTTCCCTTTCCTTTCCCTTTGTAGATTTTAACATACATCTTTTTGTATTGCTTTCTCACTAGCCCTGATAGCTCCAGCTAGTTCATAAATTCCATTGCTGCCTGCTGCCATGTGATGTGGTCATGCAGAAAATATTTCATAGGAAAAAGTGTTAGCTAGCTAGAGGCGCTACTGTCGATCATTACTTGGAGCTGCAACTACTGATATGTGACTATGTATTCATTTCATGCACTGTAACACCTAATGTACATGACAAAATATTGAATATAAAGTTAATTCACAAACTAGAGTAGCTGCTGATGCTGAAGCTGCACAGAAAATACATACCACTATTCCTTCTCCTTTTCCAGTGCTCTCTAGCAATTTGAAAGTGGTTCAGTTTCAACATCACTTAATTTCACCATTTCTTTTAGCGTGATTTAGTTCATTAAAGTTCAGAAAATATGAAGGCTGCTCTGAACATAATGCCCACAATGATGGGCATTATGTTTTATGATGTTGGCCCACAATGTCAGAGGCAGATGTTGGTGGGATGGCAGTAGAGTCTGAACCTTCCCACCAACATCCCATCATATTTTGTTGCTGTGTGACAGACGGTGGCAGAGGGGCACTCTGACTGAATTGTGTCTGACGTGCAAGTGCACATGAAGCAAAGGTGAGTCACTGAATTCCTCCATGCAGAAAAAATGGCACCCGCTGGCATTCATTGCAGTTTGCTGAACTTTTATGGAGACCAAACAGTGGATGTGAGCTCAGTGAGGTGGTGGTGGTGCTTTTCAGCACCATTTTTAAGAAATATTTCCCATTTTTAAGAAAGCGTGCGTGATGGTTTGTTGTTCAAAATATACTTTGCTGCTGGTCACGACCTAAGTCTGCTTCTACATAGGGTGGCATCTTTTATGAATTCCAAAAAGGTGACAATACTTGAAAGGAACATTCTAACATTATCGAGTGGAATTTATGCCCTGGTTTTTAATATGCCAAATTCTCCCATTTGTTTTGGGAGAACAAATATCGTTTGTCAACTGAAGCAGATGAAGGCAACCTTTGTGCCAAAGCTAGCTGCTTATGTGTTAATTTAGCTAGTACACATATTGTCTGCTAGTTCGGTCTAGTATGCATATTGTATCCATGTCAGTGGAAAAAAAAACAAAACAAAACATTTTATCTGCTTTTAATTACGGCATTAAAAAAAGTACACAGTTCACTGGATCATGTGAACAGGAGAAAGGATAAAACAATTAAAATAGTAGTAAAGCACAAAAAAAACCAACACTAAATCAGTCTCAGTGTCACTCAGTAGCTACCTGCTTTTCCCAGGAATTACATTTCCCTAGCTTTATAGATAACTATAACGTTACTATAAGCAATCAAATCAGACTTTTAATTACAATTAGATTGCCTGCTAGCATCACATGAAAATTAATGCCTTCCTAAAACATTTGTTGTTTTAGTGTAAAAATGTATTTTAAGGCAGCAGATCCTTTATCCAAATAGGACATGAATTTCAACTGTATATGAAAAGAATCAATTACTCTGAAAAAGGAGGATGATAAACACACTTGTGTACATAAACATACATATTATTATTATAAACACCAGGAACCAATTCGATGTGAGTCAGATTATGCATTTGCATAGCAAATTACTACTTTAAGTATTTGAACACTCACTAAAACAGCCAAGTTAACAACGTGGTTGAAAGGGAAAAACATAGTGTAGAGAACACATAAAAAGCATCTACCTCTTAAGAAAAATGTTCTTTTTGAAATGATCTTATCCCAAATCAGGAACAAATAGGTTAGTTTTCCTTTAGACAATACGGCTGAGGAGAAGTAATGTACTACCAGAGGAAAAAAAGTACATTATTTTGTCCTATTATAATTTCCTCAACAACACAGATGCTTCCCATGAGCAGTGAAGATACAGGACAAAGGTCATGCACGACTATTTTCAGATTCATTTTATATCCAGAGCACAATCTTGTTCTAGAAACAGGCATGCACAAAATATCCATACAGCTCCAATGCAGCCAAGAATACCTACATTAATTATTACTTGTTCCATATAAACGCCCATAGTACACTGTGAGACAAGGGGGAATGGCTAAAAGAGTCCCCTAAAAGAGATTTAGGTTAGATGTTAGGAAAAGATTTTTAGTCAGAGGTTGGTGAGACACTGGAACAGGCTGCCCAGAGAGGTTGTGGATGCCCCATCTCTGGAGGCATTCAGCATTAGTTTGGATGGGATCCTGGGCAGTCTGATCTAGTGGCTGGCAACCCTGCTTTTAGCAAGGGGGCTGGAACTAGATTATTTTCAAGGTCCTCCCTCTCCAACCTAAGCCATTCTTTGATTCTATGCTTCTATGATTATAGATACAATGATAAAATTATACTAACAAATTTGTACACCTAAACTTTACATAAGATGGATTTACATTTACTCTTTATTCCATTTATGCTTACCTTCAAGTTAACGTTCAAGCAATCCACAAATACAAAGGCAGTGTTTGCAGAAGATGAATTTTTAAGTGAACTTGAAGAATCACACTCATAGTTCTTTCAGAACTCTCCTGCTTAGTCTCATCCTAACCCCCCTGCAAACACCATGGGCAAGAACACTCAAAGCTACTTTTACTCAAAGATATTTTTGATGAAAGCTACAAATATAAAGATCATTTTTAAGACCTCTGCACATGGAATGAATCACCGATATTAACTTTTCATTACTACGTATACAAACGTACATATTTAAATAGAACTTCAGAGTTCAACTGCATATTTATATAGTAAAATTATTGGGACCTAATATGCTCAATATATCAATTTATTACTCATTTTCTATGTCTGTTTCTTGGAAAGCTATTTTTCGTACTTACCCTGCTATTTCACTCGCTCTACAAAATGTAGTTTGAAACACATTAGCTCAGTTGGGTCCTAATCTAAAAGTGGTCTATTAGAACATAAAAGCAGAGTGTTGTTGATTTCCCTGTATCTCTGTTTAGGATAAAATAATTGCAAATTAATTTCACAATTAACACAAATAATAATATGCATTAACTACAACAGGCTCTACTTGTGTAATTCCCTCCACAATAACTCAATCACGTGAACCCGTCATTTGTGTCAGGTAATAAATAATTAGTAAGAACTGTAATTAAAAACATTCTAATCTGAATCACTAAAATCAGAAGATAAGGCATAATTATATGCCTATACATTTATATCATAAATCTATGTAAGCTGTACATTTTATAAACTTTCATTGTGACAAATCTAATTTTTACTGCCTCATTGCAGCAAGACTTTTGATTAAATACTATATTTAGGAAGTAGTACTCATCAACAGACAGTAAATTATTACTCATCTTAACATTTATGTCTTACAACCAATCTCATGCCCTTCCATAAAGAAATCCTGGACTGCTTATATTTTGTATAACAAGATTTCTGGGAACATATAACTGCTGCTTTTCTATACTACTATTTTTGTTTTATTTTTCTATTTGCTAAACAAAGCTTCAGACAAAGAGTCTTCCCTGAAGGTAGAAAATCCAGGTAGCAATCTGTCCAACCAATCTAACTGGAAAGAATGACACACACATAGTTGTGTGGGTTCATTGTGTATGAACTCTACAATAAGTAAGACTGAGTGAAGAGGGGAGGGAGAGAAGAATAACTACCAAGCTTTCTGTGAAAAGCTTATATTGAGATTTTTCTGCTAATTCCAGAGCTACAAGAGGCAGTAGATGTGTTATCAATAGTCCAGTGCATTGACTCCTTGCAATAAATTATTAATTACTGAGGGAGAACTTTCCTTCTTAAGTATAAATGACTTTAATGGTAAAGAAGAGCTTGAAACATTGATCATTTGTGCTCCACTTTGAATCTGGACTACCTGAAACAAATGACCCTCTGTTAAGCCTCCATGGCGAAGTATACCCTGTTGCCTGCAATAATGTTAACTAATCTCTCCATGAGCAAAAAAGTACCTCTGGAACAAAACAAAAATCCTTTAGAGTCTACAGATAACTAAAGGTCAGCATCTGATCTATTTATATTAGGACTAAAATGAGTATATACATGTGTACAAATATGTGTGCGTGTCTATAGATGTATACACCTTTAGAGATTTACCAAGTGATTCAGTACCTGTACCACTTAAAAAGTCTTTAAACAAAAGAAAACAAAAGTACTGGTTAGCAAAACTCCTTTTCTCTGGAAAGAAAAGGACATACCTTGATAGATATATACGAGCAACGGAGTCTGATTATAGTTTTCTGTATCTTCTCCTGTTCATGATTTCACTACTTCAATAGCACACAATGGTGGGTTAACCCTGGCCAGCAGCCAGGCACTCCCCAGTCACTCACTCCCCTCCTTAATGAGACCAGGGGAGAAATTAAAACAGAGTTGGAAAGTAAGAAATACAAATTGAATTAAAACACCTCCTCTTCCCTCTCATCTTTTTCTAGGTTCAACTTCACTCCTTCGCTTCCGACTCCTCTGCCCAAGCCATGCAGAGGGGATGGAGAACAGGGGCTGTAGTCACTCCACAACAGCTCCTCTGCTGCTCCTTACACCTTGCTCCAGCTCCAGCACAGGTCCTCCCCACGTGCTGCAGTTCATCAGATCAAAACTCTGCTCCAGCACAGGTTCTCCACAGCCCCCTTTCCTTCAGGATGCTTCTACTACCTGCTCCCCATGGCCTCCCCAGCAGCTGCACACAACCTCAGCACTGCAGCACCTCCTGTGCTCCTGCTGCACCCTGCCTGCTCGCACTTCTCTCCCTCATCCCCCACTGCTGTGCAGCAACAGATGGCAATCTGATCAGGAGGGTATAACATCTGTTTTTCCCATCAGTGATCTAAGAGCATGGCTTTTATGGTCACAGATCAGATCCAGCACTAAGCAGTTACCATTTGCAGCAGAAAGGATTCTTCTGCCAACTTAGCAGGATGCCCCAAATACAAGACTTTTATCTAAATATTCCTGTATTGCATCGTAAACGTTTCCAAAGGACAAGATTAAGCCTTCAAAGTTTACAACCTACTCTACCAGTATATCAGTGGATTCTGCTTAATAACTGCAGCAAAAATTCACAGGGAATAATCCTGAGAAAACATCATAACCCCAGCAGATTTATAGACCAACAGTAAATTCTTTTTTCCTGTACTTGGGAACTTGGGATCTATTTTCATCCCAATGGAGAAGTCCAGCACTGGCAAAATACATAAATCTGCCACAGAAAAATAAAGGAAGAGTTAAAAACGATCCCACTTTCTTAAAGCAGAGTAAGGAAAGCATTTCTCAAACAAAAGCTGAAGGTGAGCAGATGATAGAAATGAAGAGGAATGATGTATCCAAGGTAATCGTCACTGCAGAAAGAAAAAATCCCTTACTGCAGTGAATCAGTGCTGGGAAGATTTAGTGAGTTTTATCCTCATCAAAACAGAAGTCTTGCCAATTATGACTTTCCAACATCAAGAACACAGCAGAACCTTCTCTGAGCTAAGAAAATGAGGATAAATGATTCAACTTGTCATAAATATTTTAATTTCACTGTATGTTAGATTGGTACAACAATTTATGTTATTTTAAAAAGCCATAGGGTTAGGGGAGACACCCCTTACAAAAGTGGAAATAGCGCTCCCTCCTTTGGGCACTGCACTCAGTGGGGAGAAGGTCCACCAAGCTCAGGATGGGGAGGCACAAGACGACAGCAGGGTGCCATTCAGATAGAGAAAAAATATGGTGAGGAGAAGGGAAACAGAACTTCACGGGGCCTACAAGGAGCAAGGCACAGGTTGCTATGAATTAGAAAGCCACCAACTGAAACCAAGTCTGAAAGCAAGAACCTGACACTAAGGACAGTAGAAGAAAATACTTTTATTTATGACTTTTTTACTGAGCCTTTGGTTCAAAAAAATAAAGTATTCTAATTTTAGTTCTAATAGAACCTGTCATTTGAAAAACATAAAAGGCTTTTAACTTTCTTTAGGGAGTTCTCTAAGGAGAAGGTCTATTTAAATCCACTTAAAAGATCCAGCTGACTCAGGATCTCATTTGAGATCATGTTATTCACAGCCAAAAAAAAGAATAATGTAGAATGAGAAAACCGATCATCCTGTCACCGTTTACTGCAACACTGAGGACACACAGCATAGAAACAGATTATTTCACAGGCAAGCAGGATCATTTTCAATCTGCTGTATAGACTGAATATTCAAATACTAAATATTCCGGTGAAGGAAGCACAGTGAGGAACTTTCTTTGTTGCTCCCAACAAAATCAAGCAAAATCCCCCAAAATGGTTATCTGCAAATCACAACTCTGGTTACAGAAACATGAAGGAAAAACTGCATTTACTTTCTGGAGATTACCTATTTTATTCCTAGTTAAAATAAGAAAGAAAAGGATCCCATTTAGTACAGATGAGGAAACTTTCCATTGGTTTTTCCTTCCCTAGTCAGTTGGATGGAAAACATAGAGCAGAGGTTCACCGTTAATGCAGCACGTGGCAAAGTACTGCAGCAGGGCCTCCAATGCATAACTCTTCCCTTAGGAAAAGCATTACTCTTTTCTTCTCATCTTTCTGGATACGAACACCTCTGTCTCCATTATACACATTTCCAATTGTTCAAACACCAGCTTAAAGCATCTGTCATCTCTGAAGTTCCAGATTGATTTTTCCCACTCATAGAAACATTAATAACCTTAATCTTCAAATGGGAAAAAAAAAAGAAAAAAAAATCTACTCTTCTTAACAGACAACAAGTAAGCCATGCTGGGAATATAAATTCAATATAAATTCTTGGAGTTTGGAATGAGGAGGGAAAAGAGTCCAGAAATAATCTTAGAAAGTAAAATGAGTCATGACAAACACAAAGACCACCTCCCACCTCTCCCTGTTTAAAATAATTATCTAACAATTTTGTAATACTGCTGTTCATGATTTATAGCTCAGACCATTTAAAAAAGAAAGAGATCCCAGCAAAGCTCTATACTTTACTGAATCTATAAATGAGTATAAAATAACGTGTGTGTTTTTTTTTTTTTTATAAACTTGCTTTCTGTTTTCAACCTGGACTCTATTTATGCCTTCTTAAATGTTTGGCACAATCACAGTTTCTTAAAATCTTCTTGTTTCCTTCTTGTACGTCTGTCTTCCGCTCAAAATAGGAATGGCCTTCATATACAGTCACTTCTTGTAAAATCTTGAACAAAGCTTCTGCTGAAAATTAGATTATTTGCTGCTGTATAAAAGGTGCTGATGGAACATAACAGTGAAAGAAATGCGATGAAATGTGGATTCCCAGTGCTAATCTCCAGTAGAGACACTATGATTATTGACCATGACAACCAAGAATTTCTCCTCCATGTTCACCCTGCTGGGTACTCCTCAAAGAACTGCGATCTCCAACTGCTGCAAGGAATGCTTTCCCATATTTGCAACAACAAATAGACTAACATGAGAATATTTTTCCCTACATATTTCATACAAATGCATCTTCATTCAGTTTCCTGAATTCAAATTCATGACCCTTAAAAACGCGGAAGTGTTACTATATATGACATCGCTTAAGTTTCCAAGTTTTTTTTTTTAACCTAAATACATATTTACCTACTTACATATTCATGTATTCACAAACATACATGAACACAAACATTTACTTTATCTAATTCTTGGGTATGGGAGCCATATACGCCCATGTAATTACATGAAATGGTCAGTACCTTCAAGGTTGCTTGCTACCATTTGGGAAACAGAACCTATATCCAAACACCTCAGTAAATGCAGCCCGACTGTGGGAAGTGCTTAACAAAGAACTGAAAAATCTTGGAAAAAAAAAAATGGATTGAAAAGTATGGAGCGTGAAATTCATCTTCAAAATCTTATTAGAAAACAGTTGTGTGCAAATTTGGAAGTACACGCAGTTGGGAACAGAAGTGGAGAGTTCTAGAATATGTAATGCTTTCCCATGTAAAAGAGTCTTTCTGAATGTAATGAAACAACACTCAGAGTCACTTCGGCAATCAAATAAGACAACTATAAATGTAACCCAAACTAAAACGCCATACGGATTGTATCTCAAACACAGCCCATTTACTGAATTACCTGCTGCAACACAGTTCAGGTGCATTGCAGCAACAATAAAGGTGAAATAAGAAAACACTCCCCCCAAAAAGAAGAAAAAGAAAGAAAAAAAGAAAAAGAAACAAGTTTGGAGTGCATATCTTAAGCTAATATTAAACAAACACGAGATATTTTCAACCAATAAAGTTTTCTTATACATATACACATATATGTGTGTGTGCATGTAAACACACATTTATATATAAAAAGGATTGTAGTGACTTCTTTTTTTAATGTAGGTCAGAATAAAAAGAACTTCTGCTTTTTATCTTTGAATTAAGCAAGTACAAAAAAATCCTTTCAACAAAACAGTATAGCTACAGGAAATCCCCTGAAACAATCATTTCTAACCATTTTCTCTGCATTTCATAAATAATGAATACTCCAAAAGAACTGGTACCACATTTTTTTTTTTCATGCACTACTTATGCAACTAGGCTAAAAGATTCTCTGAAAGTGACAAGAGTTAAGTGGACTGTACTTTGTTTTATAAGGCAAAACTCAACTGTTCTGACACCTTGCAGTCATTTCTCCCTCCAAGCTGCATTTTTAAGCCTTCTGAAAAAAAAAAACAAAAAACCATGATTTGCAATTAAGTGAAACATTGTTTAGAAAACTGTTTGGAACACAGAAATGTTATTCATTTAATGTAACATAAGACTTTTTTCTTCTCAAAAGTAACATTCTTTTTTGTTACGGATTTTTACCCATATCACTTATTCATACTCTGTCAAGGTAATTTGATACGCTTCTATAAATAATTATGAGTGAGTTAATTTTCAGAAAAGGACTGTAAAAGAGAAACAGTCTCACCCACACTAAATTCCCAAGTATGAGAAATAATTTGCCTGAAAATGCGTACTTCTCTCTATTTTTCATGGAAACTTTGGGTGCCTGGGGAGACAAGGCCACAATGGGCTGCAGTGAAGCTGTCAGCTCAGTCCTTGGCAGCGGCCATAGAGCCCTTTGCTCACAGCAGCAGGGAGCCTCCACTTGCTGAAGCGCACTCACAATCCTATTTTCTCTCAGCCACTAAGATTCAGCCATATGTAAATTAAAAATCAGCTCCTACCATTAAGTATGCACAGGTGCTCCAAAAATAAATAAATAAATAAATAGAGACAAACTCCAATATTGACATCCCATCCCAGAGTTCCTTGAGGAACTCAATCTTATTTACGACCATTATTTACTGTGCCTCTCACATTAGTTACATTGGGAAAACTGTCAGATTCTCAGCTGTGAAACAATCTTACTAAAGCATCAGTAAGGTTTAGGGAAGTGTATGCAATTTCAAAAGGTAACATCCATATTTCCATCTGCTAAAGTAACTGGAAAAATTACCACTGCTCTCCACCAAATACAATGGGATTTATTTATTCATTCTTACAAAACTGCCATTAGAAAGGACTTGCACAGTATTTATTTCAGTTTTCATAGTTACAAGTAATTGAGGAGTGGCTTTCACTTTCTGCATATATATTTTCAAAGATGAATGAAAGAAAACTCACCATAACTGAAACACATAAATGGCATAGCATGTTTATACAGGAATAAATTGCTTCAAGTTTTCCTAGCAAGGCAGCAGCTACATAAGCTGCTTTTATGCTTGCCATTTGCAGAACTAGTTAGAATACCTTTTTCACACTTAGCGTAGCTCGCTGTCTCCTCTTTAGTAGTCAGATAATTAAGTATTAATTGTGAAAGTGGGAAATGATTTAGCAGGTGTATAAAACAAAGGGAAAAATAATGAAGGAGACCAATCATGCATGAGCATCTAATTAACTGATATTCGAATGCCCATGCAGTTCATGTTTGAGTCTCCCAGAAGTTCCCACATGAAGACCCAATTA
Organism: Alectoris magna; assembly: GCA_030625065.1. Taxonomy (NCBI): domain Eukaryota; kingdom Metazoa; phylum Chordata; class Aves; order Galliformes; family Phasianidae; genus Alectoris; species Alectoris magna. The sequence continues at coordinate 3,547,062 of CM060575.1, read as the reverse complement.
TTTCGTGCATCAGTGTTCAATTGCAGCCCAATTCACACATGAATGTCCAACAGATTTCGGCATGGATACCAAACTAGTTCATGCATGGTCACACAGTAACAGAAAAACATGCTATTCATTCATGCAGTAGCACCCAGTTCTGTCATGCACAATACTCAGTTATCTCCTGTGTGAGCACTCAGCCAGCTAACACATGTTGACCACACACTGCAAGGTCATAGAGTGGCTCGGGTTGGAAAGGACCTTGAAGATCATCTCCTTCCAACCTCCCACCGTGGGCTGGTGGTCACCCAATAGGTCAGGCTGCTCAGGGCCACATCCATGAGGTCTCAGGTCGCCCGCCACAACAGGGTCAAACAGCTCCGCCACTCAGGGAGCAGCGCACAGACAGAGCGCTGGCTACTCACAGGAGTGCTGGGCAGCTCTGCTCAGACTTTTAAGGGCACTGTCTGCCAGGGAAGGAAGCTTGGGAGTGGAAGTAAGCTGGGAGACGTTGAAGGAGGGACTGCTGAGGAGACCAGGCTGCAGATGGAATAGTGGGAAACCTTTGATCAGCTTTCATAGTCTTAAAAACAAATTACTCCAAATGAGGCAGAATAGAGATTAACACTGGGTCTCCTACATCTTGCCAATTTCCCTAATCATTCTAATGTAGCCTCTCTCGCAAAATCACATTCCCTCACACTGACACATATTCCTGGTGAGAAATAAGAATAAATATTTTGATTTTATTTCTTCTATCTTTAGCTACCACTAGCAGCCAACCTGGTAAGTATGTCTAATAAAATATAATATTATCTACAATATAAGCTATATATATATACATATATATTAGCTATACATGGATATAGCTAATAAAAGTGATCGGACACTGGGTTTTAGCATGACAGTATAATTCATGCTTTTTGGAAGAGAAATACTGATGATGCAAAGCTGCAGATAAATGCCTGATATGAGTAAGTTAGTAAATAGAAAACTGGCTTCAATCATCTACTAGTACAAATTTGACATTTCTTTGCTGCATCCTCACTACTATACTTCTTACTTGTACATCATGGAAAATGTAATTTCAGCTGTTAGAGAAGTCAGAATCTCAGTTGTGCAGTAAATGCATGCACACGTGTGTATGTACATACACTTGCTTAAATGCCTCCAGTCACTTCAGGCAAAACATAGGCACAATAGATTATGCAAGTAACTCAGCCAAGATAGGGTAAATTATTCCAAACTGTAATTCACCACAGCTTAAGAGGTCTTTTGTGTTTCCTTTATAAAGTCGAACAATGAAAAATTGCAGAGCAGTAACAGTGCAGTGCTTCAAAAACACAATTATGCCACATGCAGTGATGGTAAGTGTGCCACAGTCCGACACTTCAGTCATGATGGACTCTGCAATATGGTATCAGATACTTAACCACTGCTTGCCCACACACTTCCTATTTAGACATCCCTCTAGTGTACTAATTAGTTCAGAATGTAGCTGCCAAAATTAAATGACATAAAAGACTAATGCATCATAAATAACCCACCTGAGTAAAATAGGAAAACATCTGTTAGAGGGCTTCAAACATTCATTTACTTACAGAGAAAAACAGTCATGAATAAAAAAGAAAAAAGCAAAATGGGAAAAATTAAAAAAATAAAAAATAAAAAAAAAGCCATGGACTAAATGTCCATTTCTGCCTCTTTTATAGAGCTCAGTTGAATCCTCCTGCTAGATGGCTTCCCTTTTCCATGCAATAGGTTCAATACAGGTTTATTTGCACATTGTAGTGGGAGTTGAGTCCAATCTTTTGGTGAAAGACACTGGGGAAAAAAAGGAAGGTATATCCTCCTGAGCTTCAACAGCCTTGTTCATTGTGGAGCAGAAAAGAAGTTTCTCATCACACAGATAAATTAGTTTCCAGTCCCCTCACAGTCATCTTTACATTCAAAACTATTGAAGGTCCTACAGCAATATCTATGAAACTGTAAAAAAAAAAAAAAAGTAAGACAGAAGATGCCCGTCCTAGCTAAAAGACCAATGCTACATCGATGCTCATACATCCCGCGTAACTGAAGAATACACACCCTCCTCTCCTATAGCTTCTCCCCAGGGCAAAGTGGGACCATGGAATTTCCATGTAACAATTAGTTATTGAAGAAAGGTGTAAAGTCACAAAGGGTAAAGCACCCATCTGGATGCTGACACACAGTGCACTTCTGAGTCATTATAATATAATTTTCTAACAATAGGTTGCTTTAAAATGAACAATAAACAGCACCTTTTATCTCAAGTGCTTTGTAGCATTTCTATGTATTATAGAATTGAGATGGCTGCTTCTTAAAGATGGTTGAAATGCTTCCTGTTAGTAAGTCCCAATCAGCACGTTCATTCTTTTATAAGTGAAAAATAATAAAATACAAAAATAAGAGACTTTCTAGATATATGTTCAACAGACTAAATAAAGCTTTGTGGATGTCATATTGAATTCCTTTAACATAGTCTCTTTCCTGAAAGACTTTGATTCAATCACTGATATGAAATAAGCTGTTTCTATGGAAAGAATACCCAGTATTAAAGAATTTGGGGCAATTTACTTCTCAGGCATCGTGGAGAGATGCATGTTGCAGACAAAACAGTCCTGACTTGGTTTAGGAGCAATCAACACCAAGTTCTAATCACCGATTTGGGTATTGAGTATCTGGGTATGTCTTAGTTTAACTTACGTATCCGAAGATTTATAAACCAAACCAGAATAGAGTGACATGAGGGATAAATCCAAAGCTGTACATATAAATCAGGAACTGAAAGTACATAAACATAAATTAAATGTGTAAATATAAAATAATATACAAAGCCATTTCAGACTAGCTTCATTTATAAATACTTCTTCCTCACAGTTCATCAACAAGCCTATAAAATGCACTAAGCACCTCTGAAACATGATTTGAATACATCTTAATCTTCAAATTCTGTAATCCACACAAATGACAACTATGTCTCCACACAGTACCATCAGGAAAACAAAGCAGCACCTCTCTGTTTTACTGGGCTCAAGACACAGAGACGGGAAAGCAAGGGGGAAAAAAAAAAGCAACTGATTCCCCACCACAAGCCCTCATACAGAACTTCCAATGTATACTAATGTAAAGTTAAACAACATCAGGTCCTACAAGAAGTAACTGTCAAATTAAGCATCAATTCTTTGTGATTTGCTAAGGAAAAAAAAAAAGTTCCTACGGAAAATTCATTTTCTACTAATTTATGTTATGCATACTGGTCATACAACTAGACTGCTTGACTTGGATTTATTTCTTTGACAAGGCTTATAATCTCTTTTTAAACACTTTTAACTACTGCTATTATTTTTTAATCAATACTGGCATTTGGGAGAACTGAGGATAAGCAATGCAGATATTCTCCCATCTTCTCAGTCTTTATGATGCTAACGAACAGAAGTAGGAAAATACTTTGATTTATTTGCCACAAATGCTGCTGATTCAAAACAGTCTGATGCATTCCAGTTACTGTGATGCAATGCGTACCTGGCAATCCAATGGCATTTTTCAATTTAATAACAGAAACATGACAATTAGTGAAATAATTGTGAAGTTCTTAAGGATTTAAGGATCCATTTACTGGGAGGAAATGAGCAAATCATTCCAGTTTCTCTGACATGGCTTTTAAAATAATCATATTCATGTAGGAATGCATTCATTTACACCATCAGTTTGGAAGCAACGGGATTTCTGACAAATGCTGTGTTCTATCAAGTTTTGATTACTAATGGTACCTATTTCACGCAGAGAGGAGCACACCACCATCTCAGAAATTAAAAAGGTGGGGGGGGGAGGAATTTGGCATAAGGGGAAAAAGGTTAGGGTTAATAGCATTCTTCAACCTGAAAGCCACATTAATGCCAAACAATAGCTGTTTACAAAATTGTCACAACACAGCTGAAACTCCTTGGCTTACAAAGTTAAACAGAACAGTCCCAAAAGAAATAAAGGGAAGAATTTCCAATGAAGATATGCCAGCCACGAATGAGTATAAGAGGAATTCAAAACCTACAAGGAAAAATGCTTGAACAAAAGAGGCAGCTCCTTTGTGGCTCAGACTAGAGGCGGGCTCTGACAAAGGTGCTAAGCAAGTTATGTGCTGAAGCCAATAAGATTTTTCATATTTAAATATAGGATAGCACAAAGTACGTGAGTCAGTGTCACAACCATGATACAGAGTCCCAAATGGGTCCCAGCAAACTCAGGACCCTAACATGTTCTTGCTTAACCGGAAAGGCAGCGTGAGAAATATCTCTCTGTTACAGAGTCCCAGCAAGAAAGCACTAATGACTGACAGTGAGAAGAAAGTACTGAGATTTGCACTACATTATCCCAGCTAAAGAAGAAGACAGCACTTGCTGCACTTCTAAGAGTTTCGAGAACTTTGGTCACTCATGAAGGACAACCCAAAGTCATCACAGTTTTTGAGATCATTATCAGCAGAACACCTCTGAAATTTGTACTTAAGGCTACTGGAGACTTCGCACAGAATCATTTGGGTCGGAAAAGCCTCTATCATATGTCTCAATAATTCCTCACCAGGACCAGGGACTTTCCCTATGTTTTCTCACAAAAAAAAAAAAAAAAAAAAAAAAGTTTGATCCTCTTATTTCCAAAACTAATCTTTATTTCATTTCCCAGGTAACACTGAGTAAAAAGAGTCACCAAAAAGAACATTTTCTCATCTTATTTGTGTGGACAGAAGCCTTAAACTGGCCCAAAAATATGAGGGAATGCAGTGCACCTGCTGGCTACTAGCAACAGTACTGTGGAGAAACGTCACCATGGAGGACAGGCCCAGAACTTCACTCATGAGCGAAAAAAACAAGCAAACAACATCTATGGCATGCATTTATGAATGATTCCATTACAGCGATAGTAAAAATCAGCTAGAGTTGCAGAACATTAATGTACACTTCCACGTACAGAACACAATGTTTTTTCATTGGTGCTTCAAGACAACGGTTTTATTTGCCAGTTACACTTCTTTTATTAAAAACAAAACAAAAAACCACCACCACCACCACCAAAAAACTCTACAAGAGATCCCAGAACTATGGCAAGAAAGCAATATCCAGCCTCAGAGGGGCATTAACAGAGAAGGCAGTGACTTCACAATCAGAGAGCTAGACGTTTTCTTAACAAATTAAATACTCCGTTCATAAGGAAACGAAGGCTAGATATATTCCTCTCAATTATAAAAATAAACAAATATAAAAATAGTGCCTACAATAAAAGTCATAAAGTTCTTAATTTTATTAATAATGGAAAGTTTTAGAAAGATCTACTAAGTTAAGTCTATATATAAACTGAAGAAATTCGCCAAGTCTTTTGATATGCTAACAGCCAGATTTCCTCTGCCAGATGGGGGTATCCAGAGAGACTCAGTCCCTACCGTTATTGTTTATACAGCAAATTATTGTTCTGTTGTCTTGGGGAATATGGAAGTGGGAGTTCAAGGTAAAGACTAATCTAGATGAAACTTCTCACAAAATTAACAACTCTCATTTGTTTATGTTCAAATTCAACATGGAATCAGAGTAACTACTTTTATAAATCAACTCCAAGTTTCACAGCAGTACTTAAAGGGTGCATGCTGACTAATGGAAAGATATGAGCTGTCTGTCTGGCTTAAGGTTTGTTTAACTTTTTAAGATATTCCATCTGCTGAGCAAATTTAATGAATTTACCAGCCTGTGTTTTCTATAAAGAAAGGTAAAAGCATTGCAGTTTGCAGGCAAAATAAAACAGTGCAGGATCACAAAATCATTAATGGTCATCAGCTATACTTCATCTTAGGATTCCCGTTTAAAACAAAGGAAAAAAAAAAATTGTATCATGCTATATATCTGAATAAGAAACTTAAGAAAATGTTTTACTTCCTTTTTCATTAAACTACACGACACAAGATTACTCAAGAAAACCAGTCAAACTCAGAGCCGCAGTCAGCACAAAATCTTCCCCAGTTTAATGCATGCCAGAACTATTCTGCCTACCTCAGTTAACCGATGCTAAAAACTTTTCTACTAGTTCTTCTAGTACAAAACTTCTCTTCTAGTTAGGGTATATCCTCACACCCTGACTTATCCAAAAGTCACTTCCAAAAGCTGCCCTAATGTATCTGTTACACTTAAACTGCTTGCTAGAATTCTTACAGATCGATATTTATGAAGACAATTTTAAGAGAGCCTTGAATAATAACACCAAGAGAAAAATCTGCACCGATAAAAAGACATCAATTAACTGCATTTGTCATACGGATAACACAGTGATTTAACACCATCAGCTTTAAATTACAGTGTACCCAGACTACAGGTAGACAAACCAGGACCAATAATTCAATTTCCCTACTACCAAACACCAGCATTGGATTTAAAAAACTAACTAAATAAATAAAACGTCCAAAGAGATATTAAAAACACATTTCCTTAGTTGAGCAGTGCAAAGCTATACAGCTAAAACACCTTAGCACACATCTGAAATAAACCTTTAACAGAAACAGCAAAATCTCAAAAATGACCCACTCGATGGCTACTAATCAGCTGTACCACTAATAAAGTTTTCTATATACATGTTGGCTAATTTGAGAACATCAGGTAATGCATCAGTGGCTTCTTTTTCCTTGGGCTCTTTATCTTTCAGAAAAAAAAAGTAAGCCATTATGGAAATTCCTAACCGTATCTAGAAGTTCACATTTATTCTATTAGTAAAAATCAACTAAAAAGAAATTCCTGTTTCTTATATTTTACTACTAATACCCTCAGAGTATACTCAGTGTAGACTTTAGAGTGACAGACCTTGCTGACATATCTGCAGAAATACTGTGGTCCCCAGATATCACTGTGGACATTCGCTGTCTGTCCTAGAAAGAATTGTTAGGCAGTGTGATAAGGAAGTAGAGCTGTGACACCTCTAAGGCGGTCTGCATTCCTCTATGCGCCTGATCAGCTTGCAAAGAGCAGAATCAGAGTTCAGCCATTCCTCTTCAGAAGGCTGAGGCTAGCCAAAGCATCTCCTAGCCTTCCACATACATCAGTATTTTTGTTTTGGTTTTGATGTCAAGTTTAAGAATTAGAAGAGAAACAGACTACTTACTTAAGGAAACAAGTAACTCGACTCTTCCCGCTCCATTTTAAATTCACGGATAAGATTGACTGAATGGCAAAGAGATTGCAGGAAGCTTGCAGGACAGACAGCAGTGCATGGCAGCAATACTGCACGACACAGACAAACGTTCCCAAAACCTAAATTTGATGTTAAAGGTTGCCAAGTGCAACTGGGTGAGAATTACTTCAGCTGAAGGGTTGCACACAAAGACCAGAGACTGAAGCAGCAGTATCTGCCCAGGTAACTCCCTGAAGCTGCGTCAAGGTCGTCCAGCAAAGAGCAACCAGCAAGAGGGGCTTGGCCAGAAGCACTGTGTTGAGAAGACAGAGCAAAAGCACTGCACGATCACAGATCTCGTGACTTCCTCCCACAGTTACTGGCCAGTATTTCCATGTGTTCCAGAAGGGATCTCCACCAGCCAGAGAAAGCAGAACAATATACACCACACACCTAGCTCAGAAAGTCAACTGTGCTTCCCAGAACCATTTCTTTTATTCATATAATATTTCTTTTAAAATAAACCCATCCATTAATTCACTATACACAGAAATCTCCTCAGCTACAGACTGATTAGCATGGTTTGTAAAATGCAGCCCTCCATGCCAGCTCTCCTGTGGCCAGGCCTCTGTGGGAGCAGGAGATGCTGGGTTCTCCTGTATCCTTGCTTCCCTCTGTCCGCAGAATCCTGTGGCCCATCTGTCTTTCTGTGTATTCTAATTGTGACCTTAAATAGCTTTCTTATTGCCAGCAGGTAATCCAGAAACCTTCGAGTGAATTATAATAATAAAACACATGGCTTGTCAGATGATCAATAGCAGACAGATAAAACAACTTACTTAAAATACTTTTAATTCATTTGGCTTAATTTGCAGTTCTCCTTCTTGGAGGGGAAAGCAAATCGTTCAAAGAATGAGAATCAGAACCTCCCGGATCCACAACAAACGCTCACTTCTCTCACTCTGAAATAGCTGCTCTGACAATTTTGAAGGCAGAAATGTAGTAATGCCTGTTAACTTCACTTCTGCGCTTTCTGATCACATCCTAAATACATCCTTTTCCATTCTTATACTTTTTACGCATTGAGGAACAATATGCCTCAAGTTAATTGTTAAGAAAATCATAAGATCTTTCCGTGTGAACATGAAATACTCGCAAACATTCAACATACCACTTCATTGGGCAGCGAGATGCGCTAGATTTGTGCAATATGAAGAGTACTGAAATGTACTGAAATGTTTTTCTTTCCCCTTCACCCACCTCCCCCCCCGGAGTTTTCAGAAGCCATCACTAAACTAACAGCCTTGTTTTGTCTTGTTTTGTTTTTTTACCTTAACTGAACTATTTGGTAAAAGACAGAGCAGTCATTAGTTGGCCACAACGGTACTAGAAATTCACAACATCCATATTTAATAAGATGTTATAGCAGAAATAAAGTATGCATTCTGTACTTCTATAGGAAAGCAATATTCATTATTCTACAGATTATTCCTTAATAAATATTTCAGAAACTTGAAGTGGAAAAAAAAATTAGAATAGCGTGTACTGTGTTCTTGATAGTTTAAAAGCCTTCTCATTTTCTGACCTATGATGAATCCTTATCTCATTTTCATTTTTGATGCACTGTAGTGCCATTGTGGGTTTGAAATCCATCTTTTGGTCAGTTTGAAGGAATGAAGGTATTTGATGTTTTGTTAGTGCACATAAGCAAGTTAGAAGTCATCTTCCATTAGCGTGAACAGAGAGCTAATGGATTTTTACTATTATTTTTCCAGATACTTCAGATATGCCCACATAAATATGACAATTTACTGAATGGTAGCAGGCTCACAAATCCTCCTTTTGAAAGCAAAGAAAACTGAACACTGCACTGTCGCTGTTCTCATTTGCCCATGGTAATACCAAAAGCGAAGAGCTATTTGAGAAATAACAGCAACAACAACAAAAACGTCTCCATTGTTTCTTCAGTTGATTTGTGTAACTGCGCAAGGATCCTTAAATTAGTTGTAAGAGATGGTGGGCTGAGTTAATGCCTCTGCTCTGTGCTCAGACATAATTGTAAGTTAAGGTACAGGCAAGCTGCCCATGTGAGCATGTTATGAAGCTGCAGCACAGCCCACGGACAAGGTGGGAATGTGTTCTCATTGTATGGGATTAAGACAGCCAGAAGCATCTAACACTCTTTGCCAAGAAACTTGTATCACTAAAGAGGATAGCAGCAATCTCGACGTTTTGTTAAGGCTACCATATGAAAGGCACGAGGGGTATAACAAAAGATTGCAGAGAAATAAGGGGGTCAACGTGAAATTCTTCTCAAACTTCCCTTTGTAAGAAGCACACATGGGTCAGCAGCTGCTGTGTGCAACAGGGAGCACGCATGGGTATGGGCAGAGGCCAGAATTTTCTGGTATTGATTACAGAAGGGTGTTTAGAAACTCGTAGGTGTTTATTAATGTTCTGTAAGTGACTAGTTTATCTGTTGTGTTATTAATATTGATCTTGAATGTATAGGTCACTGACTGTCAGTTAATTATGTTTACTTAAATCAATAAGCAGCTTTCATCACATTTGATTTAAAACAGAAACTGATGTGCACATAAATGTGTGTGTGTGTTCATAGATGTACACATTCTGGAGAGGGTCATGGGAACATCTTTCAAGTGTTGGTGGAATAAGCAAATCAGCACAGAAAGCCCCAATAGTCACAGATATTTTCTATTCCAAAGTTTGTTTCAATACGCTCTCTCCCCTTCTGCGTTATCCATCTTAGAAATGAAAATCAGGACTGGATGCAGCACTCCAGGTGTGGCCAAACCAGCATAGGGTAGAGGGGAAGGATCACCCCCCTCTCACTTTGCTGGTGATGCTCTGCCTCCTGCAGCCCAGTTTACCATTAATGAGCTTAGCAGCAAGGACACACCATTGCCTCGCATTCAACTGGGTGTCCATCGGGACAGCCAGGACCTTTCCTGCCAGGCTCATTTCCACCTGAGTGCCCCCAGCATGTTCCTCCCCAGGTTCAAGACTTTGAACCTCTGGCCCATCAGTCACTCCTCCCAGTTTTTTAATCAGCAAACTTGCTGAGGGTATACCCCATCATCCAGATGACAAACAGAGGCACTAAACATGACTGGTACCACTGTTGACCCCTGAGATATAACCACTAGTTACTGGCCTCCACCTGCACTTGCTGCAATTCACTGCCATCCCTGTGACCACACACTCAGTGATCAATCCACAGGAATCAGACTACAAGCAGAACAGAGCACAAATACCAGAGCTGCTATTGCCATTTAAGTAACGAATGAATGAATAAATAAATAAATAAATCTCTCTTGTAGCAGACAGAAATTTGACTTTAGATACTTTCTAAAGTATAAAATAAACTTCCATAAACAGTTACGACTGAAGCTAGAAACAGATCGTGGATCTCCAACAAATACATTATTTTAAGAAAGAAAACACATTAAAACTTGTGAGCCAGAACTGATCTCTGGGGGAAAAAAAAATAGTCATCTTCCTAGGATCAAAAAATGCTGATGTGGCTTACATTCAGGCAGGAGAAGGAGCATCCTCAGCCTCCAAGGCACATCAAGCTGAGATGAGTTTTTATCAGCATAGAATGTGTTTTAGAATACAAACTATTCCAGAGCATTAGAGAAGAAAATAAATCCAAACCCTGACACACTTGTACAACACAACACTTTCATCTGAGATGACAAAAGTGTTCTGAAATCACCACACTGTCTCCCTTAACAGGTGTGAGGAGACGGGGCTGAGAGCCAGGACTGAGGCGGTAGACGGAAAGTGAAAACACCAAATATGTGCTCTCATTTTAATGAGGTGTTAATTCATATCTCCTAGCCAGGGCTTTTTATTAGAGACTGTAAATCTCAGACAGACAAGGAGTCATGAGATGTTGAAGTTGCCTTGTAAATTAGTCACTGGTAATTAAACCATTTAGTTTTTGAATGGGCAGAATTGTGAGGGCTTTCTATGATGAAATAATTATTGAACATTACTGAACCAAATAATTAAACTTTGCAGTAAAAATACTCCAATAACAATACACCATTTCTTTTTGTTTTTAGAATTCTAAATTATTGGGCCGGTTATTATTACGCGGAGGTAAAAATATGACTGTCAGTGCTGACAAAGTTCATTGTTTCTATTTAAATAAATCTGTAGTGCATGACTCAAGAGCAATTCCTTTTCACCACAGAATCCACCCAGAGCCATACATTTCAGAGATTCTAAACATATAACCAGACAAGGGGATATGCCATAAAATGTAAGATGTTTGGTTTCAAATTAAATTTTGAACAAGTGCTATAATAAAGGATGATGAGGATGATAAACATAGATCCTCATGTGCAAAAATAGTTTTCAGTTGTTCTACCTTCATTTGAGTTTCTATAATGATGAGACTGGAATAGGTTTAGCTCCTTCTGAAGATATTATCTCCCTCTCTCCCCCTGCCCCGCCCCCCCCCCCCCCCCAAAAAAAAAAAAAAGAATATGATTTGCCTATGAAGGAATTCCATACAGAAGAACAAATGAAGTAAAGTCACAACTGAAATTAGCAGCAATTTCTTAATATGAGCCTTGGTTCCAACTACATTGTAGTTCCTTATTTGTTGCCATGGGAAAATGTTGGATTTGAACAACGCACAGATTACTTTCAGAGAAAATTTCATATCAATAAGGAAACCCCCCAAAATAATGTTCAGGTATATAAAAGCTTCTAGGCCTCTAAGATAAAATGATGCAAAAGATCCTAACTCTATGAAAAAACTCAGTTATGCTCACTGTTTAAATACATAAATTGCATACAAAACCCTATACAAGCTTTTTATTTTTACATCTGTCATCCACTGAACCATCACAAGTGTGTCCACTTCTAAACCACATACAGCTTGAGTAATTTCACAAGCCAATTCCTCATAATATTACAATTTTGCCTCCCCTGTCCCAAAACACAGTGAAATTCTATAACTCTGATTAACGACTGTAATAACATGAACAATAATAATAAAAGGCTATAATGAACATTATTTGATTATACAAGCTATTAGATTATGCAAGTACTATTAATACAAAAACAAAGGTCATTTAACAAATATGCATTTTAAAGAACCTGTGCAGCTTTCCTAAGCTAGCAATTAAAGCCCCTGTAGATGAACAAGGCAATTAACCTAAGCTGTAAAGTCAAGAGAAGTAGTCGGACCTGTTCTCACCCCTCTCTGAACTTGGCAACACTCAGAAAAAATAGGGGTTAGTGTCAACTGCGTGCACATTCATAAAACTTCATGAGTTTAATTTCAGCATTTCACATTTTTGATCAAGGCCGACATTTTCCACTGTCTCTATTCACTTTCTCTAACAAGCATTTAGAAAACTAACCGAAAGGAAGCTCATCAATCATAAATCCTAGGAGGTGCAGTGACGAATAAGCGGTAGTCCTTCAAAGCCAGATCAGTATACTTGCTCTCATAACTTCTTTCCGCACATTCACCTGAACATTCTATATTTGAGGCTCCAAGCATGAACAATCAAGGCGACAACATGAAATATTCTCTTTCCACTTGTTTTCTCTTCCTGTCCTGCTGAGGAGGGGAATGAGAGAGCAGCTGCGTGGGGAATGGCCACCACCCACCACGGGTCGCTCCTCCACAGTCTGCAAGTTAAGAACCCAACACTTGCATCTTAAATATGCTGTTAGACCTCCACAATTGTCTGATGTGCCAATATTGACTTTTCATGTAATAGAAGAGTCATAAAGCTAACAACAGTAGAAGAAACAAGCAGATCCTAACTTGAAGCACTCCGCAAAGTATTATGTAGAACAAAACGCCAAGTTCAGTATCTTCGATAAGCATATGAACTGATCTTCTTCTCCCAGAAACACTTCCTTCTTACTCGAAGAAGCAAACAACAAGCTAGCACTGGAAGAATTAAACTTGATAATATTGCTTTACCACTCCTGGGGAAAAAAATAACCTCTTTCTGAGATTCTGTGCACAAATCCACTTGTTCACTGTAAGAGCATAATGAAAGCAGCTCTCCTAACACAAAAAAACTGGTTCTCACCGTGTGAAATCAGTAACAGAAAGAATCCTCCCCCCCTAATATTTGAAGATATCTTTCTGAGTACATAATAATATGCCAGTAAATTCCTGTCATAGAAGTGTGGCAAGGATTTCCCCATCTGTTAGCATGAGATAAGCTCTGATTTAATGTGATAAGAGGTTTTCTCATGTTGATAAAACAGAGGTTAGTGCTGTGCTCACAGCTTGAAACACAATTTCTAAATGTGAATTACCAGAACTATTATTTGACTGTTTTCAAAGCCTCTGCGCCAAAAGTTGATATTTATATACAGAATGACTGTAATAAGCAAATCTGGAATTACTACAATAAATAAATTATTTCAATGGGTCAGAAAAACAGTTCTCAAGTAGATGAAGCAAAGTGTGATTCTAGTCAAGGAACTGAAATTGTTTTTGTCATTTTGTTTGCTAATTTTACCAGAAATGCTTCCATGATGCCTTATGGTGCATAAATAAATAAACGAATAAAGCATTACAGTGTTTTCTTCATCTGAGTGTAAGTATTTGAGGTGAATCTGATTTCACACCTGCATATCGTTAATGCCATGGAGGATCTTATTCCTGAGTTCCTGGATTGTGATGGAATAGCAGATCAGAGTTCACTGACATCTTCACACATTCCTGCCTTACCTTAACTTGTCCCCCACTTACTCCAGTAAGATGAAGAATAAATTTAAACAATGTTTTTGTTAGATTTTTTAAATATCATCACCTAAAACTGCCATCACCATCTAAGAATGCCAGGTGATGATTGCTCCCTGTAAACCTGTCTTCCAAAATCTGCATATCTGAAATGCCCCAAGTAATATAACTAGTCTTCGCTTAAGAATTAGAAAAGCTGAGAATAGAAGACATGGGATCACTGGCATACTGTCCTTAAAATATTAATTTTACTCAAACATTATCAAGATATGGTTCAAAAAAAACCAAACACACCAATATACAAAAGGTTTGTTGAAGAACCTCTGACACCTTTGATCTGTAGCCACAATGCAATTAGATGAATGAAGCTGTTCTCCTGACAAAGGTGACTTTTAACCCTATCACAGTCCAGAAATGCAAGCTTAGCATTTACTTTATTTCTCTTCAAATAACAGCTCTGTCAATAGCACAGGCAGCCAGCTCTGATAAGACAGAGTGGGGAACTGTCAGGTGTGATTTTGTCATTGTTTGGATAAGCTCAGAAGACTGCAGTCTCTTAACAGAATCAATAGGCAGCTAATGAGCACTTGAAGGCCTGAAGGGCTTCAGCCAGGTAAAGAAGCCAACTGAGTAGAGTACTTTTGTTAGTAAAAACCTGAAACGCATTCTTAAGTTTTATTTATCTTACTGGGATATAAATACAGAGTTAAAGCTGTATGATTTTCTGAATAGCAATGCTTAAATATAATTCTAAATTCTGAACTACAAGCTGCTTACTCTGCTTAGCTTAGAAGATGTTTAAAGTAGGGAAGCTTATCTGAAATTGCAAAATCCTGCTGGCCACCTCCAAATATTACAGAAAACTGATGGAAGTAAAAGAATCCTCTTACTAAACGTGCATTTAAAATTATTCATATCCCATAAAATTATTTCACACCAGATTTTATCACAACTTGGTTCAACTCAAGAAATGGTTCTGTAAAACTGGTATCCTGGGGTATCATTTATTTTCCCTCAAATATTTCCTTATCAAACATGCTTTGTTTACAAGTTAAAAGTTGCTCGCTCTAACTTCCAGCTCAATCGCAACCTGGGATTTGAAAGTCAAATTGGATTCTTCTCCTCTTTCTCCATCACTGATTGTAATAAAGATTTTTTTTCTAAGCTGGATTCGATCCCTGGTGGAACCTCATTTCTTCAGCTAAACTCTCAGAATAACTATTCAGAAAGTTTATTTCCTTTAATAGCTTTGCTCTCATGCAGTTAACTAAATCACAGAAAGAACGTGTAAACCAGATAAATATATACCAGTATGAATAATTAAGGATTGAACTAAGCTTTAAAGAAAAAATGATGGATTAGACAATCTTTAGATTAGAAAAGTTTAGCTCTTTCCAATTAGAATTATGATGCCCTTCTGCAATATTTGTTTTATAAGTATAGATTGCTGGAACATATATGACTAGCAAAATGAAGCCAGATGATTTCAGCTATTTTGACTTTATATCTGCACATTAAATTAAGATATCTTAAAGCTGATAAACTACTCTAAAAGCACAGCCTTAGAATCTGGGGATGGGGTCAGTTTTAGGCTTGTTTAACTAGGTAGAAGAGAAATAAAAATAGTAGAAAAGCTGAGGAGAAAAGATGAGGGAGGAACACTGCAAGGCTCAGATAAACTGAACTGGATTAAGGCCTACAGAAAAAAAAGATGTGTAAGAAAGTTTCCTGGCTTAAGCATTAGGACAGAAAGTCATTTAGAGAACAAAGAAATGGCTTCATTCTGTTCCTCATGAAACAGACTGCTTCATAAGAGGGAGAACAAAAGTAATAATCCCTAAGGAAAGGGTTCTGCTAGACTCTAAATTTGGATCAGCGTGGTTTATGTTTGCAATATATTCTCAGAAAGATCGTTTATATAAGTTTTGGGTTGTGTTTACAATATATTCAATATCTATTTCCTTTCTGCGTTATGCTTCTATAGGCTACTTCACTTGTGGTTAGTTGTAGCACACAGGAAGTTACATGTTAAATTGCAGTGATGATATATACATATGTACCCAAGTACATATATAACAAACATATCAGCAGAATTCTAGAGCATGTTACGTACTATACTACATTTAAAAGCCAGATTGACATGTTACACCTACAACAGCGGCCTTTGTGTACACAAGTATAAGCAGTTTAGAAAGCAAATTGGTCAGAATTCATCGCTTCAACATTTGGTGAGCAACCAGGAAGTTTTCAGATGTATTACTGTGTATGAGAGATGCTGCTTACGCAGACTCGCAGAGACCATATACATTTTATGAGACAGAAAAGACTGATACACGTACAACTGTGT
The DNA here is from genome assembly GCA_030625065.1 of Alectoris magna. Taxonomy (NCBI): domain Eukaryota; kingdom Metazoa; phylum Chordata; class Aves; order Galliformes; family Phasianidae; genus Alectoris; species Alectoris magna. The sequence goes on along the minus strand of CM060575.1, from coordinate 3,530,818 downwards.
TTGTAATCGTATCCTCATGCTGATCTTTACCTTAAACTCAGTGCAACAACAAAATGTACAGGAAAGCTGTATCTGAGAACATTTGAAAAGCAGTCCAAGCTCGTCTTCTATAGAACTTCGGACATTACTTCCTATATGTACTAAGATAGAAGTATTTTGGGCAGGACTTGACTGTGTTTCTTTTAGGAATAAAAAAAAATAAATACATTTCAAAATATTTTCTTCTGAATATTTCTGTTGTTAAACAGATTTTTCAACATTATGAAAGCTAATTCTGTAACATTTATAATCCAAATCCATCAAAATATATTCAACATTTGATTTTCAAAATATACATAAGATTTTATTTGTTTAAACTTATACCTACGTTCAGAGCTAATTTTGACAAATAAAAGACACTACAATTAAGCAATTATAGATATAAATAACCATTCTGCACTTGCAATGCAATAAACTCATGAGAAAACTCTCCATTTTGGAATAGGAGGAGGAGCACGAGGATGATTAAATTCACTAAATACACTCATAAATCTCTGAGAATTTAAACCAAATTAATTGGCTAGAGCAAAACTTCACTGAAGAGTTGCGTCACGTCTTGGTGAAAAAGCCTTTTCTTCTATGTTAACTGTCTCGCGGCAGTTTCTTAACTTCATTTGAACCAAAACGGGAAAGAGAAGTAGGATTCCAACAGTTAAAGTAACCATATCAAAATACATGCAATGGCCTTATTAGTTCAGTTTTGACAGGTTGCTAAACGGTAACTCAGAATGAAGAGCTGAAAACATTCCAGAATTAATTACCTCGACATGCACTGCCTGAGCCAGAGCCTGCAGAACTGCTGACAATACAAAATTCGCATCCCACTGCTCCTCCCGCCTCTCCCAATTTACAGGAGAATAGGAAATCATGAACAATTGATACACTCTGTTAGCTCCTATCATGGAGGGTGAGCTCACATGTAGCCTTAGGGGTATCTTATACAGTTTAATGCTGAAAATAAAAGGTAATGTTCTTGGCAAAGAACTGGGGGGATTAAATTTGGAAGGCTTGAAGCAGCTTTGAATTGTAGTCAATAATAAAGAACCAAATAGTAATTTTGTAATTTAACTGCGCTGGTTATGCCCAATGAGTCAGACACTTGTGAAATAAACCGTGTAAATAGAAAAATGGCTTAACTCTTTCTGGAAATGCATTTTCTTCCTTCCTTCTTCCTTTTATTGTGGTCTTATTGTTTCAGTAAAACTATATGGTTACTTTCTCCAGCTTATTATCTTTGAACAACTCATCAGTCAAAGAGAAACCAAGACTTTTTAAAATAGCTTTTTAAAATGTGTTCTATTCTGTGGACAAAGACGATAATGCAAACAAAGCTTGTGAAGATAAATGCCTAGCATCTGTTCCGAGCAAATCAAATGGGCGATTCTTTGTTATATGCTGATCCTATTGGAAACCCTATACTCAGAGTGACTTCCCTTCTGAACATTATCTCCCCTATGAGCCATTATCAACTTGATGTATCAAATGGAAAGTAAGGTGTTTGTTTTTTTGTGTTTTTTTTTTTATAATGCAATGCTCACCTTCCCTTGTTTCTGGTCAGCTTTGTAGAGGTGAAATGAGCAATGGCCTCTACCAGTTCCTCCAAGTCTTTGCCAATGCCACTGTTAAATAGAGTCCCACTGATGATAACTCATATAAGCAAGGTTCCATTCTGAAGTCCAAAACCACCTCATGTTACTGGTATCTGAATAAAGAAAAGTGGAAAAAGAGACCACTGTCCAGCCAGAATACATATTTTAGCATTGAAACTTGGTCTGCATTCCTACCACTTGCAACAGAATAGAAAAAGGCCTTCCTGTAACCAAGAAGAAATTCAGCTCCATTACACGAGTACCTAAATTACTATTTTGTATGCCACAACCTAAATTTAATATTTTTATCATTAGAATGGGAATTATTTCAGTTTCCTTAACACAACTAGGCAAAATACATCTATTTTAACCGCTTCCCCAACCGTAATTATTTTTTTATGATTCTTCATAAATGCTGATTCATGAAATGTATTCTAAATATTTCAAGCAATTCTAAGTGTAGCTAAAATTAAATTATTTTTTCAAAAATACAGTCTTATCACCTCACAGTAGTAAATTATTCAGAATATCATTGGTACCAATTTAATAAGATCGCAACCACATTCAGTTTCACCTAGAAAGTTACAGGACACTACAAATCTGGGTTACTCTACTTAATTTCACTAGTTGTCACACTGACTGTATGTTCACCTTCTTGATTGTGATTTATTAGGTGGAGTTTAATTTTGGTGAAAAAAAAAAAAACATTGCCTATGTTGAAAGAAAAGGAAACTTTTCTTCAAGGTTTGCATTTTTGTTTGACTGGTCAGTCTACTCAAAATCTGAGGCTTTCTAGAGTTTTCTCTTTATTTATATTATTGGCTTTAAAGGGAACACACACTCAACTTTTTCCAAAATCCTGTCTGAAGTATCTCTAACACTTGTCGTGTTGCTGTCTACTGATAGATAATCTGTCATGGTTTAACCCAGCAGCAGCTCAGCACCATGTGGCCGTACATCCACTCCCTTACCAAGCGGGAAAGAACTGCAAACAAAATAAAACTACTGGCTTGAGATAACAGCTATTTAGTAACACAAAAAAATGGAAACAAACATGCAATAGTAACTATATCCATCTAACTCCACAACACAATAACTTGCCACCCCCCAACTGATCCCCAGTTGGGGATCAACTGACACCCCACCAGCCATGTGAGGTCTCACCATTCACTAACTGATGCCCAGATAATCCCCAAGCAGCAGCTACCCTTGGCCAACTCTGCACAGCTTTGTGGCCTTCAGCAGGACGTCGCATGGTATGGAATAACCCATCCCTAATTTGGGCAACCTGTGCTGGCTCTCCCCCACCAAGTGGCCTGGCCCAGCCCCAGATGTGCACTTTCATCACTCAGCAACAACAAAAACATCAGCTCTGTTTCCACTTAATCCAGGACAGAAGCAAATTTTCTTTTCAAGTAACCAATTGCTTTGCTCAAGAAACAAACAAACAAAAAAAAAGTTAATATTATTTCCCCAGGTTTCATACACCTTATAAGGAAATATCACTTTATCTTAAAGCTAGCTTTCACTCATGGCATCTGATTACAAACACCTGGAATACAATCAAAGCCAAATAACAAGAATAGGCTCAATACTATCTCAGATGGTCCTCCTTGTCTCCTATCTCTAAAATAATGAAAATTCTACTAGCAGGATTTTTTTAGTCCTTTCCTTCAGATTTGTCATTTCATGGTAAAGGTAAGACTGAGCTGGCCTGGGTAAGAGACACAAGGTAAGATCGTCCCTAGGCAAATCCTGTTCTTCTTCCTACTGCTTGCAGTTACATCATTCAAAAGAAAGGAACTGAAGTTGAAAGCAAAAGAACAGCAGGGACATGTTGCAATTTGCGTGTGGTTTATTTACCATTTTTTACAAATAATTAACTCTGGGCATCCATTCACGATGCTATAGTTTAAAAATAGTGCACATAACCAAGGACAGTTTCTTAAAAGAACTGCAGATTTTTCCTCTTGTTGATTATCTTCACCATTATTCTGTTGCACATAAAAAACCAAATGAATTCTATATCTAGTTGGTTGCTGTAAAGCACTCCATAATATTTTTTGAAAGATCTTCCACGTCCATGTTTTTACTTAAAACAAACTGTTTTGAATATATTACACACATGTGGCCTCCCCCTCAGCCCTCCCCTCCCCCCCCCCCCCCCTTTTCCAGTACTGTTACTGTATTTTTCCTTATTTCAAGAGGAAAGCCAAGTGGGATGTTCTTAATCTACTCTCTCTATTTAAAATTGTCTGCCCTCTCACTGAACTAACTGACCCTGTATCTCTGTTCAGTTTTGAACTAGCAGCAAATGTCATTACCTTTCAATAAATCCTCTTACCCATAGGTCACTCAGATTTGAAATGAACAAAATCTGTCCCTGGTATAAATTCTAATCATATTTGGTTATTCTCTGATTCAAAGACAAACAGACATAAGAAAGAAATGCATCATCCCACTCTAGGTACCAAGAAGTTGTGATAAAATATGGAAAGAGAAAATAAGGATAATATATAAGGGAAATGAAGAACAGTAATATGGGAGAACTGCCTGGTGCATAGGAAAGAAGCATGGTGTAATATACAAGGAAGAAGTGGCAGACTATAAGTCAGAGAGTCATTCAGTATGATGTGGAAATTATTGAAGACCTTTGCCCTTATGAATCATCTATGGAAGAATCCACTGAGACTCTGAGGACTGACAACTAAAAAATAAAATTTCATGGATGCTAATGTTTTCAGAGACCAAGGAAAGTAAGGGCAACCTCACTATGTAGTTTGCCAACATAATTAGCCTGCTTGTTTTTGGAAGAGATGCTTGCAAACTTTTTGTTTGTTTGTTTGTTCATTTTTTGCTGCTTGGCATACAGTGCCTCTGGAGTATACTTACATCAAATGTTATGATACCATGGCGACAGTTTCCCAGCATCGTTTCAGAGGCTCCTCATGTAAAACCTCAAAGACAGTTTTGGGGGGTGAATAAAATGTAAAGCCAACAAATATATTCACTTGGCTAACCTGAAGAATGTTTTTTTTCTATTCAGCATTCTAAATATTAATTGTGAGTGCAGCATTTCCTTGGCCACTTTTCCGTACTCCAACCTACTCTTAAGTGTTAGCTCAAATTTAACTCCACATTTGCAAAGGCAATCACATATGGGAACTAAGGCTTGCAAGAGCAATTCTGCAAAGCTACACAATAAATTAATTCAGACATGAGTGTGTGAAAGCTGCCAAAGAAAGAGTAATGTGCACTTCGCTGGTCAAATAGTCTTCCCAGACTTACAAGTTATGTCAACAAACACCATTTTCTGATGTAGCTTATCCTACTTTTAAACACAGTCGGAACTTTCTTGCCAAAAAATCCGTACCCATATGACCATATCACTATTAGGGCTACATGCCAGCATAGGTATTTCAGTGGAAGAGGCTGTATTGTAGCAAGGGTTGTTGGTATCTTTAGCTCCTATTCCTATCAATACAAGCTACTGGATGCAAGCAAGACCTTGAAAAATCATTTGTCTCTATCCAGAAACTTCGCATGAGCTTTTTTTTTTTTTTTTGAGAGTAAAAAAAGGAGGGAAGTTTTGGCAGAAAAGCATAAAATGTGACAAACTGAAAATATATGAACAAATACTATGCAGTAACTCTTGGAGGTTCATTTTCAAATAAGAATTGAAATTATGACAGCAAAGATCTACGCACTGTCCTCATATTTATGTACAAAAAGTTCCATGTTTTTGAGCAGCATCAGATCTGCTGAGCAAATCTTATAGGATGTAAACACTCATATTTCTTTCTAAGAAATCTGAGACAGAAATACTGGAGCTCTTCCTTCAGTCCTTCACGATGATTTAAATTTTTCTCTACCTGAATTACTTGAGCCATAAATAATATTTGCTTAGCCCTTATAAGGGTGCTGCCTCATTAAATAAGAGCATTATAATTATTACAATCAGTTGTTTGAAGAAGCGATCAAAGAACTGCCAGCAATCACCAAATCCTTCTACACTGGAAATTAAAAAGACTTGCACAGTGACACTATAAAATCACTGATAGGGTTTAAGAAAAAAAATAGAGCACTTGATATAACAACACAGAGTGTGGATCTGGCAACCGAGAATTTCATCTCCCTCTCCTAAAGAGACTGTAGTCAGAAACGCTTCGGGGCAAGACAAGTTCTAGTATTTACAGGAGCTTAGCATTTCGAAAGTTTCTCTCCCTTAAAAAAAAGCCACTGGAAAATAATTATTCCTTGCACTGAGTACATCTGTGGGCTGAAGAGTATAGCCTACAGTCATTATGGCAGCCATAATTATTACAATTCTTGTTTTATAATATATTCTAAAATAATGACATTAATTGTATGTTGGTTTAAGTAAAGGCTGAAGAGATAAATTTATAGTTTATATATTACAGTTTTAAGTATATATTCCTTAAAATAAGCTTGTTTCTGAAACTGATATCTCACTGTATCTGTATCCCCTCATTCTCTAAGCAAATGAAAATATCAGGAAGAGAACTGTTCGCACAAATTCATGATGATATCCGTCTCTCACTCCCACACTACACTGCAGGTATTTCCCTCCCTTCAAATTAACTGGTGTTTTCTTTTTGTTTTGTTCTTTACATAATATCTCTTGAACAAAAACATTTGTTTCTCTTGCCTTCAAAACCGACGTACTTTCATTTCACTTCCACTAAGAGTACTGCACAACATCCCTTATAGGGCATGAAATTAAGGTTAACTCCACTGTGCATCAATGAAAATTATGTCCTTTGGATGTTCAGTGGCAAAACACACACATTCCGCTCTCTCTATTGCCATACACCATTCTTTTCCACCTGGTACACCACGTAATAAAGAAATGAACTTTGGATTAAGATTGCAAAGGAGAAACTCTGGTAACTAAAGCCTCCAAACTGCAAATGAAGCATCAGGATATTTTTGAAAATCTTATGTAGGTCGCTCCAAAAGTAATGCATCCTATTTATTTTCATGGAAACTACAACAGATGTGGAAAAGACTAAAACACAGCAACACTATTTGGTAGAGAAAATTCTCAGACAAAACATTATTGTTCAACAGTCATTGCCCTTAGCTACGCATTTTTGCCAGCATTGAAGAAGAGCCCTCATGCTGTGCTCATAATCATCTGTACCAGCAGAGATGTCCCACTGCTATCGTCACCACTAGTGAAGCTCACCACCACCACCTCACCATGATCACATCCACTGATTGGTCTCCATAAATGTTCAGCAAACTTCTAAGAATGTCAATGGGTGCCATTTTTCTCTGCATGGAGGAATTCTGTGACACATCTTTACCTCATCCGCGCTTCCATTTCAGACACCATTCTGCCAGAGTGCCCCTCAGCTGCCATCTGTCACACAGCAACAAAATGTAAAGGGATATTGGTGGGAAGGTTCAACTTCTACTGCCATCCCATCAACATCCACCTCTGACATTGAGGGCCAACATCATAAAGTTGATGGCATTACTATCAGGGCAGCCCTCACATTGTTTTAGCATCATGATTCTCGTGTCAAAGGACCTGCTCAGTACAAAATGGGTTTCTGAGGATAAAACTTTGAGTACTTAAAAGAGAAAATACTTTATTTTTAAAAAGCCTTTCTTTTTTTTATAGCTTTTATTTGCTAGCATAATGCAAAATCAGACTCAGTTATCAGACATCCTAAACTACGCTGTTTCCAACTGACTTCTGAAGAGCGTCAGTTCATTTTCTCTGCTCGTATCAGACACGTTAGGATTAGTCTGTGGCCTGCTCTTCTCCATTACATAAGAACACACACTCAGACCACCACTTTAGCATTATTTGCTAACAAGTTTTACTAGTATTCAGTTGCTTCCTCTTTTACAGAAATCATCAAATATTTACCAACAGAGAGCGTAAGTACATTTTAAAATGTCAGTATTATTATTATTATTTTTCTCCAGCACAGTTTATTTTTATGGTAACTAAAATGAGAGCTAAGAAAAAATACAACAAAAACACAAACCTTTTTCTGAAGGGTGGGGGGGTTGGGAGGAGGGGGAAAAAGCAGGCAGCCAAATGCAGTTTCAAGGTGTTGACCAGTGAGTATGTGCCAGATCAAACCCAAACTACATAAAGCAAATCTCATTTTTAATTTGATTAAGACAGTGTAAAGTTCTGCCTCTCATGATGACCACAGATTTTGCTCCCAGATGAACAACACAGACCTGAAAAGAAATGGTCAGAAAGAACAGCAGGAAAATGCCCCAGCACAACCTGTCTCCAGCATTACAACACCAGCAAACCAGGAAGGAAGGAAGGAGGCAGAGCACAACCATCTGCTCTCTGTCATATTGTATCCTCCGGGACTCCAGTGGGATTACAGAGCACAAGAGACAGCAGAGCAGGTATGATTTATAACTCAGCATTTGATCCGTAGCAAATACGTTGTCCCCCTGTGACATACAGACCTACTCTGTATGTATACTTATAGTATAACATGGCCAAACTCCAGTCCCGTTCAAGTGAATAGAAACAGGTCAGTTAAGATAGTGTATACGGCAATGAAGGAATTCCAACTGAGTCACAGTTTATTCCCTATTTTTAGGCTACTCCTGAAGCTCAGCCTATGGGTTATACACAGCAGCCTCTAATAGCTTGTTCAGAAATTAAAGGAGGCCATTTAATACTTATGATAAGCAAAGGATAAAGTTAAAATTAAATTTAAAAGTTTTCTTGGCTTTAAACAAAGATTTATGCAAATATTAAGTCTTGGGAAGTGCTGACGATGAAAATCTCAAGTGTCATCTCCCAAATTTTATTACTGCCATCGAGTTTTGCTTACTGATCAGAGAAAATGTAGAATAATGTTGTGATAAATAATAAATGTTTCATTTTTTAATCGTTTCTGAGAAATTAAAGTGTGGGTGAAAGATGAGCCTATTAGGTTACAATGTCAGTACTGTTAATATAAATAGGGGGTGCTCAAGGAATGACATCAAATAGAATGCGAATATCAAATTAGTGAATTAAAAAGTAAGGCTCAACAGATTTGCACAAAATATTTCAGAGCTTTAATGATTGCAGCTTTTGTTCTATTTGCTGTAATGATTGCAGCTCTTGTTCCATTTGCTATGCTATAGTAAAATGCCCAATTCTCACAAGATCTGAATACTCAAATATGTTTTAACCAGGTTTGCTCATAGCTGCAAAATCTGAATGATTTCTTAAAAGAAATCGATTACTCTGTACAGCTTGAAAGGAATTCAAGCATATTAATACTACACAACCATATATAGGTTTCTTTTCTTATGCCACATTGATGCCACTGCTCTAAATGGCAGCTATCATTCCAAACTGAATGAGAAGAAGGAACACTGCACTATTTTATACTCAATCTCTCTGCTAGACAAAATAACTCAGTGAGAACTTTAAAGAGTAAGAGAGATTAATCCAAACCCTCCTTATGCTACAGACCACTCAATCTCTCTAGTAATTCAAGAACTGAAGAGTATTTTTTTCCTACTAAGTCAACATTATAAACTCCAGTAAAATTTGCTTGATGCCAAAGCATCTTTTTGCTTCATTCACTTTTTATTTCACGTGCAGGCATTGCTGATGGCATCAGTACAACTTCAGAAGTAGGACTAATTAAAATAGAACTATCGATTTAAAGTGCTGCAGAATTTTAAGAATTTGATCCTGGGGAATAAGTCAGGCAAAAATAGAATTAGAAACATACACAACCACTGGCTCTTCCTTTCAAAAAAAAAAAAAAAAAAAAAAGTAGATGATAAATCAATTTCTGGCTTTTAAATTTTCTACGTTTTCAATCAGAATTTCTCACGGTATCTTAAGTAACGTTTTACTGATAACAACTCCTGACGCTACAGAAGAGGAAATTATCAAAGTCACATTGATTAACCAGTGGCAAAATCTGCATATGAGAAATATTTGCTGCAAGCCACAGCTGAATCCAGAGCTGCCTCACTTGCAGCAATTCTTCCCTAGAATATTTCTGCTATAAACAAGCCTTTGCAATACACTAGTTGTTATGACGGAGCTGAATATAATCATAGTGGCTACAGAGATTTTTACAACAGGTTTAGGGGCAAAGCGACATAAATGTTCACTGCAAAAATGGTTTTGATATCTTAAGGGTGTGGTGGTTTAATACAGGTGGGCAGCTACGTGTCACCACACCATTGTCACTTCGGAAAAGAATCCTGTGGATTAGGGTAGGGATAAAGAGATTATAGTCATCAATTATTGGCACAGGCAAAACAGACTGCAAACCTGAAAACAAGACTAACTATAGTTTTAGAGGAAAGTAGAAGAAAAGTACACATTCTTTCCAGAGCTACAGAAAATGGAGTTTTAGGGTTACTCTCGGAGTTGCAGATAATGCGGGAAGAGGAATAAGAGATGGCCTTCATTTTGAGCACCTCCCTGCACACATTGCGCAGCTGGCTTGGCTGTCTGATGTTGATCCTTTCCAGTTTCCAAGATCTCTTCCACAGAAAAGCAGAGATGCTGCTCCATCTGGTTTTATATCCCACAATCATGGGGGATGCCATCATTTCCTTCCAGATGAACACAGAAGAGGTGAATACTCACTCCCTGAATATTTGAAAAGTTTTGCCACTATGAATATTGATATGCGTTATCTAACTGCCTTAGGCTTTGCCTTCATACAACTAAACGGACATGAAAGACAATGCTTCTAGCAAAGTAGTCTCCTATTATCTTTAGCACAAAGTATCTGTTATCGTGAATGTGAATTCCAAGATCTGCAGCCCTCAGACATAGTACTATATTACACTGATACTTTTCCTCGGAGAGAAATAAATACAGTAATTTCAATTAGTATCTCCGTGCATGCTTTATGGTTTGGGACAAAGGGTTTAAGAGATGCGGATATTGACAGCATGAAGTCTACGGAAACCGGAGTGGGTAAAGCATTGTATCTCTTGACTACGTAAAGCAGCAAAAAAAAAAGTTACAGGGATGAGACACTGTGATGTGCAACTGTACTGATCAATGGCTTCTAATCACTCGACAGGAAATGCGTCCCATTTGAATCACAGCTAATATATGGTGTAATTTAGTTCTTCTACAGGCATGCTCTGTGCATACTCTAGGACTAATATAACAAATAAATATCCAAGGAGAAGTAACATTTGTTTCTAAAGCATAAGAAATGCCATAGTTCAAACACTTCCTTAAAATTATTTAGTAAAATTTAATGAAAATATCCTCTGAAAAGTAATTCCCAACATTTGTATTTCCTTTACAAGTATAAAAAACATTTTTTGTGCATCTTCTCAAGAAGGGCAAAAGGAATATTCCATTCATGAAAATTCAGATCGTCTTCTAACCACATCATTTTAGGAGATCAAGCAGATAAAGAAAGCAAACAAAAGCTGACAGGAAGCTGAAAGAATATAGAATTTAGTAACGATAAACAGTCAGATACAGGGAAGCCTATTTTTATTCTGCAAAGTAATTCTAATAATTTGTTTAGAAAGCAATCAAGAAAAAAACACGGTAAATACTTTGGAAAATGCTGGATCAATTTGCAAGTGTTGAAAACACACCAACCTCAGAGACTCAGGGACATTTGTACTAAGCAAGAGACGCACAATTAAGCTGCATCTCAAGCTAAAACCCTGAGGGTTCCACATTTCATTCCAGTCAACTACTGCTGTTTTTGGCACTATTTTCATTGCAAATATGAGTAATGCGGGCCCTTTAGTCACTATTAAGCAGTAATCTAGGGAAATCATCCACTTCCAATAATTTTATACACCAATTTAGGACACTCTGAAACCACATAATGAATAATACTGTCACCAGTTCTCTCCTATAATGATACACGACATATGCCTGCTATTGCTCTTTTCAAATCAGATCCACCCGTGTTGCTTCTTTCAGAAAATTCTCTTCATTGTACTCGAGTTTCTTCACTCATTAGATAAATAAATTTCTGCTTCAGAAACAAGATATCCATTATTAACTCTGACATTCAGAAAGTTAAGGATTCCTTTCCAATCAAAATATATATATTATTTTAAGTGAGTAACACCACATTAGGTTACAAGTTACTCCTGCACAAGCCATGTGGATTCACTCTAGATTACAAAGCTAATTAAGAGACCTTCCACTGTCCTTGCTCCTCATGGAAGGATTTTACCTGCTATTAAGGTCTGACACTGCAGAATTTGGAAAAATGATTTTTTTTTGTTGTTGTTGTTCACAAACAGAGAAAAGCCACTACAGTTAAGTGTGTTGTACGCCTACATAAAACTAAGCCATCTAATCTTATTTGTTCAAATTTTTTTTGAAAACACTGGCCAAATTCTAAGGAATACAGCAAATTTAATCTGTGTGCTACAGAAAACAACAACTTGCAACAAAGAAAAAAAAAAAGTATTCTAAAGATATGCAAAGATTTCAAGGAGAAAACAGTTCCAGAGATGAAAGTAGAAAGTTCCTGTATACTTCTGCTTTTAATAAATTGAAAATCCAACCTTTTCCTTACCTATACAAGATGGTTTAAAGATATGCTTTACCAAAACACAGCTTCCCCTTTTCTCAAATAATCTAAGGCACTGTGAAATACATTGCACCTTATCAGAAATACTCCTACATAATTCTCTGACTTGCTCAGAAGCAGCATATCTGAGTTTTAGATAAGTGTGGATAATTTCTTATTCATCCCAGGCAAACACAATCAATTGCATTCTAGAAATCAATTTAAAAGTAATTTATCTTACATTAATATTCCAAATTCACAAGATTGCACATAAAGCTATTCTTGTAGCATAGTAAATTTCCAGTAGACAACATTATTATACGTCCTCAGGAAAATAACTTGCAGGCTGCATGGCATGGTCTCTGTCTTTGTAGAGCCTATTCTGTTGTGTGTGGTTGTGGGGAAATCCACATGAAATCTGGTGGAAGTTTCATAATGTACGTCAAAATTTTCTACTACCCATCACATAAAACCTACATGAAAAGGCAACTTAGCAAGTGGTTTGTCAAGAAGCTTTCACAGCCTTACAGACATGCTGACTTAGTACTCAGCTCATGCTTACCCCAGTCTAAGCGGTGATTTCTGTCAGCAGCTACATGGTGCAGAGTAAGGAGCGCCTGTGTGGTGATCATGTACCATAATGCTTTTCAATGCTCATTTTTCTCATACTTTATGAGCATCTCACACATAACTTTCTCTCTCGTGATTAAGAAAAATGCATTACAGAGATCCCTAAAGAGTAATAAAACAAACCACAGTACTGGTTCAGTACTGATTTCACTTTTCTTCAGAGTTTAACCGAGCTGCAATATTTACCTAAGATGGGGGCAAGAGAATCAGAGAGAGAAAAAGACAAAAAGTTGATTTGATGCAACTTGAAGAAAGAATAGGACATAACTTTTGCCATAGCTAAATTAAAGTAATTATTCTCATGCAAATGATGGGAAGAGAGAAAGCTTTTTCTTACATTTACATGTGAAAACATGTTTGGCCACAAGACCCAAAAGGAAGCGCCTCATACACTGAACTGAACGCTCATTTTTAACGTCAACATTCCTACAGCAAAATCTGTGACGTAAAAAAGAAGAAACTAACAAAAAATCCAACACTGATTTTATAGATAATTTATAGATACAGATAGAATACCTTTTAAGGTAAACTGATAGATTTCTGACAGCAGCAGCAGCACCCAGCCAATACTCCTCATTCCAAAGGCGGTTTAAGCTGACATTACATACACTTCGATTTTCTTCCTGCTTGATTATGCTGTTTTCCATGATAAAATGACATAACGGCATTGAAATGAGTTGAGTTTTGTAGAGTTATTAACATTTTTATTAACCAAAGTAACAATGGTTATATATATTTTACAATAGTCCACTCAGGTTTTGGAACTAAATACCTTAGAAACTTTGGAAATTAAGCCAGTAAGAAACAACTATTATTTACTGACATGTTTTAATAAGGTTAGAGCCCTCTGTGTTTTATCTTCTGAAATTATTTTACTGTAGCTGCTACAACTGGTGTAAAATTCTTGACTAAGACACATAGCCTTATTGTCACTCTGAGTGGTGGCTCTTCATCTTATGATTAATGGGCAGCTCAACTCACCGGTTAATTTAAAAATGCTGAACATTCGCAAGCAAATTAATGGCCTTCAGAAATCTCAGCCAAATTGCATGAATGCAGATTTAGCAGGAGTGAAGCTATACGGTAAGCACAGAAGTTACAGCAACTTTAGCAACTTTGTTCTTACTGCAATCACTATTATTTCCTGATAATAGGTTTTCAAACATTTTATAAAGCAGCATTTTCATCCTGTATAATAACCCCTTGGGTGTATCCTTCTTCTTCTACTCAGCGTAAGCAAGAACGTGTTAGTAGTATATCCATGCAGTTCCAGAGACTTTCTGAGTTTGATGATGAAACAATGACTATTTTATTTATTTTTATAGAGCTGCTAGCTTTCAGTTTCATGCAACCAACCAGATTATCTTTATTTGATACCCTCATACAAATTCAAATTAAAAGCTTATCAATATACATAATATACATATCACAAGGAAAAATAATTAGTAGCCAAATTCAAATTCATGTTTTATTTTTTATTTTTTTTAAAGGTGTAAGCATAGTCAGGAATTACTGATTTTGAGAAAATAAGATAGCAAGAGAGTTTTAAATTTACTAGCTGTAACGTTGATGTTTGGTGGTAGTTAAAAAAAAATGTAAACAGTCACTGGAAATATTCAATAGAAACACTGTTGAACACTGTAGGATTAGATGGGTTTTGGGTCTCAGTCTTTCAAAACTTCAAGACCAAAAACCAAGAAAATCCTAGCTTTTTGAAACAATGCTGGAAAGCCACTATGCTTAAGAAATCTGCTTTCAGTATTTAAAATAGCCACGGAATGGAGTTTTTGCTCTTGTATTTAATTTGGCTCGTACAGGCCTTTAAAAGGTAGAAACACAACAAATAAAGCTCAGTTAGTGCATCTTCAAACTTTTTATTTGATTGATGCTCAACCAATTTGGCAAGATAAACTTCTTCAACTGGCTTTTTTTCCCCCAAGCTTTGCTTTTTGGATTCCCGGGTTTATTCTGAACACTTGACAAGGAATCACTGATATTTATCGAGTTTCTTCACTAGTGGTTAGTGCTAAAATACATGATCTCAGTGATGCTCACATACTTAAATACAAACATAAAAAATAATCTGTGATATACAAAAGTTCAACTCTATGTGGTAAATACAGGACTAGTTTCGTTGCTGAGTGATCAAATTAGCACTACTATTATCTACAATATAGCATTGCCTTTGTCACAAAAGAAAAAAAAATGCAAAAAATATTTATAAATAAAGAAGATAAACTCCTCATAAAAAAGTGTCCTTGGTATTAAAGAAAAAAACAATCATAGTATGGAGAATCACAGACTAATAGGTGCAGCTTAATTTATTGCCAGCCCAACAGCTTTACTACCTACAAATACATACATGTGACTGATCCTACAGAGATTTATGCCTTGTTTTGGTAGATTTTACTTTTAAATCAGTATTTTATTTTATTTTTTTTAATCAATACCAATGAAAGTTCAGAAATGTATTTAGTCTACAAAGCATCAGAGTCAGGCTAAAATGTACTCATATTAGATACTCCCTAACAGAAATGCTATTCTTAATTGAGATAAAGAAACTGACGTCTGGCTTTTTGGTTTTGTTACTCAAAAATTGGATTCCATTCAATAGGAAAGGAAAAAAAAAAAAAATGGGCAGGAAGATTCACTTGGATCTTTCCCAGATTTCATAATAAATCACCATCCCCTGGCTGCCACCTACCTGAGTCAAGTCAGTATTCTCTAGGTCAGCTGTGCTTTCTAGACTTTCATAACATAAAATTAAAAACAATAGAGATTATTGATTAACGACAAGAATATATATGGCCAGTTCCATCCTTCACTAAAGAAAAAAATCCATATCATTAAAAAATGGATTGGATTCAGTATCCATAAATGTAAAAATGTGCATGTTTTACTATTCTCTCAGGAATCTCTGTTTAACCCTAAGTGTACTTTACAGTCCACATTTTTGATTGACGTTCATGCATTAAACAGAAATAGCATTATTCAAGAAGCTGAAAAAGTCATAAAGCATAAAGCAATTTTGTACTGTCACAAAAGGGGCAATAACCGATAGTGTGGATTCAGGTAAACGTCTTGCTGCTTAAACATTATTTCCTTCAAGTGAAATATATCACAGAACAGAAATTCCCTTACAAAAAAAAAAAAACAAAAACGAACAAAAAAAAAAAAAACTGATAATTAATGAGTGAAAAGGATTGACTGTATTAGCTAAGCCATACAGACAATGATGCAAAATCAGAGTTTTACTCTATAAAAATCATAACGCTGCTATAATGATTGGAAGTCTGGTATTAGAAGAAGCTCAATTAAATTCTTTCCATAACACGAAGTGACCTTTCATTCAAATACGAATTTCAGTAGAGACAATGAAAAGTACCAAAGCTGGCAATGCAACATTAATGCTTAACATCATAACCTCAGTAATTACTGAGTAAACCATAGACAAGTTTTGCTTCTGATTGTCAACCCTAAACCAAGTTCAGAAATGAATTTGTTGATTAAGGAAAGTAAATGACCTGTTTCTGTGATTGCTCCCATATTACCCACCTAAGCAAAGACCAACAACAAACGCTGCCATATCACTGAGTAACCATATTCCCACTTGAAATAGCATCATTCCCGTAGGGAACTGCATGAGGTCTTGCATCCTCAACAAACAAAGATATGTTCAGTGAGTGGGTCTGGCTGAAATGAAATTAATTTTCTTCACAGCATCCCATTTGTTGCTGGTTTAGATTTGTGACTGGAACAGTGTTGACAACACACCTGTTTTAGCTCTTACTGAGCCTGGTAGCACAGGCTTCTTCTGCTCCCCACTCTGTCTAACCAGAACGTATGCTTAGGGTGGAGAAGGTGGCGGGGAGGAACACAAGACAGCTGATCCAAATAACCAACCAGACATCCCATGCTGTGTAACATCATTCTCAGTTGCACAAGTGAATGAGAGAATGTGGCTTCCAAAGAAGCCACCACAGGGGGATTGGCATCAGTCTGCCGATGGGAGCTGAATGACTGCCTTTGAATCACTTTAATTCCCTTCCTTCATGTACTGAACTGCTTTTATTTTGATCCATGAGGATTTCTTGTTTTTGCTCCTTCATTTCTCTTCCTCTTCCTGAGTGGGGTGGAGTAAGTACAGATAACAAACATTAGAAGTTAAAACCAGGAGTGAAAGTTTAACTGAAATTTAACAGGATTAAACACATATGAAAGGACTCCACAAAATATTTAAACACTTGAAAATGAATATCTGAAAATGAAAACAAACCAAATCATTCTAGAGTAGTCACTGACTTAAAAAAAAATCTCTAAATCGTAAATATTTGAAAACCATAGAATCATAAAGGTTTGAAAAGACCACAAAGATCATCCAGTCCAACCATCAACCCACCCCCACCGTTCCCAATAAACTACATCCCTCAGTGCCACATCTCCATGTTTTCTGAACACCCCCAGGAATGGTGACTCCATCACTTCCCTGAGCAGACCGTGCCAATACCTCACCAGTCTTTCTACAATCACTACTCACTTATAGCCACTCTGCAACAAAATGTGCATGGGAAAGACTTGTACCCCACAAAAAGTCCAGACAACTGATAAGCATCAATCAATATAACTCTTATTCTAACGTGGAAAGTCATTTCACTTTCTAACACTCGCTTTGTTAACTTGCAAAATTACATGTGAAAGTAGGTGTGGGTACTGATAAAATCATTCTTTGATTATAGGGGCAGTCAATGCTTGGTTTCAAGTACAGAAAACAGCTAAACAACTCTTAAGATTTAAAATACAGTCTCTGGAATCTGTGTATGAGAAACAGCTTTCATTCCCGCCTTTTTCTGAAATTCTGTCCATGTAAGACCAACTCAAAACCTGTGCTTCCTAACAAAGGGTACCTGGACAGATTCCCAAGTCCTTTCCCAGACCAGATGGGTCAGCTCTGACACAGCATGTAAAGTTTTGTCCGGACTTTATCTGGTTCCCATCCATATAATGTTTTGTGCATTCCAGTATAATCTACTAGCTGCTATCATTCAGCTGTTCTTTCAGAGAACAGACAGAAGGAAGGAATAAAAAAAGAAAAAAGTTTGACAAAAATAAGTTTCTCTTACTAACCCACTTCATGGGATTAACTGAAGTGTCCTGCTCTAGAAAACTGGATTAGAAAGTTAAAAGTTTGACAAAAGATAATCTTGTGACAGGAGTTCCATTTGATGTTCCAAAGTGTGCTCCTTTCAGAATATTTGATGAAGGAGCACAAGGCTTTCATAAAACTGAAATATAGGGAGATCCCTAACTCATGTCAGAAGAGAAAAATGAGCGCAAAGGGATCTGTGCAGTAATGCAAGGAAAGAGATAAGCAGATTGAAAGAATTAGACTGGAAGTAGTCTTCAGACAGATGGTAAGAATAGGTATTTAGGTTGACAGTAGTGGAGATCAGGTTAGGCTAGGATGACTGTGTATGGATCAGGGAGCACAACCTTTCCAGGCAGCAGGAATGGACTGATAAGGAGGAAATGGGCTATGTGAGAAGAATGGATAAAGGATAAAATGGGATTTGGAACAGACAGAAATACAATATGCTGAAAAGATCTGCCTGGAGAAATGAAGACCACAGGACAAATCGGGTTAGAAGAGACCTCAGATGATCTCTAACCTCTACAAAGCAGGGTCAAGCCCTAACATCAGACCAGGTTACTCGTATTGTTTCATACAGATAATTCTTGAAAATCTTCAAGGACAGAGACTACAGAATCTCTTTGGCAAACTGTTCCAATGCTTAACTGTTCTCATTACTGGAAAGAGTTCCTCTTTTTTTTTTTTTTCCTTTTTTAAACATTTGACCTTTATATGTCCATGGGCAGACATATCAGAAACCCCTTGCTTCAACCATGGTGCTACAAACAAAAGGAGACTGTTCACCGAGGAAGACAAAAGACATTTATGAGGTTAGCTCAAGTTTTCATTTTGACCAATGTTAGCTGCCAGACTGAACAATTGTTAATATTTTTCCAGTCATTTCTTTTAAGAAAAATCAAGAACCCAGATAATATATTAAAAAAACCCTACACTAAAACAAGCAGAGACAAGCAAACTATTCAAAAGTTAGGCTGTGGTATACAAGGCTGTATGCCAAAACTTAATTCAGTTTGCTCGTGTTCATGATTTACAGCCAAAAGTATGTGAAGATCACACCATAATTTTTCCCACAGAGCCTACGCTGTGCTCACAGCACTCAATGGAAATGAAACATACATAAAACGAAAAGGATGAAAGTTTGAGAAAGAATGAATCACGTTCTAGCCTAATCTAAAAAATCTATGACAATATTAAGCACACTGTAGTTGTTGAACAATGCAACATCACACACGCTCTCAGATGTACACTGCCCACGATATTTCTGGTATCAAGGCAGAATATGGGCATATAGAAAAGGGGTGCTCTGAAAGTAACATCTCCTATTTCATTATCCTGGCCCATGACGTCAGAGGTAGATGTTGGTGGGATGGCAGAAGTGGTTGAACCTTCCCACCAATATCCCAATACATGTTGTTGCCGTGTGATACGCGGCAGCAGAGGGGCAGTCTGACAGAATGGTGTCTGACACAGAAGTGCAGATGAAGGAAAGGTGTGTCATGGAATCCCTCCATGAGGAAAAAAAAGGCACCCACTGACATTCACTGATGCTTGCTGAATCCTTATGGAGACCAAACAGTGACTGTAAGCACAGGGAGGTAGTGGGTGGTGCATTTCAGCATAGCAACAGTGACAGTGGGTCACTCTTGTTCATCACTGGTGAAAATCGATAGCTAGTGGTGGTCACTGTATTGAAAAACAATATTTTTCTGCTGAGAATTTGCTCTATCAAATAGTGTGATTATGTTCCTTGTATGTTTTAATCTCCATGGAAATAAACAGGAGGCACTAATTTTGGAGCATCTTATGCATGTGTTTATATATAATACATACACATTATATAACACATACAGTATATGTGTCGTGCAGGACAGACCTGCAACAAAACATTCAATTTAGTTTTAAACTGGATTAAGTCAGATGTCTGTGTTCTGATCTTTCATCTGCTACCAAAATCCTTGTTATACTCTTACTCACTGGCTTCAATTAAAAATAAATACATTTTAAGCTGAAATAATGATTTTAAGTATTAGCCTTACATAATCAATGCCACAATTTAGCAAAATTAGTAGTACTTGGCTCTAAACCATACTAAAACCATATCTGTTTTTTTTTTATTCTAGTGACATGTTTACCCATTATCTGTTTCTTAAATAATCAGCAACTAAAACAATGAGCATATGTGGCCATTAAGATAATTATATCAAATTGATATGCTAATGTCCTCACAAAGAAACCTGGGTATCTGTGAGTAAAGCGAAGCAATGGAACTGCAATTTCGACTAGAAATATTTTAGGTAAGAAAGTGGGAATAATTCCATTTTAAACATTTTTGCAGAGTAAAAGTTTGTGAAGAAAAGTATTGTCACAGCAATTAAAAGGTTATTTTTGAAAATGTACTTTTTATCAAGTATGTTTTCATGTATATGTAATAAACAACATATCAGACTTCCCTAGACAGTAAAAGCAATGTAATGCATGCAGCAGTAATGTAAAACTTGATCCTTCCCCTTTTTTTGAAATGTATTTACTATGTAACAGGCCTCTTTTCCTGGACTTGTAACCCTGTTATTGCAAATGTTAGTTGGCTATATGCTGACTTATGTCAGCACTGAAATTTGGCTCCATGCTTCATTAGCTAGTCAACAAAGCAATTCAAGAGCGTTATTAAATCACGGGACATGCTTAGCAATCTCCTTTCCCCATTCTTATTTCACTGTGTGATTTTTTTCCACCACCCTATTTCTCAGAAGAGAGGAAAACGCTTTGTATCCTATTTTTAAAATGATCCCCTGCAGCAGTACCCATCGCAGTATTTTTACACAGCACCCTCTCCCATCCACAAATTCTAATAATGCGCCATAGAATCGAATTTACATTTTGTGTAATGTAATAGTTCGTAAATGAACATTATTACTCACAAGACAATTATTCTACTTTGTATATTTAATTATTTTCAGATCACTTTTTTTGGTGTGGTTTTGTTTCGAGTAGTACTCTTTTCTGTTCCATTCAATGTTACCACATATAGTATTTCCCATTAGCAGACAAACTTTGTTCAGGAATGGATCAGATCCATCAAGCAGCACATTGTCTTGTTTCAGAATCATAGTTTTTATCCAGAATATTAGATTTCCTTCTGATGAAGCCAATAGTAGCTCGCTATCAACAGAATATTCATATCGCCACACTGAACAAAACAAAACACAGGTTGCCACTTGATTAGTACTGCCAACAGAAGGGTACTAAAACTTAACTTTTTAATTTATTATTTATTTTTTTTTTAAAATTAACAAAGCTGTGTATTGTAGTATCCACATCTTATTCTCCTTCAGGAGCTTCCAACAGACTGAATATAATAGCCACCTTCTTTCAGAAGCTACCTCTCTCTGCATTGCCCTTGAGCATAAGGTTTGGGTCAGCTCCTCACCTCACCAATGCTCCTGTGCTTATTCGTTCCCCATGGACAGGAAGCCCAATTCAGCCTCTGTCACTGAGCCAATCCTGAAAGTTGTTCTTTAAAATGCAAAATCTTCACTACAACTTTCGCACGACAAAATATCCTGAAATTACTAAACTGACAAAATATGAACTAGTGGACAACAGCAGCAAATAAAAAAGTGCACACCAAAAAATAGCTTGCATTTTCTTTTTAGAAACATCTCAACGTTTTTAATCCTTAGTTGGCCTCTTTTAATTTAATAGGTAGGAACGGAATTTTAATGAACAGGATTTTATACAACAGGAATTAATTTTTAAGGAAGACCATCTATTTTCTTTATGCCCCTCTTTCCAATTACATCTTATTAAACAGTGCTACATTTTAAACAATAAGACGTACAAACACACAGATGGCAAACAGCAGGACCTCCTAAGAGACCACAGCTTAAAATAGTGGTGAAATCCTTTCTACAACATACTGAGCAGTTCACACGTAACTAGAAACGCACGCCTTCACTCTTCTAAACCATAATATTTCCACACACCAGGTGTCTCCACAAGCATTTATAATGACATTCAACACATTAGCACATCAGAACATCATGAGTTCCTTGGCAAAGGTCTTTCCGAGGGAATCAAGATGCTAAGAATTGCATGGTGGTATTTAAATTTGCCTTACAAACCATGGAAAAGTTTTCACTCACATTCACTCAATCCAGTGATACTCCTAACAGTCAGGAAACCTGGCAGCAACATAATTTAGCAGGTTGTTCGCACCTTTATACGTGAGATACGGAAAGGTGTATGAGCAATTGATTATTGGAAGGGAATTGAATTCAGTGGCACTACCCACTGCATTAAGAATTCTGCATACACATTGTACACACCTGCATACACATTGTACACACGCACGCTGCACGCAAAACGTTATTAAACTAGAGATGGCTATTCTGTTTATTTCTCTGCTCTTCTCATTAATGCAGGAAATCCAATCTGAGCTACTACCTCCTGAACAATTAACTTATCTCACCATTCTATGATCTCCAGATCTAATTTATACTTCATAAAAAGAGTCAGAACCCACATTCACACCTGAGTAAATACAATGATATGTAGCACACTCTTAACTGTGATACTTGTATGAAAGTTAATATATATATTAATCAAAAGCGGTTCATGAAACATAAAGAAAATTGTTATGATAGCACAGATAGCTAATAGTTTCACTTGAAAAACAGCCTGTGAACTCCAATCTCACATTAATACAGTTCTCTGAACTGTAAATAAAATATTTATAATGCTACAAATTAAAATAATTTGAATTGCGCTTCCAAGTTGCTGTCTCACTTTAATTTTTTATTGGCCTTCTCTTTTAAGCTGTCTTATGAGGCTTTCCTTCCACAACACAACTAGGACACGCATATTTTTCAACTCTGTTTCTATCTTGACAAATCTGTAATTTTACTTACACAGAAATGACAAGATTTATCCCATACGTTATGAGTACAAACTTACTTACTCTGGTTTTAAATGGATCTCTTCTGAATCTTGAGCATTGCTATTGCTATCTATGCTAAAATTAGAGTTTTAGAAAGCTAACTTGGCAGTTCTGTTGCTGTGGTTGGTTTGTGGTAATCTTGGTATATACACAAAATGGATTAAAGCTAAAGGGCAATATAAGACCCAGTCAGCCCTTCTCCAAGGAATGCTGTTGGTGCAAAAAGTCAAAAATTAAACCAGAAGGTTTGAGTACAAGGTGAGAAATGTGAAGCTCCCCTTGTGTTTTCTCATCATCTTCAACTTCCTTGCTAAAAATGCATCAAATCCATCAGTTATGAATATCAAACACTATCAAAATGCATGAGATTAAAACATCAAGGCTCACAGCTTTAAGAAACTGCATTTCTCTCTCCTGAACAACTTGTGAATTTTCCATTATGCTATTCTTCTTTCTAAATGAGAGGAATACAAAAAAGATATTCAAGGTCTACAGTCCCATACAAGAATGCAGACTACAAAAGAGCATACAAAGGCTAACACAATGAAAACATCTGTACTGCTCCTTTTATTTATTCCCTACACTAATTGTGCAGGCTTTCAGAAGCCTGTAGCTGCTAACTTTACTTTCCCAGATTGCAGGCTTATTCCATGAGACCCAAGCTGAAATATGTTTTTAATTCATATATCCCAATGTCAGTCTCATTACAAGAAAAACAGTGCCCTCAGTGACGTCCAGAGACAGTTGCAGCCTACTATTTACACGTTAGATGAATTTCAAGTATAAAATGATTTACTTATAAACAGAGTATGAGAGACACACAAGCAACACATAATGCACATCTACTAAGTATTTATCTGTATCACGAAGGCTGCTCTGTACTGCCTCCTATTGCACGATGTTGGCCCACAACATCAGAGGCAGATGTTGGTGGGATGGCAGTAGAGATTGAACCTTCCCACCAATATCCTGTTACATTTTGTTACCGTGCATCAAACAGCAGCAGAGGGACGCTGACAAAAACGGCATCTGACACTGAAGTACAGATGGAAACAAACATGCAGCGCTTCATTCCTCTATGCAGAAAATATGGCACCCATTGACACTCACTGAACATTGATGGAGACCAAACAGTGGATGTGAGCACAGTGAAGCAGTAGCGGCACATTTCAGCAGTGACAACAGTGAGTCATTCCTGCTGGCACAGACTTTCACAAGTGCAGCACGCAGGCTCTTGTCCATTGCTGGTGAAAATGCAGAGCTAATGATGGTAACTACGTTGAAAAATACTGTTTTCAAGGTGAGAACTTTCAGTACCAAAGAGTGTTATTAAGTTCTTTATATCTGTCGTAGTTTCCACAGACATAAATAGGCGGCACTACTTTTGGAGCAACCTACATATATTCATGCATAATATATAGTTTGTGTTCTCAAAGTTCTCAAAGCTTTGCGGAGTTTGCTTCATATAGTATCACAACACATCTAGTTTTAACATCAGTTTCAACCATGACGTAAACTTAGCTTCTTTTGAATATGCGTAGATATCAGTTTCAAATGTTGTTCAGTGTTACTGCAAGGAGCTCTGGACCAGGTTGTACAGTACAACCCAAACTTACTTCTAATCACTTTTTGAAAATAAAAGTATCCAAATCAGTGCTGAAGAAAGTAGTGTAGCTTAAAAGACATTCACAAACCTTAAATGGCCAAATACCATCACACCCAACATCCACAGAAACCACTTCTACAGCTTCCCTACTATCAAATACTGTTTAAAAACAAAGAGATTTTGTGTGTGTATGAAGAAATCTTTAAGTATACTGATTTTAAGTAACTATTAAACTGTCTGCCAGATGTCAACATAATATTTTTACGTGAGCAGCAAAAAATTCTGAATACACAGCTGACAAAAATTTCCATAAGGCTGTAACCTTCTGAGATTCTGTGTCATAAAAATAGAGTTACATATGGTGAACATAGGCACACGGAAAATCTGGTTGTGATAACTTTATCTCTCATTGTCCAATTAAAGCCTCCAAAAAATACTTAAGTGTCTTCAAATAGAAACCACAGATACGCAGGAAAAACAGTGCTAGTTTCACCTTAACTACACCAATTTGCTGTACTACTGAAGTGTAAGAAAGCCACAAATACATAAGTGGATCATTCAGGTGGCTGGTTCTTTGAACAAGACAGTGTTACTACATCCTTAAAGTTTAAACTTAATAGCACCGATAGGAAGTCCCGCCCTCAACAAAGTGGAAGCCAACGTCATTCAAGTCATGTGATATTTTTACCATTTTGCCAGTGCGTACTTAGATTTTACTGACCAGCTCTGGCAACAGCGGGTGTATTTCTGCTTGAAATATATATATATATATGCTGACATACACTCTTGTATCAATATCAAGCAGGTAACAGAAACAGTCTGAGGTTTCATTTCACCTATCATTCACGGCATGACATGGCAAAGACTGATGATAGACTACCAGGCTAAGGGACAGACTCCCATTGACAGGCAAAGATTACTGTGGAACAGCGCTACGTGAAGGTCTCTCTCCCATCACATGTTATGCAGTACTTGCACTTCGTTTTGTTAATCGCTAGAGTGGAGTAATTTGAAGCTAAGAGAGTCTGCTCTGGAAGAAGGTGACATTTAAGTTACAGACAGATAAAAACAAATCTTCAGAAACAGGAATTTCTAGTGTGGTCACTCGAAAAGCTTCTGCTGGTCAGGATGGTTGAGCACAAGGAAAACATGCCAGTATGTGAGTGTGGATTATTCACAGAAAATGCCATCTGAGAAAGAGCTATTAAACAATGTGCATTTCTGACATTCAGTTAGTAAGACATCTAACGTTTTTATCTCTGAAAATGTTCCCGTAATGTGTGCATAATCAAATAATCTGGTGAACAAAATTTTAAACTGTATCCTTTGAAAGTCTGATCAGCTACTGAAAGCTCAAAAGGAAAACCTCTCTGACTCGGATTTGCTGTAAGATCATGTATCCCTAGAGATACTCCATTTCCCTTAAGGTTCCACTCAGACCCTTTGTCAAGTAAACGGAACATTTCCTAAGATGTACTTGAGCATCAAGCTTGCCTACTTTCTCTGAAAGAAAATCAGAGACTGTGTATTTCCTGGACTCATTAAATGGGTATATATTGTATCAATCACGTAAAACAAAGATATTCTTGGATTTTACCACTGTCCTTAGAAATTACTGTTCAGGCTTTTCAGATCCAACAGCACTGGATTGAAACCCACATTTGGGCTTTGTATGCAGTTTCCTCACATCTCTACTTGAGCAGTTGATGTCCCATCTGGACTGGTTTTAGGGATGCCAGTGGGCTTTGGGTATCTACTGCATTCCCCCGGTTTCCTTCCTCTTCTTCAATATCTCAATGCTTTTTTAGGACCTGTATGGCTCTCACATAAGGAGGACTTAGCAATAAGTGTGTTAGATGAACTCTCACTTGCCCAATCTAACACTGAAATGAAGGAAAAGATAATGTCTTAAAACTGGGATGAGAATTCCTTATGGAATCACCACTGTTTAATACCTGACATAAACCTAACATTGCTTTTGATTTACCGGTGTGTTCTCTGAAGAATAAAAGATAAAAAAAAAAAAAACCACACTATTGCAACCTAACTCTGTAAAATGCTGGAAATAGAATCAGTGTTTCTGCACTACAAGCTGTGCCTGTTGCTTGGCCATTGACAAATACTAAGTAATCGCAACTATAAACATTCGTATTAAATTCATTTATCAACCCTGTTACTCTTCTGCTTTATTCAAAACCCATTTATACGTGACTAGAGCAGGCTTTTATTGAATCTATTTTCTTTTCCATCTGTAAGATCTGCAATGTATGTACAGATTAAGCCATTTTTAATTACAAACTAATAGCAAACTAATGGTATAATTTATGTGGCAATATAATTTGTCATATGAATGCCGTAGAAAATAATAATAGCTGCCAAGCAAGACATCCTAGAAAATTACTGTAATTCATATTTAGATAACAGAAAACTCATTGCACTATTCCAAATTAAGAATTTATAAGGAATACAGAGCAAATTACAATGCCATAGTAACCACAGTAGCAAATTACTCAGCAAAAGTGAATTGCAGGCCTATTTGGTAAAAATATTTTTAGAGTCCATTAACCACCCCACACTCCAACAGTATGTGTCTTCCTAAAGTACCTCCAGTCACTCGCGGGCTCTGTGTCCCCAGTGGCAACAGCTTCATGGAGCTAGTGGAAAAGTCAGCAGCAACAGAGACACCTCCCATCCCATTAAGACTCAAAATGAGGGGTGATAAAGAACCAGGCACATAAGAAACTTTAAACTGAGGTAGGGTTAATTTCTTCAGCACATATGACATCATCTATAAACTCAGCTGTTAGATTCAACGTGTAGACATAAATCACGCATAACAAAAATAAGGTAACTGCTGCTTTGCATGGGTTAGAGTTTATCCCGGCATAAAATGAGACTGAGGTGAGAGGTACATATGTGGAGTTGTGAAGGTCAAAGCATGGAAATGAGCACTTGTAATTTCAAAATGAAGTGTGGTTAGGCATTGTGGAGCAGAAAGCAGCAACAGTTTGTCCAACTGAATGTGCAGCCCATCAAAGAGGTAAAATAATAATTGCCATAAACATCACCCATGTACAATTTTGGGAAGTTTCCAACTGTATTCTTACAACTATAAACATTACTGCGTTCCTACAATTATAAACATTCTGGAACAAGAAAGAAATTGAATGAGATCCAGGTTTACAAATAACAGAGAACTATAAAATATTTTCTTTAAAAAGAATGGAAGAAAAGAGAAGCTCTCCTACAACCACAACAAATGAAAGACAAAATAATTGGGAGGATTTTTATTTATTTTTTAAGTATATGTACATTTGTGTGTGGAAATTAAGATATGTATCATGTACCCTTTATCTACATTAACATACAACAGATACTTAAAAACAAGAAGATAAAAAAGACATGCTTTGTGTTTTGTGCTTTTTTTTTTTTTTAAGAAGTTTTGTCAACTTCACTTTGCAATGGTGCAGGAGTAAACTGATCAATGATCACAGAGTACTCAGGATCACAGAGTACTGGCATACTGCCTGATTCAGTGCTCAGTCAAGTAGGTAGAAATCAAAGAACACTGAAGATGTTCATCAGACTGAGCGCTGAATCAGGCAGTACACAAATACTTTGTGATACTTAATGCTGGTTACTTGGTATTCTTGAAAATTTATTTAATTACTCAGCCTAAAAGTCTAACATAAGAAATGCATGGCAGGTAGGACTGGAAAATGTTCTACACTGTAAAATACATCCTCCTTCAACTTTGAGCACTTAACAGGGAGTCCTTCCACATTAAAAGTTGCTGTTTCTAAGGTAAAATAAGAACATAAAAGGAGCATAGCATATATTTGCTTCTAAAGGGGCAAAAAGTAAACACGATTTGAGCATTCAAGGAACTGCAAGGAAAGAAGTGTGCTCTCATTTACAGTTCTCAAAAAACACAGCAACGTTAACCTTTTCATTGTTGTAAAAACCTCTGTTATTGCAAGAGATTTATGTACTGCCATTGCGCTACAGCCTTTGTCATGAGAAGGAGATATCAGAATTATCATTCTCGGTATTTGACCTTTCTAGCATACAGTTGTGTTTAGTTTCACTGTCACTTCCACCTATTCTTCACAGGTTGCAAAGTCTGTAAGCAAAGAAAAATGCAAACAGCCAGCAAGTCAAATTACAGAACATTAACAAGGTCAAAGAAGTACAGTTTATTATCATCTTTCACAGAGTACATGAAACATTAGCACTATTTCACTTCATCCTCATGACAATAATTGCAAAGAGACCCTCCTGTGCAACTTATTCTCATTACAACTTCAAAATTTTGTTATGATTTGTTATTCTCTAGACCACTTACAGTTTGTCTCTCTTTAAATATCTTGATGGTTTTAAAATGGGGTGAGCTGCACGTGAAATATTTCTTGGTAACTTGATTCATTTATACACTTCAGAACTTCACTGGAACAAAAGAAGAGCAAAGGAAAGGATGTCGGTAGGAAGACTACAGGACAGGATGCCATTTTGCATGCAAATACATGAATGCAGTACACAAACTCTGTGGGTGAATGGCTGTGTATTCTATTGGCTACTGCTGAGAAAGTGCTTATCACGCAACTGAGTGACTAAGTGAAATGAAGGCCTTCGTCTAAAGCTACCGGTCAGCTTGGGCTGAGGATACTTAATGCAATGACTGATACGGGCACTGCTTTCAACACGTCCCACTGAAGTGTGTTGCTTGGCATAAAACATCCAGACCATAGAATCATAGAATCACAGGGTTGGAAAGCACCTGCAAGACCATCTAGTCCAATCGTTCACCTATCACCAATAGCTCCCACAAAACCGTATCCCTCAACACAACATCCAATCGTTCCTTGATTCCATGTGCACTGCCTCTGCCTGAGCAACCAAGACACCAAATTCCTTGGTTTCTATCCCAGTGCTTGCTATTTTCCGCATATCTATCACGGAGAGTATCCTAAATCTTGAAAGTGTTTTGCACACAAAACTACCAAATAAAAAGGTGTTGCTATCACCATCTGTTTTATGAATGGAGCTCTCTGAGTATTTTCTGCATCAAAATATATTTGACGAATTCTACTTACAAATGTTTGCAATACTGGGCAGGATTTGCCATATTCACCCAGCTCCAAGGCTTTCAAAGTCAGGAACAAGCCTAGTACAGCAAGATCAGAGTTAATAAACAGAATACCCAAGTTATTACATGAATTCCAGACCTGGATGAGTTCTAGCATTTTCAGAGACTGACAGATTTACTTAATGATAAACATTGACAACACTTCTGTCAGTTACAATGAGATGATGAACGCAACCGTCGAATATTTGCTACATCTCACTTCTCATGCAATACATACGTGAAGATTTTTAAATGTGTTAAATGCCCAGTGCCAAAATAATAAATGACCTGATTCTGAATATTAGGCAAGCACAAGAATTACATTCAACATTGTGGACAACCCTGTGGCAAGACTTCTAATTGAAAAGTTGTCAGCATCGTTGCAACAGGAGGCAAAGTTTCCTCTCCTGTTCCTCACTGTAACATAAGGTGTCCAGCTCCAACTGTACATTTCTCAGAGTTTCACATATATTTCCAAAAGCCGGTTGGCTTCAGGTTTATGTAGCCTGACCTTTCAGATATCCAAAGGTAGATTTCTAGCTCAGTGCTAGGAAATTACATGCCATCAACACCAACAGAAGTTCACAGTGAATTTCCCATTCAATAGGGTGAAAATTAAGTTTCCTTAGAAAATACTTGTAGAAATTTCTAAATTACAGATCACATTCGGAATAATTTTCAACTTAATATCAATTCCAGCCTCCTATTTCCTACACATTGAAATAAGCAGACAGTGTGTAAGTGTTGGTATAGATTCAGTTTTTGACAGGACAGAACAAATGGTTAAGAGAATATAATAGGAAAGGGGAAAAAAAAACAACAAAGAAAGAACAGAAAGTTGCACAATGTTCAGGAGAGCAGAAAGGCCATTCCATCTCAAAAAAAAATTGAGAGAATCTGATTTTCTTGGCCTGAGAATGATATTTGAAGCCAGTTCACCTGAGTGTGAGCAAATAAAGTAGAAAAAGATCTGTTTTGCGTTTTCTACAATTGCCCTTGCAGTACTGTCATAACCCTTTACATTAGGAACAAAACTTCTAAATCCCAAACTGTTCCTAAAACACAGAATAAACGATGCTTACAAAAAAAACAACTCTTATCAAAGTCGGAACATGAAGGTTGATGTGACCGGACAATTGAGCATCCTTAATTCCAAGGCTTAACTAGCAGCTTGAAGCTAGCAGCAAATTGTCCCTTTCCACTCCATGTGCACAGGAGCTTTCTACCTGAGAAAGTGCACAGGCAGCAGTTTTCAGCAATGCATCCTCAAAAAGTCAATTTCACCTTTTGGCAGCCCCGAAGAAACCCGCATCACATTAAGCATGAGAACTTAAAATAAAAAAACAAAAACAAGGTCCTTAGTTAAATCAAAAGAAAACTGCAGAAGTTAATTGGACAATTTCCTGTTCACAGTAAAGACATTACATGTTTAAAACTGGTATCATAGAGCCTCTAAATGGGTTGCATTGCAGCAGAACAAAAAGCAGAATTAACCCTTATTCAAAGATAAATGAGCATCACATCGGTGGCAAAACTTATGGTTACACTGACATATCACCTTATCCTTAAAAAGTTCCCTGCTTTTACACGTCTCTATGAAAATATATACTCACACTCAAAATAGAGACCTGCACATCTAAAAAGTAAAATGCTTTTAAACTCAAAGAAACACACTGCAAGATGAAAAAGAGCAACGCAATATATAAAAATACAAGCATCAAACCAAAATGAATCTACTCCTTGCCATCCAAATTCTCTGCCTTCCAAAGCAGAAGGGATTGGGGAAGGATTATGAGGAACATGACAACAAAAATATTTGGATTTTTTCTTATTATTTTTATGAGTATTCTAAACATAAAATAATGAAGATTTTAAGTACTAATTAAAAAAAAAAAAAGAAAAGGTAGAATTTTGAGTATATTCAGTTAATTTATTTTGACCAGGAACGGACATAGTTTTATACTTATGTATTTTTAAAGATGAAAAAAACATTAAATCTTTTTGCAAGCTTTCATCGTTGATGTTTGACACGTCTCTAAATGTTCTCCATGTTTTGATGACCACTGAAAATAAAAGATAACTAATCTAATTTTGAAATATGCATTAGGACTATACAATTATGATTATATAATTGTATGAGGATAAATATGAAGCCAAGTTGCAGTACTTAAATAAAAATTAAGTAGATGCTTGCAGCTATTATTATCACAAAAAGAAAAGTATCAACTACTTCACATTTTTTACATGATTTTCAGTCAAAATTACAGCTTATGCCATTCCCTGCTACTGCAGTAATTAAGTATTCAGACCAGTAAACAGCTCAGTTGGAATGATTATATGACAAATCACCAAAAACATATCAACCACAAAAATCCAACCCTGCTAAAATCCCTCAAGCTCAGGAAGCTCAATCAATGTGAAATAGATGGCAACTTAGGCGATGGCAGCATTCACTCACTCTCAACTGCATAAATCCGATGACAGGCAGTTTTCCTCCATTAACTTCCACATACAAAACAAAAACAAAGAGCACAGTAGTTTTAGAAGCCTAATGGACAAGAAGATGCACAGCATATTTAAAAAAGCCAATGTGGAAACCATGTCTGCTAGTTCAATGACCATTAGATTGATTGGTAGAAAGGAAAGAATGCTAAATAGATTAATAAAGACTAAAATCAATGGGCATAGCCATCACTCCATGTACAGGACACATGTAGTAATCAAAAATAGCTTTATGTTCAGATCTTTCCCTGCTACAGCAGTTGCTAGAGATAGAATGTGCAGTACTGAAATGATGTAGGTGGGGCTCGCGGATTTAGGGTAATGCTTTGAGGTTAAGATGAAGGGTTTGAAATCCCTCGATTCCAACTTCGTCTGATTAAATAAGCTTTGTTTTAACCAAGAGTGTTGCAGGACGTACATCAGAACTCTGTGCGTATAATGTGTGTATTTGCATTTACTGCATTTTAACACACATTAATTGCAAATTAGTTCATACCAGGACACTGAAGTGATTATTATTATTATTTCAAGAAGGAAACAGAAAGGAGAGAAATCACAGTGATTATTTTCCTGTACATGGAATGTAAAATATTTGAAGTGCCATATTTAAACAATTAGAAACCTTAACAGTCAACAGTATTGAGCTACTATGTTTGACCAAATCTCTGGTTTACTTTCTCTGTACTTTTCATGTGAAACTAGCATATTAATTAGAATGAGATCATCTCGCTTCATCCAATAAAGCCAATGTTATCTGAGGGCTGGACAGCATCCAAAATTCATTTCAATATGTCACTTTGGAATTATAAATGGTAAATCAATATTGTTTAATACTTTTCCATTCTAATGTATTACAGTGGAAATAAGCCAGCACAGCCTGCAAGAAATATGCAGATTAAAAAAATTATACTTTGAACACAGTGAAATGCTTCTTTTTTTGTCTTTTTTTTTTTTTAAATAAAACTTGAAGCAATAGGTCATCGTAAGCATTGAAAATTCACAAGGAGTTGGAAAAATTCATGTAATTTTGAAGTTAAAACAAGAAGTAACAGGTCAGTGTCTCAACTCCAGTTGAAAAGAAGTTCATTAGCTTTGAGCATCACAAAACATGTGGAATAAACTCCAAAGAATTCAAGAGGCATAAATAGAATGCATATGCTTAAATACCATCATCATTTAAGCATGTTTCCCTGAAAACGGTGATGATAACACATGCACTACTAGCTGAACAAGGGCACTTGGTTAACACAGCAATAAAAAATAGCTTTCACAATTAAACAGGGAATAAATTATATATTTTCCTCACCTTGCCTGAGACTCTGTGTTACTGAATGGTGAAGACAGTTGAACAGAATGAAATGAAATATTGAAATGCAACGTGTGTTTCAGACGCATCTGAAGCAGTAAGCAGATATTATGAAAATTAAATATCAATTGAAATATGATGTTCATATTTAATTATGAATACAAAATCAGTAACAATTTGCAAGTGTGCTATCTCACATTCTAAAGATATTGGAGCATCTTCAAAACACCATCAAGAACAGTAGTTGCAGATATATCTTAAAAACTAAATGTACTCCAAATGAGGAGTTTCTATGATGATCTTGCATTCATTCCCAAACTTCACAAAAGCAATTCAGATCTCATTTAACATGACCTAAAAATAGTCAAGTCCATTAAAATCAGTGGTGTTAATCTTGCATAAGATGAAAACTAACTCCTATTGATTTCACTGAAGTTACCTTACATATTCACTTAATCAGAGGGTAAGCAAAATCAGATACATCTATCATGAATCAGCCGGAGGAAAAAAAAACGTAAATCCACAGAAAAGCTAATGCCTCAAATCTCAAGATCTTCCCACTGTGAACTGAAGCTCAAGACTTGCATTTTTTGATCGTAAGCATCCAACTTACAAACATTTAAAATTCTATTTGTTATTCCATTTGTTAGAGAGATCTACAACAGCAAAAAAAGAAAACAGTTGCCTTCAGTTTTGTTTCTGAGTGGTCAAAACTAATAAATGTCATATTTACTGAAAACCTGCCGGCAAGCATAATCTCCCTGAACTTCAGAGAACACAAACAAGCCTGATTAACACAGAGCTTAAAACCTTCACCAGCTTTTTTGCATTGGTATGAAAAGGTGTTGGTATTTTTCTTTCATTTCTGTGGAGATTTTTTTCCTTTTTAAATTTATTTATTTATTTTAAGTACAATGCAGTTCCTGTGAAGAAGAATAAAAATAATACTGCTGTTTTATACCCTCCCTTTTAATTATATTATACTCCATTGTTATGAAAATTTGGACTTATTTAAAGCAGTGTGTACTTGAGTATTAGAGGTAATTTCCATTTTGGAATAACCCCCAATTATGAAACACCACTGCAAAGGTGTAGGTTGATCCAAGACATTTTCACTTACAAAGACAGTGACTTGTACAGTATATTTAGAGAGAAACAGACACAGACAGTGTGCTGCAACACTAATTCTATAAGAAGTGCTGGCCGGAAGGCATGTGGCTCAAGACAGTTGCCAGTTCTTTTCCACAACAGCAGCAGCCAGAACGCAGTACGCAACTCCAAGGGACTGATGGGCAGGGGAATGGCCGCATACGTTCCCCTTAAAACACATCAGGGCCAATTACCCAAGATTTTCAACTCTTCCTTTCTGATCTCTCAGTTTCAAGTATATAAATGCATCAGTCGTTTAAAGGGAGACAATATTTTTTACCCTTTTCTTGCATCATATTGAGGAGCGTGTGCAAGAGTGCTCAAGAGAGATGCATGGAGACAGACACACAGTGCTGTTGTCTGGACATGTACTCTTTTACTTTACTAACTCATTCTCTTCACCAGATTCTCATCTTACATTTTCAGTAAATGATACAAAACTGGGAGAAGCCATCAATTCTCCTCGGGGTAGAGACGCCCTATAGAGATCTGGATAGATTATAATACTCAGTAATACCAACTGTATGAAATTAAACAAAAGCAAATGCTGGATTCTGCATGCGGGAAGGTGAAATCCTGGGTGTGCATACAGGCTTGGGGACAAGAGGCAGAGTCAGGTGCTTGGGACCAGAGCAATGTTTCTCTCAATGTTTTTAACCTAGGAAAGCAAGGCACTCCTTGTTTGGTTTCCTTCAAAAGAGGAAGAAAAACTCTGGTGTCCAACAGACAGGTTTTAGCTAAATATTTGTAGGTATCCCACAGTATAGTTATTTAAGACCCAGCTGTCCTGGGACATGCTTCACTTCAATGGACAAAAATATTCCTTTGAACAATCCTATCTGTATAAATGGTGAAAAGCTCTGACTGCTCTTGTATCTTCTGGCTTGTGAAGCACAAATCTATGCAGAAAGAGAAACTCTTTCGATGATTCAGTTTTCTCCATGGCTGTCCATAAACATTTAAGCTCATGTTACGTGTTACTACTACAAATGTCAAGGGATTACAAATTATTGAGAGTATTCTTTGTACACCGCATTGCAATCAAATAAGAAGTTGATCAAATATGTCAAGTATAAACTTGGGGTAGAATGTTGCTATCTCTTGCTCAAACAACTCCAGCTTGGATCAACACGGTGCTCCTCAGAGACTGATATAAGTAACTATTAACATTTAAGTTACATGTATTTCTTTTGAAATTAATTTTAATACTTTCAAGACTTCTTTTAACATTCTTTTACACTGAACAAGCGCTTGGCCAAATAAGTTTCCTACTAAATGGTGTATGCCAAATCCCTAGTATTGTTTTACTGTCTCTGATTAGTAACAGTAGGTGACAAGTGAAAATAAACAGCATTAATCAGAACTTGGAACATTCAATAATCGAAGCGGATAAATGAGCTTAAGCAGATACTCAAAAGATAAAATTTAGTTCATCTTTCTTTCGTATAGTTTAGTGCTGAGAAGAAATAAAGATGCTACCTTCTGAAACAGTGATACACGGTAAATAATCTGTTATTTTAACAACAACATGCAAGTATTCAATGTTTTAAAAGGCAGCTTTTAGATGTTTCTGTCTACATAAACTTCTTAACTATACCTAATGTCAAATACTGTTTTTGAATAATTTAAACAGCACTAAAATTGACTTTTCACAACAGTGATAGACATTTTATACTTAATGTTCATTTAAAGAAACACAGTGCCTTCCTACCTTTTGAATTTTGAAGCCATTAAAGTAACTGTAGGTCATTAAGCTAAACATCTCTAAATAATCAATATATTTAATCTAATTCATACACCATTCAAAACAGTGGACAAGAACGACCGGAATGTCAGACATGGATTTGTCAGAGGTTCACAAGACGTGTTTTCAGATGTGCTTACTGGTATTTCCTTGGAAGAGACAACCTACACTCTTCAACAGGTGGGAACATGGAATTGTGTTCCACTGAGATCTTTCTAAATAAATAACCTTCCGAAGAAAGGACACTTGAAAGAGGAGTCAAGGGGATGAATATCACTGAAACCAGCATGCTATGAATCAAACTCTGACTTCTCATCAATGAACGCAATTAAATATGACCCATTGCACACCAGACCAGACTACTCTAATTTATTTGCAAATGTTAAGTTATCTATAAGCACCTTAATTTTTAACAGCTGTTATGTATAAACTGTCATCAGGGATCCCCATTATCAATTATGTTCACCTCAAACTCTGGATATCAAATAAGTTAAAATCAAGTGCACACCTTTAGGTACCCAAGTTTGATAACTTTGGCTTGAGCAATTTAGCATTCTGCTAAGCTATTATAGTATTCAGTATAGTTGTTACTTATTTAAAACCCATACTACATTTATTAATTCAAGTCACTTAGTTGCTAAGTTTCTCCCACATTCTTACAGCCCACTCCTCTTCTAAATTTCTAGGCTAGAATTTATTTCAGAGACCTTCCCATATGAAATACATTTTCCCC
The DNA here is from genome assembly GCA_030625065.1 of Alectoris magna. Taxonomy (NCBI): domain Eukaryota; kingdom Metazoa; phylum Chordata; class Aves; order Galliformes; family Phasianidae; genus Alectoris; species Alectoris magna. Next base: position 3,493,778 of record CM060575.1, on the reverse strand, counting down.
ATCAACACACTCTAACTCAAACAATAGCATTAAGAAGATCTAGCCATGATTCCCCCCCCCCCACACACACACACAAAATACTCATTATAGTGCATACTAACATCAGTAGGAGGAGGCAAAACAATAAATTACAGTGCTGAAATATAAACAGCATGTTATGCATTTTGCAACAGCAATTTGTACTTGAGTAGAGATAAGCCATTACTGTTTGTGGTGCATCATGGATCACGAACCAGCAACTGCACACATTTTAAATGACAAAATTGTATGGCTTTAAAGAAAAAAAGTTCTTTTGGGAAACATTTCACAACTCATCCACCTACTAAACAGCAATTACTTTCGTGGGACAGTTTCTATGCCAGATGTAGGACTGCTTTGTGTTCCCGAGGCACGTAAAACCAATAGGCACACTCTCAATAAAGACACAAATCACACATTATGATAGTACTAAACGGAACATTTCAATTGCATAGGTATTAAAGAACGCTGTATCCAGAGCTTTACAGAACTCCTAGCTGATTTCTGAGTAGCATAGGCCTAAAGCAACTACTACTAACTAATAAAAATTAAGAATGCTTATTTAAAAATGCTCTATTTCACCAAAGTCAGGGGAGGAAGTATCATTACTACTCCCTCTGGAGTAAAATGTTGGACTAACTCCAGATACTACCAAACCTATGTTTTGTGGGATTATTACTGCAAAATTCTTCAGAACTATGGCTATGAAAACTTCCAAACAGCTTATGTGAAACCATGAGACCACTTCAATCATACCTTCAACTTAATTATTATAACTTGGCCCAACAGCAAAAAAACAAACCAAAAAAGCGAAAAAACAACAACAAAAAAAAAACCCTCCAATGAATCAACTAACTTTAAAAGCTTACAGTGAATGTCATTTATAAATACCGGATTTGCATTTCTTTCTTCTAATTGTATCGAATGATCATTTATATTTTACCACCAACTGAAGGGTATTAATTCTGAATCATAAAAACTGTTCTAAAAAATTATGTGCATCACACAAATTATACTTTTTTTCCCTCCTATTCATATGAATGTCACTATAATACACTACGGAATGCAAACACACAATTTGAGAGCATGAATTCAAAATTAATTTGATTCCTTACTGCAAATGTGTGCAGGAATACTGGGGTTAGAAGAGACAAAACATGAAATCAACACAGGAGAAAAGACCTCTCAATTTCATCAGTGCTCTTTAAAAAGATACCTCCAAAAAAAACGATGAAACAATAGAGTAAATTATATATGAAACTGTAATAGTTAAAACACCTATCTTAATGCAGCTTACTTTGAATATATTGAAGGTCAAAGAAAAAAATGACTGACATTGATATTTCTGATTATTTACTCTTTTAAAGACTGTTAAGAAAGTACGCTTAAGAGCCATGAAAGCGATAAGAAATCATGAAGATGTTAGTTTCTTATTGTAAATGGCTGTTTTCAAGTGCAGAATCTTCCATGGTGTAGATAATGTTGGACTGGAAGTTACATTTCTAAGTTCAGCATATGAGAAAACAAACTACTGTTTCTGGATTGAAATGGATAATAAATAAAAAAAACAATGCTGCACAACGTTGTATAGGGATGTATAAACGGGTGAGGTGAAAAACAGGGGACAGGGAAACCAAATGCAACAAAGAACTATTTGGAAACAGGAGATGTTAAACCTAAACCTAAGCCAGTCCCACAGCAGGGCTGACTCTTACAACCCACGCACTGGTGGCAGACAGCATTTCTACCAGGACAAAATACGCTTCATTAGTTTCCCAAATTATTTGACACAAACATCCTTTCTGTCAACACTGTATCAGTCTACTTTCCCCATTCCATGTGATATCCAACAGCACCGACTTACTGCCAGTGCAAAGTACATCCTGCTTTCTTCTTGAGTTTCTTTATTTTTTTTCTCAAGCACTACAAAGGGATGCAGTTCATGCCCTTGCTTAAAAACCTATTACATTCTGGTCATAATGTTCTTGATGACTTGTGCAACTGTTGTAGAAGCAGTATCTAGTGATAACCAAATAAAAAGTTTTGCCCTTTGAAATGAAGATTAACTGTATCCTAGCAGATGAAGTTCTAGAAGTGCTTGCCCTGTAACATTAGTGCATTTTTAAATCCATCTGAAATGACAGATGATTTTAAGTCATAAGAACGAGACCATCAGCATAAACATCGCCTCCCACATTCTGCCATGCAATCAACAGATTTCGTGCTAAGTGAAACTGCCTCTTCCTCTACAAATAAAGTACAAAAAGATAATCATATATTTCAGAGAGATAAAACTAAGCTGCTCATAGCAGTTTGGAAATAATTGAGCATGTGTGCTCAAGCTTCACACAGATGTTACAATGCTCTGAGATTCCTTGCTGATGAATATGGTAAACCAAAACGCCCATCTGGACACACAAAAACAATGCACAAACGAAACCCTGGTCAAGTAATTCACTCTGTATTGATGACTATGGTCTTTAATTTAGATTGCTCATAAAAGTCATGTAATCGTAGACTATTCAAATGTGGCTGGAAAATAATAAACATTTTATTAATCTGAGAAAAATACATAAAAACATTCATAAGCCTCTAAAGTTATCACCACAGAATCTGCTTCAGGCTTCAAAAGACAAAGTACTTTGCAATTATCCTGCTTCAATGTGATACTCACTGCATTATTAAGTTTAATCAACTGTTAATACAAAATAAAGAGGTCTTCTAAGCACTGCATAGAAAATTCCTGTTCTGTTAGTATATCATATGGTGAAGAATGTAACACACTCACCAACAGCTGAAGATGTAAACAGCACTTATAATATCATGCTCCTTCAGATCCAGAGAGACAAGGCAGACTTTTAGGACAAAAGGACTGCTATGGACTACTGGCCAAAACCAAATTTGCTATTTTAAAAATTAAAACATAACACAAGCTTAAAATAATTCACTGTAGCACTGGAGGAAAAGAAGTACATTACACTGTACTCGATGAGACAAAAAAAAAACCACAACCAACCAAAGGCAATACTATTGTTGTAAACCTTAAGCTCCTGAAGAGGACCTTGTAGTGACAAGAAATGGAAATTCACGTCCATGTTTCAACTGGTCAAGATGATTCTGTTCATGATCTTCTCATAGACTTGCCCCCTTAGATGACTAAAAACTACACTGTCGTTTATACTGGTTAAGTTTCAAGACTGTTATGTTTCAAGGTATTAAATTACTTCTAGTGTACTTCAATCAAGCTAAAGTTTAGCAAGTATAGACCTGGGATGGTATTGTGAAGGTGTGAAGAAGTTGGGATGAGGGAAACTATAAAAAAGGGACTAGGCAAAGAATATTCTCAGTTACAGAGAATGAAAATCATAAAAGACTTGAAAAAGTATACTTGAAATTAAGTTTCGAGAATATCCTCTTGAACCTAAGTCTTCAAGATGATAGAGTGTCTCGTGATGTCATTGTCTCGCATTACCACCAAAATTGCAGAACTAAAAATAAACAAGACATTCAAACTTACAGTCACAGCATCCCGTGTGTTCCAAAGAATGTTTGGAACATGTCTTACTGTAAGATTTCTGGATTATATTCAACCAGTTACACTGGTGTATATATGAGACTGCATAAACTATCTGAGGCACTATTACAGATGTAAATAAACAATCAGGGAAGCGCCTGTTCAAAAACACGGGGTAGAATACACAAAAACTAAGGGAGCTTTACTGACAAATAAATCTACATTTCCTACGTATTACGAAATTTCTGTCAGCAACAGTATTAAGACCTCACACCACTCAGAATGAAGTACTAATCCACAAAGGCTCTCTCACTACTCTAAGAGATTGAAAGGGTTTGAGAACCCACATGCTAATACAGTCTACCAATAATTACTACAGAAGATAAAAGAAAGTTGACAGGTTTAAGGAATTAAAATCATGTCTAATTAGCATATTTCTCTATTATTAGTATATTTCTCTATATCCCCTTTTTAAAACAAGCTTTGATGCCTTTTCCTTTTAGGTTAAAGATCTTCCCTTTAGTACTAAATGATGCATATTTGGTAAAAATAAAATAAACAGAATAGGGAATGGGTTGCCAGGGAAAAGCTAACTATCTGAGTAGATCGTGACACCTCCAGTCAATTTTAAACACCTTACCTATTTGTATTAATGTATTACGAATCTCCTCCAACCCCTATCTCAAGGATTGAAACACAGACAAGTTGTAACCCATTAATGTATTCTTGAAGCAACAGAACCTATGCTGTAAGATGTTAAGTGTGCCTATAATAACACGAAGATCCTACTATGTAAGTTACTACAGAGACTGAGATTGCATGGCCTGGTCTACTTACGTTGAGTCTAACAACTCAGTTGTATGGTAAATACAATTTAAAGCTTACAACAAGAGACTAGATAGATATAAATACTATGAGTATTTATACTCATATGAGTATAATATGACTACTAATATGAGTAGTCCCACTCCTGCTATGTACTTGGTACAGATCCTGAGGCAGTTCACCACTTTTCAGATGCCTTATCTATATGGAAGGAGTAGATAACAATAAACACATATCTCACACACGTTTCAAATTTAACTTAATACTCATAAATAAAGTTGGATTTCGAACGTCTTACACAGATGCTAAAAATTGCACTGATATTGTGAAGCTATGCCAGTAGGTTAGTACTTGCGCAGTCTTCCAAAACAAAGTCCTAAAATGTTTGTCTCTTGAATCAGTTTACAAGCTACCAATAAAGTACCTTTAGGATACTTCCAGTTGCATTTATATGACATAAATGATACTATTTTAATAATTTGTGCTTGAGATATATGGTGATGAGGGAATTATTGCTTACCTGGGGAGACAACGTAATTAGAAAAGTGACACAGAAGGGACATAAAAATGAATTAAAAAGCTTCAGAAATTAACCAGTCTCACCACTTCAGTGATGTTTGGTTTAAGTTGCTATAGAGGCATCCAAGTGAGAAATATGAACAGAGAATCAAAAGAATTTGTGGTATTATAAATAATTAAAATTTCTGCCCTATCATTTCTCACGGTTCACAAGGAGCAAGGGCGTGCAACCAACTGGGTCAGACAAATGAACCCATTCACACAGCTGGCAAAGAAGTCTGCCTGAGCATAGCTAATGTGCTGGGGTAGGAATATTTGAGCAGGTGTAATTAAACTAATGATTTATTGAATGTTTGATTAATTGGAAATTAAGTGAATGCACAGTGGCGGAATTGTCATAGCTAATTGTTCAGATGTTTGGCTAAAAGGTGCTCAAACTCCCTTCAGAAAGGCAATTAACAACATCTTAAATCACAGAAATGAATTACCTGTGTAGAATTATCTGATGCAAAGGTACACTTACACATAAACAAAAAACTGAACAAACCATTCTCACAAGGAGTGAATTCATAAACACATTAATGTAGGTCCCAGCTACCTTATATTGCTAACGAAAGCAAAGGAATGAGTGGTCCTTGTGACTGTGAGAAATAACGTGGGAGAGAAAGCTGTACAGAGCCAACTGCCATTGAGGAGATAGCCCAGAAACATATGGAAAAAGACTCCCACAGAAACGGAGCATCAGCTGTTAACAAAGCTATTTCCCAGGTAAGCTTTAGATTTTATGCTTTGAATGAGTGTTACTTTAGAGTAACTTAGTAAAGAATGCTTACTATTGTCTTGTTCATTTTTCAGCCAATGGTACAGAATCTACAAAAATAGGGTTCTGACATTTCTTTTTCATTCTGCTCACTGAACACAAGTCAACCCCAATTTAGAACAACTTTGAATGCTAGAATTGCAAGCTCAGCTTGGTATGTGAAACCTAGTTGTGTCCTGGCATATCCTGACCTCTCATTACTATCTGGATCCAAAATCTCTCACGCAATAGCTTCTTGATAATGTAGCTAACGGCATAAAGTAAAAACTCTTTATAACAGAGATGTTATGAAAAGGCTAACATTATATAATGCAACTCTGGAATCAGAACATGCAAATGAGCAGTCAGACTACAGTTGGTAATTATCAGACAATAGGTTTACTATTCTTATCATTTCCATTATTTGGCAAGGCAGTTAAGAAAAATTTTTAAGGGAACAGTAAGCCCCCAGCTAACTCCAGGAACATAATATTTCCTCAGAAGTTCTATAAAAAAAACCACACAGACTTTACAATTAAACTGAGCAGTTTAAGCAAGCTTGTCAGGACATGGATCAGGAGACCAGAGGCACGCTGCAAACCCAAGCCAAAATCAGGGCCAGTAATTCTGTAACTTAATGGAAAATTGAAATTTTTGTTTTGGTTTGGTTTTTTTATGAATAGGATGCTGGTAAAAGTCTTGAAAAGGCATATCACAGGGGGCACTATCCTGTTTGAATGTTTCTGCTTGAGTAAAAGCATATTACATGTGATAGCTAAACCGCAGTTTCATAAACAAGCTACTTTCTGTATATCTTCAAACACTAAGATAGATTCTGGTTATGAAGTAATCTGTATATGGGTAAAAATCTTTATTCATAGAAAGTGAATAGCTCACTGTAATTACTAATCACAGCTGTGACTAAAGAGGACCTAGCTGCTACTCTCTGAAGATCCTGATAGCAAATCACGATGACCGCTTTCCCACAAGGAACTATGTCATAAAGTAAGCCACATGACGTTTCTAGTTTAAGCACAAAGTCGTAATGATAAAAATTAAAAACAATCTATGTTTTGTACGTTTACTCTCAACAAACCTTTCTCAACAACAGGACTGTTGTTCTACCTACTGCTCTTTCTCATTAAGATGAAAAAGAGCTTAGCCCTAAGAGCTCCCTGACAAAAGCCATAAGAGATCAAGTGAGCTACGCTGTTACCTGTATACTTGCTCTCTATTTGAGTAGCTCCTTCAGTAATACTTGAAAACACTTCATACTGCAACCACAATAAAACGGATTCCACTTGACAGAGTCAAACACGGAGCAAGTCTATAACATCATACTACTCCTCCTTTCCCACTTAGTGGCAGAATCCTCTGATTCTGATTAACTGAACAGCTTAATTAAAATAAAATTAGCACTCTTTGCCTTCCCTGCTGTCCTCCCTACTGTGAAAATCTACTGGTATTCCAACTTCTAATTACCAAATTAACTTACTCAAAAATGTGTTCTTGAATCTTCCATTTATCATTTTTTTTTGTTCTCCTGACAGTCTCACATTTTGTCACTTCAACAAACATCACCCTTTCAACCACACAAAAGATATAAATAAAAAGACCACTCACGAGCTCCAAGCCATCTATCTTATGATGAGGCCATGAAGAAAATAAATTTAAAAACAACCAGGTCCAAACCAAACTTCATTTAAAGGAGACGTAAGTAAATTATCAAGAAAACCAGCTATGTGCTCTGCCAAGATTTAAAAAAAAAAAAAATTAATATTAACCTTAGAGGTGCTTTTTCAGATATTGTATGCCACGCGCAGAAAGCTGTAAAGGAAGTAAGGACAAATATTTTTCATAAACATGTATGATTAATTCCACTTCTGTTCGCATAATCTCAACAGATTTGAATAGGTCTTGACATTGGAACCATCTACCACATACTAATCCTGCACCCATACACCACATTTTCTACTGCAGGATCAAGATAGATTTTCATTGGAGAAAGGAATGCTGAAAAACTAAGAAAGAATTCTATTCTCTGATTAACTTGCTCCAGGGACTTTTACTGTATTAACAAACTAAAACAAGGAACAGCTAATAGGTCATACTGGCATATAGAAGTTTATCAGTCGATTTGGTATTCAGCAAAATTCTCAGATCTTTAGGAAGTATCTACCCCATATTTTTATGCTTTGGAAAAAAACGCACATTCTTTAATCTCCTTAGGACGATTCCTGAAATCTATCTAGAAAACTCAGTTTTTCCTTCTGAAATTTGTACAGATCCACTGCAATATACTCTAGGGTAGTCTGGAAAGTCTTCAATAAACAAGAAGTCCTGTAAGTCATTCACAATTTGTTTGTTTTTTTTTCCCCCCCATACACATATACTCAACTAGACATGATGATATTTCTCTCACGAACACATGGAGAACACATTTCAGTGAGACACTTGATATCAAGCTACTGTGATGCATTTCTTGCCCTCAGCATTTTCCTAAGGACCTCTTTTCTTAGAGCAAGACAAAGATTATAATTCAACTACGCAACTGAAAATAACAATCTCTACCCATATTAACTAGCATTGTTTTTTGTAAACCTTGCAGAAAGCTTTTAAGACAAATCTATTCATAGCCCAAAGAGAATATTATAAGGAACAGCTATTTCTTCAATTGTTCATTGGTTAGAAGGCCTGAATCCATCATCTGCTACGTAAAACACTAGAATGCACGCGCATTTTGCTGAAGTTTTTTTTTTTCCCCCAGTTTCTCAGGGGGAAAAAAAAAAACAACATTTCATCATTGTGGACATACTTATCGATATAAGTATTTTCAGTTCTGTTAGTAATTAAATTGTGATTGAGAACACACGGATTCCACAACCCATGCAATGTCATTGTTTTTGATACGTGTACAGTAGATGGCAGCTCTCCACAAAAGAAATGACAAAAAACTATGGCAGTATAGTTGTGGGGAAGATTCCACTGTTTTTCCTTCCTGTTTAAGAGAGGTGCCTAGGAGACTTGAAGTAAACTAGAAATTAGTGATGGAAGGTGCCGCACAGCTCTTCAGATATTACTGCTCAGAGAATCCTAACGCCGGTCATTGTAGAGATGAGGGCCTGCCACTTGCCACCAGGCAGAAAGGTTTCATTAACTCACCCACAGGATTCATTCTTTATCGTGTTTTTGACATTTACAGAACATTTTTCATTTTCCATTACCTCAAGGAAAAACAAGAGGGGAAAGAATAAAGGATCTTTCATTTGCCAAACCATCATTTAAAGCGACTGAGCTGGTTTCATTAACGTTTTTAATTTTGGTCATTTTTTATTTAGTACAGTATTATAATCAGTAACATAATTTTTAGTTTATTTAGGGAACCATTAGAAAGCAACATCCTCTATTTTTTTGTTATATGAACACATACACAAAGAAGGAAAACACTCATCCCTTCTTACATCAGTCCTGGCGTTTCTTTCCAGCATCTGCAGGGCTAATACCTTTGTGGGTGTAAATACATTGCAGTAACATCAGTTGACAGCGTGATAAGGATACTATACATATGACATATCAAAATAAACTGGTGAAAATATTTTTCACGCTTGCAAAAATGAATTACTACTTCACTGCTAAGCATTCCTTAAAACCTAAGAAGCTACCTTTTTCAGCCCCATGTTTGCTAAATTGAATTAGCCAGTAAAATTACAGGTATACCAAATCAACTTGCTGATTTATATGAGGAAAATGAGGATGGAAATACTGTTTTCTTCCTTTTAAGCATTTGGAACATCCTTCCTTTAAGCATCTGGAACTATGCATTTCTCACCAAATTTGCAAAAGAAAGAAAGAAGAAAGCTTTATTTAGAGCAAAATGTTAATTATTATCTATTTTTAGATTTATTTTTTTTTTCCCCCGAAGCATCAATCAGTCAGTCTTTCTTTGCTTTAATGCACAGGAATGAAGTGTAACATTAAAATGAAATCTGCATACTGATCACAAGTCCATTACTTATCCTCAGCAGCTCCTACAACCATCCCATTCTCTAAGGAAAAAATGGTCAAAATAGGTATTTTTTCTGAGAATACTGAAGTTCAGCAACTCTAAGCTTCTGTTTTTTATGATGCAAAAGTGTTGCAGAGCTGAGAATCGTTTATTGAGTGATACCCAATCCCCTCCTACCTATCATCAGAGCACTTAATAGCTTGACAGAAGTAGAACCCTGTTTGTTTATCACATAGTCATACAAAAATTGAAAGCCAGTCATAAGAATGTCTCATATAAAAACAAAATACGGTCTTAAGAGTTCAAAGCTCCTTGGGAAACATCCCTCAAATTTCTTTTCCTGTGTTACGACAGGTGAATAGCACCTAGCAATTTTCAGGTTTGGCACATAAAACCTACACAAATGAGACATTTCATAATGCCTTCCTGATTTAAGCTAAGTGTGGTTCTACGCAAGTGCATGAGCACCTCGTTGAAATCTAAATACGGTTGTCCAGTTGCCTGTGCTAAAGAAATATTGTTAGACTAGGCGTTCAATTAACGCAAACTGAAAAGTAACCTTTTCCCTAATATTCCCCAAAGATTCTGGTATTAATGTGAAGTTTCAACTGTCTTCGATTATCTTCGGTTCATCGGGTTTTTTATTGCACAGAACTGCAAAGGGTCCGGCGTAGTTGGGATTAAAGATATCACCAAAAAAACCATTAAGTGGACCAGACAGCTTTCTACAGAATGTTATAGGCAAAGGAAATTCAAAGCTTGGAACCCTAAAACAGTCTTCTTGCACTTGGAATAAACCTCAGGGTACAGCCTTCATTTCTCTCTTCATCTCTTACTTCTTGAAGGTAAGTCAGTATCATATGTCAAGAATAATGTTCTATAGGAAAGCATTAACAAATTGTATTCTTCGTTAAAAAGTCCATTATAAAAAATGCTGAAGGTTTTTGACCTTTTCCTCACAAAAACACTGTTTATACTAAAAAGTCAACTCAATTTTACAGCAACTCAAAATAAAAAAAAAAAACATTTTTTTCATTAGCAGTTTATTTAACATATAAAATGCCATGCTGCAGTGTTACTGCTTTCACAGAAACAACTCTGAACATTTAGACAAACTATCAGCCTATCTCAGCACTGCCTTCATCTCTATCTGAAGCCCATCACACTCATCCACGCAGCAAAAACATTTGTCCCACATCTAAGAAACACTTAACATCTAACAACAATGCAAACAGGATGCAATCAAATATACAAATAGCTACGTTGTTCAGTAGCAGGCACCAGAGAAAGTCTAACCTGAAATCACTGCCTGGGATTACAACAGTTACGGAGATGACAAAACAAGACCATTTCTTCCTAAGAAAATTAGAGAGAGATTAATTTTCACAACTGCTAGTGATTAGCAGTATAAGATTCCTATTGTAATGGACATCTAATTTTCTTACCAGTTGGACTACCTGTGAAAGCAAGGATGATTGCCCTACCAGAGCAGGGCCCACACAGCTCCCTGCTCCAAAATATACGTTACCTGAAGCGATGAAGTATAAATCATCAAGTCAGTGTCCAAAAGGTCCTTTTTCCATGGATGATTTGGGAAATCAATATCCACACAATACTACGAGTAACCTTCCAATCATACAAACTGACGCAACATTACACATTTTTAAGTTATTGCATTTTCAAGCTTTTCACCACCAAAAGAACTGAAATTGATGTTACCATTTCTCAACCCTCAATTATGTAAGGCTAAAATTAAGAATACTCAAGAAGTAGACATTTAAAGAAGTAATTGAGAACACAACACGATCCAGAATTAAGGAGATTTTAAGAGAGCAGCACGTTTCCATGAATGCACACATAGGTATAAGAGAACCTTTAAAAAAACAGTTACAATGATTCCTGAAAACACAAAGCCATAAAATTTCAGCATCTATTATTATTATTATTTTCTTCCTAAAAACAATCTGGAGCATCTAATTAAACGTCAGCCTTGATCTTTTCTTCCCACATTCTTTAAGTTTGAATTTAGTAGTTTTGCTTTCCAAAGACTTACAAAACCAAAAAAATAAAGATAGGGACAAAGTAAATATGGTAACAGAAGTCACGAATGACTTCAACAGCCACTGCATTAACCATTTTAGTAAGGCTGATTTAGTATATGGGATTTTAATGAAGACAACTGATATAATCTGTGTAATTAATCTGTGTCATTCTAAGGGATTCTTATCCTCTAAAGGAAATGGGTCACGATAAGAAGCATTGATTTCCTGCTCCTCCCATCTCTCAGATGATGAGCCCACATTTGAAGAACACTATCACTGCTTTGTTATTTACTGTAAATTAAAACCCCACTAATATACCCAGCAAACTTAAAAGCATGAATGAATAGCTAACCTCACACAGCCATCACACAAAGCAAACCGCACACTTCTACAGGTACAGAGCAATTATCAAACCTTCTGTGAACACAGAAGCCACCAACCCTGAGCATTTGACACATCTCCTAACACCGTTACTATAGTATTGCCTTCTGAAAATGCAGGGGGGAAAAAACACCACCAAAAACAGCCACAATCACAGACTTTGCTCACACACTTGTATGCAAAAGAACCTATGAAGTCCGATTTGCTGTTTCTAGAATAAGTGAAGATCTGTCACCTGACGAACAATTCCACCCAAACTAAGGCTTTACTACACTGAACTTCACTTTCGAGCTGTTTAGACAAAGAGAAGCCATCCAGAAAAAAAAAAAAAAGCACTCAAAGTACCAGAAAATAATAGGCTTAAATATTAGCTTTACAGACTTTCCTGACAAGAAAAATTCCTCAAAATCTTAATGCAAACCATTTGCTTTGTATGTAGTATTTATGTGCCTTTATCACACAATATCAGCATAACCACTGATGTTTTGAGTTTATTTTCTTCATAACCTTCTCTTTGAAAAGGCCAAGATCATATTATACAATAAAGGATCTGTAGGACTTTCAAACAAAGCTACACTGATCACATTTATAAACGTCCTGTTGCATATGTCTGTTATCCACATAGTGCTGTCACGGAAGTTACTGTTTTGTACAGGCTTACATGACAGAAATCAGAATAAAAGTAACTGACATGATTGCAGTCTATTTTTCATGCAACTGCCCACCATTCAGTATTGTAATGGAATGCCTCTATAGAGCTGCGTCCTTCGAACCCTCTGCTCAGATCACATTTTCTGCCAAATACACTGTTCTCTGAAACGCAATGAGTCATCAGCAGAAACCAGATTTCAAGCAACCATTTCTGGTGTTTAACAGAATTCAAGAGTCTGCGTCTGTAATTCAGTCAGGGCTACGCTCAACAAATTAGACAGAGAAGTTGTGATTAAAGTTAATCCATCCTGTAAAACAGCAAAGGGAACGTACGGTGCGTTGACATACAGCTCTGGAAAACCAAACGCACACTGTGGATCAGTTGAAATGAATGCTCTATTACTGATATCGCCACAGACTCACTCCTAAGAGCAAGAGACACCACCAGCTCACAACAGAAATAAATGATTAGCCTAATGATCATTTCAAACAAAATTGAAACATAAAGTAATACAGTGAGAAGAGCACCTTCGGAATCAGCCTGAAATGAATCATTTCAGCCAGCATACAGGCAATCAGAATCACAGACTTCATGAAGAACAAGGGAAAGATTTCTCTATGGAATCAAATTTCAGAAGCTTTAAAAAGCAAAGTTCTCCATCCAAGTCAACATCAGGTAATTTTTGTCCCTGTCTTGTACAACAATTCCAGAATTTTCAAAAGGAAATAAAGTGAATTACGCGTTCAGAAATAAAAAGACAGGGCAGGTAATACAGGAATCTCTTCTCAAAGATTACTGCTTTAATTGAAATATTAAGTTAGAATACAGGGCATAGGAAGACACAGTTTCCTTTTTTTTCCCTTACAAGATTAAGTTCCTGATTTAACAGTGAATCTCTGTCAGCTTGTTTGGGTTTTTTAATTTCCCCTGTTCACGACAGCTAGATATTTAAGACCTCTGGATGACTTTTATTCAGTGTGAAAGATCGTTCAGGATTCCCAAGTACTTGCTATACTAATGGAAAGGCAATTAAGAACATTTTAGTTAAAAACTATAAATCATAACATATCTACACGGTGTTCACCTCCACTCCTAGCTGTACAGATTATCCCACTCTGAGACACATTCAAGCTGCTACATCCACTACATCCAGATGGGACAGTATCTTAAGCACTCAAGCCCATATTAAATTGACATCAGCCATTGAGCCAAATCTACATTGAAACTTAAGCAGTTTGTTTAATTAAAAAAAAAAAAAAACAGAAAATACAATTAAAAGGCAGTTGATGTTTCAAAGAGTACTGCTGCAAAAGGAACAGCACACACAAAATTTTCTCCATGCTTAAACTGACTGTCATTAAGCACGAAGAGAAACAACAGCCCGGTGAGATAAGGCAACAGGTAGAAGTTGAACAAACAAGACCGTTACCAAACATGTTACATTGTCTGCTGAAATCACTAAAAAAAAAAAAATAAATAAAAAGACAACTTCAACCACAGTAAACTTCATTACACAAGTTGCAAATCCCACACTTTGTTGCGCAAACTTAAAGACTTCATAGGATAGAGCCGCAGATCCATTTGCGTTAACCAGATACCTAGACAGGCAATCATTACAGCTCATCTAGCTAGCTTTAAATACGCACAGAGTACTATTAATGCAGAATTAGCCAAATCAAGTAAAGGCACAACTTCAGTTTATGTAAGAACTTACTCTGCAGTTGCTTTCTGAATCAAGTTAGACAGACCATCCACTAGAACGTATGTACCAACTAGAATTTCCCTTTCAACAGGTTACATACAGCTGTAAGCATATAACCAAAATACTGGAAAATCTGATCAACAGCTTAAGAGTAATTGAATTTAAGTTTAGAGCTATTTCTCATGCTCTGTCCTATGCTTTCTGCGCTGTTTAATTTGGGAAATCCAACAGGTGGTGGGACAATAGACATGATCATATCACCAGTTCATTAATGACAAAGAACTACGTTGAATGACAATATTTCTTTCTTAAAATACCTGCAAAAAAAAAAGTTTACGTTTCAAACTGAATCGCCGCTCAGTTTGCTACACAATATGACTGTGAATATATGCCTGACCAAACAGGCAGGTCCTGCAATGTGCCCTACATGCCACAGGAGTCAGGATTTAATCGACTGGATAGAAAAGGCAAGTTAATAGCAGTAGGTCTCTGGTTTATCCCCAGGAGCATTAAGTTGGAGTTTTATAGAAAGAGAATCCAATGTTAATTTCACTCTCCCTTATCGCAGTGTCAACCATTGTATTAGTCTATCCCTTAAGGACAAATTTGCTAATGGTTTTGGTCACAAATACCATAATAGTAATGATGTTACGAAAGCCGGACTTACTTGGTAATCATACAAACACACCAGACACTACGCAAAAAAGCCCCCACCAAACAACAACCTGAAAAAGCCCGAAACCAAAGAAGCACCTCCCACTGGAATTATAGGTAATAAACTGCTCAGTTAAGTATGTTTAAATACAGCAATCACATTACAGAAAAAAACAAATTTCAGGAAAGGAATTTGCTTTTATTATGTTGGAGTTTGCAGTGTGCTTTTTAAAATCAGCAATGAATTTGGGTGCATTGAAAAAAAAAATAACAGAATTGCTATTTAGACATTCAATCGTGACTGTTACAAAAATAACAACAGCAGCCTACAAAAAAATTACCTACTAATCACCAAATCCTTCAGCTTGGTTTTGTATCGTACCATTCCTATGGTCATGCTGTAAATTGGCTACCACATCTTCTCTTAGCTCATTCTGAGCAGAAATCAATACATAAAAAGAAAGCCTTCAACAAGATACACAATTCCTACTCCTCTCCCTCCAATAACATTATCTAATACAAATAATGCCTAAATGACAGCAAGAGTACAGGGAGGTAAAGAGGGATTCAAAGTGTAACAAGTACACCCTGAGTGTTCTGAAGCTCTCATTTTAGGCTGAAGTGTATAAAAACAGGGCTTTTAAAATTTCTAAGTGTCAGCCTAAAAAGTAAACCTCATTTTTTAATGCCTTAAATTAATTCCATCTCTTTGCTCCTGTGTCAAATAGCAGTCACTGTGACACACAAGGATTTTACATAACCTTTGAAGACGAAACTACAGTTCTAAATATTTTTAATCAAACTGAATGTTTTAAGCATTACTACGTTCAACAAACAACAATGGAGTTACGTAGGAGGTGAAAGACTGGCTTGAGATAAGTCATTGACAGTGCACCAAATTAGGATGTGATACACAGAACCAGTAGCAAAAATAATTGGGGAGTTCTATCAGATGTAAAACAGGACAAAATAAACATACAGGCTGTAAAGCAACACAATCTTCACCGTGGCTTATATCGAGGATGAGCAAGCTTGATGATTTTAGAAGTGATTATGAAAATGGGTTGTTGTGGGGGAAAAAAGAAACCAAAACAAAATCCTCCTTTAAAAATTGATTTACTAAGCAAAAGCTTTTTTTAAATTCTATTTTTTTTTTTTAAAGCTTACACTGCCACCTTCTGGTTATGTAAGCTATTTCATCCACAAAATGTGCCAAAACTCCACTCATCACCTTTAAGACTAAAACTGACCCAGTCTTCGCAGTATGCACAACTGTATTAACAGCAGATATGAAGAGATTTGTAGTACTTACACAGGAACTACTATTTTAAAGGAAAGAGAAAACATAATGAGAGAGAACTTCTGAAACAACATCAAATTCGTGTGGGTTTTAAACACAGACGAAAATAAAACGCAGGTTAAGAACACTAATATTTACAAGAGCACCTCCTTGTAAAGTGAGGTATCAAGCCACGGGGCTCTTTAAACTAGTTTTGAAAAGGCAAGGATCGAGTGTGAAAAAGCAACTCTAGGGGGTATTTTGATATATATTACTAAGACTATTAGCATACAGAATAACTTGGTCCCAGTTCTGATCTGACTGCATACTTACAATCTCCTGTACTAGACTGTAACACGTACATAAACTACTCTTTGCTTCTAATGAAGAAAGTAAGCACTGCACATTTCTAGAGAGGGAGAGCACCAAAATAACAACTGGCATCCCTCGAGAGCCTTCGTATTTACATTCTTATGAAGAAGCAAGTCTTCCAAATGGCATTACGCTTTACTTCAAAGATGACTTTTACCTACATGAACTATACAAAGAGTTTTGGACTCAACCTTCAGACGTAGTAGCAACAACCAATATTTGCACTGAGTTCAGCTGAGGCTATAAGCCAACACAGGCCTCTGTCTGCCTTGCTTACCTAAGATGAAATCGAATGCTTTTCACTCCATGCTGTAAGATGAAGTCTCACAGGACTCATAGCTATTCCCAAGGCAGTAATTTAAATAGACAAGCATTACTCAATTGGTCTTAATTATCTCAATGGGCATAGCAAGTACTTGCACGTATGTAAGACACACGAAAATCCTTAGTATTTCCAGTATCCTCGTGAGTTATACAGAGTAAATCAACCCATTCTTTCCCAGACTGATACCTCTATCTTATAATGAATTACAATTCTCTAGACTATACACGTAACCAGCCTTAAAACTGACTTGTTAAGGGCATGATTTCGTTTATGATAAATTGTGTGGAATATCAGAGAGAAATTCTCAGGTTCAGTGCAAGACTAATCTCAAACCACAGCATTCTTATTTATTCTTTAATGAGGAGGGTAAGGAAGCACTGGCACAGGCTGCCCAGAGTTGGGGGTGCCCCATCCCTGCAGACACCTGGAGGTCAGGCTGGGTGGGTGCTGAGTACTGATGGAGCACTGGTGTCCCTGTTCACTGCAGGTGAGTTGGGCTATAAGGCGTTTAAAGATCCCTTCCAACTCAAATGATTCTATAACTCTATGATTTGCTTATACTAAAATTTCACAGCCCTGCTTTTAAATCTCTTTGTTAGATTGGGCATCTTCAGAAGGGCAAAATTCTCCTATTTGACTGCTTTTGTATACAACTCAAATACTGTCATGAGAAAGTTCCTCACAACGTTGGTAAGTAATAAAATGCCTCAATATTTCGTGTCTAAGGCAACAAAAATATCAAACCAGAAAGCAAAAACCAACCCTCTTAAGCAAATTAGGAACATGTTCTACTGTTACACAAAAGAGAAAAAAAATCTTTTTTCCTTCAAAACAAAAAATCCAACATCAAGAGAACCAGTGAAAGAGCCAAGAAACACACAGTCTTAACTAGGCTTTACCTACCGCACCCAACAGCTGGAAGTGAAAAGCATGCCTTAACTCAAGGCATCATGAACAAAAGAAATGCTGGAATCCATTCAACAGAAATAAGATCATACAATCATATGAGGAAATAGAATAAAGAAAACTTAATCCTGCAATACAGTGAAATAATACTTGATATTGGTTTTGAAGACAAATATTCCAGGGACATAGCAATAATAGTGTCATAATTGTGATGACCTAAGACGCAAAGTTTTCCAGGAAAATGAATTAATGACTTGGTGTAACACGGTTTCAGGGGTGTAAGATTCTATGAGTGCAAGTCTTATGTCATCAGCCAATCCATTATCCACTCAGGAAAGATTGGAATGAAGTGATCTTTGATGAAATAGATTGTCCTGAAAATGTAAATGTTCCCTACTGGATTTCAGGTAATCCAGCAAGGTATATATTAAAAAAAATAAAAACAACCAACAAATTGTTCTGTTCTATTTGTCCTCAAAACTTGCAAGTAACAAAGATTTTTTTGTGCCTATTTCACTTACCTAAATTCTAGAGTCACAACTTGAATGGGATTCCTCTCACCACTATCCAGAAAAATATAAACAAACACTTCTTTATTTTCTGTATGTAGTCTGCTAGCAGAAAACAGAGCCTTCATACTTAGAAATTAGAATTCTTCTTTCAATACTTACACTGTATTTTAAGACATAACCCCTGAACGCTTTTAGAAGCTGTTATATGGCATGTATTCCATCACCACCTCTCCCACGGTAGCTATTTCAGTACTGCCTTGGGTGTCCTATTTCAGTATTCAAGCACCTCAGATAAATTGCAGAACCCCGGGATTTTTCTGACCTCAATCAACAGCAAGAAATTTTCAGCTGAACTCTGCAAAACTGCTATGATTACGTAAGTCATTTCTGGACAGGGTAAGGTTTAGATATAAACCATAAAGTCTATCCATCACATACCACCCAAAGACACTAAAACATACCTGTTTAAGGAAAATGAGGGAAAAAATAAAGGATTACATTTACTTTACCCCTTAAATAAAATCCATCAGCAGTGTTTTAGAGACGACAGAAGTGCGTAGATCCCAATTTCCAAATGCAGACAAGACATTAAAACCTAAGTGGCCTTATAATCACAGAGTTCATCAGAGGAAAGTACATTGTGCAACATTATTGAACAAGTCAGTTCTAAGGTAACTGAATTAGAAGGTTTGGGGCAAACTACCCAATACCAGAAGTCCAGGCAGCTGTAGAAAGCAATGTACTGCTACAGCAAAAAGATTTACCTGGGAAGGGATCCAATATAAAAAAAAAAAAAAAATCAAAAAAAACCCACAACAAACATGACTAACTAGAATCAATGAGAAATGAATTGGATTACTGAATAGAAGTATATTATTGCCAGTGTTCAAGGTACTGTGAAGGTAATAGAGCCAGCAGGTATAAAAAAAAGACTTCCACGTCTGTTTCCCCTTTTATGATTCAATCATAGCAATCCTGTTAATCAGGTTGGATTACTTCCCAGATATTAATTCGGCAAACAATAGCCTGATCCATTCTGTCCCCTTCAAATATGATGAAAGCTATCTGCCACTGATAATCTAGCCACACATGTACACCTGGAAAGCCATCCAAACAATTTATGCCTAAACAGCGGGAAAAGACTGAACTCAAAAAATGAAGTTTCAGCAACCTAACAGATAGAAAATACTGTTGATAACACCTATTGCTTTGATTGTGCTAAATGGCACTTGCACAGCATAATGGACTGCTCTCTTTCATGCTGACAACCCCTCACACCTTCCAGTGAGTAGGCTAATGGTGGGCAAAGATGGTAAGGGGACACAGTTGGGACAGCTGACATGAGTTGGCCAAAGGGATGTTCCAAAGCCTGTAAGTAAAACAGAGCAGAAGAAGGGGTGGAGGTGATCTCCATCCATTGGCGGTCATTGTCCTGAGACTGGCTGGGTATGCGCTCATGGGAGGCGGTGAGTGTAAGTGAACATGGATTTTCCCCTTTTGTTCTTCACTTATTGAACTGCCTTTATCTTGACCCATGAGCCTGTCACTTTAGCTCTTCCTACTCTCTTCCCCATCCCGCTGGGCAGGTGGAAGCAAGCAAGAAACTTCAGGTAAGAGTTTAGCTGCTGGTCAGGGTCAACTCACCCAAATTTTATTAAGTCCTTTGGTTTTACATTCTCTTGCTTTTCCTCTGCTGTACTCTAGCTGCTAAATATAAGCAATACTTTGGTTTTGATCACTGTGTTCAGTGAATCGCAATTCCTGAAAAGAAACACCACAGCAAGCCAAATTCGGTATGAAACCTGGGAAATTGGATATAGTACCAACAGTAGAATTTAACAGAACTGCAAAGTCACAGAGCTCCATTTTTCAGAGGTGAAAGACTCAAGAAATGACAATCTGAAAGATTCGGATACTCTGGTAAGCACACTACCCATTAGCTAACATGCATACTCAATCAGTATATCTCCCCTTTTCTCTCCCATAATCATGCTGATGCCATTGAGAAGCAAGAAAAAGGTACTTGCATACCACAGTTAATACTTTATACCTAACATTCAAGAATATTTCTGCAAGAATGTTTTTGAAACCGGCTACATGGAAGACAGAAGCAAAAATGTAATAAGCAGTTTACTTCCTAAAAGGATTCGCATTTTCAACATAAAACTTTTGATAAAGGCGCAGTTGTTGATAGAGAAGAAACGTTATTTTTCTCTCTCAATCTTATGACTTAGAACAATAAAGCACTTGCCTGCATCACGTTCTTCACACAACGTTTCAAATACCATCTTGAAGTTCCAAACAGATTAGTTTCAATGAAGTCTACCTTAATATCACAGAGGAGCAGTTTGACAGTGTATCAGGTATACCATTAAATTATTAGAAAACAACTGTAATCTCCTGAATAGCAACGTTTGTGTGCTTATTTCAACAGGAGCTCCGTTACAAGGACTTAAATAACAAAAAACTCTGTTCCCCAAATTTTACCTGCAGAAAAACCTAACCTCCAGACTCCCACATCACCCGTAAGCCTCTTTGACCAGGAAACGTCATGAAAATGTAATGCCTCTTTCTAACACCTCCGCAGTCAACAGTGGCTTACTTCTCACTGCAAGGAAAATTAAAGTGCAGTGTAGAAACACTTACATGGCTAAGCACAGATGGCCAGCCATATGTTTTCAGCCAGGAAAAAAAAGTTTTTAATACTTTTAGAAATAAACTTTCTTCTCAAGTGCGTTTACTTCCAAAAACTGAGGTTTGAATATGGAAAACTAACATTTCCAAGTCCCACGTATTCCAGAATACAAACCCCAGGCTGATTATCTAGGCATACAGAGATAAGGAAAAACAAGTTACTTTATGGCTCCTCTGTTTTCTCTCTTAGGAGCACCATTTCCTAATATTTTGAAGTAATGATAAAAGCTGCGTATTTACTAATTTTACCTTTTAAAGAACTTGAAAAGATAAGTTAGCAAGTGTTCAATTAGATGTGTTCTGCTAAGTTTAATCAGTTAATGTGCAATCTGTGTATCACTTAATACATGAAATGCTGTCCTGCAATTTGAAAGAAAGAAAATTAAAACGCATTGCCTAGAACTTGGGAATAGAAAATTAATGGAATGTATCTCTGTACCTCAGTTTAATGAAACAACATCTGCAAGATTACTTGTCTAATAAAAAAAAAAAAAAAAGCACATCAACAAGCCTGATGCGTAACAGAAAAAAAGTATTATCTACATTTTCAAAATGTTACCATCTGGGGGTGTTATGCAAGAATAAATACCCTACCAGATCGATTCATTGATTCTCTGTGAACACAAACACTCTAAGTGGCTTCCCACAGCGGCCTCATTATCTGAAGTCCTCTTAGGAGTTACTCCGCAACCTATTTTGGCTCTATATCCCGTCAAACACTGACCTACTCCGTTACTGCCGTCATGACTAGATTCCACCTAGCTTAATGAACCAGTCATATTTGTTTCAAAAACAGCGTGCTCTAAGCAAGATAAATGAAGCTAATAATGACAGCTTGAAACAAAGGCTTTAGATGAATGCTCAGTACTTAAATGTTGCAGCTAATTATTTAAGTATACTCTCTAAGCCTCTTCCCCACTCTCTTTGCTCCCCTCCAAAACTGCCCTTAAAGTTTTTGACAAGTTTATCCAGTTTAAATGCAAAACAATGATATGAAAGACTACTGACATCCTCAGATATTCAACAAAAATGTGAAGTTGATACATCTACGGTACAGCTCCAAAAGAATAATGAATAGAAGTACTCACTTCATAAGAACAATTAGGCTATATTTTTAATTCCCCCATTCTTGAAATTACAATCTTCATTCCATGAGAATAAGTCAAATTAAGAGTTAAAAAGTCAAAAGGGCTGCTGGCCACAGGTGAAGCTGCGCTCAGCTTCTGTGCTGGGAAGCATCTGCCTACAAAAATAGCACGGAGCTGAGTATTATTTAGGTTGCATCAACTTGATCACCTTGCATGGTCAAACCTCTTCCTGCTCCACAATAAGAAAACAGCATGAGATGATGTATACCTACAGATGAGCAGTCTTACAAGCACACTTAGAGCCTGGGAAGAAATACACTGAGGAAACAGCTTAAGTTGTCCTCAGTTTCTGCTAGCTACTGAAATACAGACTTTTTACGCAATTGTTCATCACACAATTTCTAGTTACTTCGTATGAAATACATACATTTCTTTTTGTTAATACAGGTCTCTCTCAAGTCCATGTTTTCTGTTAATGTGCCTTTGAGTCCTTAACAAGTAAATGAAAATGCAATAGGGAAGATAACCTCTATCAACATGAAAACCATTTCCAATAAATATCATTATCATCTCATTCTCAATTCAAAAGTACTTCCATTTCGTTATGGTTCTTGGAGCCCTACCTCACCTCCCTAAGCACATTGCTTAGCAAGACTTGATTAAAATTTACCACATACCTTCGTGCAAAAAGCTAGTCAAGCACATTGTTAACCTACAGTATATTCCTGCAGCAGGATTGCTGAAGTGCAACAAGCATCCCAAAATGGGCTTAAGTAGCAAAGATGTTTTATCTTTCTGGATTGCTATTCAGTATTATATGCATTTGCACATTGATGCTACAAATGCTAACGTATAACATAGCCCGTGCTTTGAACAGTCTCTACAATAATTGCATCCTACTGCCTATCCAACAGATGGGATCAACTCTCTCAGAGCTGCCATTAAAAGTATGTTGGCTGTGACACCCTTTGTCAGATCCTAAAAGGACACAATCACTCTGGACCTGAACTCAATACCCTGGCTTCTTCTATAGTTACCATAACGCACATGTATTTCACCCTCAAATATCAAAACAAATGACCCACCTGCAATCTCCATACTACAATATATAGGCTTTCTGAAAATTCCTGTCCCACCTGCAAACTGGGGATCACTGCTCCGCCTGTCCTGCACAATTGGAAGTGCTGTTTATCAAAGATCATTTGCCTGCTCTCCTGGAATTTCTACACAGCACTTCCCTCCATCCTGGGGGGCACACAGCAGGTTTGCTAGGGGTGCAGGGCACCCTACGTGATGTGACCAGCTGCCACCAGCTGCTATGGAACCATTCTACTAGCAGGCTCTGCAACTGCACCAAGTTCCAGGCAGTCAAAGCACAAAGATGAGAAGTCTGACAGGAGTGTGGGCATCCTGGCCTGTGGTGTCAGTTACTGCAGTGAGTGCAGGCCCTGATACCATGGCTGGAGGACCACGGCTCTCTGGATTACACAACACGTCACAAATGAGGTGCCTGCAGTGGCAGCTGCTGGGCAACAGGAGACCAGCGCTCCTTCCTCCCGAGGCTATCCTCTGCTCCAACATGGGGCTCTCCTATGGGGTACAGTTCTTCACAAGCTGCTCTGGAATGGGGCCTTCCCACAAGGCACAGCCTTTCAGAAAGGGACTGCTACTATGCAGGATGCGATTCCTGCCAAAAAAAAAATCAGCTCCAGCATAGGTCACAATTCCTGCCCAGAACCTGCTCCTGCATGGGCTCTCCACAGGCTACAGCACAGATATCTGTGATATAACATGTGATATATCTGTGATATATCACAGATATAACTAACCAACTAACCACCACCCCGTGTGCTGCAGCAGGACAGCCTGCTTCACCACAGCTGCAAAATCACTGCTCCAGGTCCTGAAGCATCTCCTCCCCCCAGCTCTTTCACTGACCTCTGTGCCTGCAGGGCTGTTTCTCTCATATTTTCTCCTTTCTCTCTCAGCTGCTGTACAACAGTCTTTGGCCTTTCTTAAATATCCTCTCAAACAGCATCATTCATTGGCTCGGCTTTGGCCAGCTGAGCAGCAATCTGCCTTAGCTGGTATTCTAACATAATAAACATAGCATACACATTCCTTATGTGTATTCAGCATGAGTAAAAGTCATACGGCTGAACACATTAACACTTCAGTGGGAGGTCAAATTATTGTTTTGGCACTTGTATCAAGTCTGTCATTTCAATTCCACTTTATCAGATTACGGATCGCTCGATACAGTTGGATGAAAAGGAAAGACAGACACACACAAGCAATTGTCATCACTTCAGTTGTGAAACCCCGTAATTGCATGTCAGTGACAGAAAGAACAAGAGAGCAGTAATAGGACTGCCATTATGATCATTCAAATACTATGGAACCTTCCAACAAGGCTTTGCACTGTGACAATCTACATGCCAGGAAATAGACTGGATTTCTGACTACTTCCTCTCTTCAGTATTGCCTATACTTATTAAGCCGACCAGCACTGCACGTTAGGTTCTAAGGCCAGCTTTGGTTGTCCCTATTTCCTAACTAATGCTTCTATTAGCAAAGAACATAAACTAAAACAAGGAAATGGAGGATCCTTTGATTTTTAAGACATCACTAAAAATATAAGAAGAGTTGCATAAAGAATTATACATTCTTATATCAAAATAACATAAAATTATACCTATGGAATTCATAATACAGGTCTGATTCAACTCACTGTCTGCGTTTGTGGTTACCTGGAGTGCACAAAATCTAGAATTAAAAATAGGACCGAGGAGGCAGCCACAGATTTCAAACAGCTTTTCTGCAAAAGAAAATAAACCTGAGATTATTTTACCTTCTGACAAATTTCACCTCGGGGATGAAAACGACTCCAGGAATGTCATTCAAATCCAACTTAAGAGCTGAGATCTCAGTGGGAACTTTTGGCATTCAGTGACAGGTAGATATTATCTGAACAGCTCGTTATTCTAACTCGTGCATTATTCCCACTTGTTTCCTCTACATTCTATCCTGTCATACGATGCTTCAATAATACTCTTATTTGTCCCACAGCTAAAGAGGCAGAAGAAATAGGAATTATTTGTTCACTCAAGCAGACACCAGGAGGTCTATCAGTGTTGCATAAGATTCCACTGAATCTATATCTAAACACAATTTACAGAACACAGTCACCTAACAGAATAAAGATACTTATATAGAACACCTTGATACAACACGGAGTCTGCAATCTATACTCAAACTATTCCTTTTAACATGAGGAAAAAATATACCCCAAACATTCCAAAAATGATACAGATTGCGTAATGCCCTCAAAAGGTAAAAAAAATAAAATAAAATAATCATCATATTCACTGATAGGGAGGAAGGTCCTAAACAGCAGAAGGGTTCACAACAAAAGAAAACAGCATACAATTATAGTGATATCTTAGATGTCTGCAGTTAAGAAGCATCGTGGACTGACTCATAAGCTCTTTCCTATTTGATACCCTTATTAATTTCCACTCACAATAACTTAAAGAACAATGTTCGAGTTATTCTTTTCCTACTAGTTAAGACAAAGTTTACCTTTAAATTTTTATGGAGAACATTTGGAAATTATCATTAAATTGAATAAATAAAAGATTGCAAGAAACTATAGGATGAGCTGAGTACAGTACATTTGTAAACCAAGGCTCTTTCCCTTCTTGTTTTGCCTTGGACTAATTTTGCAGCCTTCCCTCTGATTTTCCTTCATAATTCTATTTCCACATATTTAACTTGAGCCATATAAATCTAAGTACTTTCCTTAAAAGTGTTTTTAATTTGTTTGTGAAGTGCCTGAAAATCCTCAGACAGATGGTACTAAAAATATATATATATAAAATTTATTTTCTTCGGAAGACATAAGGAAAGGCAGAGCTGCCTATACCATATCCCACAGAAGGTAATAGAGAGTGATGAAACATTATGTCACTACAGGGAAATTTTCTAACTTACTGACCTATCATGTTATTGACCTAATGCACACCCATTAAGTCTATTGCTCTCATAAAACCTCTGCACTCTGATCTCAAACGTGGTAAATTTTTAAGTCAAGATGCATCTCAAAAACATTCTCTCCATGAGATGCTTCAAGAACAGAAAATGAAGCAAGATATCCTGAGTGACCTTCAGTTACCAAGCTAATAACATAGCTGCTAGTGAATGGTCAGCATTTACTTCCCTGCAAGGAATACTGAAGAGAATGTCATGGCACATTATAGCAAATGTGAGTCTATTACTAAAAAGATTACGCTGAAATAAAACAAAAATGAAGAAACCAAATATGAAGAACAAAACATCCCAAGCACTGTGAAATCCAGATGCAACGAAATTACCCAGCACAGAACAGCCATTGCAAGTTAACTTTCCAGTCAGATCACTTTGGCTCAAACAGTTCTCCATCTCAGAATAAAGAAAAGGGGAGGGTATGATAGCATGAATAAGATAACACCATATAAAATGCTGGTTTCATAGCATTGGCATGAATTTCTTCAATGACAAGGCAACAATTGCAAAGCAAAACAAAGTAAGGTCTGAACAGAACATGAGGGAATAAAGGCAAGGTAGGACAGGGAGAAATATTGCTTCCAGGGATTTTTTTTTCCTTTTTGTTTTTTTTTCCTATATTTTTGAAGACTCCTGTTCAATGTGAGTCCCACATAGCAATTCTCTTTCACATGTTTAAGAGCAAATGAAGATATGAACTCATAATAAATAAAAGACTGGGAAGACATTTTTGGGGTAATTATTTCAGCTATTGAAAACTGATTAAACTGGTATAAGAGCAACTAAAAACTACTGAGACTGGAGTTCATTTGTATCAAAAGGAAGAGAAGATCACAAAGGAATCTACATTGCCCCCCATTCGGCAAAAGGGACAATACTGGCATGAATGCCTTCAAACACAATCATTGGTTTGGCTCCCAAGACACATTTGTTGGAACACACAGGTAAAACAAACTAACAAACATCACTTGGTTACCCTTTGAAGATTGAGACCTCATGCTGAAAAGCATCACAGGCTTTAAAATTATGACTCAAATTCCAAAAACATGAGACTAGCCTCAAAAATGGCTCTGTTTTCACCAAGTCAAAATTCACACGGTTATAACAGGCTTCCTTCCTGTGAAAATGTAATTATTGTGTTTCTACATACAGTGTTTTGTTTTTTTTAATAATAGCCAGGCTTAGATATTTGTATAATCACATGACTCACTAACTAACCATCTAATATTGGTTGTTCAGAAAGATGGTATGAAAAACAAAATAAAAAAGGGCTGGGTGTGACACAGAAAAGATGACTGGGTAGGTGGGAAATGAGTCATCCATAGACAGGGTCCACTCCCGGTTGTGGTAGACACAGTTTAGCAACATCTAATAATACCAGTCAATTACTACAGACTACTGGCTACTTGTCAGCTATTATTTTAAGATCTGAAGACTTTTATCCTCGCAGGAAAAAAAAAAAGAAAAAAGGTAGAATCTTACATAAAATGTTCTGGAGAAACAACAATACAGAGATACCCAGATCATAGAGATAACGTGCTTAAGGACATGAGACTACATTTTGACATTTGTAGAACGATAGATTTCAACCTAATAATTACTTTCACAGAATTTAAGTTTGCCTTCAGGTAAAAATTTATCAACGGCTTCATAAATTCCTACTTCAGAAAGTAGAAATTAAGAAGCATCAGGAAGAAAGTTCGTAAGAAGAGGAAGGCACCTTGCAGACATTTTGTTGTTAGCTTGGAAGGTTTTTCATTAATTACTAATGATATAGTTCATTAGGAATATATTTCATTATGGAAGTGCAAATTATGAAACGCTAATTATGCATGTCTTAATTGCAGCAGTTTGTCTTGATTTCAACATAGATAAAAATATTTATTTACAATGTTCCAGGTTCTACAAATTACACTAAGCCCCTAATTTACAGTATCAATAAACACATGCAATGCAGTAAGCAGTAAAAAACATTATTTATTAAAACTGATATGTTTTTATTTGATTATCTCAGAATAGGTCATTAGTAACCCACACCCCTGGACTGAAAAGTAAAGCTGCCATTTCAGCTCAGCGGAAGCTTCAGTTTTGAGACCAAACATGAAACACACCGTGCAAGGATAGCTAATTGCAGCATTTATGTTCTTTCAAAATGCTCCAACAAATTAAGGCAATGAGGAGGACAACCAGACAACTCTTTATGCAAGTTCTTGCGTTTGCAAGCTAATTACACTCACATTTCAGCATCTTAATTGAATTCTTAGTATGTTTTTGTCTAACTCAAAATAATTTCCTCTTTGTTCCTGAAAACATTGTAAATCATTGAAATTCTGTAGAACCCTCATCACAGAACAAAAATGAATTGTGCTCCCCTGCAGCAACTTTGACAGCACATTATATGAGACTTGTCTAACAGTATTTAATACAATCTGAACTTTCATGGATAACTCAAGTGTGTATGGGATGACATTGGTTTATAAATCTTTTTCATTTCCAGCAAAAATAACTTGGATGTAATTAAGAGGAGCTGCTGAATACTCATAGAAAGATGCAGTAGCCAAAAGAAGTCCTTTGAAAGAGAAGAACTTTGGAAAGTTGAACCACAGAACTTCAATATCACACATTGCGGCACTGTTAAACTAATGCTAGATTAATCATGAAAACCCACTGTTTCAAAATGCAGCTTGAGAGCTAGAAAGCAGCCTTCTGCACCTCTTGTTTTTGAGTGTTTTTAATTCTCTTCTGAACCAGGAAGAAAAATCTTCCAACAAATCATTCAATCTGGTAAGGTAGTTTTGTGCCTACTGAAGTAATAATACAACTACATCAGCAATGCTATTAGGAAACTTTAACACACACATAAATATAAAACGCCATAAAATAATTTAACATGGTTAAATTAAGAAAACAAAATACAATGAAAGAGTAACTTACTGGAGCTGCCCAACATAAACGACACTAAAACAAGCCACTTACTTTTCTGTCCTCAGTTTCTACAGAGGAATTGCACTCTGCTTTAGTATCCTGAAAAGACAAAGAGAGAAGACAATGTCACAAAGCATGTCCCCAGGGTGGGAAGAACTCAGGATTCAAGAAAAGGCACCAAAGTTCAATGAGCGGGTTTCTCAACCTATTATATTTTACTGTATATTTATTATTAATAAACACTACCTTAAAAGATAACTGATACATGATAAAAAACAAGTTGACTTCTACACACCACAGCCAGCGCACAAGATAAAATTAAAATATCTTCTTTATAGTATAAGCTTGCTTTTTCAACACGCACCTTGATAAAACAGTCATTTACTCTTTACCATCAGTATTAAAAAAGAAATAAGTTAAAAGGTAAGATAACTATCAGCTTAAGAGGAAATGCCCTATCTTCCATCTGTTGACAGAAGTGCTGACGAGGACTCTTAAATCTACAGTGCGTCACGGGTCCACATTTATAACCACGGACTACTGGATGTCTTGAAGACACTTGTGTCTGAATCTCACTGCAATATGCAAGAATACTCAAGCACCCACTTAATATAAACATACGGATGTATGTATATGCACACATTTTGTACTTATGTTTACTTCAAAAATCAAGCAGTCTCAAATCTAATGACATCCAAAACACGTTCCTCTCATTCCTTCGGAATTTTGACTCTCACTGAACTGCCAGGACTTGGAACAGTAGAGAGCATATAACCTGTTGGAGAACATATGCTTTTTATCTGTAGAAACATACAGAGCCAATTGTTATCACAGTTGATTGCCTGAAAGGCACTTACGTCTTCATCTTACCCCTTTATACAAGTTACTCCTGAAAACAGAATAAACGGAATATATTCCAAGTCATTAGACTGTACACAAGGTTAGTGACCTATTTCATTTTTTTCTATGATGGCACACCCTGAAATTATTTTCTTTTACACATCGCCAATTCAGAGACTTCTGTTATGAAGCACTTTTTCTTGTTTTTGTTAATAGGAAGTCCTTCCTGAGCCTCAAACTGAACCTAGAACCATTCTCATCAAACTTCGAATTATTGGCTAACGTTACCTGTTACATAAACCTCAAACTACACATTTAAGGCCGACAGCCAATAGCAGCTCCCATTAAAAATGGAAGCAAATTAAATAAAGAAGCTGTGTTTCTTCAGCACCACATCTATTCATCTTAAATACACTGACGCTATTTCAATTTCAAAGACTTCTTACCTAAGCCATTTATTCATAAGATATTAAAAAAAGAAAATGATTCAATGAAATAAAATGAATCAAGGTTTCTTGAAAAATTGTTTTCATTCTCAGCAAGATACACTGAAGACATTTTCATGAGGCATATCCAATTCTCTGTCACTTCTCAAACAGAATATTTCCAGAAACAACAATCTCCGTTATTCCAGTTAGTTTTACACCTCGCTTACAAATCACTATTTCAAATACTCTTTACATTCAAAATAGGAGCCAGGATTCAGGTAGCACTTGGGGAAAGTAGTACTCAATTCTTCTCATTTTATTAAGTGTCACTGCATAACTGCCAGTTAAATTATAATATTATAAACACTCCGAGAGCTCTGTTATTGAGCACTGATTCGGCACAACAAAAGGAAATTGCATATCTTGTCTCTTACTTTGAGTAGCAGCAAGGAAACAAACCAAGGTTTTATGCAGCATATCAGGAGCAATAAAGGGCAAATACAACTTGTAAGAGGCAAACAAATTGCTGTAAGGGCCACATACATTTAACAGTAGAATTGCAGTTATGCTCTGCCTTGTTTGTTGGTACGGAGCTCTGAAGCCTTAAAATGTTCTTACCAACATTTATCAGTTATAGAATACTTAGTGACCAACAGGCATGAAATGCATGCTTGTACTGAGTACTACAGCTTACCAGAGAAGGAGTTTTTTTCTTTCAGCACTAGTCTGCAGATAACTAATGATCTATGTAAGTCAACAGCAAGATCTACTGGAAGGCCATAGTACAGAATACATCAGATGTGACATCTACTTCATTCCTGAGAAGGCTGCCTTCCTTCACCCTCATTTTACATTTTTGATGTTCCACAGAAACCAAACTTTAATATGTTGGGTCCTTGGGAATCACATCCAGCACCTTCAACCTGTGTTAGCATAATACAAGTGTTACTGAAGTGAAAGGAAAGCTCTAGACAGCACAGATTATCACTGCTGATGGCATGACTCTGTTTGGCAATCACACAATTATTTTTACCCCTGTAAAATGTATAATTTTACTTTCTGAACAGCAAAAAGCTGAATGCCCTCAAGTAACCACCAGTCATGCTAAACCAAATAATAGCTGTGAACGCTTGTGGTTCAGTATTATACTTTTTTGCTTTTAGTTTGGTGTCGCCCTGCTATCCAGACCTCTTTCCACTACTTCCTTACCAGCACAACACACGATATCCAAAACAAAACACAAACAACAGAAGACAAATAATTACACGAGCTAAGAAACTTTAAAAGTTACTTGAATTGCTTGTGCATTTATTTTCCATTTGAAAGGAAATGAACATTAAATGCAGACAGCAAACAACACCTGCATACACACACTGCTCCACTGGCCTGTATCAGAATGAAAGATGGGAAACCGGGGAGATCGAAGTGCCGCTCTGTTTTTGTCTGTAATATCACGAATGGTCAGTAGGTGGAAGCAAATAACCTCTTAAAATGGTGCTCAACTCCATGAGAAACACATCTACAGCACTGAGCAGGTTGGTCGGCTATTTTACGCGCACCCTTTGTATCCCAAGAGCTAAATCAAATCCAGACTTGGCTTCCTAACGCTATTTTCCAGTTAACTAAAATGCCGTAGAGACAGAGATTAAATAGGCATAATAGATGTGAAATTTTGCAAACTGGAAGTGGTTCATTGGAATGACTAAAGCATATATACAGGTAACCCAAGCGTTAAAGAAAACAAATACTTAAATTGGAAAACACATTAAAATTCTGTGCTATTTATTTTCCTGGGCATTTTTATTAAATGCTCGAATACATCAAAGCCCTGAATAACTGTGGAAAATACTTCACCTTTTTCACTATCCATTACATTACATATCCTTATTCCTGCTAACAGGCTACCAGCAGAATAATTCATTTGAAGTTCAGATTAGACCTATTTTATCCATCCCAGAGGATTAACAGCACGTTACTAGTTACTGGAGGAGAAAAGATGGAAAATGAAATAGTGAAGGCTTGAATGTGACATTCTACTAAGTTTATGCCCAGCCACTGAATGACCCATGCCTGAATCTCAGCAAATTAACTTCCAGGATTTTACAGTTTCAAATGCTGCAGTGTCAAAAGTGTAAGAAAAAACCTCTATGAATGAAATCAATAGCTTAATCTCTAGTCACTAACATTTCTGGAGCAACAGAGGCCTCTGTCTAACAAGCTACGAGCAGAAACCAGAAGACTGGGTCATCTTCATTCTTCCCTGATGTATTCCTCAGATTCAGGCTGGAGTCCAAAAAGAAATCTATCTCATATGGGCTTTACAGTAAAGTTTCTCAAGTCTTTGGGGAGCTAGTTCTTTTTGGTTCTTGTTGAGAGTAGAAAGTTTAAGGCAGCAGCTTTCAAGATGGTTGGTATATTGAACTGACAAGTTCTATAATAAAAAATTACTGGTTGTAAAAAATGCTGCTGTATTTTATATATACAGTTGAAGCGACTCCTGTGTGCGTCCCTGCCACGCACCACCCACCAGCCGGCTGTGAGAGTGGATAATCTCCTTTCTTCTGATTCCAGAGTTCTGCTTACATTCATCTGCAATTTGCAAAGCTATCAAAGCCGGGCAAGTTTTTTGTTTGTTTTATTTTAAAAAAATAAAGTTTGATTTTATTTTTTTTATTTTTTTATTTTGGCATTAATACAGATTTGAGGGAGCAGGTAAATATTTGCTTGCTGATAAGGCGCTATGGACTGAAGTGTATAAGACTTCGCCACTCCTCTCCTCTTCATTATCTCACCTTTATGACTTATATGCCCTTTCCTTTCATACACCAAATACTAGGAGATGCAAAGACACATCAAGCCCCTTCAGAATAGAGAAAGGAAGCGTTTGTGGGTCTCAACTCATTAGTCCAGATCTAATCTCCAAAGGTGGCAATGAAAATTTCCCTTAGATAAAGTTACCAGTTTGAACAGCACCAAAAAAATAATGCTCATCCTACATAAACAACCATTTTGACAGGTAGGTCAAATCTAAGTGTTTCCAAGTCTCAGAGTAGCTATGTCCAATTCAAAGAGCAGAACAGTTGCATCAGTGCAGGGTCCATCTCTGATTTCAGATGCAAGGTTTCCAGTTGCAATTACAAGTATAAAATACGTATGTTTTCTAGTTTATATGTAATTTTCAAAAGAATCTTTTTAAAATCTAATTGGAATTCTTTTTTAGCTATTAGGAAAAAGGTGCCATTTCAGAAGCAGAGATAGATTTGCCATCATAACAACTTTCAAAACTTAAAACTTAACCCTTATTGAACTAATACTATTCCCAACAGCACTGTTGATCTACTTAACACCTACTTGCACTGATAAATATCAGAGCATTCTAAGTCACTGGACTGAAGAGATATTCCTGAAATCTCCAAAAGCAGAGCTGTCAGTAAAGGTGCTGAGGTGTTGTGAGCACACAACTGGCCATATACACCTGAAGTGCTGATGCAACTCCCGTAGAATGCAACTGAATTTGCTTGACTGCCTTCAAATTAACAATACACGTACACTGTATGCCCAGAGAAATTTGTTTTTATCTGGTTTCCTAAAGGAATGAACATACTAAACGAGTTGATATATAGACTATCCAAACAGCTTTAGAAAATGATTATTATATTAAGCCAAATTTGATAGACTGTCGAAATAATGCATGGCACTCAGAAGGCAGTCCAAAGGAAAGGTTTAGGAAAAGAGTAAAATGTCTTCCATACAAGCTGTGCCGTGTGAACACAACGCATGCACACACATCACAGCGATCGCATCAGAACCCTGCCTATCAGGCCTGACATGTGGTAATCAGACTGAAAAACAAGCAGGTGAGGTTCACTTGGAGCTAGGAACTCCTTTCAGGACATTAAAAAAAAGCATGAGAATTTTATCAGATGAACTCATCCATTCTGTTTTTGAAACCGCTCAGATTCCTGGCCTCCCAAATATCCCTCTGCAATTTCGGCATTTAATCACTGTATGCCAATTAAATGCAAAAAATACACACTTTTATTTTCCATTTGCTAACCCAGACTTCACTGGATGTCACCATGATCCTCTTTCCACCAGACGTGACAAATTACACCAGCACTTCAAATGATTTCAGATCTCTCTCCTAAATGTTCGAATACCAACACAAGGCTCTGGGTGGTAAGAAACACCCTCCATCTATCCTGTGGTAGCCTCCAGCTACTTGATATCCGGTCACATTTCAATGCTCTGCTCCAACTACGAAAGGAAACAAACACAAAACTTAGTTCAAATGTACTTTTAAAAGATTTTCTTCCCAACTCTAGAGGCATTGTTATTTAAAAAGAATTCTGCATATTCTGATATGCCAACTCAGTCTGGCCAAAAGAATGACAGAAGAACAGCACTATTTGGATCATCCACAAGTGAACTCCAAATTAAAAATGCATTTTCTAATATATATATTTTTTAATAGAAAAAGCTTTTTATGAATTTCTTTTTCCAGTTTAATCAAGACTCCTAAGCACGAATACTGAATAGTATCCAAGCTGCACAAAGTAAAACAGAGCCAGCACAGCAGCTTCGAGTGCTAACAAATTGTTTGCATCAAAACCAATTTTGATGGAGCACAAATGGCATCGTTCCCAAATTCAGAAAGCTTCCTTGATGAATTACTTTCAACCCAAAGTAAGTGTAACT
The DNA here is from genome assembly GCA_030625065.1 of Alectoris magna. Classification (NCBI taxonomy): domain Eukaryota; kingdom Metazoa; phylum Chordata; class Aves; order Galliformes; family Phasianidae; genus Alectoris; species Alectoris magna. Next base: position 3,458,555 of record CM060575.1, on the reverse strand, counting down.
GCAGGCACTTCCCTTACAGTAAAAAGCTGGGAAAATATTATAATCAGAAAAATGTATTTCCCCCTCTTTCTTTATAAACTAGCTTAATACAGTTTTATTTGATCTGTTAAAGTTTCTGAATTACTTTTTCGCAAAAATCTATTTGAAATTTATGATCCTAATATTCTGAGAGGTTGGTTTTTTGTTAAAACCTGAAGGTGAATTCTGAAGCACAGAAAAAATATAAATCCACATTGTCCCTACAGAGCTTTAGTTTTAGCTACTACTGCTCTCTGTCCCACTGTTATTTAAACCAAGATGGGAGCATAAAACAGGCAAGACAAGTGATACATGCTTCCTATTTTGCTGCTCAGATAGCCATTAGCAATAACTACAATAAAGCACACGAACAATAGAGATAAGGTACTCATTGAATTGTAAAATCCAATGCTCTTTACAAAGGGGGAAAAAACAAAATCAATTAAAAAAATCTGTGCCTAAACTAACAGTACTTTATACAGTATGCCAGATTGGCAATCTAAACGCCCATGAGATATTTATTGTTTTCTTTATCAAAATAAGAATCTTACTAGGGATCATTAATGATCGTTGTATTTTGCAGCTAATTATAAAACAGTTGAAAAAAACATCACAGTTTTAAGGTAAACAGGCAAAAGCTTTTCTCTCAACAAATCATGCTGCCTAAATAAATGAACGAAAAGTGATTTACAGTCTGAATCAGAGAAAGTGTTTCCTTAGTTGGTTCCCTGCCAATTAACCAGCTTCTGCTTTTATTTATACAAAGGTATCAATTCCAATCTCTCATAACAGCCACGCGCTCATTAAACTTGCATTTCTCCTTGCTTTCAAAGCTATTACAAATTCTCAGTGCTGCAACGTTAATTGTAATTTTAATAATAGTTCCAAATCAAACTGTATCACCGCTACAGTCAAGCAAGAAAAGAGAGATCCTACGACATTGCTGAGCAGCTTTAACTTTGTTAAAGTGATCAATGCAAAGTATGACAACACTTCAACGCAAAGCACGCGGCATTAACGTGCACAGAAAACATCCCAGATTCTTTACCAGAATAAAAATCAAATGCTCAAGTTCCTTTGTCAGATATAAAGAGCAGCATTTTCTAAAATAGCTATGTTTTAACCCATCATTACCCAACACAGAATGGTATTTTAAAAATAAATACAGTGAGATCAGCAGAAAGCTCACGAGGTTTTGTTTGGTGTAGGTGTGCTTGGTGTTTTTAAAACACAGAAAGACTATTAGAACATTTCGGACTATTAGAAACCTTTGGATTAAAATGCTTATATAAACTCTTCTGAAACAAACACGCTCCCACATTCAGCAATGACAAGACATAACAAAAGTATGGCAGTACCTTCTATTGAAGCAGAGCTGATGGTCTTTAAGACACTAGTGCACAAGTACAACATAAGACAGGGAAGATCTGCTTTTGGGTTGTTGCTTTATATAGCCTTTTCTCTTAAAACGTGTGACAGTTCATAGATACAAAGGTTACCCTTTAAAACACTGCTTCACTTTAAAAATCTCCCCTGCACAACCTATTGACTCATTAAAGAAGCATCATAAACCCCCCCAGTAAAAATAACGTTTCTACTACAACTGAGCAGAAAGTTGTCAGGATGACCAGCGTTAACAGAAGGAATAAACACTGTTGCTTCCCTTTCAAATTCTCACAGTGCTTTACTGTCACGAGTGGTACACATTTTAAGAGACATTTAATTAAGGGAATTGATAATGAAGAACTTCAAAGTGAAATAATCTAAGCTTTGCTATCATCTTTCTGCTGTGGTTTCTGTAGCTTTCCATTCCCACTAACTACGAACTTTCTCACCTCGTGTGAATTTTTGACTGCTGAAGCTAATTAAATGTGTGATTTCAGCATTGTTTTTAAAATAATCAAGCAACAAACCTAAAACGGCAGCCAATTTTCCAATAAAATACAGCAGATAACGATCACCATTTACAGTGCTCTTACTGACCCCAACGATTATTAATGATCCAGGCAAAATGATACAATCTGCAAAGCTACACAACGATCATCAAATGAAATTATTTATTAAATTATACCAGATAGCTTATGATTTTTAACAGTTAGTTAGCTACACCAGGCAGGAAAAAAAAATCCACTTCTTAACGTGGTGTAATGATAGAGAGTAAAGCCAACATCTGGTTGATATTCAGGAGCTTGAAATAACCTCCAGAATAGCAGATCCAGCATGCACTACCAGCACTGAGATTCAGTATCACAGATACTGAATGAAATACTGCCTGTACTGGTCACATCAAAACACTAACATTTAGAATGCCATTTATAAACAAAGCTTCAAAAGAGCAATTTAACCCGTGTCAGAATTACCAAAGACTCCAGAAGACTACAAGCAAACAGGTAAAGCAAACATCATCCCGTCCTGCCCTCACACCCGCAACCCTGGAAGCACAGTTTCCCAAACGTGCCTGTTCTTTGAAGGCTTCAGCTATTCTCTACATGACTCCCATCTGGCATCCTCAAACACAAAAATAGCTGTTCTCAGTTGTCACTCACAGCTACTACTTTATCAGCAACTGCTGCCTTTAAAACAATCTGGAATGCCAAGGGAACTCCGCTAGAACAGAACAGGGAGAGCTCCCAGCCAGCAGCTTAGTTTCTTTGTATGGGAGGCCATATGAACAGAGAAGATAAAAAAAAAAAAACATTTAAGAGAGCCAGGATACTTTTCTATTCAGATTTAGAGTGAAAAACACAACCCAGTAACTATGTCAAAGTTACCCTAGCATGCATAATATCTAAAACCAATAATTCAATTAAAATCTTACTCCTCTCCAAAGCTGCTCTCTCAAAGACTTCCTCACTGAGGACTTCCGTACCCGTCCTCAAAATGTATTCCAGCTTTCAGTTTGTCCGTGCTCTCAACGCAGCGTTCTGAGAAACATTATTTCTTCTTCTAAAAATCTTGGGTTTTACTTTATGCCCAAAAAAGAGCTGTTAGCTTTTCCTGCAAGGCTGAGTAACAAGCCCTTAGTCCCAAATTTAAAAATAAAAAAAAATAATAATAATAAATCCAAATAACAAGAAGTCCCAAACCACGTTTCTTTCCTATAGCAATTACGCAGTATAAGTCATGCACTTATTACTGACTACATATACTTAGAACATGAAGTTTTGACTCTGACTTACATTTCAGCGTTTCAAGGCGCATTTTCTGTATCTACTTCAGAATACACCACGTTCACATCCTCCATGGAAATGTCAGCAATCAGGAGAAATGTGGTGAGGCCTTGGCTAAGTGCTCTGATACTTTTATAACTACCCCTTGGAGAGAAGTGATTTGTTGATGTGAAACTCACTAGCCGAGGCAATCAGCACGTCAAGGCTGCATACAAGGGGTTTCTGTACGTTCAGAGCCGCTAACGATGTGATGTGGTCCTGGCGTGAGTGCATCCTACCACTTGTCTACGAGACTGCAAAAGAGGAAAAGGCCTTGAAGACTCAGATTAGTACACTTACCTTGGGCATAATTTCCATCTTCCAACACAGTTGTGTGGAACAAAAACAAAACAAACACTTCTTGGAAGTTACTTGGATATAAAAAGTAGCAGAGAAGTCACAAAAAGTTAGTTAGTCTTAGCAAAGAGACTGGGGAGAGCACCCGGTATGACTAGCACTGCTCTTACCATCTGCAGGATGCTAAGTTCCCAAAATATAACTCAGCTCTTTAGGAGCCTTTAATACAAATAATCACTTCATACTTAGTGCCAGGTGAAAATTATGTTGAGGTTCTAAAATGAGCTGTTGCATTATTAAAAATAAATTAAAATAAGCCTTTTCAGAAAGCACAGTTTTGGCAGAACGTTCAAGCCAATGGTCACAGTTCAAAACAAAGCTAAAACACCTTAAGCTTATCAAATTGTTTTTATCTCCCTATGTAGTGCAATCAGTATCTTTTATCTTATTATATTGTTAGATTACATTATTATTATTATATATTGTCTATGCTTTTTTATCTTTGTCTTACTTAAATTAGGATAAAGTGAAATAAAAGTGTGATTTCCTTAACTTAATTTGATCCAAATTAAAAGCAACAATAACATGGCATACAAATAGAGAGCAGTTCAGCAATTCATTATACAATGTGGAAATATAAAAAAAAAAAATCATTAGCACTAATACAAAATAACTCAAAAAAATGCGATTAAATCCAATTCTAAGTTAGTCATCCAGAAGCCTAGCTAAGCTTTTTGCATTTAATTATCCAAAACATGGTTAAATTATTTTTCTCATTCAAATAAAAGAGAAAAAAAAAAACTTTGCTACCAGTAAGATTGAGCATATTTCCTGGAAAGCAAGCAAAAGACATGGCTTTAAAAGACATATTAAACAAGTAAATAAGCTGAACAGAAGCTCAGCTTGCTGATACTATTATAAATGTTATGAACTCTTGTCAGTACAATGAGACAGTTAAATTTTTCCACTGTTTCGAATGACTGAAAAAATGACAGTAGAATTTTTTCTACTTCATATCTCATTGAGGACAACATTCCCAATCTTTCAGTCGCTTAATAAAATATTTACACATCTTCTCATTAGCAAAAAGATGAGTATTAAAAGAGGGACCCTGTCAGAACTCCAGTCTAAAGATGTCCCATTCCAATTATTTTTCTTTGCAGATAACGATAACCTTCAAGTCAAACAAAACTCCAACTGCAAAAAGCAAGGCAAAGAGGTCAAATCTGTTCCAAGGCTATCACTTCTTACTAAAGGTCAACTATTTTCCCTTGGCATACCAAGATCCAGGAGAATGTATCCCTTCCAAGTGAAAACAGATGAAGGTAAACAGATAAAATGTATGCTTACTTCAGAATTTAAAATTAAAAAAAAATAATAATCATCAAATATGTTTTTAAACAAAGACATTGAGTTTCACTGTTTTTAACCCTAGGTTTAAAGCATGGGCACATATTATAAGCTTCAGGACCTACCCCTTAATTTAAAAGGAAATACACAAACAACATTCATTAGTGAGTTGGCATTTTCTTTAGCCATGAAACTGCTGAGAACATACTCCACACTCACAACAAAACTGTCACTTATTTTTTCAGTAGGAAGAATATTCATCATGCAGAGCACAATTTTCTAGCCATTGTTTTTTAACTGAGGTTTTCTGAAACATTTCATTTGAATACATATATTTTAAGAACTCTCCTAAAGACCAAGTATCAAATGTTCAGTATAGGAATTAAGGCAGACTTCCATTGAGTTTTTGGTGGAACAGTTCTCACTCAAAACACCGTTCAGGAAGTGAATTATTACTGGGATTGGCTTCTCAGAGACATAAAGGAATTTCTGACCAAAGCTGAGAAGATAACCTAATGGTGGGAAGAGAAGAGTGAAACACATGAATGAGAATAATCGCCAGCAAATTAATTTTACAACTTTCATGGAAATTTACAGAAAGACTCAGATCCTTAGCCTACTCAACCCATACAATGGAGAATGTTATTCTTGAATAGCAAAAGAAAGTATCATGTTCTTAAGTCAGATTTCTCTGGTGACATGACGAATGTAAATTTGCATAGTAAATGAATAAATATTTCCCTTAATCAGCGTGATAAAAATAGGTAGATTTTAAGTGGATAGGACTTTAGAGTTCCGTTTAATTCAGGTTTAGTGTAAACACTAAAATATTAATGTAACATTACAATACTAAAAAAATACAACTACAATGTAAATCAATTTAATTGCAATCATGTTCCCCTTTAAATGTTAAAGAATAGTCATAAGTGCAATCAAACTTAGCAAGTAGGAACGCAATTAGACAACCTATAGCTCAACACCGGCTTTTGCTCATTTGCAAATCACTTCTGTTTATGTTTAGAATCCAAGAAAAAAGAAATAAACTATTCCCAATTTGCCAAAAGCACTGGAAAGTAATGCACGTTGCTAACAGAGCCAAAATGATGAACAAAGCCAAGTTCCCTAAATAGCTAAAGCCCATATCTAGACTTGACACATGAAGATATAATACCCTACAGGACAACAGCTGAAGAGGGAAACCAAATTGTAAATAAAGCTAAAGAACCTCTTTCACTCTGCAGATGTCCTGAAACAATTAACAAGTCGCTACTTGGTTAGTTATGGAATGATAGGTTTAAAGCAACTCTAATCCCCACACTTACACCAGCAGCCAAACACTTGCTGAAATGACAGAACGCGATTCATATATTGCCAACTTCATTAGCTCATTCTCATTTTAGTCCACCATGTCAGAGCAACAATCCTCTCTCTAATCCTATCAAGGGGATTTTTTTTTTTATTTTTTTTTTTAAGGTTCCATCTCTCGCCTACTCAGATCGGGGAATCAAATACTGAATAATACATTCAATGAGTTACTTAATTAGCTGGGTGAAGGTGAAACTGAAACAGCTGAGTCAAATAATGAGATGTCAAGCACATCAGCTTCGACCAAGGAGGGATTTGAAAGCGTTCTACCTGACAAAAAGACAAACACAGTGTTTTTCAAGCACAGAATATTAAGGGATTTAATCTTTCAATTTCATTCCCTCCAAAAATATCATTTTGGAGCAACAATCGGAGAAGTCAATTGAAAAGAAGTAGGAGAGTAGAAATCACTCACTGTACATCAAGCATACTAAATAAGTAATAGCCAATTACTAAGTTTGGATTAGTTCAAAGCAACACAAAGAAAAATAAAATGAAAGAAATTACAGAAACGTAGAATACGCAGAATAAAGGTAATGGAGTATGCTGATAAACCAAATAGGTGTATCCTCATTTAACAAAAGATTTTTGTTCTCCAATACATCCCATAGAGAACCAAAAATTTCACTGATATATTAAATCCATTCAGTTCCCCGGATTGCTGTTCGTAGCTACAGAGAATCTGTTCTTCCTCCTTAGCACCTGGTTACCAGACTCCACAACTGATGCTATTTATTACAGTCAGAACTAGTTAATTCACCCCTGCTTTATGTGTGCGTTTGGACAAAAGGCTTGATTTATCCCTGCCCTGCAGTCTCTAAGTGGTGATTTTGCCAGTATAAGGGCACCTACCGTTATGGTTTAGCCTAGGGGAATCGTTCCAGCGACTCTGCTCAGGGGGCTCTCCCAGGGACCCTGGGCAATGGCAGATACTCAAAACACTTCCTCACAAACGGAGCTGGACAGTAAAGCTCTTATTGAGAAAAATGATACTGAATAAAAAGTGTCAAATGTTAAAAAAAAAAAAAAACACGAGTCAAAACAAAATGAGGTTAGTCCTCAAACCCCAGATGGATGGATGTAAGGACAACAAAGAACACGCTCTTCCACGTAACAAATTGAGCTAGGAAAAAATTGTAATATTCTTAATCCTCAGAAACTCCAGTGGATCCAAGTGATTGGCATGTCCCTCCATTATGCAGGAGAAGTAGCACTGCCTGCATCAGTTACTTTTGCCTTAAAATAACTTTCCAGTAAAAGTAAACAAAATGGAAAAATAGCAGTGCAATGGGTGTAAACAGAAGTGACTGTGTGTCATATAGGCTGGAATTTGTCAAACTCACGCCAGTTAGAGGCCATTAAAAAGTTACTAAAACCAAGTGAGGTAATGTTCAACTCTTGCCAGTCTGAGCAATATTCAAATTAATATTCAGATGGCAAGTCCTACAACAACAGTAAGTAATGGCAATAATCCCCTGGGGCACCCGATAAAACAATCACTTAAATTCACATTTTTATAAATGGGCTTATTAAGTAAATGGGTTTCCTTGAGTTTACTCAGTTTGATTCTCCCACTCCAAGTACACACATAGCTGTCAGTTTCAAGTATACACTAAATGTGCCATACTTTTATTAACTGGCAACATAATTTCAAGTGTATGAGAAGTAGTACAATGTTAACTTACAAACAACGCGGCCAATTCTTACCATATCAGAAAGACAGCAATTATTTGCAGGTCTATCATAAATCTGCATGTGTATTCAGATGGAGGTTAGGCTGTTTTCCAGCCACATCACTTATGAATAAGATACCAATACTTAGGAACCCCATATTATAGTAGTTTTCTATCTTACCTACAGCAACAGTTAAAAATCTGGTTGTATTGCTATACGGACTGGCCAGTTCAGGCACAAAACACAAACTGCAAGGCTTTGCATCTTGAAAGTACTCTCAGCACCACAGCATTTGCCCTGGCTACCTTAGCCTCTAATCAAGCACTTAATCACGCTTTGGCCCTTACCTCAATGAGCAACATATAGTTGATGTTGAAGAACTGAAACATAAACACGCACAGACAAAAAGTGACCATTATATTCATGACTGAGTGAAAAACAAACAACTGAAATGTACTTCATAATGCCCCAATGTCTTATTTTTGTAATTTTTTTTTGTTTTTTTGTTTGTTTGTTTTCCTCCCCACTGTTGTTCTGCTTTGATTTCTGATACTTGGGGTTAGTGCAGTGTTTATCTTAGAATATATAATAGAATATAAGAGGTTTTCCAACAAAACAGTCCATCATCCCTCTGTATCACAAGGCATTCACAGAAAGTACTCATTCGGTACCTATTCACAGAATGATTTGTCACATATAAAAAGCCAGTATAAACATCATTTTTAACTTCCAAAATAGAAGGAGAGTAGCAGTTCTCAAAGTTGAGTAAAATTCAGATTTTTAAGCTGCATTCTCAACCACAGGCCTGCCTATAGTGAGCTGTACAACTGATACACATTTGTGATGCAAGTTCGGTACGTATCTGCACACGTAACATAGAATTGCCTGGGGTCTCTCAGTAGCTATCCTTAGGATTCCCAGAAGCCAGACAAAATCCCAGAGCAAATCCCATACGTCTGGGAATATTGAACATACAAACAAAAACTTAAGGAAAAAAAGCACAGACCCACAAAATAACTTAAAACATTGTTTCAGCCTAAAGCAACAGCAAGGACAAGCGTCAGCAAAGTATCAGAACTCAGTTTTTTGCCTCCCTAACTGACCTTATAATTTTACTCATAACAGCAGTTTACACAAAGAAATGAGTAGTAGCAAGGTTTTGTTTCTCTCTCCTCCTCCTTCCTTTGACAGACCATTCCTCGGCTAAACTGTTTAAGTGTTCAGAACAGACACGCAACAGCACGCTTGCTTGCTTCCTTGCTTCTTCAGTCAAAATAAGAAAGCAAAGTTCTACTTCTTAATTAAATTAATGATGTAAAATTCTAAAAACGTTACCACGTACAGATAGGGATAGAAAACCCCATAACGCTGTAGCAAATATAGTAAACCCACCCCATGCTGTAGCCATTCAACTTAAAATGCTTTCTGATGAGACGCAAACTATTGAACAGTTGCCTCCGCGAGTTGCCAGGAGTTATCAGCTAAGAAACTTTACGTGGAATTGGAAGTTCTGCACAGTGCTACTGCAGTAAGGGCTTGCAACAACAATGGCAGACATATCATTAAATAGGCAAGTGTAGAAACATAATTAAATTAACTGATAATCATCTCTCTTCTTCTATCCAGACTCTAATTTAACGCACTTGCAAATGTAATGAGGTTCACCGAATTGAAAAATACTGTGGAAATAACAGAAACAAGATTAAATTAATTGCAACACATACTGATAAGAAAGCTTGCCACAAATTACGTGAAGCACATTCCTGAAAGCCATTAGAAGGCCAGTCACACATCGTGCACCTTGATGACAAACAATACGTTTTACATTTTCTCTTTCTTTTCCCTCCTTCCAGCTGGATGGCCCACTGTGTTTCATGCACTAATTGGTTGTTCTGCTCTCTTTTTCAAGTCTTCAGGTAAATAAAAACATGAAAAATGCTTGTGCAGTAAAAAAAAAATTAACATTTGTCTACCGATCAAAATGTTTTCTACAACGATTTCTATGTTCTAAAACTTAAGACACATTAAGTGCACTTTTACCTTGTAGACTCCCCAGAGTTTACAAACATGCAAAAAGCTACAGAGAAATCATTTTCTATAAGAAAAAACAACTCTCCATTGTGCCTGGAAGTCTTCTGGATCAAGCAAGTTCCCTAGAGTAAGGTCAAATATACAACAGCCATTCTGAAAAGCTTTTACTGAATTCATCCCTATAATACCAAAATGGTAGAAATTCCTAAAGTATCCTGTCCAAATATCTCAAACAAATTTGACGCTTTCATTTCAAAAACAAGGATGCCATTACACAGAAGTAAATAAAATTGAAAATTATTTGAAAGGAAATAGCGTCTAGTACGGTAAACTAGAAATTTGTCTACCATAATGCAGTTAAACAGTAATACATATGAAAAAAAAATCCTATCAACTAATTCTACATTTATGTTTTCTTATGATGTCACCTTAACAAGGGAGGATTTCCGTCAGTGTGAAATGAAAGGCTGCTTAACCACACATTCCCCAGACACTTCAGAGAGCACTGTATTCCAAAAGAGAAAGAGGAGCTTTATGAGGAGTTCAAGAGTTAACACTCAAAAGTTGGCAGCGATCATTTTAATTTTTGATTTCTGACCAGCACTATGCTGCAATGGCAAGAGAAATACAAAATCACTGCTAGGCAAACCGCTGCCCTAAAGAGCAAAGAAGGTAGAGAAACAGGCAGTTAAGTCACAGGGAATGATAACATCCAGAGTAATGTCTGAAGAAGGTGACAATGCCATGCAGGCTAGTCATGCATTGCTCAGACAGACCTCGTCTGCTAAGTGTCCTTCTCTACTGATACTGCCCATGACGAACAGAGCTTGAACAGCTAGTAAAAACATACTTTGAATTTGAGTAATTAAAGTCCTATCCTGTCTGTACTACCAATATCCCTTTCCTTTGTGTGTCTTTCAGTAGTTTTCTCACCAATACATACTGAGACATCGCATTTTTCTACCTTATATTTTCTAAGTATTGAATTCTTTAACAGCTTTAACAAATACTGTTAAATGGACTTCCAAAGTAAAATCTGTCACTATTCACTTAATATTCCATACTTAATCAAGGGGAAGGAGACTGAAATGCATATCGACAGAAGCGGAGAGAGTTCCGGGTGAGTTTCCGTACTTATTAGTAATGCTTCAAAAGGGAAATTAACTGTTTATATTATACGTATCTCTTGTTACTTAAAAAACCCAAGCATTATACTGGGAACAGATGGTTTCTCAAGGTGGCCATATCCAACTTTATTTTCCATTTTCAACATGCCTTCGATATAACTTCAGTTCCAAAAGATCTGGTCCTAAGATCCATTAAAAACTGGCAGCAGAGTAGGAATTGGTGTTAATTAGTCTGGGCTTTCTCCCAAATCTCTACCAATTAAATAACAAGTGTTTAGTGCTATTAAGCTTACACTTTATAAATCTTTATTTACATAACAGTGCCAGAAGAAAAGAAAAAAATGGAAGAAGAGAGAAAGAGCGAGGTGGAGAAAAAGCAAAAAAAGAACAAAACAATGAACACATCTGATTAAAAAAAACAAAGTCAGTTGCTTCCTTTTTCTCCCCTATATCAGTAGAAGGAGGTGTTTCAAAACTCATCGCTATGCGAGATGAGTATTGTCATTCTCATTACCAAAGCAGATCTTAAATGCCACATAAGAGGAAAGAGAAAACCTAAATCTCATAGGGTTATGATTTCTTGGCACACTCACAAGTACTATTTGCACCCTTTACAGCATTAGATAGTGAATCCACTAAAAAAAAAAAAAAAATGATATTGATTTCTAATGTTACTCAAGATGAAAATTTGGAAACTTGTATGACAGATAAGAAGCCTAACATGCAGCACTAAAACAGAAAACTCAACACAAAGCACAGACTTGCGTTCAGCTCATTAGCAGTCTGAACAAAATGTGTTCTTAAAATACTGAGCCGCTCAGCTCAGCATCTTGCATCTCTCTGTAGTCATACCAGATGCTTCATAAAGAAGATGAAAATAAATAACCTGTTTCCCACAAAGGTGTTCTTCCTTCAAATAAGTTACAAATAACCTACTGTTGAGACAAACATCCATCTACTTAGCATTAAAACAATACAAGCCCTCCAATACACCCAAGAACAGTGGTTCCACAGCCTCTCCCAGCCCAGTGTTTGCGTAACCTCTTTGTGCCCACATTTTTGTAACACTCAAGAACATCCTACGTTGCAGCTTGTATCCATGGCCTCTCATCCTTTCACTGTGCTCTTCCACAAGGAATCTGACTCCAGCCCTTACCTACCATTGGCTAGCTTGAGGAACGTAATTAAATACCCTCTTAGTCTCCTAACTAAGCCAACTCAGTTCTGTCTCTCCCCAAGCTTCAAAGCATCTTGTTGGTCCTCTGCTCACATTCTTGTAGTACATCAATCTCTCCCGTACCAAATTTAATTTAAATAGCATCTGATATTTTGTATAATAAACATATGTCCTCCCATATGTTCTTATTTGAAAATTCTTCCAAAAAGGAAGGGGAAATCATTTGTGACTAAAGCAGTAATTGGACTAACTCCTACAAAAATTCCTTTGAAAAATTCCACTATTTCCACACTGACCGTTCTCACTACACAGAAATAATTACAAACAAATGCTGTAATGCTGTAGCTCTGTTTAGTTCTAATCAGACCATCATGACCTATATTCATATTAATTTCCCACCTAGCAATTCCATGCTATGTTACACAGTGACTGCTGTTCTCCAAAACAATTAAAAATACTTTTTTTACTGTAAAAGAAAGTTGTGAAAGGAAACAGTTCTGCACCAGTCAGGAATTACGTTGTTTAAGTTCAGTTATTATGAAAGGGTTATCTCCTCAGCTGGGGGCACATCTAAGAAGTACTGCCTTCCTGTATACCGAGAGCAGCTGCAACTGCTGCATTTTGCTAGACAGCCTTGTTTCCCAACAAAATCTAGAGATATAAGGAGGCAGAACTACTGCAGGAACAGACAAGAAAATATGAGCTGGAGTAGGGTTTGTGGAAAAAAGAAAAAAATAATAATTAAAAATGGGATGTTCTGTCTGGAGACACAGCAAACGCACATAGAAAGACAGCGCCTAACCCCCAGCTAAGTCCCTAAGCAAGTTCAAGCATCAAAAAAGGAGGACAGAGAACCAGGTCATACCCCTCTTTCACTCTTGGGCATCCACTGGATACTGGAATTCATTTGTTGACTTCCCTTCTAGCTGAGTTTTCATTAAAAGAATGCAGCTAGTGGTATTATTGTGCTGACGTCTGGACTAACGAAGGAGTAAGAATAGAAAAGAAACAAGTCCCTGAAAACTTAAAGAAAACACTTAATTGAGATATTTAGTTTCGTGTCAGGACATCTGAAGCAACTTTCTAGAAATTTCTGGGAAGACCATAAAAGGGGAAGAAGTCGTTCTCATTTCAAAGTAGGGTAGAGAACATAAGTGATGCGTTACCAAAGCATAACATACCCATTGGCTTGAGTTCCCTCCTTGAAAAATTCTGGAACAATTAATCACAACTTATTATCTCTTTCAAATCTGAAGAACTACTGACAAAGGAGTCCATAATCAGCCTTCGAATACAAACAGGAACCCAGAGCTGCAGATCTCTGGCACTTGGGGGAGGATTGTGGGATAACTGCATTGCATGCACATCCTGTTCTTCTACCTAACAGTATGGGCAAACAAACAGGGAAAAGGAAACAAGTTTCAATTGAAAAAGGAAAAAAAAAAAAAAAGGAATAATCTAAAATAAACATATAAAAAGAAACAAACATATGAATGATCCCACAGTCATTTGAAACAACGTGAAGAATTATTTGGGAATTGAAAGGATAAACTCAAAAAGCCCTTTGAAGGAAGTCTTGTCTGATGCTCTCTTGTGATGTATTTTCTTCACGTTTGAGTTTCGTACACTGAGAGCACATCCTCAGTATTGCTTTCAGGAACGTGCCAGAACAGCCACTGCCACGACCTGCTTCAGGATCTCTGCTCTTTTAAAAGTCACAGAACTGTTTTACCTGCAAGTCAGGGAGTCTAACGTACAGCTCAATGGATAAGCAGAAAGACAAGGACAGCTGAAAAGGTCAGTTAAGTGCTCACTGCAGTAATTAAGACTTACACCTCATGAATTACTGATAGACTTTCTTTGTCTGCATCTTGAAACCATGCAAACCCGCTGGTGTGAATAACGTCAAAACTACAGAAAAGAACATTTCAAAAATCAACGCAGATTAAGGCAAGGTCACAGTTACGTGCTGACAGCGGAGCTACCTGCTCCAGCCTGGGTCCTTCCCACCAGAAGCAGTGCCTTGGGAACTGCTCCAGCACAGGGTCCGCCACAGGCAGAACACGGCCACAACATGCTCCAGCATGGCCCTCTCTACAGCCCGGGGCCAGCTGTGCCCAATATGGGGTGCTCCCTGCTAAGAGAAACAATTGAGGGATTGGAGTTGTTTTGTTGCATGCACTACCCAGTTTGTCTATTGAAATCTCAGCCAGGCTGCAGAGATGGAGTTCATTCTCGACATCCACAGAACACGTCCTTACTACAATTTATTTTAGTACTACCAATCTTGTAACAAAGCTGACAGCCGAGCACACACTATGAAGAAAAAGACAACACCTCAGGAAAGATGTGAAGAAACAGGACTGGTGTACTTGTACATATACCAATAAACGTGATGCTTAGACATCTAAACAACCTACCATTAAGAAGTTTCAATAATTAACTGTAGCTACGGGCTACAACTGGGCTCAGTATTTATCACAGCATGTTCGTAAAGGAATAGGCTTATAAGAGCAACACTCTAGGTCGCTTTTTGCCATCATTTCTTCAACATAATATTACAAAAATGTGTTACCATAGAAATATCAAGGTCTGTTTTAAATGAAGCAGTGGTCTAGAAAGCTCTCTCTCCAAGAGTACGTGTTTTTAGACATCCCTTACACTCTGTTCTGTCAGGCTAACACTGAATATACTGGCATTCCAATTTATGGAAGTGCTTCAACTCATGGTGTACAAAGGCATGCATGCAAATACATTATTCTGCTATTAAACATGAATTGCTAAGATCAGAAGTAAATCAAGGAAGATATCAATGTAGCATTACTATATTTCTCAAATAGTTTTCTTTAAATCAGATTATGCTTTTTATTGAAGATACAAAACACAACTTAAAGCCACTGGATGCAACAAGCCATGCTGCCTTGCTTAAAAAGTTTGGGTTTGTGTGTTTTTATTTTATTCAAACATAGAAGCAAGACAGAACATCTCACTTGAAATTCGAATGATTTTGGACCATGAATTTCAAACCTACTTCTTCCAAGATCAGATGGAAAGTACAGGGACAGAGTCTCTCATGGCAACTCCCTACTCTCAACTCATGAGGGTAACAGCCTCCCTCTATACCAGGGTAGTTTGTTGGGTTTTTTGTTTGTTTGTTTTTTTCTCCAATATATGCAGCTTGCAAAGGTTTTGGGTGTCAGATTTTATTTAAAAACAAACCTATTTATTTGTCACAGTTCCAGAGCTTGTCCAACTCCTTAACACTCCTAACAAGCATCCCACTCAAACGCCAAGCCTCTAAACATAACTTTTCTTATACTCTTCCCCATAAGACTAAAGAAGTGTCCTGCAATTCATTTTTATTGTTGCAGCAACTTTGACACTGGCTCAGCATTTGCAATTCTAGACTGTGGTGGAGACACCACAGTTGACCAGCAATAGTAACTCAACAGAATTACCAGAATATAGCACCAGTTACTCAGGACAGGTCAAGGAAGTGAAAACAAATCTATCTACGTCTTCACCAAAGTTTACTAAGTACCTTATCTGCTTACAAGTGTGGCAGGCCTAGAAGAAGCATGAAATAAGACATACGTTGTTCCAATGGGCATTGGTCTCACGTCACACTTCTTGGTTTGATGGCCTCACTTTCACCAGACTATTTTTTAATAATACTACATTCTTAATTTCAATGCTTTTGTTTTAATCAGATACATTTCAGTTTATCAGAGTGGGGTTTCAATTAGTTATGCCCTTTCTCACACACTAATTTTACTTACTTTGCAGATCACTCAGAGGAACCAGAGTGCAATCTGCAGCCAAGCCCAGTCTTTACAAACATGAGATAGTAGACACAAAGATACAATAATGCCTATTGCATTAAGGCAAACACTGCACACTTGTAATGCGAGGGAAAGCACAACAATAGCAGCAATGCAGCAGGGTCCTAGGCTGCAACAAGTAAGGATTCACACAAATACAATAGCCCTAAGCATAGAAATAAAGGAAAGGAGCTGCTTACCACCAGAAGACCTCCAATGCACAGGCATCTCCAGTGAGAGAACTGCTCACCCCCACTGCCAACCTTTAAATGAGGTCTGAGAAAGGGTGGATCCTGGCTCCATCCCTTCTGGTCAATCAGATGCATTGCACGCACCTGAGCTCCCCTGGGTTGGCCCTGACTTCCCAGCAGGTGCTCAATCACTGCTTCAACCTGTGACTCAGCATTTCTGCTACAGTACTATTCTTTTTTTTAGAACATCATCTCAATTATTGTCTGCTCAGATGCTATATCACCCTCTGAAATGGATACAATTTTTTTTCCACAAGAATAAGACCTACACACAAGACTGGATTTAAAATTTTAGTTTAGTAAAGGAGAAGCACTACACCACAAATAAGGAGATTTCTTTCTAGAAAGGTCAGATAACTTTTTTTGTTTATGTGCACTTGGTCTTTAATGGAGACCAAAAATAAGTATGAGTGGAAGATGTGGGGAGAAGAAGAGGGAGAGAAATAAATAAATGAAATAAATATAGAATTCAGATACATTACATAAGCAAGACTAACTACTGTCCAGAATAGTGGAACAAAGGAGCATGCTTTGGAGCTTATATTAATTGACATGGCAATTAATAAGACATATAGCACATGGTAGAAGCAGTTCTGCCATGTGTTAACCATGCCCAGGTGGAGAGAGGGCGTGCTTGCCACGTTCATCAGCATTAAGATTGCTATTTCGTGCCAGGTTTTATTCTATTAGGTTCCATTATTTACTATGGGAATAATAATAAATAAATTTTTAAAAAATCTATCAGCATTTTTACTTAAAGTCTCTCATCAAAAATTCCAAATAAAAATAACAAAAACACCTAGGGCTGAAATTGGTAGCTAACCTTAAGGGTAATTAATATTCTGTGTTGAGTTTATAAATTGATTTTCATAATTATGTACAAATGAATACATTTGTTACCAATGCTGCATATAATTCAGAAATTAGAGGTTATACGATGAGCGACAGAGGTACAGAGCGGCTTCTCTGAAGGGTGTTTAAGGTCAGAGGCAGAAAAAAGTGTAATGAATTTAAATTTAAGGTCAAGATCACAATAGCAAAAAAAGAAATCCGGTTTCTCTTTTTAATCCTTAAATAATTGCAGGTATTTCAACATCAGCTTTTTTCTTCCAAAAAATAAAAATATCTTCCAGTATTTATCTAACCAAAAGCAACCGCTATTTCCAGTGCAATTAGTCACAGTATTTTATAAACAGTAATCTGAATCTTTTCCAACATCCAAACCATTTGGCTGAAAATGCGTATTTGCCCTCTCCTTGCCTGATGGTGAGCTACATGAAAATGATTGGTGTCCACCTTCAAGAAGGTCGAGAGTAAACTTGACAGTTGCAGGGCAGAATGCTGTTTTGCAGGTCGGCATGGAACCTACACCGATGCAGAGCCCTCCTGTCATTATTATGAACCACTTCTACGCCCTTTACTTTGGGAATTAGGTGTGAAAATGTATGTGTGTGTGCATATTTATTTATATATATATATTCTACTGTAAAATCTGTCTTTCTATTTCATGATAGCTGTGTTACTTCAGTAGCACTAGCTGCCTGAATACAGATTTATTCAGATTTTAATGGCAGCCTCCCTGTCTCAGGAATCACTGTGCAGTTTGCTTTTCCCTTTGCATTTACTATGTGATAGCAAAAGCTTCCCATAAATTTCCTTCAGAACATGAGCAAAACAAACCTCTGAGAAAGCACGAGAGAGATGATTTAGTTTCACGAGTGAAGAACTTCCCACTTAATGACTCACACACCATTCACAGAGACTCACCATAGCATTTTTACTTCCACAAACAGCAAAGAACAACAGTCTTTAAAATAAGACATCTTAAATGCACTGCATCTTCTCTTCAAAAGCAGTTATGTTCAGTAACACCTACACATCCAGAATAAATTAGCTTTCTTATTCAATAGTGTCAACATGAGAAAGCCCGTGAGAAAAACTGAGAAAAATTAATGCTAGCCTCTGCCAAAATACTTACTAAATACACTTTCTTACCAATGCTTCCCTTGCTGATGGGCTGTTTGGTGCCATACAAAATAAGGAGCAACATGTAATCTTTAATAAGGTATTTCTGCTACTTAGCAATCATTTTAAAAAAATGCCCTTAATTTTTACACTCATTAAAGTAATGTTCAATAATAATAATAATAAGGAAGAAAAATATATTATCTCCTTTTTTTTTTTTTTTTTTTTTTTTTAATTATCTGCACAAAGCATACCATTGAACACCTTAGAAATATCTGAACTAAGGTAAAAAAAAAAAAAAAAAAAAAAAAAAAAAAGGACAGCAATTACCTATTTGACTGCTGACCACTCCATTAAGAATGTCAATGAAAGTACCTAATAGTGTCTGCCGTGATACTCTTTTTTTCCTGTATTTTTTCCAGCCTGTTACCAGCTGGAGAGAGAACCTCAACTCATTTCATACCTGCAACTGAAGAGATGTCATCTGGTAACAAATTCTTATTACTGCCATGAGTGTATTTGAATTCAAAGGAATGATGAGGAAGTACAAAATTCAGTATTCTGTAGTCCCACAAGCCATGCAATTCTCCCTCTTCAATTACTATTGAATACCTATATAGCTTTCTCCGCTGTTCCTGTTTTAATGTAATGCCATAAACAAATCCCCTTAGCGAACAGGGTCATGAAAAGATTTACAGCTCTTTTTCGCAGGTGAAGTTATTTTACCCAATATCTGTTTAGATCTGTTTTGCTCAGAACATTATTCTTAAAGACAACTTAGCAAATTCTTCAGCATCAGACAGAGGTCACGCTGAGTAGGGTGCCGTGATGGCAACGTGCCCTGTATGACCTTAATCAGAAGTATAAGTGCAGGACAGAAGAGGGAAGTGAACCTAGAGACGCTAGCATAACTGCCTGGTTTTGGTTTGTTGTTTTTTTCCTAATGTCGAGACACATTTTATTGCACAGGTATGTTTCTTTGCCATCTCAACAGCTGAGCCTTCTGGGTTTCATTGAGTGAGGAAGAGGACTGGATAAATACAGAGACAAAGCCGTGTCACTCACCAAAATCCAAATGTATTATCTGAAACAGTACTAGGCCCCCTGTATAGACGATGCCATTAAGGTGAATGGTATATGAATGTTTATAAACATGTCAAGAATACAGCATGCAACTGCATATAGGATTTATTCATCTGAAATCAAAGCATCACGGTCAGCAACGTGCCTTATACTTTTCTACATATCAAGCCCCAGTTTTCTTTTTCTGTCATCCATGCTGTCTCATGTATACACACACAACTAGACCATATATCCCATTAAACTAGAATCTCAATTTATTTCACCCATCTGAAATCCCTGTTCTCAAGTTGTAAGTTAGGAAAGTGTCCTGTTTTGCTAAAGCTTTTCTCCTGAATATTTGGCTTCTAGCTTCACAGTTGTAGACAAAACATCTAATAACGCAATACTTCCCAAATACACACAAGCATGTAACTGAACTGAATAACTTTCAGCATTATAAAATCAGATTACTTGACACTCCAACTTCTTTGTAAACAAAACAAGTTGCAGAGAGGGAGTGCTAATTCTGGTACCACATCAACTCTTATTAAACAACCATTTCATTAGAATTCAGAACACGGCCAAAAATAACCTAACTGACCTATATCTAAATTAAACGTATTTCGGTGAGAACAACATTGAACTGATATTAAAGTACTCAGATAGCTAAACAATATTAAAAAGCAGAATTTAACAAGCTAGGCAGAGATAATGAGGAAACACAGAAAGACCAAACTTGAACACCCTTATCCTGTGGTTACAGATAGGCAATAACTTGAAGTGTGGGTGAAATCATTGACAAGCAGTCAGCTTCAAGAATGTCAAATATACAAACAGAACTCATGGGCAACAAAAACATTGCTGTAATGAAGAGAGAAGCAGGTACAAAAGTAAGGTAAAACCTTGGAAGCAAGCCTTACTGAGCAACACAGGTAGGTATCAAGTAGGTAAGAGGGGACAAAGAGATGCTGCCAAATTTCTTGGGGAAAGAAAGCTTTCATGCAAAACATAAAAGCAAACCAGAATAAAGCACTGTTAGGGAGTAAAATTCAAGGAGAGGTGGATGACTCTTAGTCAACTAAACCCACTAGCAGAGACAACGTGAAGCCATTTTGTTCTGAGTGTAAAATCAGGATTTTAAATGAAACGCTGTCCATTCAACTTGAATATAAACATCTTAGTAACTAAATCCTTCTGATTGTAAAAACAGCCGATCACCTGCAAGAGTGATTTAAGGATAGGCAGATATTCATCATTATATAGAGATACAAATCATATATGTAAATATGTTAAACAATAGGTAAGATTCTGTGCTTACTAAAGAAATTAAAAAAGAAGTCATTTAATGAGAAAAAGCTGAGCAATATGGAGATGAGATACCTGCCCTGACCATTTCAAGCACTTTTGCCAGCTTATTATATAAAAGACTGAAAAACACTTTGGGAACCAATTCTTCTGTTATAGAATCAGCATCCCTGGTGCTTTCAGTAATGTGCAAGGGTAACAGTGTTAATATCTCTCAAGCTCTCTCAAGTAATATGTCAGAATTGATATTCCTGATGTTCATGAATTTATATGAAATAAACAGGAGAAGGAGAAAGAAATACTTAAAAATGCTAGGCAAAGGGAAGGGAAGAACCTCTAGTTGATAACAGATTCAGTAGTACATTTCTTTCTGTAATCCATCTTCAGATGGGTAGAAGAAAGCCAATGAAGATGCTTTTTAAAACAGATAAAAAAATGAATCATTTTATCTTGAAATTGCATAAACATAAATGCAAATTAATCAACGTCCTTAGAAAACTGTAGAGCTGACAAAGTGGCTCTCGGAAGTCAAAAGATGTCACAACCCTTACGAAATACTTTCTTACACTGGCTGTAACCTGTATTATTTCTCAAAACCAACATGAGAAGAAACTGTAGGCATTTTTATCTGTTAAATGAAAACACCATGGTAGAGAGGTAAGAGTACAGCAGTTACACTGATCAATAGGTTACTTGTTCAATAGAGGGCACACATTACTTTTACTTCAAACAAATCCACTGGAAGTTAAGTTTTGCCTCTGTCTTCAGACAGCTCTTTCTCTTCCAAGCTTTGGTTAGCCCTTCCTTCCACAGAGTAATGAGACCTGGACTTGATGACTATTTGAAAGGAAAAAGAACTGTCACCTGACATAAAACAGCACTAGAAGATAAAGCAACAGTGTGAAAGTTGTATTAGAATCAAAATGCAATGGGAAGAATAAGAATTTAAGTGCAGTCCCATGTTTCTTCAAGAAGTAAACCATGTAAATCCATTTCCTGGCAGACTAGGAAAAACTGCAGGTGGACAGGAAAGAGCTGAGAAAAAAAAAAAAAAAACAGAGTAGCCACTGCAAAAGGGCCCAGCATCCCTGGAAGCGTTCAAGGCCAGGTTGGATGGGGTCTTGGGCAGCCTGGTGTAGTACCAGATCTGGAGGTTGGTGGCAGTGCCTGTGGCAGGGGAGTTGGAACTTGACGATCCTTGGCAACCCTTCCAGCCCAAGCCATCCTATGATTCTATGAAAAAGATCAGTTTTAAGCCAGATGAAAATAAACAGAGACTCTTGCACCACCTCCCATTGCTTTCCCGCTTCTGCCTCTCCTCCCTGAAGGAATACCCGTCTGAGCCCTTCATAAGAAACTGTAAAGAGTTTGGCTGAGATTTTTGTATATCAAATCATTTTGATGCACAGGGTCTTTGTTGCTGGTTGAAACACTCTGACATGAGGATAAAAGGCATCTGCAACACCATGTTAACGTAAAGAAAGCTAAGAAGAAAAAAGGAGAAAAAGAAACAAAACCATGAGGAACAAACTTCAGTCAGAAATAAGCCCTGAAGCAGTGAGAGCACCCAAAAGGACAAGTCAAATCAGCAGCATTACAAGTAACAGCATCCTCATGGACCACAGTCTATCAGCAAAGCCCGACTCTGAGTTGAGCCTTACCCTTAAGCACACAGGAAGGACAAGGTGGGGAAGCAGAATGCAGTGCCACGTTTTCTTTCTCATCTGGAAGGACAGAAGAATAGAACTATGCAGATTCATCAGAGAACTGCCGGTTCCTACTAGGTATTTACTTTGAGCAGAGCTCCCTTGGTGTTTCTGGATGCACAGATAGTAGATGCTGCAAACACATGGAATTATAAAAACCTACATCAGTATGAAACTTGTGCGAGTTTCTGAATAAATTTAATTAGAACTCAGGGCAGCTGAGGAGTCAAGGACTGTAATGTTACTGTGCATGCTTTAGGCTTAAATTTATTAAAAAGAAAAAAAAATCATCAACTTATTACAGAAAAAAAACACAACAAAATAGTTAACAAATCAACAGAGAAGTACCTAGAGGTAGATCCGATGTGTGATTACCTGGCAGCAGAAAGGGGCAATGCCTACACTTAGTACAATTACTTCAAAAAGCAAGCTCAGATGAGCTACAGGAGGGGGAAAGGTGTACAGAAAAGACAAGAGGAAGAGCAAGGGTTACAAATGAATATATGGTCATTTTAGAGGTTGCTGGAGATTAATGAAGGGTTCAAATACACACAAAAAGAGGGGCCTGACAATCAACTCTGTCTTTATAGTCACCCTTTTCTTCAAACTCTTCTATCACCTTCACCATTTTTGACCTTTCAATTCTCATAGCTTCAGGATAGCCCCCAAGAGAATTCAAGTCCTTACAATAGGTCAGGAGTTGAATGGTTTGAAAGTGCAGGGGGGGACCTTCTCTATTCAGCAGCGCTAAAACATCTCTGTTCAAGGCATAATGTAATCAGAAGGGATTGCAAACCCTGATTACAGTCAGCCATGACCACCGGCATTGCTTTTTTTCCTGTCCCAATTGGAGGACGCAGCATTACTCGTTTAATGCCGTGCAACCGGACTCAGCCCATTGGTCCAGCCTAGCCAGATCCCTCTGCAAAGCCTTCCTTATAGTAACATATCACTTTTGTTCAAAGCAAGATGAAGCACGAGGCCAATATTCCAGTTCTTACTCTTAAAAAACAAATATTGAGATGAACAGGGCAATGCCCCATAGTAAACGGTGAGTGCATTACCTGAACATCTTCTCAATGTTATTTTATTTAAATTTATTCTTGTTTTCTGGTTTTACCATCTTCTCTGATTTCCTTCTTTCTATCATTTCTTACTGGAACTCTGTAACTACAGAATCTTGAACCAATGCTTTGCTGTTGATTGTTCATTGTGTCCTCTGTTTTGGACCTGCATGCCTTCCCACTGCAAAAATCAATGCAGTACTTGAATTTAAAATAAAAAGTGAATGATAACAGTGCTTCATTCTGTAGCTAATAACACTGCCATACTATTATTTTTATGCCCAATAAAATATAAGAAATCACCAACTATGATAACAAGACAAAACTGCCGTACAGTTCTCAGCAATAAACCCAAAAAGACAGAAGACAGAATAAACCCAGAAAGACACCAAGGACACCCCATTACTGACTTTACTATCTATGACACTCAATTTAATCTCTGTGTCAAGTTCACTAATGATACAAATTGGTTTGAATACAGTATACATCACCTACTAATTTACCAGTATATTTATGGAAGAGCAGCAGAAGAATGTAACAGCTTGAATCCAAGAATCTTCTCAATGAAGCATGCTACAGAAACAACATAGAACAAGAATTTAAAGAGCAAAGGATTAAGGAGAACAACATAATCCTCCACTGTACACGCGTACAAAATAATCACTAAAACTTCCAAAACTACCCCAAAGACTAAAATCATTTGTATTTCAGCCCAGCTGCACCCATCTATCCATGTCTGCATCCGAGTATTTAATGAACTAATTGACTTTCTATTCTTCATATGCATCTTACGTTGCCTATTCAATGCACAAAAAGTCAGATTAGTATCTATACTGTCCTTTTGCTTCTGAAGTGACACTTGAGGAGAGTCACACAGTTAAGTAATAGGACCTGCTTCTTTCACACAGCAGTATATTTAGCACTGGGTAATTTATTTGTCATTTTACAGTAAATTTGTGATGTGCCGACGTAACTCAGACTGTTCTAGCAAGGTATTTCTCTTGCAAATAAATAAAAGGTTGAAATACTGTCTCTTCAATACAAAATCTGTGCAGAAATAATCTACAAGTAGTTAATCCAATGCAAATTGAGTCTTCAGACACGAAATAGCGCTAATAATTACAGGAAAAACCAGATATAGCTGCATTTACACAAATGCCACATTTGACCATCTGCTATGACTGTCTTAGGGTGGGACGTTGGCAGATATTGCATAATCATCTGCATATGACAGATAATTTTAGCTGAATCTAAATTAAAAAAAAAAGCATGTTCCAATACATCTGAAGAAAAAAGAAAAAAAAAAGTACTTGCAGTCCTATCGAATATCCTAAGTGCTATTTAGTATTCATTCTAAATTTTATAAAACCTATTGTGCTACAAACGCAATAAAGCAAAACGTACATCGTGCTGCCTAGAATCCTTTATTTTACTCCCCTAAGTCTTTTGGAAGAAGTGCTTTAGCAGTTAAATCATAAAACGTACTTTTAGCTTTGTTTGCAGAAGGACTATTTGTTTGCATAGCTTATTGCTCTGGCAAGAAAGATATTTGGAATATCTTTGAAAAGGCTTTTTGGAACAGGAAAATATCCACAATCAGTAAAGGTTGTCCTTGTAGAACACATGGCAAAGATTTCCAATTTAAACAGAAATTTCTGCAGTCATATCCCATTTAACTATGTTGATTTACAACTCATTATTTAATCAGGGCACAAAAAAAAAGAGAAGTGTGCTAGAACAAAATGCTATTGGTACTGAAGGTCATTCTCTAAATAACATGAAACAAATGTTTCCTAAAGCTGCCTTATAAAAATAAAAAAGCCAAATTACTTGAAGATCTAACAAAATAAATATTGTCATTGAAGACAATTGAATTTTCTAGTACTTATTCTGAATACATTATGGAATTAAAATTGATTGAAGAGATGTAATTTTCCTTAAATACACTGGAGCAGCTGAGAGGGTGAAGAAAACGTGGTAAGTAAGTTTCCTTAAAAAAAAAAAAGACTCGCTCCTCAGGATTGAATTAACAGGAAGGACAGCGTTTGTTGCAAGGTGCGTTATGGTCTGTACAGCTGGACACACTGGATGCTGCAACACCTTTAGCTGTGCAACTGCCCCAAGAAAGAAATGCTTGAACCACAGGTTAGCTGAAATGGGAAGAAACCAACTGAGGTCTCCTGTCCACCCTTCTGCTCAAAGCAAGGTAAACACCCATGTGGGCAGACGTAAATCAAGCGACATAACAGCTTTTGCTGATTGTGACACCTATGGGTTTAAAATAATGGGAAATCACACTGCCTCGAATTAATCCACCAAATGTAAATAATGCATTGAGGAAAATTAACATTTTAAGCCAGTATCTAAACTTCATTTCTTCTTGAATTTCACAGTACCATTCATTTCCTAGTCCTGTGCTCTGGGTATTATTTTCAAACACCAGAAGCACTGAAAACCTCTTTGGGATACTTGACTTCCCTCCAGCCCAATGTAGATCATACCTACTTTCCTCTTAAGAAAAACAGCTCTATTTATCAGCTCTCATTCAGGAAGAGAAAATCAAAATGGAAAACACATTTAGCCTACAGTGCGCCATGCTGGAAAAACTGTAACAGCCCTCCTCAGACTCAATAAATCCCCCGAGCATCAGATAGCACCCGTGGCCTGACAACATCTGAGTTAACTGCTGGATCTTCCCTCGTCCTGGAAGCACCTCTGGAAGAGTACCTCAAAAGAAACTGTGTCAGATTTAGTTTCTGAGATGCACAGCCTCCAGAACTGGGCATCCGGCATTGCAATTCTAGAGAATACCTCCATGGAGCATGTTGCAAACTGCACTGCACAGCTTGCTGATGCAAACGATAATGGTGCTGTAAAGAATTTCACTTTCAAACATATAATAAATAGGAGCTCACAGATGAAACACAAGAGCACGGAGAGAGGACTACAACTGCTCTAACACTGACAAGTAAGGCATGGCAGATGTCCAGCACTGCTGAGAACAAGAGACAATGAGACCACTATAGCAGTATGCAGAGCTGCTCTTCTGGAACAGCATAAGGTAAACACCAGCAACAAAGTTTGTTAATCAGTGAAAACAAGCTACTACAGAAATTTCAAGTTCAGCATCACTAGAAGAGTGTAACAAAACTTAATCAGTGAAAAAAAGGGAAATAACTCCAAGGAAGAGCTTTGATACTGCAGTTTTTCCTTGGATAGTGATGCTCCCGGATGGATGTTGGAGCCAGTGGGTGAAAGGAACTGACGTGTGCCCACCTCTGCGGGCTCCTTGTACAACTGCTTCTGGCAGTAGCACTCCGTCCAATGCGTTGTTCAATAAATCTTTCTATATTTAAGTACAAATGCTTATTTAATTTGCCTCAAGTCGTACAATAAAAATTCCCCAACACAACACACAGCATCATTGCTTTCCGCATGCAAATTTCTGAAGACATCTCATTTTCAGATATATCAAAACCAACTCATTTTGAAGCTTGTTTTAATAGTGATCCGCGGCCTTTCATGTCTACTGTACTAACGTCACAAGCTTGAGATTCAGGGTCCTACACAAGATCTGCTATTTTCAGCACTTAAAAGGTTAGTTCCTGGATCTTAGAGCAGTTTTTCCTCTGTCTGTTCCTCTCATTCAGTAAAGTAGGTCACTGTCGCCTCAGTGCCTTCCTTTGATTCTACCATCTTGTCTTTTATTTAATTACTACATAGTGGAATGATTCTCACTGCTCACAGTGCAGATTAACTCATGCTAGTCTGTCAGCAGTAAAACGAACCTGAAACAGCACTTTCAGTGGTAAACGAGATAACAGAAAGCCATGTTTTACAATCAGCAAACAGTGAGGTTTTTTTTTGTGAGTCATCTTGATATCAGGTTTGTGTGTCAGTTATACTTGGCATAAAATTTCATCTCCAAATAAAGCATATCCTCCAAAACTACTGTTATGATTTCCTACACTACCATGTTTTTTCCTTTACCACAGCAAACATAAAGAGCAGCATAAAGCTGTTGAAAAAAAGCCATCCTTCTGTTCACGGCACTCAAATTCCATTTTTCTATTCCATTTACAGCATCCCAAGTATATTAGTTTGTATTGCATTGATTGCTGCACCTCTTCTGCAGACACAGAGCTAAACAACTGCTACCCAAAATGAGCAAAACATCATTTAAGTAAGCTTAAGGGTGCCATGGAGACTGATATTGTAGAATAGATAAACACTACACTGACAGTGCCTCCCACACCTGAGTTTGGTAAATTATGCTGAAGGGGGAGAGGGCAGCTTGGCTCCTTGGCCCATTTTTACCCTGGCCTTTATTTGAGAATGACAGCAATGACAACATGCAGAAAATACAAGTTACTTTTGCACGTAGGCATTTTTGAAACGGTGACCCAGAAAGCAACAGTTCCAGTCCTACTTACTGAGCTAAATTACACTTGCAATGAGCATTAAAATATTTAGAATTGCTCAAATTTATTTGGAAAAACGATATGCTCCCTAAGGAAAACAACAGTCCTACCTGGTTCTGCCCTTAGCCAACGCAAACAAAAAAATAATTCTAAGAGCAAAGAAATATAAGAAACCGCAGAAGATTGAATTCATTTAATAAGGTATCATCTCACGGGAGACTAAAAGCCAGCTATGAAACAGTCCGCTCATTAATTTATCTGGTTTGACTACATAATGCAACATTCAAATCTGGGACGCAATTTGAACTGGGACAAGTAGTCATTAGTTAACCCAGTTTCTGTAAATTCACCTCAGACATGTAATTCTTTTCCTAACAGCAAACATTCGATGACCTGACACAAGACGCAAATGAAAAACATTTTGGAAAGCGTTGTATTTTCTTCTTTGCATAGGTCTATGAAGACCATCACAGGAAAAGAACTGAACGTGAGAGCAATATCAACAAAGGGCTCTCAGGAGTGCATTACTGCGCTTATGTAGCGACAGCCACAAAAAGACTGACGTATTAAAAACTAAGAAGCACAGTGAGAAAAGCTTTGCTATCGATATCTTACTGGAAACAGAAGCCGATATTTAAAAGAAATCTGCAATCAGCTGAAGAGTTTATAGCAAAAAAAAAACAAGAAAAAAAGAAAAAAAAAAGCCTTTGCCTATGTGAGGGCACAGGTGACAGCACTGCAGCCAATAGAGATAACAGCCAGCATCAGAATCGAACCCAATTCCCATAGAGGTGAAAATCCTCACACAGGCAGAACTCTAATTCACCTGATGCTTAAGAGAACATAGCCAAGATTTGGCCATAACCTTGGAATACGATAGGGGTGCCTAAATGGAAACAATACATAAGCTACCATCCTCACATAAAAAAAGTGGCAGCTACTTTGGCAAGAATGATTCCAAAATTCCATATATTTTTAATTATTGCGAAGGGCCTAGGAAAGTTTGTTGTCAGCAAAAGGCTGATCAATGGCTCTGTAGGTGTATGACTTCTTTCACAACAAGTCCCATTCTGTGGTTTACCAAAAGAAACGTTTACAGTCCCTGAATGCTGCACGCAGCAGCTGGATAGTTTTCTTTATTTTAGGTGAGACAGCCAAGCACAGAGCTCTTACGTTTTCTTAACAGGAAAATAACACCAGCTAAAGCAGGGCTTCTGTGTGCTGCTGGCTGCTTCCCTGCTGCAGACAGACGGCCTTCACTGTCACCCACGCTCCGTCTTATTTCTCTGCTACTCTGGTTCCCTCCCCCTCTGCCAGGCAGCGCTCACGACCTTGCAGTGGTTGTGGATTCCAACTCTCTCCTGGAGTACCCATCAATCATGTAATTAAAGTTTTCTACTCTCACTTTAGGACTCTAGCCAGGTTGAGACATATGTTACTTAGGCATCTTATTGAAACATTAATTCAAGTGCAGACTTTTGTTTATCTCATCACCATCACAGGAAATTTTCATCCCCCCATCTTCCAGCTAACACATTTAACACAGCGCGTACAGAATGTAACGGAGCCATCAACACTGAAATCTATTGTATTTCCCAGGAATTAAAGGCAGCGTTTTGTTGCTTGGTTTAAAAATAAGGTCAGTGTTCTGATTCATCTCTTTTTGATGACACCCTGGCCAGTTCACAGTTAGTGCTCACAGTGGTCACCGTGAGCTGTTCTGAAAGGGACAGGGAAGCTTCCACAGATAAGAGTTCAGCTGGATATGGCCGTGTCTTGCACCAGCCTTGGGGTTCTGTGACCAGACTGCATGGCACACAACTATGTTGAGTCCACATCATGGGTTGTAACACAGTGAAAGATTAAAGGACAGTTATGAATGCACGTGGAGCTTTCAAAGTGCTTTATCAACGCTCAGAACTGAACACAGGCTGGAAATTATGACCAGACATTATAATAAAAAAAATTTCCATAGAGCCAGATGTCAGAGCTGTCATATCTGGCAACTCACAGCAATGAAGGCTGCCAGGGTGCTATCTCCAGCACTAACTGTTAACGATCTGCAACCATCAGCACATCTCAACCATCATTTAACAAGAGAAAAGTTCTGCTCGAACACATCCTCAAATATGACAGGTATTTCAAAAGTCAAATGAGGGAGAACAAGCTGAGTACTTTGCATTTTAATGTTTTTATTTACTTATTTAAAAGTTGTTATTTTATTTTTGAAATAAAATTCTAACCAAACAAATGCAATACTATTACTTCTTTTTTTCTTGATTACTTTATTCATCCCTAAATCCGTATGGGTGAAGCATATAGGAAAATCACGTCCAGTTTTGCAACGGTCAACAGTGAATTTCTTTTGCATATGTATGCCTTAAAATAAGCACATATGTGCCTTCAACCAAGCAGGAAAGGAAAGCCATCTTCAAAATACTCTTCTATTCAACAAGCTCAACGTGTGTTTACGTATTTTTTCCCCTACAATTACCACTTTTAAAACTTAACATCAGCTTAGAAAGGAAGGGAAAGATTAGCAAAGAAGAGAAAGAGTAAGAAAGGCAACATGCAAAATGATGAGAGTAGCACATGCAGAGTTACTGCAAAAGTCACTTCTTCAGAGGACTGAAAGTTGCATAGCACATTAACAACAAAGCAATATATGAGAATCAGAAATCAAGCCCAGTTTATAATTGCCATTTGTAAAAAAAAAAAAAAAATCCTCTCGTGTTTATCTTTTGTCAATGAAAGAGAGAACTGTAGTATTCATACAATAATTTCTACCACATAATAGAAGCATTTAAATGCACTCTGTCGATTAAAATCTAGAAGAGGATCTGTTAAATGATGAGTCAGTCTGAAAACACAACCTGCAGCGAAGGCCGGTGTATTTCCCTCTTACAGCACAACTTCTTTCAACGTTTTGTTGTTTTTTTTTACTTTTTATTAACAAATAACAGCTCTGGTACAGTGAGCTTTCATTTTCACACATTCAGTTAGATTGATCGAGAACTACGTTATTTCCATTCAGCACTTTTCACCTCTTTACCATCATCAGCACAGATCCAGGCAGACCATGTAGTTCAAACCACATCTGCTTGCTCTGAAAAGATACACTTTAACAATAGATAATCCTTATTTAAGGATTTTTGCTTAGAAGGAGAAAGATCTTTTTATGTGTGCGCATGCAGGAATTGTGATAACTATCTGAAGAAACCATGATACAAAATAGTGCAGTACCGCAGATAAAGCAAGTAATTGGCCTAAATGACCCAAGGAAGGTACCACATATTGGTAGTCCTGTGTTATATACAACAATGTAAGTGCTCTGAATTCAGTGAAATAAAAGATCTGGGAGATCGTTTCTTTAACAAGACGTTTCAATTCCGACCAATACATCGTCTCATTATGAACGATGAGATTTTGTAATAAACACATTTGTTTTGCATCTATTGTTATTTTTTAATGCGTGTAGCTCAGCCGTTTAAATAAATTAATTCCAGACATTCCACTTAAATAACAATCACAAACAGCTTAACATTTCTTACAAAACAGAAAACTCGGAAGCTTACATTATTGCTGATTAAATACTTCAGTATTTACAACACTGGGTTGGTGGAATGCAAGCAGAACACTGGGCCAATCTATGCCATTCTTACTCATTTTTTCTACCTGTATAAACTACAGGCACACCTGGCTTGCTGTCTTAGTAATGCATTGTATTAGAAACAATTATCTGCCCTTACTTCACCAATCACTGTGAAGAATGCAACCCATTCCATGTAGACTATTAGGTATGTGGGAGTTTTCGTAAGACTCTGAAATACATACGCAGAGTAATGCCTGGGGAAAAAAAAGATCTAAGCAAAATTTGCAATAGATAACTGATTAATATTAGCCATATACATCTTCTGTGAGCTTTCAGTAAAGCCCGTTTTACTGCTTTGTAGAGCCAGCACTCCATGCATGCACCTCAGTTTACCACCTCCTGGCAACTCTTTCAGGGATGCCATCAGGATAATGCCACTCTATTAGCATTGTTCACTTCTAGTGAAAACAACAGGAGCACTTAAAAATCTGGTCAGGAGAACTGGAGCAGTAAATGGGTTCTAAGACAAAAGCCTTCATTCCAAACTTCAGCTGGCACATTCAGGTTCAGCACAGCTCACCCAGTTCCTACTAGAACTTCACATTTAGAAAGCAGATGCCCAGACCTCAGGCTTTTGAGGATCCCCTGCATGCATGTGAATTTCAGCGCGATGATCAGACATCAGACTTCACTTACAGCACATTTATCCCTTTAAGTGGACGTATCTGCCTTAGCCACATCTATTCATTAGGGATACACTTCTTGCCTCCATTCACAGTCTCATTATTCTCACATAGACACTACAGCGTTCAGTTTGCCCACCTAGAGTTTCTCTATTCCTGTCAAATGAAAGAGCAATTTTGAAGAATACCAGAACTACTGATCTGCCTTTTCTTTTGTGGGTTTTTACATGTTCAAACTCCTCTGCTTCAAAAAGTACAAAGTCTGGTGGTTTGATTCTTCTGTACTACACTGCAAAAAAGACAGCAACCTGAAGAAAGAACTAAAATACAAGAAAGGAAGAAAGAGAGACGGAATTCACTTGTGCGGAAGGAGTATGGAAATAAATACAGACTACCAAGAAAAGAGATAAAAAGTGTAGAAATATCAAGATAGGCAAGAGACAGCAAGAGTTACTATAGAAATGAACAATAGAAATGTAAGAAAGCTTTAGGAAGATATGTATATAAAATATATATATTTAAGTATATATAAAACAGAAGATAATAGATAAATGTTTAGAAAGGATAATAGATTATATATAATAATAAGCTGGAGAGGGACTTCTTACAGGGGCTTTAAAATAGAAGAGGGGAGATTTAGATTAGATATAGGGAAGAAATTCTACACTACGAGGGTGCTGAGATATGGGCTGCTCTCTAGCTGTGGGTGCCCCATCCCTGGTGCTGCCCAGGGCCACACTGGATGGGGCACCAGGCAGCCTGGTCTGGTTGGACTGGACAGGCTTTAGGGTCCCTCCCAGCCCAAGCCATTCTCTGATTCCGTTATATATAAAGTAATGGAATTTGATCTTGTTAAAAAGGAGGCCGGAAGTGGCTGCATTGCATTTTGCTCCCAGGGTTATTATTGCCGTTGAAATCCTCATTATTCCACATAAAGGAAAGCAATAACAGCATCAATTTAGATTGCTCTGCAGGTAGACAGCCACCAGAATGATAGCATTCACAGAAAATCATTCAGGAAAATGAAATTTACTTAAAATATTTTCACAGGTTTGAAATGAGCTTTAAAGTCATTACACCTACTAGTATTTGCACGTCTATATGGTTAAGTGTTAGTGTTTCAGCACCACACCAACAGCATTACAACTCCTCATTACTACACGCAGTCTCACAGAAGTGAATCTTCTGTTTCCCTCAGAATTCATTCCTTGCTCTTCCTAGAGAAGCAAATTTGAGGATAGAGGAGCGGTGCTGCCAAAGTAACTGGCTCTTAACTGCAAGGAGGGCACTGAGAGCTTATCCTTTGGGAGCAGGAGAAATCACCAGCTGCAGGATCCCCTTGACCAAAGGGCAGCACATTTCATGGTCATCAGTTTCAGGCTATCAGATGAGGACCCCCACAGATTTTACCACGATGTGAAGAGATGGGCCATATGGCATCCAGGACAGCTCTTGTTCCAATTTGGAATGTGGTTCAAGGAGGGCTACAACAGAAAAACTAGAACTAATGTTTGCCTCCTTTGGGCCACTATTGGTCTCCTGATCAAATATTCTGTTTCTGTTGAAATTCACATGAGAAGATCCACTCTCGTTGTGTCTAGTAATGCATATGAGTCATCCAAACCACAGAACAAAAGTAGTTACTCATTACATCTGATTCAGACCTATACAAACATGATGACAAACAACAGCAGAGAGGAAGTTCCTACTCTCTGAAAAAGCAGCAGAGAGGGAAATGAGGCAAAAAAACAGAACATCTCAACCAAGGGAATTGTTAAAGGCTCCCTGCGCAGATGTGGAACACCGCTGGCCCAGCTAAACCATACCTCAAGAAGATGGAGAAGGTATCAGAGAGCAGCTACAGGCTGGGTGGGAAGCCAGCCTTCTTGTTCCACTCTCTTAACAAGCATACAGAGGCAGCAGTGAGATCCTGTCTGGACAGGAGTGGAAAACCAGGGCAACCAGTTACATTATTTTGAGACCCAATTAAATTAAATCATTTGAATTATACCTTTAATCTTCCACATCAAAAACATTTACAACTAGACAATATCAACTCCTACTTTTAGTGTAATTTATTGATCTTGCAGATGATTCTGAGTAGTATCAGTCTAAGTTAACAAATAACCTTGTCAATTTATGAACATAAAAAGAATTGTTCAAGCACCCTGGAGATCTTGAATGAATGGCGAGTTTGTAGATTTTCAGCTGCCTTTCTCAATCGCTAAATATAATTAAACTTAGAACACTTGAAGTAAAAATGGAAAATAAAATCTCTCCTGAGCTTCACACTGTACTTTCATGCCCATGCTGACTTAACATGTAATATATCATCAAAGCAACATTACACTGATGATACAGAATTTATGAGGGATAACCTGTGTCTTATTAAATAGGAAGTTAAAAGCAACAGGGGAGAACAGTAGATGAGCACATTAGCAATGTTTTCCCATTTCTAGAAGCTGAGAAAACTAAGTGTGGGTTTTTTTTAAGAGGAGGTCTTTGAAAGGGAGATGTGACTGTTCAGATGGGACCTGGTTGGTAACATGCATGTATTTTTGCTGTTCAATTCTGCATCCTCTGAAATAAAGTGTTTTGTCCAACAGTCATTTACAAATATGAATCCTATCAACACAAATATTATTTGTTCTCATGATAAGCTTTTGCCTTCGTCTTTTTCTCTTATATGAGTTCTGACCAAAATGGCACATTCTCATTCGTATCTCTTTAGTCCACTTCTCTAGCTAGCCACATGTTTCTGCATATTTGAAAAGTGGATCATAAAAAAAACAAACCACTTCAATGACATTTGTATTTTACATCCAAGACTGCAGCTTACCATAGGATATTAAAGACACTGCATCTTCATTAGCTTAGTGCCAAAAGAACAGTAAGCACCTGCTGAGGGAGAAAGGTAGCTGCCTTCATTCAGGTGCAAGACCTCGCACTCGGATTTCTTGAACCTCAGGATGTCCACCTGGGCCAACTGCTCAAGCCTGTATAGGTCCATCTGGACCACACCCCACAGCTTGGTGTGATCAGTAAACTTGCTGAGGGTGTACCCGACCCCACTGTCATTGTCACTGGTAAAGTTATTAAAGAGTATCAGCCCCAGCAATGACTTTTGGGGGATACCACTCATCACTGATCTCCACCCAGGCACTGAGCCATTTATCATCACTCTCTGGCCTTGATCCTGCAGCCAGTTCTTCTTTCACTGAACAGCCAATGCATCAAATCCATATATTTCCAACTTGGAGAAAAAGATGTTGAGTGGTACTGCGTCAAAAGCCTTACTGAAGTCCAGATATATGATCCCAGTGGCTCTTCCCTTGCTCAATGATGCAGTTACGCCATCATAGAAGGCCTCTAGGTTTATAAAGCAGGACTTGCCCTTGGTGAAGCCAAGAGTAGAGCCTTGGTGGCTCTACTGTGTGACCTCCCTGTCCTCCTCGTGCCTTAGCATAGCTTCCACGAGGATCTGCTCCATGATGTTTCCCAGCACAGAGGTGAGACTGTGCACCAAACCTCTCTATAAAAACTCCTTCACACAGAGCAGGTGATGTTTCAAGGCTCCACAATCTCTTGGTGGTGGCGCGAACAGCGCATGGAAGAGAAAGGAGGAGGTATTTCTTCTGATGTTAAGGGCACGAGTGAGAATTAAGATGTGCAGGAGCAGGAAAAGTTCATTATGAGCTCATTCAAGGGAAGACATGCAGTGTAACTAAAAAGCTTAAAACTGACTAACAAAACACAGCTAGGAGTTAGGACAAAACAAGAAATGAAATTCTCTGTTCTTATCCCAAGGACAGCTCTGCATTTGCTTTAGGTACCTGGCCAGCAAGTAAGACAGATAAGAACAGAGCATATTACAGCAAAACCACAGTAATATTACCAAGGTGAACCTCCAGTTTAGATTTGTGCTTACACTGCATATGTGGGATTGTAGCGATGTGAAGCCTCTGAGCTTCATGCTCAGCCTGACCCTGCAGCACTGCCATGCAGCACACTGCCCGGCGGGAGATGCACACCCCCAGGCTACACACCTCTCCTTCTCTGCCAATTTACTGAGCACTCAAAATGAGCAGGAGCCCCGACTGCAGTATTCTGGCATTTCCTTCGCTGGGAAAAAAAAAATCTGTATGCCAGTGTGAATCTAGTTTTCAAGAAAACCTGTCAGAAAGGAAAATTTCTATTCCCACTCTGAGACATATGTCCCCCCGCTAGGCTTTGTAATGCTTCCAGATTCCGCTTTTATAGCTCATGATTCATGTACTAAAGAAAGCATCTTCACAAACAATTATTAAATAATTTATGATAACTCCCTAGTGAAAGAGGAAAATAACCAGAACTACCTACAGTTTGCCTCAGTAGTTTCATATGTCTATGAACCAGAGGAATTTAAGTGTTCAGGGGAGGGCAGGAGAATAATCCCCAGGCAACAAGCAATATCCAAGGACCTGGGAGATCAATCCTCTCTAGTGTATTTTTCTGGATACCCAGTACCAGTACCTGTGTGTGCCTGTAGCACTGGATCTGTGCATCTCCATCTGCCTCTCTAGAAGACACCGTGGTTCAACTACAACCTCTTCAAAACAAACCAACAAAGTAAAGTGGTTCAGAACAGCACCTGATTATATATTTATAAGGAAAGGAGATGAACCTGGACAGAAGTGACAGTATATTTTCTCCTAAGTGTCAGCTCGTGTCAAGGTCTTGAATCACCAGCTCAGCTCCTCAGAGAGAGCAGCTCCCACCTCCTTATGCTGTGTGGTGACATAGCTGACTCCAGGCTATGGAGCTGACAAACAGTGGTTGTTCAGCACGAAGCCAAGATCAACATGAAAACACACTTGAAACTACAAAACCATCCTATGCTGACTGACGGCACATCCTGATCACACAACCTTCTAACGCCTGCTTAACTACAGGAGCTGAGAATGGCATGCATTTATTTACTGGCACATGCCTTATTAATTTACCAAGATCTTACATAATGAAAGAAGCAATTTTGTTATGCATATTTCTTGGTCAACATTACTCTGCGCTGAAAATATCTCAGAATGATATTTATTATTTAATATCATATAAAGACATTAAAATTTAAATCTTTTCTTCAGGCTTCAGTATCCAATGGGAAATGACAAAATTACCTCAGTTCTGGTAATGGAAATTTACAATATCAAAATGCATCAACCATCCTAAAATAAAATCAAAACAAGAGGAACGGGATCGGTATGTACACAGAGTGCTATGGTAAAAAGGCTGGTGAGTCTGAGGACACCTCATACATGCAAACTGTCACTAATTCTGAATGCTGGCTGCCTAGGAAAGAAAAAAAATCAAACACCTCCCCATTACCAAATCAGTACTGCGAGTGACAACGACCTTCACAACCTCCCTGTACTTTTCACAATTTATACCTAATTTACGCAAAATACATGAATCTAATTTATACTTTTTGTTTTTCCTCTCCTTTTCTGGGCAGTGCCCAGATAAGAGCTGCAATAACAAAGGTGAGTGCTGGAAAGCCATGCAAAAGCAAGATCATGCAAGGAAGCTGTTTGCATTTAGTGATAAACAAAATGTAAATGAAAGTATATCGATACCCATTTCTATAATGCTGCTTACACAACTGTTCCGATACATGGATTTTACTGTTTCCCTTACCCGTATCTTCACATCCTTAATGCTGTATCTCAATAGATTTTCTCTGCTAAAAACACTTAATTTGGTTTTTTTCACTCCCATGACTGACGTTTATGTATGACCTTGAATTGAATGCCATTGTAGCAAGCTGCCTCTCACCATGGGAGTCCTCTTTTTTTATAGTGCTTGAGCACAGTGTCTTTGATTTGGTAAAGCAGCACTTGAAGAGCTTATGCAGCACTCCGTAATTTTCTGCAACCACAGAGGTTTACAGTTTGTCCAAGCTTCAACAGGAACAGCAGTATTTTACACACGCATAATATCCTTTTAAGAGAACACTTTTCAAAGGGCTTTGAAGACAGTGAGCTTCACAACCCCCTGAAAGGTGCCTAAGGACGATGCAGGCATAGCTGCCAGCTCCCAATGGGGGCCAGACTCATCAGGCATTTAACAGTGCACAGGGAAAACAACACACCCAACTGAAAGTACTGTGACACTCAATGTTTAACAGACTTCTTTTTTCTGATACAGAGCCTCTTTACGATATGCTTGGACAACTGACAAGCAACAGCATCAGTACTCACAGGTCCCATACACAACTCTCCATTTTCCCCACGTAATTACAGCAAGGGATGACAAAATCCCAGCAGGATGCAATTTCACTTAGATGCCTTTCATAAACTGAGTGGAAACACCTTCAACTCAAAGTCTCATCCCACCTCAGTGCAATTTCTAAATAAAAAACAATCACTGAACTAATGAAGTTGTCCAGAATTTCAGAGAACTGTGCTGTACGTTTAGTCGAATATACTCAGATTCAGATGAAGTCTGCTTTGCAACCAAATGTGAAATAATCTTTTTCTTTTTGTAGCAAAAACAATTAACATGATGCCACTTAAATGGCACTGCGTGTATAGCTGAAATGACTGAATAAGCAGTGATGAAAAAAACATCTCCGCTTACTGTGTTTTCTGTTGTGTAGTGGTTCTAATTCAAAAGTACATCATCCAGGCAAAAAACAAAATAAAATTGGAGCAGGGGCTGCCCAAGTCTGTCTTCAGCCATCTCACTTACATTTACGTTACCAATGCACTTGGCAATCTATCAACCGACTGTGCTCTTCTGTGTCAGACATCAGAAGAAACAGAAGTAACCCAATTACCTCACACGATTGGTTTCCTATTTCCATTGCCATTAGTTATCTGCAGATTCAGCTTTCTATCCAGCAGATTTACAGGCAAGTATAGCGTCTGAATAAAGGCTAAGCTTTACTTAGTTCAATCAGGCCTACAAACAGCGAGGTCCCTACACCTTAGGAGAAGGAGGATGGGCTATGCTGTAGTTGCTGTGTTCCCTCCTGATTTTCCATGAGCTGCTTGCATCTCAGAAACCAGGACTAAGAAATGTTTCCAATTGCACAAGCCTCATTGAAAAGGAACAGCTTTTCCATCTTGAGATTTTGCAATTAATCTTAATTAAAGGAATAATCCTGCAAAATATGCTGAAGGAGAGAAAGCAAAATGTGGTATATTAAGGAACTTTGACATAGATGGCTGTCCTCAACATGTTAACTCATAGCAAATAAGATATACTGTGTTTATTCTAATGGTTCTAATTGTAATAGTTGCTTAAATTGAAAAACAAACAAAACAAAACTTTTTGTGATTATCACTAGTAAGAATAAAGCTAATTAGGATTTATATATATTCTATATATTAGGACACAGGATACAAGCAGATTCCGTTTAAAGCCATACTAAGTGCTTATGAACACTTAGCATTCACGTCAACCCATACCTGCTGTACACTCTTCAGTACCGTAAGGGCCTCTCCACCACTGCAGGCACCACAGCTCCTTTGTCCTCCCACACACACAGCTGGGCATGCACACTGCTGCTTCTGTTTTCAATCCAGAAGAGGCTTTTGGGTTTCTAGCTCCCAGCCCTCCCTCCCTCACAGAGGCCCAGACCTTCTCCTTGTGCCTGAGTGACAAACATTCTCTTTCCTTTCCAGCACCTGGCTTTGTAAGGATTCCTGTGCACTGTTTGCTCTGTGCTTTCTATGACAGAGGTTCTTCCTGCAAGTTTCCCCTTAGTCCACTTTTTATTTCTCCCAACTCGGTTTCCCAGTCTCCCCACTCTCCTTGCATTAGGGGTTTGCATGCCTTCTATTTTCCCAGTCAAGCTGCAGCCTGACAAGCACCGAGAAGAGTAGGACAGCTCTATCTCTGCTAGCAATGCCCCTACAGATGAATCCCTGGAGTTGACTTGCCCTTGTTGCTGCCACGGTGCACTGCTGATTGACGTCCCAGTCGTGACCCACCAGGTCACAACTTTAGGACTCCAAGGTCCCTTTCAGCAAGGCTGCTCCCCAGCCACAAAGGCCCTAAGCAGCAATGGACTTTTTGGATATGTCATCCCAGGTGCAGGACTTAAGATTTGTCTTTGTTCAATTTCATGCAGTAATCATCAAATGAAAAGATAAGCTTTAACCCTTTTTCTCCTCCCCCCATTCCAGCATCCTCTCGTTCTCCTTTCAACCTTATTCACTTCTGAGTTTCCACACTTCTTACCACTGGATGACACCAGAGTCTTCAAGGGTATGAATAAAACCCACAAATAACAACTAACCGGTAGAATTACTGATCATTTTGCTGACAAAATGACTTGAAGCCAAAGAGAACAAAGAATATGTACGCAACGCACGAGAAAGTATGTTACATTGCGTATACGCAAAACACAAAAATACAGTGGCAGCCTCTGCAGGAACAAAGGCAGAACACAGAAAGGGGAACACTGCACACGATTCCCACCTGAGCCTTTCCACACAAAGCAGCTGATGCCAAGGCACCAGTCTGTATCCCATCCCTTTGCCCCAGCACTGGTGCTCCCTTCAGCCCTGGAGTGGAAACGAATTCACACAGTGGAGCTTCATATGCCACATTTCCTTCAGTCTGTGATCATTCCCCACCCTCTTTCCATATGGGCAAACTGCCACTGAGGTTATTTAGCAAACTGTACTCCATAAGATGAAAAGGCAATGCAAGAAAGCGCATTATTATTCTAAGAGATTTGCATGGGTATAATCAAGCTGTTGGTCAGTTGCAGTAGTGACTCAAGCTCTAAGCAGGTGGAAGCTAAGCACGTATTTTTAACTCTTATTTTAATGACATCTTTCTCATTTACATCAATCCAAAACACGAGTTTAGGAAAAAGGCAAAAAAAAGCCAATCAACCAACAAAATCTAACGAAAACCTCCCAGTTGCTTCTACAGCATCAGGCATCAGACCTGTTTAACTTCTGAATTATCAGTTATTGAGCTCAATACAATAAGCCTTGAGGCAATGCACAGAGGTACCTCAGAGGGAACACAACAAGGTACACATAAAACTTTAAAGAACTGCTGTTCCTACCATGGAAAAATAGACTCTTAGCCACCCATCTCAACTACTGTACAAACAACCTGAAGAGAAACAGGATTGCCCTGCTACATGTATGCCATAAAACATATTTTAAGTATTTCTTTTATTATCTCTGCAGCTTTACCTCATACTAGGCCCACAGAAAGAACGTGACAAAGTGGTAAGTTTTGAGAGTAGCCTTTGTAAAAATGGGCAAGGAGACAAGTTACGATTAAAAAAAATTAAAAAAGAGCAATTATTATCCCCAATTCACAGAGCAAAATGGAAGCATGGAGAAATAAAGTGGCTTTTCACTTTTATCTAAGAGTACATACCACAGTAATTGCATAATTCCAAAGTTCCTAATTCATTCTCTGGCAAAAACAATCTCCTTATGCCACGCAATTACAAGGATGCTGCACGCTTATTCATTCTCTCAGTTCCATTATTAGTTGAAAAGCACCAGTACTCAACCAGTCCTGCAACAGCTGTCAGCACTCAGTAGTGCCAAAGCCCTTTCCACACGATTTACACCAGTGAGCATGGTTATCCCATCCAGAATTCACGCTGTGTGAGCCATACCAGGTGTGCACTCTGGGGCACACAGGTGGAAAAACAGCAAACAGGGATCTCTGCAGCAATGTAACATTTGTCTTTTCCGAAGTATTCAAGAGCAAAAATAACCAACTCTCTGATCTTGTGCAGACCCTAGAAATCACTGGGTGAGGGTGGCGCAAATACCCAGCAGAAGGAAAAGAATTTTAAGCAATGAACTACAAAGGCTTTATTTCTTTAAACATGACAAAATATTGTGAGGACGAAGTTTATTAAAAAAAAAAAAAATCATAATGAAGAGAACTTTCATGCAAGTTTCCCCATGTATTTATGATATTAAATTTGTAAATAAGCATTTCAAGGGATGGAAGAGACCCTCAGATGAGATACTCCAAAAAAAGCCCTTGCCTCCAGAATGTGGGACACTTGCAATGTTAAACGAATTATACATCACAGGAGTCACAGCAGACAAATTAATTTGTACAGGTTATCTACCTTGCAGCAGCTCCACAGATTTTCATGGCTTGTGAAATGCTTGAAAGGTTTGCTACAGCCAACCTTCTCCCTCGTCTCCCTTCCCCGCATTATTCCAGTTTATTCTTGTATATAGGTCAAATTTTCATGCAGAAAAGACCCATATCTTTCTGTGATATATAAGGCCACAGATGTTAAGTTTTTAAAGCTTCACCAACCCCATGACAATTAATTTAATTTCACAGAAAAGTCTTTAAATAGATTCTCTTTGTAAACGGCATGAGACACTTTGATATGAAAAACCACTTTCTGCAGTGATGTAGGACCGCTGATTTTCAGGAAGCATCTGGTGTACCCAATTTTCTACAGTAACCAAACATACCTTTTCATCAGTATTTGAGAAGTAAGGGTGAATCTGTGCATACATAATGTTCACTGATAAATCCACCTTTCCTCAATGAGAGTGAGTAACAACCTATTGAGTAATAATACCTACGCAAGGTAGGTACTGCAAGTGAGATTTCGAAGCATTAAGGATTTCTGTATCATGCCCTCAGATTACCTGGCATGAGTTAGAAAGAAACAAGTTCCAGACATTACAATTAAAAGTGATAGCTTGGGTAAGAAAATCAAAGACAAAACCCAAAGACTCTTGAGAATCATCAACTTTCTAACACAAACACACACACAGTAAGATAACATTTATTTATCTAGCTGCAAAATTGCTGTTACAAAACAATGAAAATTGCTGATCTTGGACTTGAGTTATGGTTCATAACGTTTCAAATAACTTTTAGAAACTGCCTAATTTCACACTGATTCAATTTAAGACTCACATACATTTATACGCTGCCTGATGGATTCTTATTAGGTGAGCTGTAAGTTCTGAACTGCTAAGCAGAAAGCTCTATTGGAGTAAGCATTACAGAAAGAAGGAAATATTAGATCTCAGTATATGCATACTGGAGAAATAGTTCCCAGTCATCAATTTTCCAAAAAAGCATAAAAAATACAGACAGTGTGCTTCTACCTACTTTGTGTATTTCCAGATGCCAGGTATTTTTCACTTAATTGACAATCTGCTAACCTGCTTTAGCATTCCTACTGAACCCAAAGAGCGATGGCCAGATGGAAGAACACACATGTTTCTGCTGCAGGCCTTGAAGCACTACAGTTCTATGGAAACTAAATGTTTGTGAGATTCATGAAATAAGGCCCTCTCCCAAAAAAAACAAGAATTAACACGAGTGTAAACCAGATGCCCTCCTTTTCCTTTCTCCAATAGGAATCAAAGGCACCTGTCCTGGGATGCAAGAAGAGAAGAACCATGCAATGAATGACTCCCACAGCAAAGAGTAGCTCAGGCAGTTAAGACAGATCAGACATCCTTGAAGGAGTAACAAAAATGATCATCTCAAGCTCCTCTTCAAAATATAACGTGAATTTATCTCATAAAAGCTGGACTTCAGCTTGAGCTGAAGTGTATCCATGCATCTGACAGGCTTTTTACATTCCCTAAGTTAAACACAAGAAGCTGTTGCCAAATGCACTTTGGCATAGAACTTCCTAATGGTCAAAGGACAACTAATGCGCACTTG
This sequence comes from Alectoris magna, assembly GCA_030625065.1. Taxonomy (NCBI): domain Eukaryota; kingdom Metazoa; phylum Chordata; class Aves; order Galliformes; family Phasianidae; genus Alectoris; species Alectoris magna. Next base: position 3,414,761 of record CM060575.1, on the reverse strand, counting down.
AAAGAAAAAACTGAAGAAGCTCATTTTCCAGAATACTACATTCTTGTTCTGTTACAATCACTAGTTCTACTACATGTATTGTTTGAAGGCTTTCTTTTATTAAATAGCTAATACTACAACAACAGTCCCCCAAAACACCTCAAGAAACTTTTGGAGATAAAGCTCCACGTAATCAAAAATGAAGAACTGAAGTTAATTGGTCATCACTTCTTGAAATTTCATATATTACACTACAAGAGCATTGCATTATGCTCTGATTAACACACGAAGCATAGAAGTCAATGAACCGAAAATCCTAAGAGCTTGCAGTTGTGCTAAGCTACCTCTGTTTAGAGACACATACTAAACATATTGGTAAGTATGGTATTGCCCAGAATAGATCCATAGAGACTACAATGTTATCACTTGCAACACCTCAATCAATGTAAAAAAAAAAAAAACATATTGAAATTTTGATGGAGGGGAGGAAGACCAGAAAATTGGCAACATCACTTTAAGTGTTATGCACAAGAACTTTATTCTGTTTCATTAATTCAAATGTTTTCCTGTTGATTACGTTATTAGGTCTGGGTAGGTATATAGGAGATAAAAAGACCCATAAAAGAACACAGATAATCTGAAACCAAAGTGGTACGGTAATTACTTAGAAGTATAAAATTTAAGATATGAAAATTGTAGGCATGGAGGGGTGTATAAGTTACGACAGCACTAAGCTATAAAAAACATCTGTTGTGTTGATAAGGAATGAAAATTTAAATAAAAACATTTCCTGGTCTGCTAAGCTGTAACAATATTCTTTTGTTTGTAATCCCCGTAATTTAACTGCTTGACAACTTCATTCACCCTTAGTAGCAAACACAGATATTGATTATCTCCAAACATCCTAACGACTGGAGACCGGGACACAAACCATAAATGTAGAGTTTCTGGTTCCAAGTGAAATTATAGCCTGCCCTACAAGATTGCACAATAAATCAGAGAACAAATCAGCCAACATAGGGCTCTGGGGTCACTGAAGTGATGTTGACACATTACAATAATGAGAACTTGAAACACCTCATGCCCTATTGATTTTTAAGTTGAATCATTGCCACTGCAGGAGATTACAAGACTGTGTACTGGAATCGTGACCCACATGGGAGAAGCTGATGAAAAATACAAACAATTGCACCAAAATAATTCTTTACCTGTGCCTATTATAAATGAATACCCTTCCTTCTGCCCAGAAGGTCTCAGTTTGCAATTCAATGAGCATTTAACTGCTTAGCCATCTCACTTAAAGCATCCTTCCCTTTCTATTTTCTTCTATATCTGTATTAATTATGTATATAAAGACGCAGATGTAAAGTCACACTTTAAAACACCCCACAGAAACTGCAAAATAGATAAATCAGCGCACAAGAAATGCTTTTTCATGTCAAATAGCTTTCGTGTTTCATTTAAAAGCAAATTATTCTACAATACAAATTAAAAAAAAAATCCTAATAATAATCACTGAAGTATTTCCAACCTCGAATATTCCATGTAAATACCAAAAGCTTTTCCATCAGCAAAAGAAAAAAAGAAAACTGTTCCTCTCTTTCTTCTTTTAATTCCACCTGACAGCACTGAGAACCAGTGAGCTACCGGAGAGGTGACCAGTGACACAAGATAATCACAGTCCTGTCACGACACAAAGGAGCAGTTAAAATTTGCACTGCGGTGAATTACTTTACGAACACATCATTCTGCTTAAGGGGAGAAAATAATACCTTTATTATCACAAACATCCAAGAGACCTTATGCTACCCGACGGAAGTGCAAGTAAAGGGAAAAACCATTTAACTACTGCGTCTGTAGTAAGTAATACTTGAAGCTCAGTTTTATTCTTGCCAGAAAATAAGCATTACTATGGTCCTCCTAATAAAGTGTACCTTTTTGTCAACTTAAAAAACAGAAGGAATGGGCTAATAACATAAGGAAGTGAAAGGATAACTCCACAAGGAACATAGTAACCTGTGGCAAACAGAAGAAACCTTCACCTCTCAACGCACTTACTAGGGAGAGGAATTAGAAGTTAGTTAAATCTATCCTAAAGAGCAGCTCCTCTTAGACTCCTTGGAGATATGTTTTTAAGCAGTAGCTTTGTGCTTGGCATTCATTTCTTTGTGAGGGAGGGGGATGGAAATCTCAAATGGTTTCTCAAATAGCAAATTGTACACATCAGCTGCACAGAGCACCATAACAACAGCAGCAGCAATCATCATTCCGAAGGGAAAAAACACTAAAACACTTCATGGTAGCACTTCCTGTGGAATAACTGGGGGTCTACTGGCAATTTAAATTACCAAAAGACAACACAGGAACTGTGGTACACGACAAGCTACCATAAAAGCAATCTTTTCCTGGAACAAAATTTCCCATCTTTTACTCCCCCTACAATGCTGGTAACAGTTGGGAAATGTCATCAAAATAAAACTAAATAAAGACGATGCTCAAAGTTTCACGAAGAGAACAAACAACAGGAAGGAAAACAACCAACATTTCGCCACATGTTGAGACAGGAGCACACACATACATGTGGACGAGAGAAGCCTGTCCAGCTTCCTTGTTGGTCACAGCCTGTTACATCAGAGGTGACAGCTACAGGACCCAGGGTGCTGAACTGCTTTGGGCTGTAAGGACACGACGGACTTCTGCAGTAGTGAGAAGCAAAACGCACTGGGCTTATTGACACAGTCTGTTAGACCTGGGCATGTTTTTCACTTGTTGATTGACTCTGTTCTGAGAACCAGCTCTCTCAGATGAGCCACTATATCCAGTGCTCTTCTTGTAGCTCTGCAACTCCCACAGAAACCAATGTCAAGAACTGCAACAATACCTTAAGTATATTTTGTTAACACTGATCTTATTTAATGATCTGGAAGAACTGTTAACAATTTTCACAATCATTTAACGCTAGGCAGCATATCAGGTCACCTCTTTACCATTTTCATCACAACTGAAGGGAAATAAGTAGATGGGATAGTCTATTGAAAAAGACCTAACACTGAGGCTGCTTATTTTTTTAATGGAAATGAAAAGGCGAGTCAAAATAAATACTGACAGATGGTCGAGAGCACCAGAAAGTTCAGCTCTCTTTCTCATGAAAGAGGACAAGAACGTGCAATGAAAATTAACAGAAAAGCACAGGGACATCACCCCTCCCTCTGCAACCTGTTAGTATTTTTCTAAACACAACAGGTATAACATATAATGGTAGAAATCACTGTCAGAGTGCGTTACCATAGTTGAGTACCCACAGACATTTAAAGACTGATCAAAATGGAATTAAATCTTGATATTCTCACATCAAAAACCTGTTCCCTTAGGGATTAAACTCATCTTCTCAACATGGACTCAAGACAAAGCTTACGGGGTGTTCCAGATGTGCTTCTGGGACAACTGCAAAGATTTTCATCTGAACTACCTGGCACGCAATGCCCCGTTATGCAAAAAACCTACAGAGATATGAAATAAGCTCAAATCTGATTACGGCGTTGTATTTCTCCACATGGGGTTCTTTGTCTTTCTTTGGCAAAGCTTTCAGAAACACTTGATAATTCACATCATACGACCCGAGTACTTGTATAAATTTGTGTGGTTTCCATTATTTACTTTGCAGTATCGAAACAGACACAGGATTCTGTAGTTAGCCACAAGATGTCACTGTAGCTAAATTCAAATTTGAAAAATTGCATATTTATCTGAACTACAAAAAAAATCAAATGTTGAGGCATTGTTAACTTCACAATTGGCTTGCTCCTTTAAGAATATCACAGCAGAGCTTAACTTAGCCAGAAGATACCACATCTTTCAGACTGTCCGACTAAAAACAAAATGATCTGAACACAACCAGTTAATGCAAAATCATTGTAATACTGTCAATACTAAAATACTTCCGCTATTTACTAACTCAAGAGGTATCGCTGGCATATTTTTGTATTCTTACCTCCTCCGAGTTTATAAATCTCATTAAGAACATCAACACGTTATTATAGTACATTAAACTTCTAAAAAAGATCAAGTCTGCCCTCATAGCAACGTGGAATTTTACAAAAATAAACTGCATAACAGGCCCATGAGGCTGCTGAGGGATCACACCCAAATGGGGGAGGGAATCCTACCATAACCTGCTGTATAACCCTTCAGCACACGTCTTTTTGTGGTCTATCATTTTAAAACATAAAAAGCACTTCCTAGAAAATTCAAGCCCTGATCCAAAGGCTGAACCTCATTCAATCCTTTCTCCCAGTCACTCAAGTTGTACAGAGAATGGAGACCTGAGATAACAGAACCCCTGTAAAATATATCCTTTATACCTTACAACTAAAACTCCAACCATATAGATTCTTTAGAACTGGGTTTTGCTTGTTGCCATACCATTGACAAAAGACTCAAAGTAACTTTTCTTGAACGCTTCCCTTTTTTTTTTTTTTTGGATATATCAGGACCATTTTTACTCTATAATCCCTTTGTGCTCCTTACTAGCCCACTGTGCCCCATATTTGGGGTATGTTAAAAGCCACACTGCATCATCTTCCAACTTCACACACTATAACATGATTCATTCTTTTGTACCGCTGTGAATAAAAAGCTGTCCCAAACAAGGGGATAGGAAGCAGGTCCTTGTAAAGTTCAGCTCCTGTGAGTGTTTAAGGCTGTTTAATTTGTTCAAAAAAGTCCAGCAGGTCTATGAAAAACCACATAAGGAATAACAAATACACCTCCTTTGCCACATTAAATCTTAAAACAATAATAAAAGAAAGCAGAAATGAAAAACACTACAATAGGTAGAGGTGTTCTACTCAGGCTTCCCGTCTCTCTTACCATCTGTACTGACAATATTTTAACACTTCAACACAAGGAGAAATTAGAAAAGGTATCATAATTGTAAATATTGAATATGATTGCCACGTTGTCCCATTCCCTCCCTCATTTGTTGTAAGATACTGCAGTGTATCTTGTGCCTCTCTTGTTAGCATTTCATGGAGCACTTCCACAAACATACGTTTGTTCTTGTTCTCAGCACTTTGTTCTGTCACCGCGACAGATGGCTTTACGCTGAAGCATATGAAAATATTAAATCCTCCATAAACCTGTTGAAGTATGAAATGTCTGCAAGTAATCAGTATCTTGGCAACTACTTCTTTAATACAGATATTACAGAGTACTATGCAGTGTTCCCATACTGACTTCCGATTCGACATAGCCCACTCTAAACCTAGCTTTCTTTGAGCTTAATTAGTAGTAGCATGGCTTGATTGAACATGATGTCACCTCTAAGCAGAATAGCATATTTTACTTATTGTCTGCCTGATCACCAATGAGTGGTGAAAGCAAATAAGAAAATCTAGTCACAAAAGATAACTGTGTCATAGCATGAGGGAATCTGGAGCACAACAGGACTTGGTTTGCTTCTGTCTCCTCTCCGACATTAAGAAAGATGTGATATTTATTTTCAACAGCTGTTGGTAGAACACTGTCCTCACGGATTTGATTCATAATCAAATTCATAATTCAAATTCATAATCATAATCACATAATCTTCTATCCTACGGCAAACTGGCCAGTAGCTCTACATGCTTAAAAAGCAGAGTGCAAAGAGCATGTGCACCACGCTTATCACTCTCACGACACCTATACTAAACCAAGAAAGCTCACTTTGAGTTTGCAAACCAGAACTCCCCAGACAAGGATCAAGTGTGAACACCAACTGCTAAGGAATGCGTTCTTTTTACATCTATAGCTTCCTCATTCAGAGACTCTCAGGCAGGGACTGTTGATTCCTATAACGAAAGTACAGACTACAATATACAAAACAGCACAACAGAGCCCCAGGCCCCAGGGTGCTCTTACATTTCTTAAATAGTAAGTCTTCTGCTCTAATAAGTTCGGTGTAATTTAGTTTTAACACATAAACCTTAATGTTAAGTCACTCATAGATGATGGGAAAGTCTGTACAGTCGTCACAAAACAAACAAACAAACACACTCACAGAACATCATGAGTTCAAGGGAACCCCCAAGGATCACTGAGTCCAATTCATGGTTCCACACAGGACCACCCAAAATTCAAACCCTATGTATGAGAGCACTGATCAACTACTCCTTCAATGACCACCACCCTAGGAAGCCTCTTTGGTGCCCAATCATCTTCTGAGGAGAAAAAAAAACAAAAAAGCAACTTCTCCTAACACCCAGACAGATCCTCTCAAGAAACATCAACAAAGACATCACACAGACAAATGTAAAAAGAGGAAAGTTATTTATTGCAGTAGAAGCTGAAGTACAAGGGCATATGACAGGGCTTCAAGAAGACCAGGCCAAGGCCAGTGTGACTGCACCATCACCAACACTGCAAAACCCTGTGGACATGCAAAGGCTGGCACTGGCTGGAGTGCTGCGGGGTTCAACAGGCAACCCCAAGATGACCGCAACAGTCTTGATGCCACAAAGTCATGGAGCGTGACATCACCGGGCAATGGACTGTGACCTCACAGCTCTCCCTCTGCTCATACCCGGGCACAGCAGAGCCTGGCCCAGATGAGCTTGTTCCTGGTGTCTGGCTGAGCACGTTGGCGAGGTCTAGAGACCCAGCGAAGCTTTCTTGGTTTGTGCTGTGGGGCTCTGGGAGCTGCTCTCAGTGCCCATCCCCACAACATTGCCCCTGTTTCCCCGGCCCTGCCTGGATCAGGCAGCCGGGTCCTGACAAGCACGCTCGAGGCAGCGGAGGTGAGAGGTGGGGGGACACATCCCTGGGGCGGCAATGGGGCTCAGGGAGCTGCTAGGCCTGCATCTGCAGCCTGGGCCAGCAGGGAACGGGCTGGGGAGGGCTTCCTGCTGACTGACCGGGCCACAACTGCTGCCTGCCCCAGGACACACGCTGACTGCGGCCTCTCCTTCTTGCAGCGTTCAGGACTCACTGCAGGACTGCAGCAAGGGGAGCACGTTTCCATCTCCAGCTCCCCGGCCCAGAACTTGGCCATGGAGGAGGTGTTCTGCGCCATCTGCCGCGATGCAAGACCTGATGCCTTCGTGGTGCCCTGCGAGCACCACTTCTGCCTCCGCTGCATCCTGCAGTGGACCTTGAGAAAATTCACCTGCCCGCTCTGCAGGAGGCTCATGAGCACCGTCCACTTCTCAGTGCGGGCAGATGGCTCTCTGCCCTGTGTCATCGCGCTGCCATCCGAGTACGAGGCAGAGAGCCACGACACAGCCTTCCTGTGGGACGTCGCCGCCCCGCGCCCCGCTCCATCGGGCAGCCCCGCGGGGCGCAGAGAAGAGGAGCTCCTCGGCACGTCCCACGCGGCTCCCGGGGATGCGGCCGCCCGTCCCACCCGTACGCCCGTCCCCGGGGAGGCGCAGGAGCCTCAGAGGGAGCCGGAGCGGGAGGCAGCAGCGGCACCTTCGGCCCAGGCCTGCAGCCGCAGCCCCACCGCCGCCGAGCGGGGCAGGGACCGCTCAGCCCGGGGGTCCCGCCGCCCCAGGAAGAGGAGGGCCCGCAGCGCCCGGGGCACTTCGCAGCCCTGCAAGAGGCCGCGCCCGCGCCACCGTTAGCAGGGCTGCATCCGTCTTGGTTAATAAAAAAACACTGAAAACCACGCAGCTCTTCCACAGACTGTGCCTCAGCCCCACTCAGAGTTCAACGCGCAGCATGTGGGCGCTACCAGACACGGCGGCTGCTGTTCCTGGTCACGGGGCACAAGGGCTGGCGTTCAGTGTTCTCCAACAACGTTCCCTAGGGCTCTGCTGCTGTCACAGAGCAAAATTCAGCACTGCCCTCTGCTCCCTGGGAGGAGCCACAGCCGCCATGAGGCCTCCCATCAGCCTACTCTGGGATGAACGAACCCAGGGACCTCCAATGATCCTTCACCTTCCTGACCCTTCGCAGCCCTCCTTTGGGCACTCACTCGTGGTTTTACTTGTTCTACACTGCGATGCCCAAAACCACACACAGTGATCGAAGTGAGGATGCACCAGCACAGAGTGGGACAACAATTCTGAAAGCATTCACATTATTCCTTTCATTCTTTCATTTGTTTCATCACAGCCTCACTTCTCCAGCGCTTCTGTACGTTTCAACGAAGAAATTTAGCAATGGGAACATGAACTTGCCAAAAAAGAAAAAAGAAAAAAAAAAAAAAAAGAAAAAAAGCAACCAGAAGATTGCGGTGCTACGGACTGCAATTGCAGAGGCAGGCTGGGCAATATCAGCCACACTCGCTCTCCCACTGCCTTCAATTCCTGTTCTTCAACTACAACTCAGTAGCACCTTTTAAGTGAAGGCTTTTGAAACACGAACACTGCAGGATATTTCGAGTGGGTAAATCAGTGCAGGAACTGCTGTGAGTTCAAGTTGAAGAAAATGAAAACATCTGGAAATTAAAATAATAAATAATCACAGATATGAGCGCTAAGATTGCAATGTACTACATTGACTGTTTATCTCCTAAGTAGAATCACTTCAGGTTTAGTGAGGCAGAAGCTTTCCACAATCTGTGAGTGTACCAGGGACATTTACCCAGACGTGCTAAAAGACAATCAGGAATAGAACAGGTACAGTAATGATAATCGTAGCTGGGGTCTCACACATCCCAGCAGCTCACCCTCACACTGCAACAGCCAGCAAGCATCTCCACATAGCTTGGAAAAATCAGTATTGCCCTTGGATATGGGTAATATTGACAGGCAGACTTGAAAGTCTGGGATCATCCTGTGGTCTGAGGCTTATTTTTTCTTAAAGTACAGTCAGTAGATTTAAATCAAATCACATCCAGTCAAGTAAAATCACAGCAATAGCAGAGTTCACAATTTGGCAGCAGTACTGACTGTAAGAAAAGAAAACTGATTAAAACATACCTGGAGCCCAGAAAGACCATTTTCTCCACGTGTAACAAAATATCCATTAATTTAGTAATAAGAGTCAGCTTGTAAATAACATTTCACAATAATAAAAGTTGCTTTTACTTGCTGCGCATCCAGCTCTGTACAAAGGAATGTTGGATTTTGGCATGTTTCACACTTTGAGCTTTACTCTCTCTCTTCCCTCAGCTATTTGAGCAAATAACAATCCAAGTGTCTTAAAGGAAAAGAATCCTGCACATAGACTGTGAGGCTTGATATCAGAAGCCATAAGAGCCTTTCGGATTCAGAAAGCAGTACTGATAAGCACTGACGCATTGTTCTAGTTGAGTGTTTACACCACAGTCATTGAAGGACCTAGGTTAAAGGTCCGATATGTAAGTTACTTTGTATGTAATACCCAAATGAACTTACCCAAAGGCATTAGCATTTCTACTACATTTTCCACACAAATTGTGTATCACTATAATACATGTCAAAAGTTATTGAAAAGTCATTCCTGTACTAGGATGAACTTCAGACAGTTTCCCATCAAAGCAACAAGGAAATACACAGTGTTTATTCCAGGTAAAACAACCCCTGTTTCATAAACAGACAACACATGCATGCAATATGATATAACGCCATCAATGAAAGAGATGCAAAAATCTACAGAGATTCAACCCTTGGGAGAGGTGATGTCTTTCTTGTTAGGAAATGAATTTAAGATGATCCACAGTCAATAAAACATTTCTTATGAAAAGTTAAAAACTCCATTAAAATAAAAGCAAACATTCATTGTTAACCAAAAAGGAGAGATTGGTAAGACTAAGAAAACTTCTTTACAATACCAAAACACACCCAAGACTAATATGAGCATTTAGTCAACAAAACCCAATTCCTTAGTCCGCAATTGCCTGCCCTCAAACTCAAGCACTGCATTATTCAAGGTTGTATTCCATTGCACAGCAAAGTCAGAAGAGAGTCCCAGAGATTCCACCCGCAACATGATGGAAAGCGCAACAATGACAGCAGAGTAGTGAAGTCCAAGGCTGCAACAAGAGAGGACAATCTCAAATACAACAGCCACAAAAATAAAATAAAATAAAATAAAATAAAATAAATAGATAAGTAAATAAATAAATGAATGAATGAATGAATGAATGAATGAATGAATGAATGAATGAATAAGAAGCTGTTTACCTTCAGAAGACCTCAGATACACAGGAATCTCCAGAAAAATATCCTTATACCCACTACAACCCTTAAATGAGGTCTGGGAAGGGGTGGATCCTGGCTCAACCCCTTCCAATCACTCAGGTGCGTGCAATGAACTCCCCTGGGTTGGCCTTGTCTTCCTACCAAGTGCTCAATCACTGTTTCAAGCCCTGACTTACCATTTCCACTACACTCCAGACCTTCACAGAGTGAACCAATGATTGGGCAGGTTAAAGGTAAGCCCCTTCCATTACTGTGATTCAGTACACCGCAACACTTGTGCAATTTGCCAGTCAAAATGTAGACTGACAAAATAGGAGACGACTGATGATTGGTTCCTGGTTGAAGTTCACGTCCTTTTGTGGGCCAGTGCTTGATGGTTCTCCTGGAGTCACATAGTTGTCTGGACCAGGGAAGGATTGGCTTATGTTCCATCAGTCCCAAACAGTCCACCGCTGGGTGTGACACTGATCTTACAGTGACACTGGAGCATCTTGATGCCACAGAGAGACATTTCTTGAAGGTGAAGAACAGAAGCAACTCAAGAATAAACCTGGAATAATTGTAACTAGATTTATTCTATATGATTTTTAAATATTCCTACTCCTTGAATGTATATTCACAAAGCAGTCTGGAAAGAACCTTACAGCTCATCTAGCTACAGCCACCCTGCCATGGGCAGGGACACCTCCCACTGGGCCAGGCTACTCCATGCCCCGCCCAGCCCAGCCTTGAGCACTGCCAGGCATGAGGCGCCAAAGCTCCCCTGGGCAGCCTGTGCCAGTGCCTCACCAACCCCAGAGGAAAGAAGTTCTTCCAAATACCCAACATAAATCAATTCTCCTTGTCCTATCACTTTGCACATGATAAAGTGCCCCTCTCTAGCCTTCTCAGGCTGAACAGGCTTCCCTAGACAAGACCAAGCAAGAGCCTTGACGCCACAAAGTCATGGAGCATGACATCACCGGGCAATGGACTGTGACCTCACAGCTCTCCCTCTGCTCATACCCGGGCACAGCAGAGCCTGGCCCAGATGAGCTTGTTCCTGGTGTCTGGCTGAGCACGTTGGCGAGGTCTAGAGACCCAGCGAAGCTTTCTTGGTTTGTGCTGTGGGGCTCTGGGAGCTGCTCTCAGTGCCCATCCCCACAACATTGCCCCTGTTTCCCCGGCCCTGCCTGGATCAGGCAGCCGGGTCCTGACAAGCACGCTCGAGGCAGCGGAGGTGAGAGGTGGGGGGACACATCCCTGGGGCGGCAATGGGGCTCAGGGAGCTGCTAGGCCTGCATCTGCAGCCTGGGCCAGCAGGGAACGGGCTGGGGAGGGCTTCCTGCTGACTGACCGGGCCACAACTGCTGCCTGCCCCAGGACACACGCTGACTGCGGCCTCTCCTTCTTGCAGCGTTCAGGACTCACTGCAGGACTGCAGCAAGGGGAGCACGTTTCCATCTCCAGCTCCCCGGCCCAGAACTTGGCCATGGAGGAGGTGTTCTGCGCCATCTGCCGCGATGCAAGACCTGATGCCTTCGTGGTGCCCTGCGAGCACCACTTCTGCCTCCGCTGCATCCTGCAGTGGACCTTGAGAAAATTCACCTGCCCGCTCTGCAGGAGGCTCATGAGCACCGTCCACTTCTCAGTGCGGGCAGATGGCTCTCTGCCCTGTGTCATCGCGCTGCCATCCGAGTACGAGGCAGAGAGCCACGACACAGCCTTCCTGTGGGACGTCGCCGCCCCGCGCCCCGCTCCATCGGGCAGCCCCGCGGGGCGCAGAGAAGAGGAGCTCCTCGGCACGTCCCACGCGGCTCCCGGGGATGCGGCCGCCCGTCCCACCCGTACGCCCGTCCCCGGGGAGGCGCAGGAGCCTCAGAGGGAGCCGGAGCGGGAGGCAGCAGCGGCACCTTCGGCCCAGGCCTGCAGCCGCAGCCCCACCGCCGCCGAGCGGGGCAGGGACCGCTCAGCCCGGGGGTCCCGCCGCCCCAGGAAGAGGAGGGCCCGCAGCGCCCGGGGCACTTCGCAGCCCTGCAAGAGGCCGCCCCCGCGCCACCGTTAGCAGGGCTGCATCCGTCTTGCTTAATAAAAAACACTGAAAACCACGCAGCTCTTCCACAGACTATGCCTCAGCCCCACTCAGAGCTCAACGCACAGCCTGTGGGCACTGCCAGAAATGGCGGCTGCTGTTCCTGGACACGGGGCACAAGGGCCGGCGTTCAGTGGTCTCCAAGAACGTCCCCTAGGGCCCTGCTGTTGTCACCAGAGAGCAGAGATCAGTGCTCATCCCTCTGCTCTCCTGTGAGGAAGCAGTAGGCCTGGTGTTGGAATGGTGTTTCAAGTGCCAAACCAGAGAACAGCTGTAGCCGAGTTGGATGGCCAGCAGCAAAAGCACAGAAACATTGAATATCCTGATTTGTAAGAGACTCACAAAGATCACAGAATGATGGATTGGCTTGGGCTGTAAGGGATCTTAAAAATCACGTATTTTCACCCCCCTGCCATGGACTGGTAGCCACCAGATTAGGCTGCCCAGGCTCCCATCCAGCCTTCAACCCCTCCAAGGATGAAGGCTCCCCTGTGAAGCCTGTGCCAGAACCTCAACCTCCTCTGAATTCAAAATGTCCTCCCAACATTTAATTTAAATTTCCTTTCTTTTAGTATGAAACCATTCCTCGTCCTGTCCCTGTCTACTTGAGTAAAAAGTTGGTCTCCCTCCTGTTTATAAGCTCTCTTTACCGTAGAGCTGCACTGAGGTCTCCCCAGAGCACCCTCTGCTGTAGAACCTTTCCCTAACCACTCCCCAACCCTCCCCTGACAGCTCCATGCCATTCCTCAGGTTGTAGTCACCAGAAAGCAGAGCTCAGCACTGCCCTCTGCTCCCTGTGAGGAGCTGCAACCGTGCCTCTGAGGCCTCTCCTCAGCCTGCTCTGCTCTGGGCTGAACAAACCCAGGGACCTTCTCCGCTCCTCACACACCTTGCTCTCCAGACCCTTCACCATCTTTGTAGCCTTCCTTTGGACACTATCCAATAGTTCTATGTTCTTCTTATTTTGTGGTGTCCAGAACTGCATGCAGTGCTGAAGGTGAGGCCGCACTAACGCCTGAGCACAGTGGGACGATCACTGCTTTTGACCACTTAGCTATTTTTTGCTTAAATGTTTTTTGTTTTTGTTGCTTTCTTTTTTTATGTTTCAATTAAAAATAAGCATATGAAAAAGCTTTGTTACTTATATATATTAACTGTACTATATACTTTATATGTGGCCTATCTCTTCACTCGCTGTGGCCCAGGCAAGCCAAAAGGTTGGACACCCACACTATAATCTATCCAGCTCTCTGTCAGGTTTATCTGCACTCACGGGAATCAGCAGCTTATCTCAATTTAGTATCACCTAGCATCATTTGCTGACTTACTGCGCACTCAACTCCTGTGCCCAGGACACTGAAATAACTAAAATTAAAACACTGAAATACCCTAAAATTCAATCACGGGGAACCGCACTGGTGACTGGCCACCAGCCTGATGCAACCTCATTTATATGATGGGTCTTTGAATTCAACCCGTCAGCCAATTATTCACATGCTTGTATAAGCTGTATGCTAGACGTTCTGTGTATCAAAAGCTTTGTTGAACTCTCCCCAAAATCCACATCCACTGTCTTCCCTTGGTACACAAGGTGGGAAAGGTTGTTGTATGCATGCCTCCTATTTCACTGTACCTCAAATTAAAATTAGGCCCAAGAGAAGATCCAAGATCATACCAGAACTTTGTGGTAGGCCAGTATTTTCTTTTTGAGGGGGAAAATGTTTGTAATACAGAATCATTGCCCTCCCTCAATGATGCATAACAAGCAGACCACTGAATCAGAGCTTTAGTAAACTTATCTTCATGAAAAATACATACTAGAAATAGGTCTGCTGAGTGGGAAGTAACTTCAGTTTTTGAGACTTTGTACCTCAGAAGAAGGCACGTACAGGGATAAGATTTTTTGTTGCTGTTTATAAATTAATTCTATATTATGTCTTTAGATGTAAAAGCATATAGCTTCATTTTTCTGACGCTTGTTTTCTGAAACTTTCTGAAAAGCTTCCAGTGACACAAATCCTATAATCTTCCTAGACCAACTAATTAAATATTAAGTATTCTTACTAACAGCAAGTCTTCCTAATACCTATTTTTTCCTCTCTGTGCAATTAAAGCCCACAGATTCATGTCTTCTTCACTGCAGACACAGAGAAGAAAACATCAATGCTGTTACCTCCAAAAAAAAAAAAAAAAAAAAAAAAATTTAAAATCTCTTCCTTCAAAGAAAAACAGTCTACTGTCTGTAATGTTGAGAGATCAAATGAAACATTTGATACCAACTCAAGTCAAATTTATTCTTGTAGTTCTCCTTCATGCAGGAAACTAAAAGGGAAATTTCTGAGTAAAAAAAAAAAAAGGGATGATTCCTTTTAAAATGCCAAAATGAAACACCAAAGTTGTAACGCTATTACTTTCTTTCCATCCATGTTACCAGCTTTATTAAAATATTGATAAAATTTGTTAAATTTCTAAAATAATTAAAAAGAACCCTCGGCCTCCCAAGATTTCTCTGTCTTTATGCTTCACAGACAGAAATACTTGGAGAATTAAACATATATATCCTGCATGCCTTTTTAAAGATAATTCCCCATAAGAATCTCAGATCCCTCATCTATCTTTGTCTTCTGTTATCTTAATGGACACAATGCCCTTGGCTCCTCTGTAGTGCTATAAACTTGTAGAAAATAAGAACAGCCATTATTCATTACCTAAACAGAATTGGATAGAAGTTTCTGGTATAGATTTGGATCACTTTCCCATAGCTTTTTTCCCCTATCTCCCCAAACTGTAGAAGCATTTTCCATTTCATCACTATTGTGCTTTACTTTCAGTTCTGAATTACTGAAATAACCTTTTGCTTGTCAGGTCCACTCAGTTGCTAACACAGGATCATAAAGTAATTTGGGCTGGAAGGAGGATATCCAGGAACAAACCTTCAGATCTTTTCTTGACACAGATGTTTTAAACTGGTCAGGTAGATTTATGATAAGAATATAGGAAGAGCTAATCAACTCTGGAATGCATCAGATGCTCACACGCATTAATATATTTGCACATACGCACTTCTACAAACTTAGGAGTGTATTAAGTTCTGAATTAAGTTTCTAATAGAGTTTAGGAAAATAATTAATTTCCTAATCTCCTTCTGATAAATAAATTCAATAGGTCAATTAGAGATCTCTAGTCAGCTATGAGAACCACAGTGTCAAATCTCTAAAAATGTCATATAATAATTATTATATAATCCTGAATATATTCCTAGCTTATGGCCATTTTTTGGTGCCCAGTCATTACACTAGTTTAACTCATTATTTTTATTTAAGAAAAAAACATTCAAAAAGCAGATCTAAGATAAGCAAAAACTCCCAAACCAAATGATGTGTAGAAAGGGTTTCTATTCAGGAATAGAAACACATGGCTAGTCAACATCAATTCACCAAAGGGAAATAACGTTTGATGAATCTGGTAGCCTTCTATGATGTCATGTCTGAGAGCAGGTCTGTGTCATGAGGAGAGAGCAGTGGATGTTGCCTACCTTGACTTCAGCAAGGCTTCTGACACTGTCTCCCATAACACCCTCATAGGTAAGCTTAGGGAGTGCTGGATCAATGAGAGGACAGTGAAGCGGACTGAGAACTGGCTGACACACCAGAAGGCTGTGCTGCCACTTGGCAAGACCTGGACAGGCTGCAAAGCTGGGGAGAGAGGAAATTTACAAAAATCAAAAAGGGCAAGTATACAGTCCTACACCTGAGGATGTAACAGCATGCATCAGTACAGGTTAGGGGCTGACCTGCAGAACAGAGCTCTGCAGAGAAGGACCTTGGTGTCCTGATCGACAACAGGTTGGCCATGAGCGAGCAGTGTGTGCGCTTGTGGTCAAGAAGGCCAGTGATAACCTGAGTTGCATTAAAAAGAACATGGCCAGCAGGTCAAGGGAGGTGATCCTCCCTCTCTACTCCACGCTGGTGAGGCTGTATCTGGAACACCGTGTCCAGTTCTGGGCTCCTTGATTCAAGAAAGATAGGGAACTTGTAGAGAGGGTACAGCAGAAGTCCACAGAGATGACTGGGGCCTGAAGCATCTCCTGCATGAGGAAAAGCAGAGGGACCTGGGACTCTTCAGCCTGGAGGAGACTTACAAATACCAAACGAGTGGGAGCCAAGTGGATGGGGCCAGGCTCTTTTCAGCACTGACCCATAACAGAACAAGGGGCAATGGACACAAACTGAAAGATAGGAAGTTTCATATGAACATGAGAAAAAAATCTGAGGGTGACATAGCAGTGGAACAGGTTGCCCAGAGAGGCTGTGGAGTCTCCTTCTATAGAGATATTCAAAACTTACCTGGACACTTTCCTGTGTAATGCACTCTAGGGATCCCACTTTAGAGGGTTGGACTAGATGATCTCCAGAGGTCTCTTCCAGCCCCTGTAATTCTGTGATTCTCTGACGTAAAGCCTTTCAATAAATACACGTTCTAAAAATTTCAGAAGTCTTAAAATTGAAATGTAAGATTATTTCACGTCTAATCTCACAAAATATTCTAACAACAAATAAATAGTTTCAGGTTCCTCCGTATCACAGATATCAAACTTTCTTGCGTACACAGCTGACAGCAGATAAATTCTTCAGAAAGGTGAGTCTCTTCCATTCATGCATGCTACTTGCCAATGCCATATGTAAAAAGACTGGGTTACATATGAAACATCAGAAGCCACAGCTGAACTGTGGTCAACAAGACTACAGTAACATAGGACACGCTGTGCTGGGAGACTAGAATAACTTTCAAAACGTGAACACTTGATGCTAACTTGAAAACATACAAGTAATGTAAAATAGTACAAAAGAACAGAGGTCTGATACGCCATTAGGGCTTGATCTAAATGTCACACTCAAAACAGACTTCCTATAGAGCGGCAGTGGTTCTTCACAGGTCCTGTGTCTCATCCTAAACAACATTATTCACTAAAATGACGCTATTTTTGTTAGCGCAGCATGTTCAAGTTCTCAGCAGCAGGCAAATAACTTTCCAAAGAAACCAGCAAGGATGTCCCACTTACGGCTCTCACTTAACTTAGTCTATATATATATATTACTTTTGAAGTTCAGAGCCACTAGATTCAGGTCACTTAGTCAGAAACAGATGCTCACATTTGCTTACTTATCTGGAAAAAAAAATCATCATCATCATCATCAAGCCTCATTCCTGAATTACTATTACTCATGTAATAAGTTCAGTTTTAATAAGGAAAAGATCTAAACTAGAAAACCATGAGCAGTGGTCCAGGAAGCACCACAGCACGAGTAAACAGAATGATTTCCATTTGCAAAGATGGAGAAGCTGCTCTTAAGCATTTCACCTCACGCTCTGTGGTACAAGCGGGGCATTCATACTTCTGCTAAAGCTGTGTTCAAGTTCAGGTTGGCTCATTAATTGTTGGTGTAAGAGTTGTTACTTTCCTCCCTTTCACTGCACAGTGAAATTTACAGTAACTTCTAGATATGAAAGCTGTTGAAAATGGTTTAATATCAAATACAAAAGATTGGATCTTATGGCCTTCAGGATGAAATGTATGGTTGGATCTCTAACCCCCTTCAGGAAAATGTTAAGTTCCTATTGTAAAACTAGTTGAAAATGAGTTAATTCCAAAATACTCAGCTGCTGTGTTTTTAATGATCTCTACTGAAATGTAAGTACATAAACAAATAAATGGTGAACTCAAGGAATACTAAGCTGAAGAAAGTGTCGGCATTTGATTCTACTGAGAATAAAATATTTAAATAAAAACTGCAGATGCAAATGCAAAGCAGGAGAGTTTCAAGAGCTCTCAAGATTCGGAGGTGTTCTATTTTGTCAACACCCAAAAGAAGACAACAATTTGAAGTCCATATGCATCTAAAAAAAATATTGGCAGCCTATTACATCAAGGCAGTAAAACAGGCTTTCTGTCATGCTTAATTGCTTCAACTCATAACCTTGTGCTGCAGAATGTGGACGTGGCTGCTGACTCCAGCAGTTTCTGCATTTTAGTACTTTAAAAAATTTTGTTGTGTCCATGTGTTTGTAAAAGACACCGAAGAAGCCTCTATGATACCAAATACTTTGATATTCCTGACTGTCAGAAAATATTCACTTTCCAGAAGCCTTACTATTGTGCATGACATCTGTAATTAACTACAGAGCAAAAATAAGTCTCTGATCGCAACCTGGTGGAAGAAGCCACACTGGGCTCTACTTTCAATGACAATGATGAGAAATCTCAGCCTACGTAATTTAACATGGTTAACTGAAACCCAATGAGGAACAAGCATTATCAAGGCAAACATAAAGCAGGAATGCTTACAATCCGGTCCCCCAAAGCAAACACATTCTCGCACTGTCCTAAAACAAAACTGTGTTCACAAGACAGATGAAAATGCTAACAGAAAAGAGTTGTCATTTGAATTTTTCTTTTCATCGAGTTAACCGTCAGCTATGTCATCCAAACCCAACCCGAGGGTATTTGAACTTCAGAGGAAACATGCTTGTGATGCACCTTTTTAAATGAGAAGTCTGCACTTTTTTCCTGTTCGGTGACTGTGCAGCTATGATGTGTCCAAAACGGCTTACCTGTAAAAATCAGTCACCTACTCATCAGTGTGCTCCAATGAATCTATCTTCTGCCAACTCAGCTTACGAGAACGATTCCTTGGTAACATATACCAAAGCAAAGTAAAAGGCAAATAACTCTTCTAAATGGATCTCAGATTGATGTGCAGTGCTAATGTTTGTGGCCGAATAAATAGCTCTGAAAAATCAACCCTTATTCGACCAAAGTTAATAAATTTCAAAAGTTATGCTTAGATCCTAGGAGATGCTATGAATTATATTCCGGTATTAAAATAAATGTATAACATACTGAAAGATCATCTCAAATAACAAAGACCCACAGCAGCATTCATCATCCCTAAACATGTGAGGTAATTGTTCTAAGGAAAGCTCCAAAACCCGTATCGCTACAGCAGACTAAAAGCTCGCTATTACTAGACTTGTGCTCTCTTAAAAATAACTCCTTTCTAGAATTGTGCTTAACTAAACTCAAACATGAAGAAAAGTTGAGCAAGATATTTCCAGCAGTTAACAATTCTTTACACATTTCCTCCCTGGTTTACTTTCCAGGCTGCTTGTTTCACAAACAGTACCAGAATAACTTCAAAGAAAGCAATAACCACATTTCTCTTTCTTTTCTTTTCCTTTCTTTTCCTTTCCAATTTGACTCTTCCTTTGCCATTTACAGCATGTTTGTCTTAATAAAATCAAGAAAGACATAACAGAAATACTTTTCATGGTAATAATGAAAATTCCTGATATCATAACGTGAGACCATTGCCCTTAGGCATTGTATATCATTTTGAATAGTACACGGTTTATCACTGAGTAAATCAGTATGTTTCTTGTCCTTGGTAAAATCTGATGTTTTATAAGCAAAACTGAAGACTTGTGTGAAAATGTTATCAACGAGCGTTGAACAATTCCCAGATAAAAGAACTAGAGAAGTTACTGGTTCAGAGTTACCAACTACAGCACCTTGCTAGACAGCCATACAAAGTGCTTTTATCCAACTGTTATTATGTCATTCTCTATTTACTGGTATTTAATAATGCTGAAAAACTTTCAGCTCAAACTTTCCAACACTGTGCTTCGAAGGAGGTATCGATAATTTTACTGATGTTTCCTGAGCTATCAGTTGGATCTCAACCATCCCAACCTGGATGTTGAGAAGGCAGTAAGCAAACGTCGATTCTCTTCCACATATTGAAGGAAAAGTAATGGGAGCGTGAGATATTGTTTGTAACATTTACTGTAGCAAGAAATGTAGCACTGCTTTAGGGAGAGAAACTGAAACAGTCGAACCCCAAACAGATACAGAGGCTTAAAGGAAGTGAAACTGGAGATTGACTTCAACACCGCACACGCACTCACAGAGCAGCACCTTTAAAGGATCACACCCAAAAGTCTGCTTCACTTCTTCGAAGTGATTCAAATGCGAAAGCTGTGACATTACCCCCGAGTTCCTCCCTGAGGAGGGAATGCTGCTTACTAAGTAACAGTTCTGCTCGTTTTTCAGAAGTCAGCTTAATTTCTATAATGCAGACAAACAACCTGAATATCAAACAACTACAAAAACATCTGCAATTTAGTAACGTCATCACAAAGCACTCAAACTCTAACACGTATCTCTTTCTTCATTTTAGAAGCAGATACTGAACCAACGCAACGTATGCAAGCCAGAATTCATAAGTATTTCCTAACCAAAAATATCTCACACAAATCCTAATTACATCCATCTATCACGACCGAATTCCTTATCCCAACACAGCTGTCCCGGGCCGTACCACATCCCTGGGCGTCCCTCTGGGCAGTCACCGAGCTGCAGCTCAGCGCGATCTCCCAGGCGGGCAGAGCCGTCCGGCACGGCGCTGCGCCGGGCTGAGGGGAGAGCTGCTGTTTGCAGAAGCAGGCCAGACCCGCTTGCCCTGCTCCCCTTAACATTTATGCACGCTTTTTTTTTTCCTTCTTTCTATCGCTCAAGATATTGCAATGATTCAACGGATAGGCGTTTTGAAATCCCAGCCCTATAATCTATTTCTGCTTTTTTAACCGTACGGATGGATACGGACATAGATTGCTGCTCATTTTTATCGCTGTGTTTAAACTGCATTTGTGAAGAAAACACTGGCGTTTAATGCCACACTCTAACAAGTTCAGTAGTAAACCTCTGCAATCCTCACATCAATGTGCATTCCGGCACCACGGTGGTACGCTCACAACACACATGTGCCTTAAAGTTAACGAGCAACCATTTTGGTCAGGAATCCTGTAAGCTGTCTGCTAAAAGTCAATAGCTCAGCATACAAAACCGCCCTTAATGAGATTCCTGCCATACTTCATATAAATGCTAATAGAGCTCCCATCAAAAGAAGTTAAAGACCTCTTTGAAGGCGACTTCACACAAACTTCAGGCAGTCAGAGGAAGGACAAACACCTCCCCCCCCCCCCGCCCCATTTTCCGCGAGCATCACTACACCGCTGCACGGCTGCAGCGCGCTCTTCGCGCACACACACAGACACACACACACGCACACAGACACACACGCACACACACGAGCGCGGCCGCAGCAACGCAGCCCCTCAGAGTTCCGGGCAGCCCCGCCCCGTACCGTGCCCCAAGCACCGGCTGCGCCCGTCCTCCGCGCTGCCCGGCCCGGCTCAGCGCCCGCGGCCATAGCGGGAAGCGGCCGGCAGCACCGCGGTCCCTGCCCGCCATCCCCTCAGGGCGGGGGTCCGCTCTGCCTCGCTCCCATCTCCATCCTACATTCCCCAGCTCCCGCCGCCGCCTTACCTGAAGGGCGTTCCCCCCGCCCGCGGCGAGCCGCCAGGGCATCGTGCTGCGCTGCGAGGTGCCCCCGCTGCCGCTCTGGGAGCGCGCGGACACTCCGTCCCGCCCCGGCGGTTCTCGCGGCTCAAGGTCAGGCGGCCCCGCGCCCCGCAGCGCGCCCGGAGCGGCTCCGCGTGCGAGCGCCGGGGAGGGAAACGCTCCCAGTACTTACGCTGTGCCTACATGATTCACAACGTCTCCGGGACAGTATTTACGACTTTCAGTACGCCGCTCTCCACGCACCGACACCAGCCGTTAAAGCTCCCTTGGACGTTGTTTTCCCCGCCGTATCCCTGACGGGGATTGCAGCATCCACAGCCGGTGAAGTCATTGTGCTCCTGCGTGCGGGAAGAGCGGTGCCACGCGCTCGGCTCAGAGCACAGCCCACGGGCAGCGGAGGGGGGCACGGGGTCAGCGGGATAACCCCGCTGCGGGGCGGCGGAATTGCCTGTAGTCAACGGCACTCGGATCTATCCGAGGTTGGACGCGGTTCTCAGGTTTGAAGGGCTTCGCTATTGTGATCAATGCTTTTTAACCATTTTGATTAAAGAATAACTGCCCTTTAAAATTCTAAACCTGCTTTTAAAATAATTAGATCGCAGACTAAATTCTCTCTAAGAAGAAGGCTGTTTGGAACTGGGGCAAAACCCAAACACCTTCCTCAAGAGATGGCCACAATTACCCCCTCTGTGGAGCGAGGAAGAATAAATCTGTTCATTTCAGACAGACATGAAAAACCTGCGTCTTGATTATACCCTATCCACTATTTGTTATTTCAGGGCACATCTAACATGTAAAGCACATAACCAGTTAGACTAAACAGAAGAACTGTTGGGACACTGCTCAGAGGACTTCTCTAATTCTCTAAGATGGGTTTATTACACGCATACTATTTCTGAAGACTAAGAAAAGGTCTCAATACCTTCCAATATTTACCACTGCTTTGCAATGGAAAAGACTACTAACAAAGTGATGTCCAGCAGCAATTCCAACTCACCTTTGCCTTTCTGCATATTCAAGTCAAAGAATTTGCACCCAGTTTTGGCAGAGTGGCAAAGGTTGATTTTATTGGAAGGAAATGGGAAATATGGGAAAACTTCAGATTCTGATTTCAGAAGGCTTTTCCTGTTCTGTAGAAGATTTGGTGGAGACACGCTCACCTTGCTACCTTAGGGGAAGAGAGCACTATCTATCAAGGTGGTTTATGAGACAAACAGGACATCCCTTTCATTTAAAATACACTACAGCTGTGCATCATTTAAAAAGCAGAATGCTGCAAGGGCTGGCCAGAGCACTGGGCTACTGGCCAAAACAAACCTCAGAGCTCACACTGGCTCATTGTGGCCTTGACCACATTATTCATCTCCTCAGTTTTCCCACTTGTACAATTAGAATCATAATAGTTGTGGTGCCTCTCTCTCTGAGGGTTACGAGCCTACAGTATCTGAGAAGAGCAAACATCAACCACTAGGCCAGAATTCCAGAGCGTTAAAATGTTGCAGTACTGGAAATTCCAATGGCAGCCACCTTAAGTGTCTGAACGTAGACATCTTCAAACACGTGGGTTATGAAAACACCATTTCCTAGCATTAGCAACCAACAATATACGATGGGTTGTCTTGTAGTTCTGTTATTTACACATCTCATTTTTCTCTGTGCTCATTCGTAGCATTAAGCTCAGAACTGCATTAAAAACAACACCAGGAGCAATTACTTCTGCTGCCAGGGCAAGGTCACCCGGAGCCAGCACTGACAAGAACCCCCCATTAAGTGCGTCCCCTTGGTTCCAGCCTTTGCAGCACATATGGTCAGTTCATCAGAAGACCAGCACTTCTGGCAGATGTTACACGTTCTCAGTGCTGTTCTTTAGAGACCGCAAGTCTTTATTCAAGTAATGAAAAAGAGTTTAATTAATTATCTCATTAGCAATAAATATTGGGGGGGGGGGGGGAGGGGAGCACTGACAGAGAACATATTGCTGCAGAGCAAGCTGCATCTTTGCACGAAGTTGTGAAGATGTGCAGATGATGAAGCAAACACTTCAGATTTCTACAGCTAAGTTGAAAAAAGAATAATAGTAAAGTCCCATTTTAATCTACAGAATTAATTAATTTGATAAATTCTGTGTATGTTTATACTCATTCATATTTTCTGCTTCTTCTAAATAGCAGACCATTTTGGTCATCAGTTTCTCCCCCTTCGTACATGCACAAGAGATAAGAGTTCTTTCAACGCTCTCAGTGTCAAATGGTTCCACTCACTGTCCCCGAACCGTTACTACAGTGACTCCCTCTGCAAAACCTTCTCTGAGATGTCAACCTGCTGTCTGACAGCACGGGCACTTCAGAGCTTTGTGTGGAACAAAAGTGGAACAACCACATCTATGGAGCCGGGAGAAATTCACTGTGATGAGCTCCAGGGGAAAGCAAAACTTCTGTCAGAAATTTCCAAAGGGAAGAACAGGTTCTCTCCATGGTTTGGGCTCTAGAGATCCCTGCCATGACTTTCGTACGTGCATGCAAACAAGCATGAGGAAGACAACTCTTTAATCTTTGCTCCTTCCACCACACTTGTGGGGACAAGCACCAATTAACTGAAATATTCTGCTGCTGGCGGTGAGCACTGAGATTTCTGCAACCTCAAATGTGTATCTTTTGTACTTAAGATTTTCAAACAATTGTTTGAACCGTTGAGTAGTACAAAATAAACGTCACCACATCATGCCTCGTGTCACATCAAACGTCTTAAATGCATGTTTACTATCTAAACTCTTACATAGAATCATAGAATTGCTCAGGTCGGACATCCTTTCCTCCTTCAAGGACCATGTTCTTTGACTTTTCTACTTTGAGAAAAAATTAATTCAGAGAAAGAAACGTAAGTAACGAATTGCCAAGTAGGCATCTTCTGATGAATGCTGGGTCTTGTTTGAATGTGTTTCAACTGATCCAAAGGTACGCGTGTGTCACACTGGAAGGATTCTCTCTGAAAAGCTTCGGCGTGCGATTTGTTTCTTCTTTATATTTTGAGCTAAGTTTCTGTGATACAGCAACCATTCAAAACAACGTAATCTTTGAAGAACGAAGATTGGTAAAATCCAAAAGGAACACCTCAAGAGCAAGGTACCCGGTACCAAGGTACCTACCAAACCCTGCACCTGTACAGTCTGCAAGTGCTGTTATACAGGATAGTGAAATGTAATGCATTTAAACATCAAACACATGGGGGCTCTCCACACCTGACAGATTACTGCTGAAACGATGATTTCTTTCCACGTGCTGTCTAATGATCCACTCACACTGCAGAATGTGAGCCTAATGGAGCATATTCAGATGGTGAAGCATTGTGCAATTGGTGATAAACGTGCTGCAGTTTTGTTCTTAAATGTTTACAATGTGTGAGTCTGGAAGGGAGATGACTGACGAGGAAGACAACATCTATCACATCGCAACCCAAACAATCCAAGTGTAGCTCAAAGAAACCTAAATCTGAGAATTCATAATGTTGGGCTCATGCTGAATATAATCCTTCGGGGACAATATACAAGGATTTTTAAAACTGATACGGATTTTTAAAATGGAGGTATCTAAAAAACACAAACAGAAATCATGAGGCTCTTCTCTACTATGCAGAATTAAAAATGAGCTGCAGAGGTCTGATCCCACAAACATTCATACAGTTGCTCGCTTTACAATGACACTAAGTGTAAGAGGACACAAAAATTAGTGGTTATATAGTGCCATACCTACAGAATACATGTTCAAAAGAACCAGTGAGATGCAGCATTAGGTGAGTTCACAAATTGTTTCTATATATACTCAAATGGCAGTATTTTTTTCTGCAGTCCTGTGCTTTCAAGGAATATCTAAGAAGAATTTGTAAATGTGATCTGAAACGCTGCAGTTTGTTTTATTAATTGGTTACGTCTCGTATATTGAAATTGATGTTACTAATTTTACTTGAATATTCTAGTATTGTTTTGGCTGTAAATTAACAGTAGCTCACAAACGAGGTGACTTATTGGTGCTCAGTGCTTTCAAGTGGCCACTTTCACTGTGATTTTAATTGCAAAGTGTTGCAAAGTATTAAGTGAAAAATTTCATTTGCCATCCTTATACCAAAGAAATCCCATCTATCTACACCTAGAAACAAGTGTAAGAAATTGAGCACCATCAGTAAATACAGTAAGTAGAACATTATTTATATTTATTTATATTTATTTATATTTATTTATATTATTTATATGCAATTATGATGCAACAAAAACAGCGATGATCTAACAGATGTGGTACTTCAAACCTCGCTGCAGATAGTTTATTGTATAAATGCTATGAAAGTTAGCACAGAAGTAAGAATTCATCCCTCCATCCTCTTCAGCCCCACAAAGCACAAAACGAGTGCTCCACGGGATAACGATCGTAGCACAGCCACTGATGCTCATAGCAAGTTACTTGCAATAAATAATTACTTCTCCAAGTCCCAAAATGAAGAAAAAACTCCGCAGATGCAACAGATGAAGGATGAGATAGGTCTCTTATTCTTTTTTCAGGTCAAAAAGAAGTACAAAAGTACGAAAACCCAGATCGCAGCAGCATGCATTCTTTAGGCCAACACTACTTTTTCACACTATAACAGTTCACACTGTTATAATGTTTAATGTGAACAGCGTGATAATGCAAATACCAAGAAGGAAGAGGTCTTGGAGAAGTCTTGAGGCAAAACAATTCCTTATGTGCTTATACATATTCACAACTTCGTTGAAATGCTAAACTATTCCAAAAAAATTACATTACTGAAGCAAACCATGAACAAAGATTCCTAGTCAAGTCTGCAACTTGGACTTTTCACACTTTAGTAAATATTCCCTTCAAAGACAATCAGATTTTCCTTTGCTGTTCACAAGCAAATTACAATTGTTTAGTAACATTAAGAAAATTCAGCATTTTCCTGTATTGCAAATTCAAAACGTCCTCCACTTTTTTATTTTATGTGCTTATTTTAATTCATCAAGTGCAACCACAGGTTGTTACCTCAACTGCAAAACGCTAATAAAGGTTAATTTGCCTAAAGAGCCACGGGATACGTAGATGTGATTGTGCTCTTCATGAGAGCGCAAGTGTAAAAACACAATGCAAATCATCTAAAAACCCTGGAGGTGCAATTGCTTACCGCTACAGATAATTCTGTGCAGATAGGAAATAAATAGAACAGTGGTAGGAAAGTTACTTAAGAGTTCTCCAGGAAATTTCTGGTCCAGAAAGCGGCCCAAAACATCCATTCTGCGCAAATCCACGGGGCCTGCAGTGATAACATTCTGCTAAGAAACAGCATGAACGCATGTCCTATTCTTAGCTGATAAGAAATAAGCAGCTGTTTTCATTTGTAATCAACTTAGATTTACAGCTGCTCTCCAGATTGTCAAATGTCCCAGTGATATTTTCGTCACTAACATTATACGCAGGCATATATCTACTTACTAATGTGCATGTGAAGAGTTAAATATCTTTATAAACACAGGACGTGGAGGACTGTTGGGGGACTGCTTAGTCCTGTGGCACAGCCACACAAACACTACCTCATCTCATACTCAACCAGGTGAGGTGGGACCTCCTCCAACTCAGAAGCCAAGGGCCTCTAAAGTCGTGATGGCATAGAGGCTGTCACAGCTTGTGGATGCAAGCAACTGCTTGCTTCTGCTCATCTGTGGCACAACACAGTTGACTAATTAATTTTTTAAAGTATTCAAGATGTGACACTTTACATACGGGACTGAATACAGATTAGCATTACAATCATCACAAAGCTTTTGTAGCCTCAAATTTGTCTTCTTCCAGCAAAGTTTCCTTTAATGTGCAAATGAATGATGCCACTTCATATCTTGAAATAAACAGGCTCATTATGGTTATGACTTGTCATATATGCAGGCATTCAGAATTCTATTAACAGTATATTAACAGTAAGCTTGCAGATAAAGACAGGCCAAACAAAAGATACTAAACTAGCAGCCAGCTATCATATTTAGATGCCTTCGTATCACGCTATCCCAAAGCCGGCATTATGAAAACATTCCTCCCACCAATGTTTATACGTTGACAATACATTCACACATTGCAATGGCTTCCATAGCCCTGTTTAAGGATAAAACGAGTGTGCAAGACCAAGTGAAAAGAAAGCAAAGGAAACTTGAAATGATCTCAGAAACTGAGAACCTGCCAGAGCTGGGATGCAGATTCAGAGGAGAGGCTGCCCAGACGATGACATCAGGGACACGGGCAAGTTTGGCAGCTGAAGTATCCAAATCCCTGGAAAGAATTCTCAGGTAAAGAGAAGCATACTGATTAATTGTCCTTGGTGGTGGTTTTTATTTTGTACTTTGCCTTCTTTGTAAATTTTGAGAGCAAATATATCAGTGTGCCTGGAGTCGCTTTATACAACACAGGCCACAGCTCACACAAAGCAAAAGGACACGCATATGCCATGGCAAAATGGGTTGCTCTTAGTAGCTGCTGGTAAAGAAGCAGATTTCTAGCAGGAGGCAATGGCAGGGCAGTTAGCTCACAGACATTCGCCTGTACTGAGATGCAAAACAACACCTAACAGTTGGTTCTTTAGATGGATTCAAGGGGATCAAGGCAAACTTTGTCTTCCATTAGGATGGAGTCTACATAGGATATTTTAAAGCAACGTCCATATACTGTACTTCCAAGGATAATTAGGGTAAGACGAGCTAAAAACAAATTTCACACTTTTTTTTTTTTTTGACAAACTGTTGTGGACTTCTGTAGTTAATTTTAGCTGTTTCAGTTGGATTTGGTACGGCTGGAAATGTAAGGGAAAGTCTGCAGCAATCAGGATGTGACACTCATTAACACTTCTACAAAATACCCACTGGATTTGCATAAAGTCTGCAAAGATTCATTGGTGAATCTTTAATTTCCCTTGGTTTTACTCCAGATTCAGCTCCTTTCGTCCTCCCTCTCTCCTCCAGTGATAATCACTGTAAACAGATCTCAACAAAGCACAATTAAATGTACTGGATAACTAAAATATACATAAAATTACCCCCAAACTTATAGAATTACATACATTTTTCTGCACATTGAAAAAGTTGCCAGAGAAATTATTCTAAAAGGGAGGTCAATTCTATCTGAATACAATGACACTTAGGTCACCTAATGAGATTTTTAGCCTATATATATATTTAATATGACATGTATAAGTAAGTAATATCCATCGCCAAACTTACATACAGCATGATCTTTACGTGCCAAATAACAAGAAAAGCTTCTAGAAAAGACTAGGCCCCTAAGATGGTGAAATCTTTCTGATTCTGACAAACACAAAACTCTGAAGTAAATCATGTCCCCATGAAGGGAGATTTTTCTTGCTACCGCCAACATCACGCAGCGTGACAAGAAACTAAAACAAATGCGGGTTAAGTCTTACTTTAAAGGAAGTACACACTCTCAGGAGTCAACATTTACCATTTATTTTTTGCTGAACCACACAGTAAGATACAGTTTGGTGACTGCACTGACTCCATCCTGCCCCTCTGTACGTACACGCATTCAGACCAAGGCAACATACATATGCCACTACAGCACACAATGAGGTAACGGATAGCTGCTCACAGGGCAAAAAATGATGTTCCTCTCTTCTGCAATATAAAAAAAGTCTTCTCAATTCTTTAATTTACCATTGAAGCTCAGAACTGTGCTGCTGATAACCTTGTTGTTTGTTTAGCTTTTATTTTAAAGTAGAATTCTTATACGAGAATGGCAGATAAGAGCTCAGCATTAATGGGATACGCTTAGTTTTAAGTAAATTTGAGACCCGGAATACAATTCTGAAGCAAAATTCAATTCCTTTCCTATGGTAAATTATTCCTATTAACACATATAAATGATCAAATTTCTAGTATGCTATACTCAAACACAGACAGTAGGATCACATCCCTGTTCTAAACACTAACTTCTGCAGCAAATGCCGTTCCAGTGATTTCAGACTTCTTTAAACCAAGTGCCAAGTCAACACCATTATTTCCTCCTAGCATCACCACCTTCCCCTCCTGATGTTACAGATGTTGTTCCCACCAAAATCTGTGTTGTTCCGAGGTTCACAATTCCATGACCTTTCCTCCCTTCAATTCCTTCCAAGAAAGCCCCCAGTTCCAGTATTTAAATGATAGCAACGTCACTATTTTAGATTAAGTCCTCATTCTACTCAGAAAACAAAACGGCTCTCAAGTTTGGAACGGCAGAGAAGGAAAGCAGTTAAAATTCAGAAGTCAGGGAAAGGTACTCCGCCTCGACTTCAGCTAAATAATGTTCTGATGTGGATATAAAACGTTGAATGAAAATTATAGTAATAAAACTGCGAGCCAACTTTATTTCTTGTTGCAATAAACTATTTCTCAAAGGTTAAGTGCATCACATCTCATGCCAGCGAAAAGTTGGAAAGAACTAACAAACAAAGAGCTTTAGGAGGACATCCTTTAATACATATCTATATACGTGTATACAATATTTATATTAAAAAAAATAAAGACAGAAAGGTTCCCAAACACATATTGGCTGGGGCTTTTAAAAGAAACGTATTGCACCGTTACTCCATTACTTCTGTATCGCTTTCTGCTGCTGCCCTGGGATGTTGGTTTCTGACTGTAGGATATTCTGCTCTTTTCCCTGCCTGCCCCAACAGGCTGGATCTCCAGCATGCATGCATGACCAACACCCCTGAAAAGAAGGGATACGGGACACTTCTTTACAACAGGGTTGAAATCCTGGTTTCTGTTACTGCTAACAATTCCATGTCACATCACGAATACAGGAATAGCAACATTCACTTATTCTTGCCACAAATTCAAACATTAAGATGCGGATCTACTGTCCACTATTTCCTATGTCTAACAGATACAGAACGTACAGCAGCAGAAACTTAATGTTTACTGTAATTAAAAAGCTCATTCCCTGCAATACTTTTCTCCTATTTTCCATAAAAGTACTAAGACATATTTTTACCTGAGCCAGTACCAGCCATCAGTCTAAGACAGAGAAGACAGTATCATAGCACTTCAGTAAACAGGATTCATTTGGATAGAAAAAAAATTGTGGCAGGCACAGGTAACTCCTAACATTTTAAGGCACGAATTTCTTAATAGACAAGCAGTGCCTTCAGACAGCCTTCAGTGCACCAGGCCCTAACACGGCACATGCAAAACGTGAAGGACAGAGCACTGAGGAAGAAAAATGGGATGAAAACCAGCGTTGAGAGAACTAAGCTAAGAAGAACACATTTCTCAGAAGTCTACTGCTAGGCTTGAGTTAATGTTGCAGCAGGAACAAACTGGAGAGAGAGATGAAGGAAAATGGTTATCGTTCTGTGTAACATATTATGCAGTGCCAATTACTTCTCTCTCTCCTGAACATCTGCTGCACTGAATAAACGTTACACATATATTTCTATACAAACATATTTAATATCCTTAATAGGGAAGCAAGTACAGCACATGTTGATTATGATTATTTGGAAAATAAAATTAAAAAAAAAGTGACAGAAACTTATTTGAATTGCAATGCCAAAAACAACTGCCAGTAATATATTTTACAGAATTTGTTTTGATCTGCTGTTTAGAAACAGGTTGGAAGGCTGACGACCAACGCTTTGAGAATAAGGTTACGTCATATTGTAATGGGATGGGAAGAGTAAGGCTTAATTTACAAAGAAATAAGACAATTTCCTTCATGCTTGCGAGCCATCACACGTCATTAAGTCTTTTTTTGGTACTGTGCTAAGAACTGTGGCTTTAAATGATTGCCTTAATTAAGCCTGTGGTCAGAGTGGAATGATTTTGAGAACAGCACCCCGCTTAAAGATTCATCTACTTTAACTAACGCACATATCTGGAGAAGAGAGTTGACCACCACATCAACCCTGCTCTGGCAGTTTTGTTCTTGCAGTTCTAATGCACACATTTCTTCACGACACAAATGTCTTCGCTGTACAAGTGCACCAACTATTTGGATTTCTAAAAGTATCCATATTGAGATTGTTTTAGATGGTCATTCCTTGTGCATCCTTCGAAGACTTGTCAATATTCCAGAGAAAATAATCTTCTATATCTGTGTTTGCTTGCATTTGCTAAAACTGCACATCAACCCAAGCAACATAAACTGTTCAAACTTTGTTGTCAAGCCCATGAAGTTAAGCAGCATTTACAGAAATTGCATAAATAATGCTGTTATTGTGAAAGCACAGAGCAACATGGATATAATTACGACTCATCATTACCTTGAAATCTGGCATAAAACCGAAACTTAATTAAATCTTATCTATTGCCAAAAACCAAATGCCCATTTGGTTAAATGCCAGAAGTTAACTGCCAAAAGCAAGGAAAAGAAGAACGCCATAAATTTCAAAATTAGATCATCTTTCCTATTTCTTATTATATTTCCTTGTGCACATGTTTTTGCAGAACAGAAAGAGAGAAGAGAGATATCTGGACAGTCATAACTGAACCACCTGGAACATGGAACGGCAGGTGTGTACACAAACAGAAACTAAAGCTACTCCAGATCTAGAATCTGAAAGCTGTGAGAATGCAGCAATAATTAATTCTTCCATTGAATTCATATAGCGTATACTGGTCTGGACCAACACCATTAGAGAAAACTGGGTAATCTGTACCCTATCCAAGGAGATACTGTATTATTTGCATGGGCACAACCCAAAAGCAATTGAACTACTACCCCTCTACCTGTGAGCAAAAGCAGCACCAACAGAGAGCAGAATTTTGGAATTCCATGAAAACATCCAGTGAAATAAGAGGAAAAGTTACAACAGCCTTTTGGTAGGGAACTTGACAACAAGAAGTGGGGTACCAGATACAGTAAAGAAAGCAAGCAAGTCTTGCAAAATGGAATCAGAAACTGCTTTGCTGAAGTCTGCTGCTTCAATTACCTGGTCATTATAAAATATCCTTATTCACCATTCTGGACACCTCTACACACAGTTGCTACAGAGCCAGTCTACCAGGTAGCAATACCAGAGCACCGGCAATGAAGTTTTCTTGGGAAAGCCATTTTCCTTTGCGCCAATTGTAGCATTTAAATCTTAAAATTATAAAATGCTTATTTAACGCCTCTGGAATTGACTCAAATGAGCAAAAATGACATGCCTTCAATCCAGAATGACTGTCAGGCCAAGAAAAGGAATTAAATTGTAAATCACATTGTAAATTGCCACTGAACTATATGAGAAACCTACACGATATCACTATTAAAGTAGTCATGTTCACAATGAAAAGGCTGGAGAAGAATGGCTTAGAGACTGGAAAGAGTAGGCCAGGGAACAGAGATTTGAACAGACTGAAGGAAACAAGAATGGAGTGGCCAGAGCCAAACACAGGTTCACTTTGAATCCCAAACAGAATAAGAGTACAAAAAGGCACAGCCACAGTGGTCGGACTCCCTAGGAAACGCTGTGCCCCGAGATTCACTGGAGTGAAAAAAGAACAACTATCATGGCTCAGGTTTCACTGAGAGTAAGGATAGAAATGCCAACGAAGTGATTATTGTGCCAGTCCCTGCATCTCATCAGAACTGTTCACACTACAGAATAATGAAAAGTAGAGATCAGAGCCAAGGTCACTGATTTCAATAAAAGAATCCCATTAAATGAACGACAGAAGTAGAAATACTATCACAACAAAATGATTTTGGAGAAGAAGCTGATTAAATTGTGAATATTAAAAGATGCAAGGCATGTAACCTTAGATTTCACTCGGCACTTGAGAATCTCATATTGTACTTAACATGACTTCCTTTGGACTGTGGAAGCAAATACAGTAATTCCAAAGCACCTCACTAAACTCATCACAGGTCTTCACTGGAAAGCAAACAAATAAAAGCATTTTCAGGGTTGTCTTAGCCAAGATGGAGTAAGCTGTTTTTTTAACAGCTTACAGAAAAAGACACTGACTTAGGAGAGGGGGGTGAGGGGGCGGGCATTGCAGATATCACTCATCTGCTGAGATAAGTTGAGGACGAAATACTCTCAACTGCCTGTACCGGTGAACATCAGAGTCTATAATATAAAAAGCAGCTGAAGAACGTGGGCACTCCTTAAGTACAGCAAAAATTGAACGTGTGTACCAAAATCTGAGAGCTGTTCCATACGGATACATTACTACGCTTCAGCTTCTACTAATTCCCTTACTTGAAGGCTTTCGGTTACAGGAAACTAAATTTACAACTGTTGATGACACTACTTTCTTAGACACTTCTAACCAAATTATCCACTAGAGAGCATAGCAACATTTTCAAACACATCCTGCTTACATCTGCAAGTGCTAAACAATGCTTGTGTGGCATGCAGTGCCGCCCTTCCTTACAAGAAATACGCTGAGCAATCTGTCACGCAAAGCAGGCAAAAAATACAGTGTTTTTTTGTTTGTTTTTTTTTTTTAAATGGATAGAAGGTCATCAGACCATGAAGTTCTAATGAACAACTGTCAACAGTTTACAGCCCGGTATGCAGTTTCCAAAGATTCCTGATGAGAAAACTTATTCTGTATTATGTATCTTATTCTCTCTCTCTCTCTCTCTCTATATATATATATATAAATGTGACAAAAAGAATAAAATACATTCTTCATTCCTGAAGGAGAAAAAGCAAAGAAGCGCTGCTTATCAGTATGCTGGGCAAGAACTGTTTCTCTGCCTGTTCTGCAATATATTTTGGTGATGTCATGACATTTTTATTTCTCATTAAAAAATGTGTTTTATCATTTATCATTTCATGTTGTAATGGGTATTCTGGTAAATTCATCTCTTACTCGACAATATAAATAAAATCAGTCTCATGCTTTATTTTTTATTTGCTCAGAACAAAAGGAATATAATAAACATAAAATACTCAAAACTTCTCCATTAAAGTCCTTGATTAAAACTGCTATATTCCCACAGCCCTTCATTAATACACCAACAAAGGTACCTGTGGTATTCACAGATCTGAACATTACATCTCAGTGCCTCAACTAAACAGATTAACTCTATTTCAGATCTTGCTAAATATGCGTTTCTTCTCCTTTACCCACAAACTATTGAAGTTAATTGTGGCAGTAAGACTAGTAATACAGCTCATGTTGTACTATCAGTGAGGAACAGAAGTTGGCTTATATAGTCAAAGCCTCCCGTGCCCAGCTTAGAAGTGGCTAGCTTCAGGTGCTGAACAAAAGCAGGAATTCTTTAAGTCTGAAATAAGCCATATGTAAGAGAAGTCTTGAACTCACCATTATCCCCATTACTGTTTTATAAACCAGAGAAGAGGAACTTGACAGACATTTGCCATTTTTTCTTAGCGCCGTGATGAAAATAAATGGAACTGGAAAGCTGATAGCTACTACAGAGTAGAAAGAGCAAGTGCTAGGAAAACATTTACTATCCAGGAGAACTGTAAGCAGTGCCGTCAGCTGTGAAGAAGGCAAATCACTTTACAATCATAACTGCAAACAAAGAGGAATGAACAGCAGGGTGGAGAAAATCCAAGTTCAGCAAAAAGGAAGAAATCCATATCGGGACAAGCTTGTACCACACGTATAAAAGTTAATATGGATTTCCACATCTGCAATTAACAGGTAATTAAATATCATCTAAGAGAGATTATGAAATGATAAACACAATAGTAGCACCTAATGTCATTTCTCTGTGTTTTATTTTTCAGTACATTCTATAATTACTGACTTTAAGGCTTTTTTGGTGGCAATACTCAGGTAACATCAGAATCACACTCAAGTACCATCTGAATGAAACGTTATGGTGGAAAGTTGTACATAGATTTGTACATAGATAGCATGGTCTTTCAAAGGGATGCTATTCCATTAAATGTGATCACCCTGTGCTAATTTATTCATAAACCTATATATTGTCCAATATAGTTCTCATTTTCTGAAGTCTCCTAAAATTCAAATCACCACTAATGAATTTTTCATTTTATGTATTTGTTTATGTTTATACAGTTGAACACAAAAAAACAACAACAGAAGCAAGAAACAGGAGGTTTTATCAGCATAATCTACCCTTATGAATAACTTATGATACAAGTAGGTTAACCAATTTACCAAACCTTCTTCTGCACTAAGAAAGACCTTTTAATATTGATAGACTTGGACTTCCTCTTTCTGCCTTTGAGGACAATGCCAATGGAGTCACAGAGGGAGGAGTGGCGGGTGGTATCTGAAATGGCTTACTTAATAATCCCTGTCAGAATTGGTCTCAAAATAAAAATCAATAGCCAGGCCCTACTTTGAGAACAGGTTTGCAACTCAGGCAGAACCTGTGTCTGTTTGGAAAAATAATAATGGAGCTTCTGACTTCTGCTCAGTAGACACAGCAGTTATTTGCAACATGAAATGGCCGGGTCTCCAGAGCAAAGCTTCTTTGAAATGGGGGAAGAATTTCCCAGCTGGAGATAAAGTGCTGACCCCCAGTCACTAGAGCTGCAGCTCACTCACCTGCTTGGTTTTCTTAAGTGTTTTGGGTCTGTAAGAGGAGATGAGCAAACTTTAGCATCCTGCTAAGAAAATGCTAGGTTCTATACCCATGTGTTGTTTGTTTGAATTTGTTCAGGGAAGAAAATCCTCTGTAGGTGCAAAGGATCACATGAAACATATCCTTTAAACAAAGCATCTAGGGCCAAAAAGAATGCTGCAAATTGTACGTTTGATCACGCTTTAAACAAGGTGAATTCCAACGCCCCCACTGCCGGTAATAAAAGTTCCATATATTCAACAGCCACACAGAATCAGCTTTATTAATTGAGTATAAAAATACTTTACTAATACCACGGAGACATCATATTTTGAATCCACCTGCGTGCACTCAAACAACACAAACTATAAAAATTATTCACTTAAACCTCATATTTTTTTTTATGTCCTGCCAGGTGACGTTGATACATGCAACATTAGCTGCACTGAAGGGCTGGCCACGCACATTTAGATCTGCCCAAACTGAGTTAGCTGGGATACAAACACAGGCCTGTCTCACCACGCAGAGCTTCATGTCGGCGGGATTCAGTGCTGCCGCAGAGCACAACACTGAGCTTTGGTTATAGAGAAACGTTTTCAAATACGCTGCTCCGAAGTTTAAAAAGTAAAGAACTGCAGCATTACTTAATAACAACGTATGTACTAAAGACCAGTAGCAGAGTGCAATCCCATTTCTGAGGCAAAATCCAAACAGTTGACAAATTAGAGTTTATATCAGGTCCGTGGATCCATGCCACATGGCCTCTCTGCCAGGGAGAGAGCTCTGCTTGTCAAACACAATAAAGCAAATCAGTGTAGCATCAATGAGAAGCAAAACGACTCCAGATCTGAAATTCTGTGCTGCATATCTCAAGTCCTATAATTTATCAAACAAAAAGCTCCGAGTCTTGGAAAAGCAAAGAAGTTATCTTCACATAATCCTTTTTTATTTACTTACTTTTGTCTAGTAAGGAAGCTCAGCTCATCAATTCATAAAAATTCTGTGAGGAGTGAATTGAAATGAACCCCTTTACAAGCTCCAGATTATCAGTCTTGTTTTTTTGGGGAGAAAAAAAAGAAGTCTTATTTCTCTGAAGAATTCAGAGATATTTTTGATCTTCAGCTTTCCATAGATACCGTTTGTGTTTAAACTGGGAAAATCTGTATGATATCATTTAGCTAAACTAGCATGATTGCTATTACAATGCCAAAGCAAAAATAAACTCTAAATATGCCATATACAGCACCATGGCTCCTTTTTTTTTGTTTTCCTACCTATCAACAATCCTCACATCTATTTCACCCAAAGCTTGATATGAAATTTATCTAGCCTAGATCTATCTATATCTCACAGTTAAAATGTTCATAACGAAGAGTATAGGAAGGATGGAACTGTCTGTACATCAATGTAATACCCCACAATCCCCAAAGTAAAGAACAACAAAAAAAGCATCAATGCAATACGATAACCCAGTCAGTCCATACAAACAGCCATACAGCCCAAGACACACGGCCTATCTGCTGTAATAGCAAGACAGCAGTTTGCCAAACAGAACTGATAATGACACACTATAAAATCATTGCTTTATTACTATTGTTAAAATTACTGCCTAACGAGGTGCAGTGTTTCAAAAAAACAGTATAACAAACTAACCTTGACAGAAATTGGAACCCTCCTTCAAAGCTGTAAAAAGAGACTGTGGGAAAGAAGGGGAGGGAGGGGGAGAAAAAGAAAGAGAGAAATTGACTTATATCTTCAGGGAAAAAAAATCATCTTATTACAGTCGAGCTTTGGTACAATAACTCTTCCCCAAGAGCAATGCAAGGAGAAATAATTTCATACATCCAGGTGTAAAACACACAGATTCCACTGATGGAATATAC
The DNA here is from genome assembly GCA_030625065.1 of Alectoris magna. Classification (NCBI taxonomy): domain Eukaryota; kingdom Metazoa; phylum Chordata; class Aves; order Galliformes; family Phasianidae; genus Alectoris; species Alectoris magna. Next base: position 3,376,776 of record CM060575.1, on the reverse strand, counting down.
AGCCACGGAGTCCATTAATTTGTACAGGTGAGCAGCTGCTTGGCAGCAGTGCTGGTGTTTCTTAGGGAAACGGGATGTGAACTGAACAGCTCTTTGGAGAGAATCCATTTCTTGGGGTTACTATGGAAAGTTAATGAAATTGGTGATACTGTTTATTGGGCTGGTTTCTAGTGTACAAAAAGTTACTTGAAGTGTGCCTTAGGACAGGAAAATAACCTTACTGATACTTCAACTTTAAACACTGCTATCAAGGGCCAGAAACAGGACAGGGAACTTGTGGCATGTTGAGTTAATCACTTGGAGCTCTCGTTGTCCCATATTTCCTGTTACTGGATGTGGCTCAGGGTGGGCAGCAGGCAGAGCTGTTACACATATACCTGCTCAGCAGGTGACACCATGGCTATGGGGACCAGGAGTGAAGCCACAGGTGCCTACAGCCATGGAGCAGGGAGCCACAGCAGGAACACAACTGAAACACAGAGCATGGCAGCACAGCTGACGTGCACAAGAGCCACGAGGCAGCTGTGCTCCAGGCAGCTAAGCAGTTGGGTCCAAATTTGCATTGTGCTTTTGGCGAACTCCTTTCTTTCTCTTCCCTTTATCTGTTAAAATAAAATTATCCCACAGGAAGCTCTAAAATAGATACCATATACAAACTCCTATCACCCAGCGCTGTTTTCCTTTGCAACTTCTAAGATTAATAATAAAACAAATTTAAATTAATATCAATATTTGCTCAGTGAGGTAGTGGATCCCCCACCCTGGAAGCATTCCAAGTCAGGCTGGATGGGGCCATGAGCAACCTAGGCTACAGAGAGGCGTCCCTGCCTAGAGAAGGGGGGCTGGAACTTGATGATCTTAAAAGGTCCCTTCCAACCCAAACCATTCTATGATTACACTGCGGTCTTTAAAATTAATTAATTTGTACTTCAGATGATCATCAGACAACAACTCTGGAAAGAATAGGTAAGAAAATATTGGATTCTCTCATTTGCTTAAATAAAACTACTCATGAATGTGTTGTATTTAATACACCTTTCTCCGGTTGATTCAGTGGTCTAAGTAATTTATATTAACAAAGTAATTGAATGTTGACAGACAACACAAAATAACAGCGCAAGCGTTTTGCAGTAATGAGCATCTCTGTACCTTGACACTGCTTCAAAGGGTGTGATCTTCACTTAGGAACAACAAGTGAGATCCCAGCTCATTAGTTTGAGGAGAGGTTGAAAAGCTGGACCGTGGCCATGAAAATACATCATTTTAAGGGCTTAATTTATTCCTTTTACCCAGCGTTATCAGTTTTCAGCACTTTTCTGCCGTATATCAAGCCTCTACAAACCACAGCATCACTGCGGCCAATCTGTAATAATGCAACTACCTGGAGTTCGTCCCATCTTTTGCATGAAGTCATGAAACTCAATTACTAAGTGAGGAAAAAAAAAAAAAAATGAAAAGCCAAAACAATGACGTAGAGCTGAGGTAAGCGTGTCAGTGGAACAGCCACAGTTGTGGCACAGCTGAAGAGCTTCAGAACAGCAGGACAGCCCCAGCAGTCACCAGCGCCCATGTAGTGCGGGACCAATGCCATGCCCAGGGACACCATGGGAAGAGGCCTTGGGTTTGAGCTCTTTCCTTTCCCACTTTACTTAATCTTAAAGAACGTTGTTAAGGCAATTCCAACACATACACAGATTCCACCCCCCCCCCGCTCCGCCCCCATTTCTCAAAGTTGGCGCTCTTCTGTATTGTTCTGTAATACGCCAGTACATAGAAACCATCACCGAACCACACTAAAAATATGCAACACATAATAGAGAAATAAACTGCAGAGAGAGAAACCTGTATCGGTATTTAATGGCGTGAATAATGAATAAAAAATTGTGTTTAAATTATGTGAAGGTCATAGGAAAAGCCTCAAAAAAAAAAAAAAGAGTTAAACAGACATTAAAAGGAAGATTTAAACAGGTGATCTTTTAGTAGTCCAGCAAAAACAGTCTGTCTTTCACTCTTTATTTAAATTAAAATACCATTCAGCGACTGACCTTTTTAACATGGCCTGAGGGAGCGGGGTATGATCTTGTTAGAAAAGAAGCGATATTAAAAGAGCAATACTATTAAAAAGCAGCAGAAGATGGAACCTACAGATCAGATATTGTTTGCTTAGACAGATTAACTCCTCTGAAAAAGCTGTCCTTACTGCTACAAGGAGAGAAACTACTGCTGGTAGAATTTTTTAACTAGTTCCAAAACTGTGTTAAAGAGATTGTTTACAGAGTCCTTAAAGCAAGCAAACAAAATGGAGAAGCCAAAATACAGTGTCCCTTCATTTCAGCATTCTGCATGGACGGGGGCACTTCCCTCACTGACAGTTCCTGAGCATCGCCTTAAACATTGAGCTTCAGCTCAACACTTTCGCTTCTCTGCATTTATCATGAGGGGTCAAAGAGCCCACGGTAAGAAATGTGAAGGGAAACACTTTGGTATTCTGAAAAGTTCACAGGAAGGAATCTGAGACCGCAGATCCCGGTTACATCAGTGAAAAGACCTCGACACCATTATGAGGGAGCACAGACTGCACCCTTGCAGAACCCCCGCCTGACTTTGGATCTCTGCTATTAGAACAGAAAGGCAGCCTCCAAAAATCCTGTTTCTCTTAATTTGCATAGAGCGCATCTCTAGAGACATTAAGGTAGAGATGGAAATGAGTAACGGCTTTAAAAAAAAAAAAAAAGCCAGGTATTAAATGGCATTACTAATTAAACATAAAGCACTAAAAGAATACATTGCACGCAACGAGGCAACTAAAACCTCACGTCACGTTACTGAAGAGGCCACTTCAAAATAAAGGTGCACAGGAAATCATACCAGATTAAAAACTTCCATGTCTGCTGGTTGGCGACCCCTACCCATGGCGGGGGGGGTTGAAAACTAGATGATCTCTGTGGTCCTTTTCAACCCAGGCCATTCTATGATTCTGTGAACGCTAAAATGCTAACTGTGCAAAGACTTTAATAACTGAATCCAAGCTACAGCTCTTTCAGCTACTTTGGGTCCTAATTTTCAAATGTTGTCATGATGCCAAAACCATCTATGTGAGGGTGTGCCCCTTCTGTCTTCCTCAGAGACCCAACAAGTCAGCAGGGGGGCAGTTTTCCCCAGGAAGGATTCCTGGCTGGGCCACAAAGAAGGCAAACAGCCAAATACTGCGGGAGCAACTCTAACCACAGCAGCAAGACTTTCCAGTAATTAACCATGATCTAACCCATACTCAGAGAACACTGTCACAAATATAACAGTATATAATGCTAGGAAGACTTCTGGCAATACGGCTGAGCCTTGGCATACCTCTGTCTTGTGGAGGAAGGCAGCGAAGGCCAGCAGAACCCAGCAGGATGGCCAGGAGGGACTGCAGCTCCCAGCACTGCTTTCCCCAGACAGATTCTTCCTCTTCTGAAACATTCTCCCAGCAGTCAACATCTCATATACAGGTATACAGACAGAGGTACAGATTTGTGTATAGATTTATTTACATGCATACGTATGGATACATCTATCTTTGCACAACTGCAGTGTAGACCACAAAACAGACTGCAAATCACTTGTAATAAGAGATTTCCCCATTTGTTTCTCCTGTATAGTAGGGTGTTAACACTTCACATGCATTTCAGTTTCACATTGTCTCCATGAGTCCTCATCGTAACTGCTGCCTGCAATGGCTGCCTTCAGAACTCATTCACAAGAATGCGCTGTAAGCTGAGATGCCATTGGAAGCTTTCGTGGGACGTGTAAAACAGATGCAAACATTATGGTAATATTTTGAAATATTTTTGCTATTTTAATTTGTAGTTGGAAAGGAATTGAATTATAAGCTAATTTTAAATCTGTTTCAGTTCTGAAGCCTGAAATTAAGTCAGCGTTCAGAGTCGGATGAGTTGCTAAAAACAAGCATGCCTAGGAATTTATACACATTGACTCATTCAATTCACTGGTATTTTTTTCCTCCTTTTTAATGAAATTTTTGGGGAAAAAAAAAATGCCTCTGGTAATGGGAAACACAAGCATAGGGTTTTCCTTTTCAGATCTCAATACAGATCCCCAGTATAACGCAACTGGTCTTAAAAAGAAGAAAAGGAAAGAAGAAAAGAGAATAAATGCATATACTTAACCACGTTTAAAGCGAGTCAGATAATTCCAACAGTTCTAACACTACTTTAGTGAAAATTACACTTGTTCTTTTTTGGTGTAAAAGCACAGAGACACGGACCTTCTTAAAACAAGGTCTTAGACATTGCATTCCTTCTTTCTTATAAATTCATTAATACTGAAAACTTTCTGCTAAAAACCTTCTGCCCTACAGCCCTCTAACATTTCTATATCCAGCAGTAAGACACAAACAGCAACAACAACAACAAAAAAAATCACTTGAGAAAATCAAGTCATATTTCAGAAGATCCAGAAAACAGCTATTAGATTTTCTTATCTTTCCTAGAACCAGTGTGCCTAAACTCGTTCTATCAATGTGTTTTCAGATTATTGCAGAATCTTCAATTATTACTCCTTCATTACTTTTCCCAAAGAGTTTTAAAAGTCACCAACTCGATGATCACGAGGTGGGGCTCTCCATTTTGAATTCCAAGTACTGCACAACGCCATATTGCTAGAAATTCTCTTTGTTTTCATTTGTAGGTAAAAGAGAACGTCCTTAAATTTGAAAGAAAAGAGCAACGTTATGCTTTTGTGATGAAAGACGGAACATTCTTTGTCTATTAGTAAACCAAAGCTATCCTCCATCTGTGTGCACAGCACTTTCCTCTGAAGATGCTCTTCAAGTCAGAAATCAAATGTTGCACAAGTGAATTCCAAAGAAGTGGGCACAGGCAGTCGGAGGGATCAGAACAGAGTACAAGCAAATATAATTTGCAGATATCTAAGGGGACATTATAACAATGACACAAATAGGCATAACAATATGTTAACGAAATAGCTCTGTCAGTAATGATACATTTAGATAGATGGCAAATGTACTTGCATGAACCCTATCATTACTGCTTCAATCACCGCCACACTTTAACTTTGGGGAGCTAATTTCATTTATAAGTTCTGCTACTGCACATCAATTATCAGCAGCATTTCTAACAGACGCAGCATTGCTATGCTTAGGTGACTGATTGTCTCACATTAGCTCTAATAAGAGAAGACTTGCAAACCACTTAAAGTGTCAGAAAACTGCAACAATCACGGGCATAGGCACCAGTTATGCTCCTCCAACTTCTCTGACTTCCTGCTAATTCATTATTCCCTCTTCAGATTGCTCCTTTATCTAACTCACAAATATCAATGCCAAGGAGTATCCGCCTTTCCAGGGAGTTCACTGAGTCATTACTGTGATAATTATCTGATTCAAAGATAGATTAATTCCCCGAGCGTAATTTGCAGTTCCAAGATAAGTAACAAATTTTTATTCGAAGAAATTTGAATCCTTTAAAAACAGTGCTTCAGTTTAAGGACAGAAAAGACAAAAAAGCCCAACAAAACAACAGTGATCAGTCTTTCTACAGAAGTTTTCCTCTACTTTCACAGTGAGGCTCTGCCAGAGAGCAGAGGTTATAGGAAGATGTATCTGCAGATGCTGTAGGATGGTCGGTGCTTCCTTTTGATCAGATAACAAATGACAGCAAGAGATGCAGCACCTGCCTCCTGGATAAGCAGACAGAACACTGCGGCCCTGACTTGGTTTAAGCCTCTTGCAGTACTGCCACTAGCAGCATTAGATTTGTATAGGAGAAGAACATGAAATACTGATTCCAGCAGACTTATCAACTAGATCTGCTCCCAACACTCTCCCTGCAAAGATCAGCGCCATTTATCAGGCAGGACTGGTTCTGTATCTTTATTCAGAGAGCTACAGCTACTTGTTCTCTCTCTCAGAGTTTTAAACTCCTTATTTGAGACTTTACGAAACTTTACGAAATCTAGGAAGGATGAAAAACACAGACGGAACTTTCTGAAACAGTGCTTCATACTGGTTTATCAGATGCTGGCTAGGACAGAATGACTTGAAAAGTCTCCACTATTGCAAATACAAACACTAGTCTGAAGTGCACAGTGCAACTGCATGAGGAACACGTCCGTGAAATGCATGTGCTGGGGGCTGTGAACCACATCACTGGAAGGGCATGTTACTGACAAGTCAATGCTGAGATCCAGGCACTACCTGAAGTGACAGTTTTCAGACTGAAAATACCTGCCTCTACTAATAGAAGTTGAATATCATGCCTGGCATATAACTACTGCTATCATTATCACAAGAATTTTAGCTACAACGATCAAGAATCAATGGAACATCTTCAAAGACATCAAAAGAAGATATCTTCTGCTTTTCCTTGCAATTCTCATTAAACACAGCACATTTATGCCTTATTTATCTAACTTAAAACTGAGCACATCACCCAGTCACCGATGTCACAGAATTATGCAGATAACAGCGTACTAATGTGTGTGAATGAGTGTGAATTACCTAGGAGCCAGCTCCAGACCTCCTAATTCCAAAGCTGATAAATTATCAGGTATGACACTTGTTAAAATTCAAAACTGCGTATGTTTACTGCTCTCCCAGTGTGTCAAAAATCAATTATATTGATGTACTCCTACAATCTATGAAATCCAGCAATTAACTTGCAAGCTTACCTTCCAAAAGATTAAAGATGCACTGCTGACTCGAGGCTTTCTGACTCATGACATGCAGCTCATGCCCATTCGTCACTACATTACACTTGTTGGAGAGCAAACACACGACTAGAAGTTCTCTCAACCTTTCTGTGTACAATATGGTTATGAGGAAGGGAAAGGAATGGCATGCAACGACACAAAAGGAATATGAGTATTCAGATGAACTGAGGTGGTGAATCAAATGCAAGTGTCCATTTTTTAATTCTATTTTGTGTGATATTTCTTTCAGTTTTAGTTAAACCCTTATAACCAGTAAACTAAGCAAAACCCTACCCTAACCCTTTTTGCTTATTACTTTCTCTAACTTCAACAGTCTATAGCACTTGTGACAAAAACATGCGCCTATTAAATTTAGAAAAACAAATGATCTCTTAAATTTAAACAGCAAAATGGCCTGTTAGTATATATACAGTCTAAGTTTGTTTGCATACCTCTTATGTTTCTCTTCCCACATGCATTCTCTGGACAAAACAACTAAAATGCTTGGTTTTACCCAGCCTGCTTGCTGCTTTCTTTTCTATCACCATACATCCTTGCCTCCCCAGTTTTCTCTTGGGCTACTTTCTGACTGATAGTGTATGCTCCAAGGTGGAGTTCACAAGCTATTTTAAATCTATACAGATATTAAGCCTACCTTCTCAACAGTACGTGGACATCAGGAATGCACCAAATATGTCCCATCTTTCTGGCCAGCGTGCCACCTACTTTAAGGAATTGACCTCTGGATTGTGTCAAGCAGTAAGTAATCGTACAAATGTACACACACCCTCACCCAATTGAAACTGAACAGTACTTTGGCATAGAACCAAGCACCACAAATCTGCATCCAAACCTTCTGAGTTGTCATCTGCTGCCTCCTTTCACACAGCAGGTGATAGATGTTTTACCACTAACCATCTTTTTGCCAACACTTTCTCCTCTGCAATAAAACACTGACAATTCCTCTAAAAGAAGTGCACGAGATCAAATATATAAGGATATTTCCTAAGACTTGAAAAACTGCAAGCTTGAAGCTTTTATATACAAGCTCCCTTTTCATGTTGTCATTTTGAAGTGCATTTCATTTTGGCCTCTGCTTCCCCTGCAACCTAAGACCAGCACAAATAACTTCCCTCACTACTGGTAATACCATGCTTCCCTTTTCCCCAGTATCAGCACAGGTATCTAGGTCACTATAAGGGGATAAAGTGCTTATAAAAATAGTCATCTTCCCCTTAGGAGTTCTCTTTTTCTGGATTTCATCTGGGCTGTGACCTTGGATTGACTTTAACTGCTGTTATTCAAGTCATACTTCTTTGGAATATGGGAATGCCCAGCACTTTCAAAACCTTAACGTGTCTTCTATCAAAGGCCACTTCAGCATAAAAACTTGGTTAAGAAGTATTCTGTTCTTTGGCTGCAGTAATCTATCCGGCATTTCACATTCATCATCCCTATGATAATATCAAATTATTTTAAACAACAAGCAAAATGAAAGCAGCCACCTGTATTCACTTAGTAGCAGAATTAGGTAAATAGAAACTTGCTACTACAACGAGGCACAGGGTTTGCTCAGCGTCTGTATAGTGTTTCTTTGAAACAGCGGTATCTTGAGACACATTGAACTCTTTATCCCTCAGAAGTTAAGCTTGGATCTTGCGCTCTTGATTCCCCACACCACATTCTGCTGTGCCCCCTACAGCTGACCAGGCCAAAGGCTGGTCCTTCTGCACAAGCAGGTAAGGCTCTTCCGTTTGCAAGGGGGACTTGCAAACGTCATGGCTTAGCGGTATCAGCAGCTGCAATGCCACCGAGGAGCTGTGCCAAACCACGAGCCAGAGGTACCAGTGATCTGAAGCTGCGGCGACTCATCTGTTCATCACTAAGCACTGACACATCCATCACAATGAGACAGACAGGAAAACGATTCTGGCAAATGTGACCTCGCCTGCTGCAGCTGGAGCTCAGTCACCACGAGCAGCTGTGGCCCTGCTCAGCAGCTGTGGTCCTGGCAGACACGGGGCTGCTGGCCATGGAAACCCAGACAGTCAGACTAATGAGGGCCAGCAGTTTCTGCGAGTGGGGAAAGAAATGAAATACAAATGACACACTCAGCAGCATCTAAAGAGTAATCTGTCGCTGATTCAATATCACCCTGGCAAAACTTCCTGCCATCCAGTCAAGTCTCTTTTATTAAGCCTGCTTGTGAAGAAGAGGAAAAACGTTATGCTGGAAGAGAGCCTTCATTTCCTGAACACACAGGTTAGACACTTTGTCAGGATTGCCATCCTGGTAATTCAGAGGATAGAAAGGAGGGGAAAAAAAAAAAAAAAAAAAAAGGTAATAAGGGAGCAGTCGGTGCAAAAGCAAACACTCAAAGCACAGCTTAAAAGTACATTAGTAGCACACGTATTAAAGTAAGTTGGAGTTTCAGGGGAAAAAAAAATCATGCTCTTCAGATGATACCAAGCACTTCCCTGCACTGAGAAATAATTCTGTTATTTGTGACCTGCCACGCCACTGCTGCTTCTATATGAAATTACATTTCTGATATAAATTTTAGTGACAAACATTTCCATGATTACAGACCAAAAGTCAAAATTTGCATTTAAATAGATGTATTAAAAACTCAGCAGCACAGGTAGAAATATGAAATGCTGTTTTAAGGAACATTTAAATAGGGAACATGAGCATAGAAGGGATTTTCTTGCAAAATGATGCAAGCATTTCTGGTTCTTTTAATACCGTTCCCCGGTCCGATACAAAGTCAAGTATGGGGCTAAAGGAGACTGCAGGTCAAGACTCATCTCAGAGCTGCAGAACCTACTTGCCTTTTCATCTTCATATGCTGAGCTGTAGGAAGGAACTACTTCTCTTTTTTTCTTTCCACTGGAAATAGCCTTATTTATTATAAACAACATATTTCTTGTATCCATAGTCCAAGCCCACAGTTTCAACACCTTGCAGCCCAGATCATATTATACTGCTCTTCCTCTCAAGCTGTTAACTCATGTTTGTTCACAGAGATCACCACAGGCTAAGCATCAGATATTGTATTTCCTCCTTAACAGCATAACCATTTTTTAAAGAGATTTTCAGTATATAACTTAAAAAAAATTAACTACAGACCAAGTAACTCTCCCTCTCAAATACCTCCTCTGACTTAACTATATTTTATTGTGTCTCCTTTTAATCTACAACGCATTTCCGACATTAATGAAACTGGCCTTTCTCCTCCGTCCCTTTTCTCACTGTCTAACCTTCATTTGCTGTCCATTGTTCAGATTCAGTTTTCATATCTGGTCCAGATTTAATTCCAAACCGTGGCTAAATTCTAACTCGATGCTTAAAAAAGACACTTAAGCCTTGCCAACACATCATGCTGAGGTCAGGTACGCAGCTCCTCAGTACCAGTATGGGTCGCTGATGCCCTTTACAGTTCCTCTGGGATCAGCAGCATATATTCTCTCTATATAAACCATATAAATCATTGCTGTCATATTTTGTGTTTCCATCGTGTTGTTTTGGTCTTTCTTGACTCAGAGGCATTTCAGTCCAAAGGATAATACAACATGAACTACATTACCATTACACTAAAGCAGTTGCCTAACAGTCAGTTGGACAAGTCTGTAACTAGTCTAGCTGGACAGCCCATTATGTTTTACTGCCATCACAAACACGGCTTCTTTCCATGAAGAGGGAATGACCAACTCTTTACAGACTCACTTTCCAATTCTCTCTCTAACATCACAAGACCTAGGACTTAAAAGTCACCTGACTTTTTTTAATGAATCACTTACTCATTATTCAAGTCATAAAACTGTCTATAAAACTGTTACAGAATCAAATTGACTATTAGAAAAACGAGTGTAAGCACGGCACAAAAACACAACTAAATGTCCATTGTAGGTGTATTTTCGCTGTCTTCTCCAGAGGTTCTTTAACCAAGGGAAAACATGGGGTCATTGCATGGGAACACAAAGGTCAAGTACAGGCAGAGATTAATTACATCAGGATTTCCTGAGCACTACATAGCAAAGTTTTCTTATATCCCTATTTAGATAATCCCTGAATTACTTCAAGAAACGTTTCTCAAAGTATTTAGAGGTCAGTCAGAAACACAAGGAACAGCACACAGGAAGATGTGCTTTCATTTGTTGACTCATTCTGCAATACCATACAGCCACACTGTTTGCACCACAATCTTCCAGTCCTCTTTCCATAGTAGAGATGCTCACCAGCCAGTTCCCAGCAGTTTCAAATGTAAATAGCATAGTACAAGACATCTGAAACGCTCACAGTACTTGTGATATCGTAACAGTCATTCTTGTACATCAGCAGCTGTTAGCCTACAGAAAACCTGAAGAATGGTTAAATTCCCTGTAGCAACATTTCTTCCAACTGCCTGTCAGCCGACATACTATCAGAACCAGGACACCCCTTTTTCATTAAGCATATTTCAGTTTTCATAAAGACTTATAAAACACACATCTACATTCTTATATACACATGGAATAGCTTTTTATAGAGCACTACAAAATACTTCAATGGTATTCTTACAACATAACACCCAGGGCTAGCTGCAGGCACCGCCAAGGCAGGGAGCTGTAAGGTAACAGGCTGCTACGAGACACTCACAGACCTGCTGGATGCTGAGCTTTGTATTAAGCAAAGGCAGGAAGCAGGAGGAATGTGATATGGAAGCAGACACAAAACACAGGCTATGCCAAGCCCCAGTCTGCATCAGACTCACCAAGAAGATGTTCAAGATACCTCAGCAATACAGAACAGGCCCTGAGCAGTAAGAAACAGAACAACTCAAAAGGTCACCCCAGCAGCCCACACCCCCTACACTTCCTTCCTGTATAACACATCTTCTTTTCACTCCATTTCCCTATGCTGCTGAGACAGCTTAGAAAACACAACCCCATTCTATCTTACACACGCGGTTGCCCACAGTGACCTCTTGCTGTGCTGAGTGCTATGGAATAATTTCATATTACATCCCAAAGTGCATTTTTTCTCAGTTGTACATCTGCTATCACCCGATTTCGCTGAATGACAGTTTGTTAGCATCCTATGCTAGAAAAATACTTTCTAAATTGAGTTCATAATGTAATAAATCTTCAGAACTGCTTCCTAGCCTGTTTTTCCCCCATTTTCCAGAGGTTTTCTTGCTCTTTGGGCAGCTGTTGCACATGCAGCAGAGCTCTCCTTGAACCCTTCATAATAAACTCCAAGTATACATTGCATGATCTTTTTTTCCCTGCAAGAATATTCAGTCATAATTGTAATATGTAGAGGAGAGCTTGGATTTTTCTTTTATTTTTTTTTTTTTCCTAAGTCTCACAGGGAATGGTGAATTTAGAAGGTTGAATAGATGACGAATTGATTGTGGTCTTCTGCTTGTTCTTGTTGAGATATGCGTCAGATATTTTCCTTAGCTACTCAAAAAACATTCAGTAACACATGGGGTTTGGGCTACGCTGAAGTTTACGCTGAAACATAAAGGACGGGAGAAAGTTCGTCACTTAACCTGCACTTCATACAGCATCAGGGCAGTGTGATTTCAGATATAATGATATCACTGCCCTGATGCCATCCACCTTGAGGAGGAACAGCTGTGATTGCCCACAGCCTCCACTCCCCATCACACCAGAGTGTTTGGGAGCAAAGGACTGAAGTTCAGCCAGGAAGAAAGGAGGTGAGAGAAAGGTATTTCAGCTTTTACCTGCATTTCTCACCAGTCTACTCTATTTTTAATCAGCAGTAAGTTAACTTTCCCCTAGTTGAGTCTGTTTTGCTGGCGATGGCTCTCAGAAATGACCTCTCTGTCTTTATCTCAACCCACAAGCTTTACGTGATTCCGCCTCCTGTCCTGCAGAGGAGGGCAGTGGGGGAGCGGCTGGCCATGGGGAGCTGGGGACACCAGCAGCCAGACAAGGTCAGCACTCCACAAAATGCATCCTTCACCTGGCACCGATCCCACCGACAACAAAGTAACTGATAGCTTTTCTCAAACCACTTGCCTGTCATTTCCCTATGAGGATTGCAAGGAAAAAGAAAAATGCCTCGAAAACAAAGCCAAAGAGAGAGATGGCAATGTTAGACGTGCTAGCTCACAGCGCAAAAGGTCAGGAAATACCCACTGCTCATCTTCCCGTCCATCACAAGGGATGATCCAAACCGCTTACCTGGCACTTTGCTGTAAAGCAAAGGGATTTCTGTATTGCTCACTTAGTGTGCATATTCTACTAAAGATCACATACGCATTGAACCGCAGAGCAGAAAAACATCTGTAGAGCCGCAGATGTTAAGATCAGCTTTAAGAAATGATACTAAGCATGAAGCAACTTCAGACACTCATCAGTCGGAGTTCCATCCCAGAAAAAGTATTCAACTAAAAGTGTGAATCAAGGCCTATCCAGAATGGATCAGGGCCCGGGACTGAACTGTTGCACAACTGTCATGAAATAATAACTTATTTTTAAATGACGATACCAGTAGGCCTCTGGCCTAAAGAAAATCCCTTTCTGGGCTCCTTCAACAGAAAAAAGTTTGTTCTTGGTCCACGAAGACAAAGAATTTTCTTTCCTCCTTCTTTTTCCCCTCTCCCTTTCCCAGTTCTTGTAACACCCTCTCCTTTTGAGAGCAGAGCATTAGTATTCACCAAATGTATCTTTGAAAAGGTTTAATCTCCTAGCAATTACTGATATGAGAGTTTCATTATATGTACAGTATGATAAATATTGAAGAGGTCTCCCAGCTGTTTTGATCAGCTTTAATCTAGGCAGGCACAATAGCAGTGGAGATGCCCCAGCACTGCAGCAGACCACGAGCCCTGAAGGACAGGAGCCAGCACTGGTTGGGAGCCGTAAGCAGACGTCCCTGCAACTGCTGGAGCTTCTGAACAGAGCAGCGCTGTGTTAGCCCAGGCCACATCCCAGCTGCTTTTAAATAAGACCTCACTCTAAAATGGAAGCCCCGCTCACATACTGAGAAAACTAAAGCACAGAGAACCTACATGGCTGCGCAGTAAAGAGGCTGTATCCACAGCTGTGTGGTCGGTGAATTCGGCTGACCACAGGTGCCACCGATCTGTTCTCCTATCCCCCCCCCTCCTCAGGAGAAGGCAGAAAGAAAGTGCAATGAAAAAACTCATGGGCTGAGATAAGGACAGGGAGATTGCTCACCAGTTACTGCCACAGGCAAAACAGACTTGGTTTGGAGAAGATTAATTTAATACACTGCCCGTTAATAAAAGAGCAGAATAATGAGAACTAAAATCAAAATTAAAAACACCTTCCCTCCACCCCCACTTCTTCTTCCAGGCTCATCTCCAATCCTGATATTTTTTTTATTTTTTTTTATTTTTATTTTTTTTTTTAACTTCACTCCCCTAAGTAGTTCTCATCTTGGAATACACCGTGGCATTTACTGTCATTTTAAATTATACATTGCATAACAAATTCAGCAAGTATACTGAATTTGGGAGTGTTTAAGTCATGTTTTGTTCTGTCTCAAACTTCTAACATAAATTTGCAATAAAAAGATGGGTCCTCTTTCAGCTGGTGTAAATGCTATGACAGGATGTTGAAAAGCATTTTTCATATAAACTGCTTTTCTAGAGCCTGGAAAAGTCAACTGTACTTTTCCAGTAGGCAGCACTTTTCTAAGCTGCAGAAGACACATTCATTTTAGTAGCCAACATCGCTTGGATATGTATGCCTGCACTTCATCCCTGCTTACGTATGTCTATGAAAATGAAGAAGAGGAAAAATCCCGTGTTTGTTCAGCATCAACTTCATGAAGTCCCATCCATCCCCTTTTTCCTTCATATTCATTTCAAAAATAAGTCCAAATGTGGTACTGAGAGAGGAAATACATTACTGCACAAATTCAGGTGGTTAGATTAGTGCCCACATAGCTGAAAAGCACCTGTATACGAATGGAGAGTACTCTCTCGGGAACACAATTCTGAGCAAAATTAGGAAAGTTTAGTAATAAAGCCTGGATGAAAATCCAAAGCAGACAACACTGAGTAAATAAAAAAGAAATAAGTCAATTAAATTGACAGTATCAGAATGGTAAAAATCCTTCCTCTGATGGCAAAGATCAATTTCTATTCCAATCTATGAGCATGAGATGTGAACCAATAACTTTGCTGAGAAATAAGGACTTCTTGGCATGCCCGGATTTATCTTATCAGTCCAAAGTATTTGGACTGAGTATTTTGGTTTCACGCTAAAGGATGCTACTTTTTGACTTGCTTTTTAATCCTACTGCCCAAGGAAGTGTGCAAACAGACTCACAAAGTCAGCTCTAACAATACTGAGCTCATTCTCTCCCTTTTTCTTTGTTTCTTTCTTCAGGCTTCGATAATTTTCACAAGTTGCACTAAAAGCAGCCATTTGCAGTGAGAACGAGAACATAACAGAAGTAACTCCTTACTATGAAGCTCTTCTGAGGCACCAAATGTCCATCCCATTACAAATGAACAATATTGCCACTTGTCCC
Source organism: Alectoris magna (assembly GCA_030625065.1). Taxonomy (NCBI): domain Eukaryota; kingdom Metazoa; phylum Chordata; class Aves; order Galliformes; family Phasianidae; genus Alectoris; species Alectoris magna. The sequence continues at coordinate 3,361,548 of CM060575.1, read as the reverse complement.
TTCAGCCTCGGTGTATTCAAGACCTCAGAACATGCAGAAAGTTCTGGTGTAAGGATATAGCAGAACAGCACCCATTCCACTACGGCTCTGAGTGGAGATGGGTATCCATTGAAATCAGCAATACAGAGACATTACCCGCTTTGGTACAGAGAACATCCGCTACCTAGAACCAAGGAGCACAAACACTGCGTGCTACTCACATTTGTTGTTTATCTTTGTGCTGCGGGAGAATGAAAAAGAAATTATGAGGCAAAGCACTCTTTGTGTCTCTTACACATAAAACTACTAATAGCTCAGCCCTCACCATGGTGCCTAGGCTCCTACAGTTTTATCATTAAAGATTTTGGTCAGACAGCTGTGGTGACAATTATCACATAAATTTACTGAGAGACAGGAAAACTAGAATGTAAGACAAAAATCTCACCTCCAGCAACTAAGTATAGAACTCTATTTTCCAGTAATGCTTTCAGACCCGACAGCAATGATGAACCAACTTTTTTTTTTTTTTTCTGGAATAGTGCTTAGGCTATAGAAAGAAAGCCTGTTAGTCAGTGCCATTTACCCCCCAGTATTCAGCTTTTATCTGCTGACCTGTCACAATAAAACAATTCCGAAGATGTATTTCAAGATACAGGTGATTAGCACAGCAAGGAAAGCAGCAGAGTGAGAATTCTTTTTCAGATAAGTGTTGCTTGCAAGCAGTGCAGGTAGGTAAAGCAAAGGAAAAATAATCGAGTTGGCTACAGTAGACCCCCGCACTCAATGTTTTATTTCTGTTTTGTTGGGTTTATTTTTAATAAGGCTATTTCATTTTAATAGAGTTCCAACCCCACCCATTATATCTGTTGTCTTGTTTGTAGGATGTTTTCTTCTCATTTCAATTTATTTTCAAGGCAACGAAATTGAAATTTATTTGTAACGAAAGGACAAGAATAAACTTCGTATTACATGCTTCTTTTGAGAAAGAACACGAACTTCTTTTTGGAATTGGTGCATTCTAGACAGCACCACGTATTAAGTTCAATTCCATTTCTACCTTAAACTTCATAGTATAGAACCATAGAACCCTTAGATTTGGAAGGGACCTTTCAATGTCAGCTAGTCCAACTCCCCTGCAATGAACAGGGACAGCAAAGCTCAAACAGGTTGCCCAGGGCCTGATCCAGCCTCACCTTGAAGGTCTCCAGGGACGGGGTATCAACCACATCTGGGCAACCTGTGCCAGTGCCTCACTATAAAATATCTTCTCCTTATATCCAAAATAAATCTACCCTCTATAAACTTGAAGCCCCCTTGTCCCATCAGCACAGACCTGCTAAAGACCGGCTTCATAAGTTTTAATTGTAAACCTAAAACCTACCTTTAAACTAAAGCTTCTCATCCCTTTCCTTCATGGTAGCTTTTTGTCACCCAGGGGAATTCAGCGCTCTGTCCTTCCCGGAGCTTCAAAGGAACCAGCTACTCAGCCTTCTTGGACCTCTTTAAAAACTAATCCTGCTTTAAGTGTTTTTATTTTTAATTTTGGTCATTTTTTGACTGCATTACATGACATTCCTCCACCAAGGCCCTCAATCCAAGGCAATGCGAAGAGGACTCCCAGATAATTTACTCTTTGTATTGCAGTCTGCAGCAATCATTCCAGAAAGCACTCTTTTCTGGGCTCTAACTTACATCTTTATGTGGCGTCTACCAGTTCATATCTTCATAACGTCAAAAGACGTTTGTCAACCAGAGAGAAGGGGAGTCAGCTGAAAGGTCAAAATAGTTTGTAAAAAGCTCATTGTGTATTTGATATCACACCAGCTGAAAACCTGGAGCTGTAACTTAGAGCAGAGTTCTCAGAAAAATTGATGCATTTTACCCTGGAGTACTTCTACCATTGGTTTGATATATTTGTTTATGCACCATATGAAAACTCTTAGTTCAATAAACGCTGCACGATCAAACAGCGTGCTTTTGAATTATGCAAAATTTTATTATACAAAGTCTATGAAACATTAATCAACTTTCAAAAGCTTTCGGAAGAACCCTGTGCAACATTTTCTCTTTGGTATACTTACAAATGACCGACTTATAATTCCGCGAGTATAGAGGTTCAACTCTTTAAGAAATGGAACTCAACACAACTGGAAGCAAGTCACACGCAGCTCTATGAACCGAATCACTGCTTAATTTGCCCTTTAACCAAAAGCATAACCAACCGAAAAAGCCATTAAAATGAGAAGATAAGTACAAGCCACCACACACATCTCAGTATCTATCATACCATAAAACTGTTAACACTAGATGCAAGAAAGCTCTGCAATCATTAGCTTCGGTATCTATTACTGAACACTTGAATTCTTCCTAAGTAGCCACTACAACAGAAATCCACCAGAGCTTTTTATACATCAGTGGTTCAACTCCAGGCTTACGTGGAGAGGAACACTGTCTTATGAAAAAGGAAAAGTTCCTGTTCCAACAACACGCCACCAAATGGACTGCTCAAGTCCCAGCCACACTGCAAATGGCTGCTCCTCTGCAAGTCTCCTGGCTGTCCCGGATAGCAGGGGAGCTGGTAGCTGGATACAGCTAGATAACTAACCTTCATTAAAAGTAAAAAAAAAAAATGTTAACCTGTGTTCAGTTGTTCTCCAGCTTGATTTGTAAATATGTGTTATTCTGTGTAATATTTACGTAGCAATTTTCACTGGAAGATATTGAGTGGACTTGCTAAACAAACTTTAGAAAACACTTCAGAGAAAAAAAAAAAATCAAGTAAAAAATATAAGAGAGCAGCCAAAGAGTGAGTAAAAAAGAAATGTAGAAGCCCTATGTTCTAAATATAACACAGGATGAACTGCAACGAGCTGCAAGCACACAGAGGATTCCAAGCCGATATTTAACTTAAGAGTTACTCCATTAAGAAACCTTCAACAGAAGGAAACTACTTAATGCACAGGATTACCATAAGGAAGCAATTTGGTTCCACTCCACAAAGATGCACCTGAAACATCTGCACAAATCATGTATGCTTAACAAGTAAGATACAGTCCCTTTGAAATATTTCAGCCTGTTGCAGAATATATGCATGTATCCATTAACTGACCAAAGCTAAATGTTTATCATAGCCCAGGTAAATTAATTATAACCCAAATACATTTCTGACTGGTTGCCAGGTATTTTGGAGCTCCTGCCTAGGTTTTCTATTCCGGTTCTTAGGCTTGTAATTCATGAGGGGAAAGCATGACTATGGTAGAAGCTCCATCTTTTTGTTTCCTTGCTTTAGTAAACCTTCAATGCAAGGGTTCTATTATTTAATGCAAGGGTATCTGTTATCTATTGTATATTACAAGGGTATCTATTATTTAAACCACCTTTCATTTAACAATAGGGTGAAATTTTACAAAATCTTGCTGATATTGTAAGTCATATAATCCATAATGAAATGGAAAAGTCAGTTTATTGTAAACTGAAATCACAGATATCGACAGCAAATTTAATTCTACCTAAAATTTTCCCTTGCAATACAATGCCTGATTTCCCATCGGCAAGAACTCTCTTCGCAAGTCTTCTATTGGTACTATCAACAAAACTCACAACACCACCATCTCCCTTATTTTTAGCAATAATGGGACGAAAAATGATGCATGAAGATAGCTTTCTGCATACACCTATGAGAGGATGCCTGTGGCCTTGGTTTTCTCTGACAAACTCAATTACAGAAGCATCTATCTCAACCTAGATTGACAGAAATACGTTTCAAATACATCTTCTACACTATCACATTTTTCTATATTCATCTGAGTATTCTGACTACAAAAAGGAAATTATTTTAATTAAGGGATTAATCAATTGACATTCAAAATAGCTGTTATTCATCTACAGTTGACAAGCGTCTTTCAGGAAGTTAATTTAATTTCCTTCCCCCAGCCCCCCATCAGAAAAGGTTATTTTACCTTATGGGAATCTATTCCTAGCCCCACAAAGCTCCACTAAGAGCCAGCATACCAGCCAAATTGCTGAGAATTGGCTACGGCTAAGCTCCAGCCGGCCCAGCTGTAGATAATTTTAGCAGTCACAGATGCAGCAATAACCACTGGCAAACCTGATATATCAAAGGCTCTGAGTTCATTTCAGACAGATGTTCTGACAAAGCAGCAGAGTTTTGAAAAATTTCACATAAACAAAATCACCATTATCTGCTCAGGGACAAGAGGTTTGCCCTAAAATATATAGGTAAGGGTGATAAGTGGTACCTCAGTATCTCATGTATTTCTCCTCCAATAAGGTTTCAATATTACTTTTTCACTCCTCTGAGCCATTTCCTTGCGATCCTACCTCAAGTATTTGGACAGTAACTTGCTAGCTTCAGTTCATTTGCACTTAAATAGTCATTATATTTCATCAGATTTAAGTATAACTTGCTAATGACAGGAAGTTTAGTTCTGTTGATCCAATAACACACCACAGATAATGCTGACATTGCAAAGTATGCTCATGTAGGAACAACAAAGGTCTTTATAAAATCAAAGTTCATTAAAAAGCTGCATTCAAATGTAATAACAACACTGCCATTACCTTGATTTTACTAGTCTTTTGCTCCTGAATCTTCTTGGTGATTTACTTAGTCACGCTGGTGCTAAAAAGCAAAGTATGGCAGCATTTATCATATTACTAAAATTTATCCATATCTGTCATTGATCCTATAATATTAATGATATCCACTGCAGAGTGTCAGCCTCCTCCATTTTACAGCTCACTATTCATGTTACAACAACACTCAGTGGTTGCCAGCAGGTGGAGGGAAGTGATTCCTCACCTGCACTCAGCACTGGTGAGACTGCGGCATCCTGTGCCCAGTGCTGAGGTCCTCAGCACAAATGAGATGTGGATGTGCTGGACAAGATGGTGAGAGGTCTGGAGCATCTCTCACACGAGAAGAGGCTGAGAGAGCTGGATCTGTTCAGCTGGAGAACAAGGGGATCTCATCAATGTCCATAAGCAGCCAGAGGGAGGGTGCAAAGAGAGAATGAAGCCAGACTCCTGTCAGCAGCGCCCAGTGCCAGGACCAGAGGCAGTGGGCACAAACGAGAATACAGGAGGCTCTCCCTGAACATCAGGAAACAACAGAATTACAAGATCATTCAAAACACACATTCAATTAATCTGAGGCATTTTCTGAAGATAAATTTGAATGCTTTTGCCAAACTGAGAGATACAACAGAGCTCATGAAACTATACTCCATTTGCAGGAATGCAGAGCCAGAACTAAAAGAACCCACAAGAATAGATTTTCTATCCAAGACAAGCGAACTGCTAACAAAAAAAATCACTTTGAAAACATTACCATATCTGGGCTACCTAGTAAAATAGTTGTCTTCCAATATAATTAGGAGTTACTGACATCAAATATGGTTATTTTCTTAGTGGTAGTTAAAAAAAAAAAAAAAAAGATTGGATAACTTAGCATCAGACCTGAATAAAATTGCATCCCACCCTATTGTACACTGAGATGAGGTCTGCTTTACAATCAAGGCTCTGATTTCATGTAAACACATATCTGACCTATTCTGATCTGAACTAGAGCTAGGCTATCTTATAAGATAACAAAATAAAAATCTAAGGAACGCAGCCAAATTCAGATGTACAGAGCATAGTCCCATGACTCAGAACACAGTCACACTGCAAGTAACTGGCTCCAGGCACTGCACTGAGTTTGCAAGACCTCAGGGCTGAGCCTCCTCAGGCTGGCTTGATAAGAGCTTCCCACCAGAGTTCTGAAAGTTTGCTTTTGCCTGATTTAGCTGGAACAGCCACTATCCTCATAGCCAGGTGGCTGCGCACAACTCAGTTCATGGCTGGTTATTTGTGTGGTGCAGACCTTTATACATACAGGCTGCGGTATTGCTTGCACGAGGCAGAGCACTGGCAGGGTGGCAACCTGGGGCACGGGGTGAAGGGAAATAGTGACACTGGGGATTGCAAGGATTTCAACAGCTCAGCCACAGACAAAGAAATGCAGACAATGAAATCACGGACAAAGCCTGCAAGTGTAGGTATGACACTGATACTGTACAGTTTATTCAATCCCACCTGGATTCTTCAAAACAGAGTAGTATTTATAGGGGCTTCTTTCTCTGAACCACAACCTGGAAGGACCTCTATTTCTAATAAATGGGCTAGAAATAATTTAAGCCTTATGAATACAGAGGTAATCACTAATACCCTCAAGTATACAAATAGTTTGCTAAAATGCCATTTTGACTGGAACAGTCTGACACTGCAAGGATAGGAAAACAGATTTCAAAATGTTTTGGATACTCAGGAATTCACCTGACTGAGAAAGGAACCTCTGCAATACTTGCTCATACAGTTCACCCTTCTGCTCTTCTTCCTCATCCGCACGGCTTGGCTCAGAGCACAGACCCGCAGTCCTACACTGTTTCATATTCCAAATCTAAGTGCATGAAGTATTTTCTGCACTCAGACCCCAACCACTGCACCGGCGCTAACAGAATACACTTATGAGTGCCTTTCACACAACAGCCAGCAGCTTTGGATGCAAACAAGTGCTCTGCTACAGACGGGCTATAGCTCAACAAAAGAAATTCCTATTTTTTCATAGCAGAAGCCCTTATATCTTGTTCTCTCTCTCAAGAGGGACTCAGGGCCACTGGAGAAAACAAATATTTCACTGTAGAATATTTCATTTTCAGACGCCAATCACACACACACACACAGAAAACATACAGAAGATAATTTCTCATTTTGAGTTTTACTGTTACTCTGCTATTTATGATACTAAGAGTATTAAAGCTGCTTCTTACACTGGATCAAAAGCAATATTGCAGACATTACTCAGAGATGCCCCTACTACATTTAGTTTCTCTCGCCCTTTTACAGATATTCCTTTGGAATAAAATAAAATGATAGAGAACATCTCAGTGCTGAAGACATAACATGAACAATAACATCACTTAATGACATATTCAAATACCACCTTAGTCCAACAATTTGATTTCAGACACGTTTGCTGGAATAGCAAAAAGAAAGGGAAAAAATAAAAAACAACCAAAAAGGCCACTATTTCCAAATCCTTTCTGTTGTATATCTATAAAATATATAAAGAACTCACAAAATCTTTAAATAAATAAAATCTCAGAAATATTTATTGTTTTTAAAGACAATAATACTGGGCTAATTGCTTGTTGAACCTCAGTAGCTCATTACAAAAAATACCTAGAGCAAAACTAAGAAGCATTTCATGGCGAGTTTGAGGTTCAAATTAGATGCTTTCAAGCATACTGAATATAGAAGAAAACCCGAGTTTAAAGACCGTAGCATTTGTTTTAAGTTTAGAAAACACCATGTTTTTGCAAGGCACTCACTGTCCATCATACAATTATTCCTATTTATATTTCTGGTACCCAAAATACTGAGTGGCAAAGCTACATAAAATAGCAACGAGCGGCAAGAAAAGTTCCATCATTGCTAGATCATTTCTTTGAGTCTGTGATCCTTGTCTGATGAGTCATACCATTATCACATCAATATTCATATCAATAACAATTTCAGTCCATCACTTCTCTCACATTTTGCTCAGGTGTCACCTTATCCAAGATAAAGAGCCTGAGTTAATGTCTCCCCTGGATGGAAGCTATTCGATACCTCCAACCCTTCTTTTCATTTCTCTGTACGACGCCATTTCGGGATATGGGGTAACCAACCAAGAGCTGCTTACAGTGAGCACATGTAAGACCAACGCAAATCCTAGCAGACACAGTCCTATGTTTTCTGCACTGATGGCCTTTCCTGAAAATTACTAAATATTCAATTTGCTTTTCCTGACAGCTGTCAAGCATTGAAATACAGCTTCTGAGAACACCATCTGATGCTTCCAGGAAAGGATTCTGAGCAATAACAGTCATTTACTCCCCTCCTCAAGAACAAACTTCCATCCATTATGAAATTTCAAAGTCGATTTCATGCTGTTACTTAATCCTTCAGCACTTTCCCAGTCAGTCTTAGTTTTGCCTGTCTTCAATAATCCTCTCAACATAAATTTTATCATTCTATCTCCTGCTTTTCTTGATAGCTACATGTTGGACTAAGAGTGACCAGGCTGCTAACAACCTTGCGAAGAAAAACAAACATTACTGCCTGTATGATAAGACACAAGGAACCAAAGCATCTGGAAGCAATATGTCACGCGAAAACTTTCTTTTGAGTTCCAAGGACCCCAAGTGACAAAGTAATTGATTCGTACTTCAATATCCTAACCTGGCTTATACAAAAGACAGAAAACCACCTTCCATTATTTTGGCTCTGAAACTTTTATTACTTGTAGACTGTTCAAATCTAAAAATCAATACCACACAACAACTTGGTCTAGATAAAAGCATAATTTGAGAAGAATTTCAGATCAATCTTTTCAGAGGGTTTTATTTTACTGGGTCATTTAGCTGTGCAAAATATCCCTCAAGATAAAGAAAAAATATCCCACCACTTTTTCTTTCTTCCAGATGTGCTCATAATTTACTTTATTTTTTTCCTTGGGTGTGTAGATGAAGCAAGGAGAATCATCATTAAGAATGAAGAAGAAAAGCAGCAGCTTTATGGTATATTGGGTCAGGCTGGGATATAATTAATTTTTTCGATGCAGCCCGTATGGTGCTATGTTTTGGATTTGAGACTAAAACCACGCCTGCACCACAAAAGCGTTATTGCTGCTGTCAGCATAGTGCTGAGCAGTGGTTTTGTGTTGCTGTTTTTGTTTGCTTCTTTTTCCCCCCTCCATTCTGCCTCCCCAGCAAGTAGGCTGTGGGTGTGCAGGATGGCAGGTGACAAGGCCAGGAGAGCTGATCTGAACTGACCAAAGGATGTCCCAAACCACACAATATTCTCTGCAATAAATGCTCAGAGAAAGGAGAAACAGGGTACGTTCTCGTTTGTGGCATCTGTCTCCTCAAGTAACTGTTGTGTGTGATGAAAAAGTAATTAAGCATTATCTGAAGGATATTATTTTTCCATCCTTTTTGTAGGAGGATCAAGATTTAAATGAAACAAGCAGCACATCCACCTGTTCAGTGGAAAGTAGACAGTTGATATTTTCATTTGTAGCTTGCACAAAGCAAAAAACTTGTCCTTTGCTGTACTTTGTTAGCATTTTGTTCATGCCTCTCAGGCAGAAATCCTTCAATCATACTCAACTCACCAGATCCCTGTGGTATGCTATGCTGTTTTGAAACACTGATTTGCTTTATTTTGCATTTTCAAAAGACTTCTTTAATGGGGGTTGGGGGGGGATATGGGGGAAACCTATTTTCATTGCAATAATATGTGAGTATTTATCCATTATTTTAACATGATAACAAGTCGAAGAGAAACACAGCTTTACAATGACAGAAAAGCACTTGAAATGCCTCTCATGTAATGACTACAGGCTTCTGCAAGAAGACAACTGTCCCTAACAGTGAAGTAAAGATGAGACTTGGGATGGACAGAATACTTGCACACGCATATCTACATCCATCAGGGTTTCAAACGTAGATCATGATGGCAGATCTTCCAACAGATATGCCTATTAGATTAGCACGGAGTACGACCTGTTTATCATCCTGTTACCTTAAAAAAAATTATAGCTAAGGAAAAGTGCCAGTAGTAATACTGGATCACTCAACTACAGTACATTTACCGACAGCAACTATGTACAATGCAACAACTAAAACACTTGATCAAGACAGCAAGTATACAGAAATTGCCTCAAAAAGCATGGCTAAAAACATCTTGCACAATGTGGGTAACACAGCTTTCTATTTTTTTTTCTGAAATGCTTTCACAGAACTTAAGCTGAAAAGCCTAAGACAGACAGCTTACTTGCCATGTAACATAGCTTTAGGTGAGTGTAGCTGTATAGGGGAGGGCTACAGACAGCAACTCATCTTTCTAAGTAAATCAGACAATACAAAAACGCAGAATAACTGCCACTTAACTGCCCAGCCTTCTGAATTGGGATACCAGTTAATGATCTTCCATTTCACATGCACAGATATGCATAGATATACGTTTGACAACACAAGCAAAATCAATCCTGTTCCCTATCTTTCACTTTATCCAGGCTTTGGACAGCCAGAGCACAGAGATCATAGCACATGTTATTGCTTAATTCTACTCTCCACAGTATTCCTTTCATAACGACTTCAAGTTTGACAGCAGAATGGGAGAAACATTCTAGCTAAGGAACTGAACAAGAACTCTGCTGATCAAGGCTTTATATTCATTTCTACTAAAAATTCCTATCCGGCCACAATTTGCGCTTGGTTCCCCACAGTAAATTTGGAACAATTCGCTCTCGCCTCTCATGTTTATTTTTAGTTGTTTTCCAGAAGTCTCTGTGATTGCTTTACTGGCTTGCTCAATGCAGTACAATTTTGATTGCCCTTTTCTTTGGTAGCATAGACACTATGACACAATCGGTATAAAAGCCAAATAAATCCAAGGGCTATTAGAATCAAGGAACTACATTACAAAAATCAAAAAATTAAATTTTAAAATTCAGAATTTCTCTCTAATTGAACTGCTAAGATTATACTTACCTGGGCATATCTATCCAAATGAAAGCACTTCAATGAAGCCAAAGCTAGAAACTATTCTTCAACTATACTGAACAAACTGAGCACAATTTATTGTGATTTTGGAAGAGCTTTTTTCTTGGAAATTTGTTTCACTACACAGCATTCCATAGTCTTAACAAACCTACGTTGGATTCTTATTGCTATTTTTAAATGTGCTAAATAAAAGGACGGGACAAACCATTCCATAATCAGTAATGTACTACATGTGTACACCATGTCATGGGTGACCAGGGCATAACGCCCAGCCATATGGTGCACTTAAGAGCCAACTCATCTACATCGCCTGTTACCAGGCAACATGCTGGACTTCAGTCTCAGACCGGTAAGAAAAAAATGACCTCTTAGCCCCAGAAGTTGATTGATATTCATTGTGCCGGTTAGGTTATGATCACAAGGGAAAATACTAAAATCAATTATGCACACGGAGATTTGGAGGCATTAGACCTTCCCCAAATTCCAAATGAGTATTTTCTTCTTCTTTCTTGTCATATATCCCAAATCTCTGATTTATCTTCTTGAAAGAACATGAATATCTTTTCCTTTAAGCATAGTTTTAGATAGTGAAGCAGTATATTCAGAGTAAAATTAATGCCAACTTCCTAAAAACATGCTGGTAATTATCTTGGGGACCACTGTCTCCCACAGGTTGGAAACCCCAACCCCATCCTTACATTCTTTATTACAATTTTTCTAACAAAAGCTGTCAATTGTGTCCAATTCTGCTCAGAATTGTGAAATTATTCTGTGATAAAAAGCAGTATTCAAGAGAGGAAAAGCAAAAAGCAACAAGCATGCTGAGCACTACAGAATTGATTTAAATCTGCCTTCAAGATGAACAAACCTTTTTCTTATTTTTATCCTGCAAACCAGGCAGTTGTCCTGAAATAATAAAATTTGTTTCAAAGACATTAAGAGGTAGATTGCGTACGGCATAGAAGAATAAGTGTAAGACTTTTTATTCCTAAGAAGGACTGCATGCCAAATTCTTTCACTGACACAAAACTGTTTATTGGGGCAGAATTCGAGTACTAACACTAATGTATTTGCATGAGAAAAGTCAGCCTGCTCCAGTAGTTTGTCAGTACATGTGCAACTTCCTTCCTACACACAGAACTAAGTCTAATTTGAAGCATATTCCTATTACTCAGTGAGCCCCATACAGAACTCACTGTAGCCACACGTGTAACTGCTATTGATGTACCACAGGATGAGCCATGCCTATTACACAGTACAAAGATGGAGCAAAGCATTTGTTTTTTTAAGCAGAGGATTGGTAAAAAATTGTTTTCAAGTACCAAATACACACATCAAGAATCACACACTGCTATTCAACTGAGGATAAAATTGTATCCTAATAAAAAGTGCTTAATCAATGCTGTTTCTAAGCATGGGTTAAAATGCTTCGCAAGAAAAAATAAATTCTTAGTATGAAACAGCAACTTAAAGTCTGGATAAGAAAACATCTGTTTGCATCTAATGTAAAACAGCTTTCAGGAAGGAAAAAAGTGAAAAATGAACTAACACAACCCTTGCATCACGAGTTCTATGAATTTATGAGCTTGAACAACAAAGCGTAATGAATTATTCGTAGCTGTTCTAAGGGGAAGACTGTTTGAACCAACTAATAAATATACAGAAATTTCTTTCTGACAGAATCAGTCAGAAGTAAAATAAACAGAGCAACATAACCCCGACACGCAAAAGGGAAATAAGAGGGATGAACAGCTTATTTTAACCTACGGACAGAAACAGGGAAGATGTTCTGTTGCAAGCCACAAACAAGCTGTTATTCATTGAAAAGTAAAAGACAATTGACCTTGTAAGTATGGCCTATGAGCCTCCAGATCCAGCATCAGCAAGGCAAGTTGCGAAGGCCAACATATTACCTTAGAAGTTATAACAGCAAAACAGACGTTCCAATCACATTCCCAGGAAAAAAAATAAAATCAACAACAGCAATAAATAAGTAAAAAAAAAATCATCTTACTTACAGAAAGAAGGCTTTGATCATGAAAACAATAGGCACCACTTGCATGGGGCTTCTGTGTAGTTTCCTAAGCAAAGAGATATGAATTCTTATTGTGCAAGGTAGATTCAAAGGAGATAATATTTTGGATTTCCAAACATGGAAAGTCCAAGGTAAGCTTTAAGATTCAAAATGTCATAATAAAAAAAAATATAAGGAAAATATTGCACTGAGGAGGACTTTCACAAGAAAAAAAAAAAATGTACCACACGTTATAGGGACATAATAGCATTTTTACTTTAGAACAAAGAAAACCAGCAAAATTCAATCATTCATAAACGCCAATAAATATTTTATTACTTATTAAGAAATAGATAATTAAAAAGACAGAGGAAACTAGCCAGGCACTTATCAATTTATTTGAAATCTACATCCTGTGCTTGCATTAGGAACTCACCTAACACAACACAATGTCGTAATTCAAAATCACCCTCAGTACAGGTTTCTGTTTCAATAGGAATACACAACTACGATTCACTTGCATGTTTTTCAACTGTAAACTTCAAGCCATTTTGCAAAAGAACAATTATCATAAAATATATAAACAGAAGGGAGCATCCAAAATATATTATACATGCACAGAGCTTGGAATTAAGTATGGGATAGGATGTTACCCTATTTATTTTTTTGTTTAAGTCTATGCGCAGGTGGTGACATCTAATATTTTACTGAATTATTCATTGAATTTTAGCAGTTACAGTAAGCTCAAGCATGTTCTTCATAACAAATTCACCCTAAATGCATTTTCACTTCCACGCGCACGTGATAGCGTACATTCCCTCATGCAAACAGAAGATAGAAATATTGTACATCTTGAGTCTACACAGAAAACACACACCAAAGTCCCTGTATTGCTAAAACAGATACATTTTATGATGCTTTATTCACTTTAATAATTCCAAACAGTAAATATACTGAATATTTTTCTCACAAAATGTGTTATTTTTTTTACTTATAATTTCATTATTTATATACGTACGTACATATACATTCATATATATACACACATATATAAATTCAATAGCAATTATTCCTAATGTAGCTGAGGAGGAACAGAAACAACCACCAAGGCACATGTTCTATAACATGTCGGGTAGTAACAATTGCACTTACAAGTAACCCATATATTAGGAACCATACTTGACTTATCAAATCAGACAATAGCTAAACAACACACATTATTCTTCAGTCATATTCACATGATTCTACAAATAAGTTTTCATTAAAAGTAAACAGAGAAAACGCTAATCATTTTGTGAGAAAACCTGCATTTTGACAATATCATGCCCACAAGCCCCAAGATAACCCAGCTGAACATCATAGATGTTGATGTTATGCTTTGGACTGACATAAGATACCATTAAGATGGCCCACACCACGAAAAGGAAACTTGTCTGGTTTTATAATGCTAAATTTCGTTTCCAAACAAATGTCACGTAGCACAGAAAAACAAGAAGTAGGTTCTCGCTTTGCATCCATTTAGCACACGATACTACAACATTTGTCAACAGCAGAACAAACATTCTGCAGGGCTCAAGTCCTTGTTTTCTGAAAACGCAAATAGAAGGAAGACATGAGTCAATTAAAAGAAACCTTACCAAGCATCTATGAAGAAGCCAGGCTGAGAAATGCTAATATCCCCTTAAAAATTCAAGAGTTGGGTTTTCAGGTGAGAATACCTTGGCTCCCTCTGGGCAGTCAGATCATGCAGCCAGACCAGCACAGATTGTCCTGCAGGGTCCTTGCCACAGAGAGCTCCAGGCCATGCAGGCTTATAAAATTACCATACCTGGGCATTCTAGGAGCATCTCAGCCATTACAGTGCTTTCTTTACCTTATAAGCAACTCCCTTAAGTATTTTACATACACATATATAAATACATACGATATCTACAAATAAAGATCCCAGGGCAATAAGAAAAATATTAATACCTACACACAGTTTCTAGGTTTGATTTACGCCTTCACAACTTGATCAAAAAGCATATGTATGAATTATCCTAATCCGACGCCTTTAGTGGTATTTTAGAGCAGAATTAAACAATGATATCTGTTGCCTTTAGTTAAAAGCGATTCCCTTTCGATAATAGCAAAATACAACAAGGAGCAAGCTTTGCCATCATTAGACTTCTAACCACATTACTTCTATTTTGAGGCTTTTTTTTTGTTGTTGTTTGGTATCAGTTTAATTTCCTGTCAGCCTTACAAGAGATTGCTAATGTTTGGGCTGTAGGATATGCTCTGATTAAAAATAATCTTCCCAATTACTGCCTGGCATGAGTCTACTGCCACATGCACTCTGCCACTGGCTTCTGAATTTCTGTCAGCAGTAATTGTATCTGTAGCTCCTAACTGTAAATGAAAACCCAGGGGGCATATTTGGGTTCCAGTTTCCTTTGCCTCGCCATATCTTTTAATTTGCACTGTCTGTCAAAAGGAGATGTTCGTCGGCACTGAAAGGAAATCCTCAGAACATCAGGTTAAAAAAAAAAAAAAAAAGTGGAAAGGAGGAAAAAAAAAAAAAAGGCAACTGGAATATGATAAATTGTATTTTATACTCGTACCAGCATACACCATGCAGATGGAGAATGTCACATCTTTTGTAAGTGGTAAACTGAAACTATGTATTGAGCATTTCTTCCATGCCTAATTTCCTTCAGGGACTTCAGACCCAAATTGTCTCCTCACCTCCATCCCAGTTTACTGCTGCTGCTCCTGGCCTTGCTTAAAGTTGTCAGTGCCCCCCCCACTTCTAGGGCCTGGTTCTGCTCTCCCCACTGTTGCCCAATGGACCCACAGCCCACGGGGGAACCCCACCAGTTGCATGGGGTGCCCTCAGCTCCAGGTTCCCTTCAGGAACAGCCAGCTGGGCCCCAGACCTTCCGTATTTGAGACAACACTGCCTAAACCTGGCAGTAAGAGTCTGATGCAATCACAGTCACCAGCTTAATGATGATTCATGTTAAGATTGTCATTGATTCACTTTTCCTCTTTGGAGTGTTGCTGCTTAGAAACCTATGGCAGAAGGGTGACCTACAGACAGCGTGGCCTGTGTCAGGATCCCAAAGGAAAAGCATAAGGAGAAGAATGAAGCACTAAGCACAGACTGGACTCCAAAAGAGATAGAGAAGAAACTTGAGGATTAGAAAAACACTTGATGTAATATCAGAAGTGAAGCACCTTTTAGAAGGGAAAAGCACAACCAAGTACAGGAGAAGTACAGTCAGTTGTTTTACTTGTCTGAGTTCTTGACCAGCCCCTCAAAGGTCCTTAAAAACGCATCACTAAATTTGATGCTCAGAAAGCTCTCTAACGTGCAGAAGCCTACAACTCTAGGAAAAAAAAAAAAAAAAAAAAAAAAAAACCAAACAGTTCCTAGATAACTTCTTCTCACACAGAAAGCATCAAAATTTCTCTATTAATATAGGTACAATAGCTACTACTTAAATAATCATTTTTAAGCTTTTCTTCAGAATTTTTGCTTTTCTCCCTCATTCTTCTGCATGAAAAGGCTGTTCTACCAAAGCTCTTAAGCAGGAAGAACAGTCCCATGAACATCAGTAAGATTAATCACACAACCCCACATAATAATACACTTAAATGCCCGCTAGATTAGAAGATTACCACAAATTCAACTGAAGAGGGCATACAATGAAACAACATGAAAAAGGCTGAACAGTTATCCACTAACTGTAGAGTTCTCCTATCAATTGCAGTGGTGAGCTTTTAGTGCTGAATACCGCGATGCTGACAAAGACCAAGAAGTTGGAGCATTATACTTAGAGAATGGAGTTTTCACATTTCCCGTTTTGAAACTAGTAGTTCTCTCATCTGTCACGGGTCAAGAAATGAATCATAGCTGTGCAAAGCAACGTAGCTTTGAAAGAAGTTTCAGATGTAGAGAAAATAATGTTAATTCACTTTTTCTTTTCTTTTTAAATGACAATTCTGACATTGCATTTTCAGTGTTAATAAACATCATCTGAAATGAATGACCAGAAGAAGGGAAAGTTGTAAAAAAGGAAAACGAAGGCAGTTCATCCAATAGTTTTGCAAACGTGATATGGATACTCTCACTATAACTGAAAGCGCTCAGCTATAGGATGCATCTGGACTGGGAAAATGTAACAGCAGAGCAGCTAAAAAAAAAAACCAATACTAAAAGCTCTAAAAGCAATACTGTAGTTAAAGGGCACCGCACTTTCCTCTGAATCATGATTCTTGTGGACAGAAAAACTTAGATGAGCACACGCCCCACATTTTCTGAACTACAGAACATTCGCACATCATGGAAATAAGAGTATCCTTCCGCACCCTGGATGGGAAGGGTATAGCATGGGTTGGTTGACATTTATCAGTCTTCAGGAAAAGCGGTTTATGCAAGGTTATATCTGGTCTTGAAAGAGTCCGGCCCTCTCACCTGATGTCACAAACCACGTTGGGTCTGAGCATGCAGGCTGGCAGCCACTCACACAGATCCAAGCACATTCACTCTCCCAGAGCTGACCCTTCCCATCTCCCTTACCTTGTGGAGCTGCTCTGAACCAGTCAGCCCAATCCCACCTCCCAGACACAGAGCATTACTGCTCACTGCATGCTGACAGACAGGGAAGTTTCTGGGTCTTTTTTTTCCATCAAAGAGCAGGAACTGGAGACCCCATAACATCTAACTAACAGCAGCAGTCTTCCTTAGAGGGAGCAATATTGTTTTAGCTACAGGTACCATGTAACAGTGTCACACTTCAGTGTTAATTTCTGATGGTTATGAAGCTGTCACAGTGTGCCTCACCAGAACCAGCAAAGTAGCAGCGAAGGCCAAATGCAGCTGACTCTTACCTTGTTCAGACAGCATTCTGATACAGCATTTAACGCTAATCTCGCTGACCCAAACTTATTTTCATTCAATCACTATGCTATAAATTGAATGAATATACTTCTGTAACTTAAATTGGGGAAGCAAATGCCTGTATGCCTTGGAAGCAGCTTATTTTTAAGAAGAGCTAATAAGCCTTTTCTGTTATTATTACAGAAGTATTTAATCATGCATACATACAGAAAAAAGCATTTACTCCTGCTCACAGGAAGAGTGTACAGAATTTGGCTATCCTCAGCTCTTCATTAAAATCATTATCTTGTAAAATACTTCAGAGTACAGGTGAAGTTATATCTGGAACCCAAATGGGACACTACTGCCAGGGATCCTAACACTGAAGTTTTATTTCTCTTACTATAGTAAGCACTGACTTCAGCTGTTTTTTGTGGGAAGAAGGGACAAACACAAATATAAATTATGAAACCTAGAGCACCGGCACACAGAAAACATCTCTGCAGAACCACTTGTCCCAGATTTGCTATTTGTAAGAAACAAAAGATGATTTTTTTCTTCCTCCTTCTAATCTACAGCTCTTTCTATTTGCACCATACCCATTGAGAAAAAGCATTGGATTTGTAAGCATCACAGGTTTTCATACGCATTCTGAATAACCAGCTCCACACCACTTTTTTTCTTTATAGATAACCTTCCACAGCATACTGAGAAAATCACAAACTGCAAGTAAGGGTCTTTTCTCAATCTCTTATGGCATCAGGAGCTTCACACCAGTAAGCTGACACATGTGAAATAAGACCACTTATCAAAGAAGAGAGAGGTCAAAGGCTTCTAAGGTTGGAACAGGAACCTGCTGGTTGCTGCAAATCTCTCACCAGCGCGTTTGAGCCTGACACTTAATATTCAAACTGAATTGCAAGCGATGTACTCAAGGATAAAGCTCAGTAATAATAAAGATTCATGGTCTGACAAGCTCAGCATACAAATTCTCAGCACAGAGCCCATTTTGAATAGTTTCTTTTTTTTAATCTGAAGAGAGTTCAGGAATATTATTTTTTAAAATGAAGCATCAGTGCTTCCCATCTAGTTAGAGAAACAACAAAATGAGAAAATAAAACTTCAGTCTGTATTTAGATGCTGGTAAAGAAGCATGCCTTAAAAATCAGTATCTCACTGCAGTATAGATACACCGTATGAAATCCTCATGCTGCTAATCAGACATAGGGATGCATCAAGTAATGCATACGTGTTGATTTCACAAAGCCAAATCTTTTAAGCCAGAAATCCGCTGTTTTAAACAAGAAAGAAGAAAAAAAAAAAAAAAGCTGCCCAAATTTCAGATTCACAGCTTGTACCTGGCACGCCATTTGTGAAAGTCAGAGTCACGGGAAAGGATCTAAATCTTGATGGATTTTTAGATAGAATCCCAAAGGTTTGATACACGCAGCCCAGATAGTGTACCTATGGTTCAACCAGATATTAAGTCACTAATATTATATCACCAACAAGTGGCAATTGGTAACATCCTTCATTGATCTCCAGATTATTTTCTGCCCATCATATAGAAGGAGCTTCTGGCTTCTGGGTGGAATTTGAGCTTCCTTTTTATTGTTTACCTCTCGGTCTCATCCATCGCTTATTTTATTCAATACTGTTTAGTTCACAGTCAGAAAATGCATTGTTTATGTTACAATGACAGTGTAATGTCATAACCCATTTATTTTTTTCTGTCTCCATGTTTATTTGCACCACAATAGCAACTTGCTCTCTCCCTTTTTGTTTGAAGTATATTAGAGTTTATGTACAAAGGAAGCAGGTTAAAATTAAAGAAACTATAATTAAATGCCTAATAGTTTTAACATTGAAAATAACGTTGCCAAACATTAGCTCCATTTAGAATCTTTTGTTTATTTTGTATGTAGTTTTGAACATCTACATTGCTATTACTAAATCTCTCTTTCTTTTAAAAGCACGCTGCATCCAGCTTAACTACATCTCACTAGAACACCTTGTTAGTCATACTTTGATTCATTTCATTTCATTGCCTTTCAAATTTAAATTACCTCATTTCTTCTCCTATTCCTCACATTACTTTTGAAAATGACGAGTCTCACTTTGTGCAATGATTCTTTATAATCCAACCTCGCATCACTTCCAGCATTAACACTATCACTTTTTCATGTATTTGCAAGTTCTCCTGCCAAACTGCTAACCAAAACAATCCAAAATTTGCATTTAATCTCAACTGTTTCATTTCCATTCCTTATACACAGCCAGCTAACACCACAAGAAATGAAACTGTATTTTTTACTTAAATGAAACAATAACCTCCCTAATCCCAGAAAAAAATGAAATCCTATTCTTCACAGATTTCCTGATTGAGCCCCAAGGAAAAAAAAATCTCCATTGCCAAGCAACAGATCGGTGTTTTTCTTTAGCTGGCACACAGACAAGTGCTGTAGAATGAACTCAAATTGAGGATGAAGTCGCTAAAACAATTCTAAAAGTGCATGCTTGCCAGAATTCCTCTCGATGTTGATTCATAACAAGAGCACCTGAACAACTCTTATTGCAATTTTAACACACTCTCCAGTATTACTAACCTTAAGAAGATCAAATCTTCTCCAAGCTAATTTATAATCCAGGTTAGGTGGTCAGCAGAATTAACCCAGCGGTGCTGGAAACGTGCCTTGGCTCCAGCTACTGGAGCTCTCCTACAAGAAGTGGGGAGAAAGAACAGCAGCTGGAGGAATGCTTTGTGTTACCCTTATTTTCACGTATTCTGCTTCAGTGCTCTCATTTCTGTTCATCTGCAAACTCTCCTGCAAGGCTTCGGCATGCAGAAGGTATATGTAACTATGCTTTAAGTAGTCTGAATAGCTATGAAGATCAAGAGGTAATAGATGCTAGGAATAACTACTATTTACCAAATTTCATGGAAAAAAAAAATCATCTTAAGATTTAACACTGTCGTATTTTACTAACAGTAACTTTTATAGAGGCTAAGAAAAATTGTTCAAAGATAACTGCTTGCTTAAATAGAATTGTACTAGATCAAATTAAAAATGGGTTAAGACAATGTTAAGGAAACCAATCACCTTGGAAGCATCAGACACAGGTTGCTGTTGGGTAATACTTGATCCAAGGGAAACGTAGTCACTTTTATATTGGGTCATTTTGCCTCATCTCATAAATATTTTGGAGATTCTTTGGATTTATTTGTTGTGGGGTTCTTTTTATTTTTAAAGAAAATCATGGGCCACTAAACACCAAGCACAAGTATTTTCTTTTTGTTCTAAAAACCGTAGAGTAATAGCTTGTAGTTTTAAAAACACGCGCATGAAGGAATAACTGAAACCCCCAGTGCATCAAGTTCTCTTTAAAATAGAAGGAGGAAAAAAAAAAAAAAAGCAACTTTTAGAGAATTGATGGCTCTGTGCTGTTTGAATATCAAAGCTCTTCTGGGTATCACTTAGATCTGCCCGTCGTAATTCAGATACTTCTGAATAATTCAAGATGTTACGCTTTAACTTATTTCAGCAATTTCCTTGAAGAGAAGCAGTAAGTGAACATTTATTACAGACCTTAGGATGAATCCATATAATTAATATTATGATGTACTTTACCTGTCTTACTGTTTGCTCTTGTAATATTAAGTTGGTATTAAATAAACAACACTCTCAGACAACTTGTTGTCCCACTTCTCAAGAAGATGCTTCGATTTATATAATTACTTTATCTGATTTACTGTTGCACCCTTACTCAAGTTACATATTCTGTTAACACACTATAAAACTAATTAGCTATTTTGAGGTGGGATGCATTTTTATTGCAAAGGCAATGTATTGCTTGTGCTTCCTTGGAATCAAAATATTCTTTTCATGGTTTGACAGCAGCATACTTCATCTTTTCACATTTTATGTGGCACACTGAAGCAAAACAGAAATGATGTGCTATTATTCAAGCATAAGAAAAATAGTAGCACTGCACGAACGAGTGTCAGAGATGAATAAAGGCATCTGAGATGATACGGAAACAGCAACTGAAATACGCCCTCATTTTCCAAAGACGAGTTCGGAAGGCCTGCACCCAAGTGATCATAAGCTTTACATTAAGATGACAAGATGCTGATGCAATTCAGAAATGAAAATGAGTGATACTGAAGAAAAGTTGATCTGAGATTTTTTTTTTTGTTGTTGTTCTGCTACTAGTGAAGGGTTAAAAAGAAATGACATATTTGTGAATACAGGTCTTGGGTTAGAAACAGCCTCGGTTAGAAACAAAAAGAATGAGAGCAGTCTACATTTCTCAAACTTCATTTCTGCTGATTACAGAACAGTATGCTGATGGTACCTAAGAGTTTTGCATGTCTGCTCTCCAGACTTGTAACAGGTGACAAGCAAAAGTAGAGACACAAGAAAGGAAAATAAATCATTTCTGAAAACTCTGAGGAAAAAATTAACTTTGTACTGCTTTCCAAGACTAAGTTGTATTCATGAAGAGTATTAATTACTGTTCTGTGCCTTTTACAAAGGCACCTTTATCAGCATTCCAAATAATGTCATTCGGGCTCACTGTGCCACATCACACTCGCTCTGCTTCTATGCGTTGTCCTCAGGACTCACCATTCCCAATGTTCCACTTGATAATTAGGATCTCATTTTTCTTCCATGCTTCCAGTTTATCCAGTCCTTTTTCCTATCAGCGTGTTTGCTTCTGCTGAGACAAGATGTCACCAAGTTTGCAAACAAAAATAAAAGTCTCAACACAGTCCTGCCAGATGGTCTGACAGGGAAGCCATCTCTAAAGAAGTGACTTTAACAGAAGTTTTGCCAACCAGAATAAGGTGCTCTACTGCTTCTTGTTGATTTAAGGTCTCTGACACACTGCAGCTGTCATAATGAAGGGTAGACAGAAACTGCAAGTTTGACTAGAAAAAATACATTAAAACATAGAAGTTTTATGAAACAGTCCCATGGCATCTGCCTTCCGTAACATCCTTCCATACTGTACAAGGGATTTCTCTCCCTTCTCACTCTTTATAGAGATGACGTTTAACATACTGACTAGTACTTATTCAGATTTTGTCAGCTTTTGTGCTGGACTCAATCTTACTTGTCCCATTAACTGTCACAGCACTGTTCACAAAGCAAATGAACTGCTGCGTTTTCAGAGAAGGCGACAGAATTCAGGACCCACATACTGTCAGGAAAATCCCATCGATATCACCTGAATCCTCAATGCTGCCCACCTGCGGCTAGAAAAGGATTCCTGGCTTGGTCTGCTGTCGGGCAAAGGGCCCTACCACAGACCGTATTGAGAAAGGAGAAGGAATAGGTGTGCTCTGTCAGTTCCCTGATCCTTTTCATAAAGGAGGCTCGACTTGCATGTCAACAATGAATATAGATTAACCTCTGCAATGCTGTGTACTATTATAGCCATTACCCAGACACACTGTTGTATATTTGGATGTGCTCCTGTTACAGAATAAGATGCGTCAGCAGAAAACCAATTTTAAATGAAAAATAGATGGAGATGGAGGAACAGGAAACGTTTGCTGTCTCATTCCTGCTACGGCACTGGACATGACTTCCAGTAGCATTGCCATTGGTTCAATTCACACAAAACGACAAGCTTTTCCCTCCCGTTTTTATTTGCATTGAATTTAAACCGTGATAGATCAACAGCATTAAAAGACCTAAACAAAAGCCTGCATGCTGATATATAGGTAACCTGACCACATGCTGGTCAAAGCAAAAAGAGAAGCAGAAACTACAGTGGTGTCCAATATTATTCCTCCTGCATACATTCCAAGCATTTCCCACATACAGCTCTGCACTTCCACAGATAAACTCCTATGTGCTGAGGTAGCCAGCTTAATATGATGGTCCTACAGCAAAGGAGGGCAAGAACATATCCATAATGCTGAAAACAAAAATTACTAAGAAAACTCCTTGTAAAAATTATTTGATGCTTTACCTGAAAGTAGAGCAAACTCAAACCTTTTTGCTGAGACCAATATAAGCCCTTAATACATTCCTAAAAAAAGGTAGATCATAACTTCTAACTACAGCTGCACCCAAAAAGGTTCAATGGAGTGTAATTTCACTGTTAATGGGAGCTATAGAAGGGACTAATTTGGTTCAGCATATCACATTATTCAGCACAGAAGCAATTAGTTTGTGCCTGAGCAGTTCAATAGCATTAAGAAACTTCCAAAGTAACTGTTGGTAGAAAAGCTTTGTTTTCACTTTTGTGCTATTTTAATAAGATATTCTGGCCAGATGATCAAGATCTATATCAGGCAGATAATTAACAAAAGTCATTTGCTGAAAAAGTCTTTCCATCAAGAAAAGGAATTTGATACAAGTGATCTGGAACAGCTACAAACAAAACTCACCACCATCCTAGAGCAATGGGAAAAGCCACATCCCATCCAGAAACAATAGACCAGTTGTCACAACACACCGAATCCAAGACAAAAGACACTGCTGTAAATACAAAATTCAAAGTCACACTGGCATTTGAGGAACATTATCACTGATCAACATAGTAGGAAGCACGGTTGCAATCCCATTGAAACGTGAAGAACTGAAATGAGTTGGTACTACCAAGAAACAGATTTTAAAACCAGGTGAAACATTTCAGTTTCAAATCTAAAAGCAAGTTCTTTCCCTGGAAATATAAGGTTCTTAAGCATCAGCCCCAGAATAATTAGTGTCGAATCACTCTGTTCTTTCCTTTCAATAAGGTCCAGGTTTTGTTTGTCCTATTTTTCATTAATGTATTTTCGTTAATATGTCAAGAAAAACAGTTACAACTGTTTTAAGGAATGAACAGGTTTTTTTGTAACTCATTGCATCTTACATAAAAAAAAGATTTTAAAATAATGCTTCAGCTCATGTAAATGCTCCAATTCCTGCAACCAACAAAAGTACATACTTTCCAATTTCCTTTTAGTTGAGTATGTAACGAATTTCACAGTTTCTGCTGATGCAGCCACTCCCCAGTCTCAAGTAGCTGCTTATCAGCAACAGCAGCAGAGCTGAAAAATCTGTAAGCAATATTAAATGAGAATAAATTTAATATATTAAAAATGGATGATTTGTAAAAATCAGCTAGAATAACCTTTTTCACTGTAGAGACAAAAAACAGTCATCGTGGTTCTGTCCTGTACGGAAACACATATAATGTGAGCTCAAATTATTTATATGGATTGCTGCTGTAACAACTGACGTGTTTATTTCCATGTGGGAACAAAAAAACTAATTTGTTCGCACCGCTTTTAAACAGAAAATGTGAAAAAGAAAGAAAAAAACCACAGGCACTTGCAAGATACAGTTGTTATATAGGTAATTTAAATGGTGTATGTCCACACACAATAACATTTACAGAATTTTTCATCAAATTTCTATTATCAAATCAGACAAATCCAATTATAAACAGGAATCTTTGACTACGTAGTTTTGATATTCTGATCCTTCTACCAGACTTTCAGTGAGTTCTGAAAACCATTATTTTATCAATTCTCTACCGTGCTTGCTTAAAGAATAATTTAATAGTGATTAATGGCATAATATTTCTGAATTATAAAGATTTTGGGTTGTTGTTTGGTTGGTTCTTTTTCCAGTAAAAAACAAGCAGCTAGCTACATTTTGCTTATCTTCATCAAGGAATTATTCTGGATATTAATACTTTTTCCTGGTGGACCATGTTAGAAAACATCCAAACAAGGCTGTAAGTTACAGGGAGTTGCATTGCATGTTGCTTTACATTTTGATTATTCAGAAAACCAACGCTTTAAGTCCATGAAGATCCTTATAGGATAGAAGCTGTAGTTAGTGCTTTGAAACACAGTTACTTTGACCATTTGCCATCAAGCGTTGACTTGCAATTTCCCCAGAGGACTGAGAACAGTAGTGTTAAACCCAAAATGACACACAGAAGCCTTCCATCAAATCGAGTGCTTTAAGCTTGTGTCACAGAGTGTGCTGCTATGGCTGAGAATTACAGAGCAGCTCCAGCAATAGCACCAAGTGAGTTGTTGTACATTAAGCACACCTTGGCCAGACCCAGAGCTTCCGGGTCTCTTCAAGTGAAAACCAGAACTTATAGACACGTCAATGCAAAACACGAGTAACTCATTTTTACTACTTGATAAGTGAAGGTCTATAATATATCAGTTATCAGCTCTGTATTCCACAAAGTTGATCCCTCACTTAGAAAAAGAAAGAAAAGTTACACTTATACAACAGTAAGTTATTCCTTGAGGAAAAAAAGGCATCACCGTATACACAACCCCTCTTTGGTGGAGAATCCCCTTGAAATGTGAATAATGAAGTTCAAGGACATTTTCAACTTTAAATAAGAAAAAAAAACAACCAATCAAATGGGATTTTATTTTATTTTTTTTTAAAGACAAAGACTTAAAGAGTCTTGGTCACTGTACAAGTACCCTTCCAAAATTTGAAGCACAAACAAGTTACTTTGTTTGAGAAATACTAACAAAATATACATACTGATCACAGTTTGTCTACTATACAAGCCAGTTATACAAAAACATTTTAAATGTGAGAAATCCATGCTTAGGAAGTCAATAAAAAACAAACCCCTAGTATTTGAAGTCAAAGTTACTTGAGCTTTGGGACTCTTCATCAGTGAAGTTTTATTTGTGGTGAAGGACAAAGGTCAGACCAGACAAGCTACCTGAACTAAAATATTAAAGCTAACACAAAGCAGCTGACTCCCTTCACTTCTTTCATGGATAGGTGTCATTTGAGAACTAAGATTAGACTTCTCTCTCTCTCAGAAATAACACCTTTATCTCCTACAGTATTACATTTTTAGATGGAGATGTCAATAGCAGCCAGTTTGGTAACAGTATGAAATGCATTTTGCTCACAGCCCTGTAACTCAGACAATGATTTTTGCTATGTTCTCAGCCAGATGGGTGTCAGCAAGCAATACCTTTTCCCCTGTGCATTATGGGACCTGGAAGAGAACCTGATCTATAGATTTTTGTCTCAGTATACAGAAAATGGAAAACATTTGACATGACAGCATAAAAAGGTTCACAAACAGAAAACTGCCCACAGCCGATAGACATGAATACAGAGTATTTAATACACGAGAAATCTGGTCACTGATAAAAACTGGCCAAATCAATATTAATTGATGTACTACACATCCTTAGTCCCAAATCCACATCTTGTCAATAATTTCCAAATTCTAAAACCTAAACATTTTTAAAAGATCTGTAGTGAACTCATAGCAGATTTTTTATGACATTTTGTCATATACCAGCGGACAGCATGTTGTAACCCAGTTAGTCTTTGAAATAGATAATATTAATAAATTCCTAATTTTTTATTTGTTTTTTTAATCACCAAACAGTATCCCACTGCACAGCAAAGCAAAACATTTGGCATGCAAGTCCAAATGAGATACACACAGGAGCCATTTCTAAGGCCACAAAAGCGTGGAAAGTTTCAGAAGCCCTCAACTATACCAACTAGAAAATACAAAGAGGACTGAGTTGAAAATTGGCCAAATTTTACATTTCAATGCTTTTACTATAATTTTGAGTCTGAAAATGAACTATCATTTGCAAGAATTCTGAACTACAGGCAGTAATTTCCCTTTAAATGGAGTAAAATGATAACTCATTTCCCAGTTCTTGGCCAGAATAATGAAAAAAATGCTGGAGCTTTAGAGGCTGAACCTATCATCTTCTCAAATTTAAATGACAACTTAGAACAGTAAGGTCTACTTAGACAAAAACCAAGCACTATGACCCATTTCAGTAAGTTCTGCGGCAACGAGAAGTACTGGAAGGCAGAGGAAAGGCTTGATAGACGGTGGACACGAACACCGCAGCCAACACACCAATACCCTTTTGCAGCTGAACAAGTACTCAATTTCCAGAGTCGTTCTAGGACAAACTGAGTGAGACACTGCATTCACTTCCCTTGCCGACAAATGATGAATGCCAACCTATTGATTCAATGAGCTATAAAACCAACCGGGATCAAGAACTATAAGCATTCTGTCTTTAGTTCACGTTGTGTTAAAGTGTTTTATAATCTATATAAATCCAAGTAAACATGCTTAGATATCAACACTAAGTCAGTTATGACTGACATTAAATAGCATTTCTTCTGAAGTGCATGTCATGTGAAAGATAAGGCTTCATTTCTATATACACTAAAGTTATTTCAAAACAGTTCAAAAAGCAAACAGTTGTAGTCTAGTTTGTGTGGAAGTTTAGTTTACATTGCAAGTTGCAGTGAACTAATAAACTCAGACTGAACTCAAAATTAATATAAAGAACAAAACACATGTTCTATATCCAAGTATAGGCCTACTAGGCTTTATTATTGGCTAACAGACAGCTTACTTGCTTTTAGAAGGCTTTGTGCAGCATTTATTTTGGAGTTGTTTTATGCCTGGTTAGCCCCCAAGAGCCTACTTGGACTGGGGCTGGCCCCACAGGTGTCTTTGCACAGCTGCGTAGAAATGAAATGCACAAAATGGCCTTGGAAGCCTTCCTTTGCCTCCCCCAAGCTCATAGGTTGTGAAAGAGAAGCACTGCCTACATTCACTTTTCACTACTTTTCTTGGTAGTCAAGTTGATTTTAGGACAGCTTTTAGACTGTGTTTTTAGAATTGACTCAGCAAAGCATGTAAAAACAATTCCTTATTCTTCATTCTTGTGAAGCTGATACATAGAGGGGCACAACTGTCACCATCGACCTGCTGGCCTCGCTTCTTTTGATGCGACCCAAGATATTTCTGGGCTGCAAGGGCACACTGCTGGCTCATGTCCAGCTTGCCATCCCCCACTACTCCCAAGTACCTTACGGCAGGGCTATGCTCCATCCTTATGTTCCCTAGTATGTATTGATTGTAGGGGTTGATACAATCCAGGTGCAACATCTTGCACTTTGCTTTGTTGAACCCAATGATGTTCTCCTGAGCCCACCGCTCAAGCATGTCTAAGTCTCCATGGATGGCATTCCATCCTTCCAGCATGTCAACTGCACCACACAGCTTGGTGTCACCCACAAATTTGCTGAGGGTACAATCGATCCCAAAGTTAATGTAACTGAAGATATTAAAGACCATCAATCTCATTACTGACCTCTGGAAGACCATTAGTCACTGACCTCCATCCAGACAACAAGCCATTCACCACCATTCTCTGGGTATGATCTCACAACCAGTTCCTTGTCTTAACGAACAGTCCACCCACTAAACCCACATCTTTCCAATTGAAAATCCACATCTTTCCAACATTAAAGACCTTACTGACGTCCAGACAGATGGATGTCATTAGCGGCTCTTCTCTTGTCCATCGATGCAGTTACACCATTACAGAAAGCCACTAGTTTCATCAGGCAGGACTAATCCTCGGTGAACCCATACTGGTTGTCTTTTATCACCTCCCTCTTCCATGCACCTAGCACGGATCCAGGATAAACCATTCCACTATCTTCACCAGCACAGAGATGCTGCTGACTGGTCAGTAGATCCCTGAGTCATCCTTTCTACTCTTCTTAAAAATGGGTGTAACATAGTCTTTTTCCAGTCACCATGGACTTCATGGCAGTCAAGTGACTTCTCAAATATCATTGATATTGGCTTGATGACTACATGAGCCAATTCCCTCAGGACTCCGTGATATATCTCAGTGGGACCCACAGACTTACAAACATTCACATCACTCAGGCAGTCACAGACCTGAGCTTCTCCTATAGCAGGGGAGGGACATCGCTCCCCCAGTTCCCACCTGACCATCCATCTGCTTGAGGGGTGTGTGAAGAGTAGCTACCAGTAAAGACTGAGGCAAAAGAGTTACTACATCTCAACCTTCTCCTTGTCCATTGTTAGCAATACAGGGAGGCTGATCACTGCGGTGTGGGGAGGGTACACCTTGAACAGCTCACTGATATGATCAGGGCAGCTCAACACGGTCCTTCATGCATCCACAAAATAATCAAGGTTAAGAGACTTTTAGAATACAAACTTCCAAAGTTTAGTCCTCTTTTCTTTTTGTCATCATGCCATAAATCTGCTTCAAATACACATAACCTTGGGACAAGTTTGGTAACCTCTTCTTGCACAAATCAGATATTTTTAGCACTTCCTGAAGTATTTTCTCTCTATCCAACTGTACCAAAATCATTTACAAATAAATTTTAAAAAAGAACAAAAAAAGATAAAGAATTACCCTCATACCCTTCCAAATTTATACATCCATAACACTGTATAAAAACCTACTTCTGAAGCTTTAGGGTCCACCAGTGCTGGTCACGTTTTAAGAGTCATTTCTTAAGAGAGTAGGAGCAGGTGATTCCAAAGCATCAAGCAGGGAGGGCACAAGTTTGGATTGGCTGAAGAGTCTGTGTGGCTTAAGCAGAAAAGGGAAGTGTACAGGGACTGGAAATGAAGTCGGGCAACACGGAAGAACTACAGAGGTGCCATTGTAGAAAGAAAATTCGGGGCAGCCAAATTTCAGCTAGAGTTTAATCTGGATGGTACTGTGGGGGACAACAAAAAGGGCTTACTTCTCAAGATTAATGTGTAATTAATGAGGTCAATCAATATGTTGCAGCAATCAGCAAAGTAGTGGTAACATGCAGTTTCAAAGTGATTAGTTTTTGGCTGCATTACTCAAATTAACAGATAGCTTTGCTTGAAAACCTTTTGAAAAACCATGCTGGAAAACAGTACAACTTCTGATCATAAAAATCATAAATGAATTAACCAAACTGAGTGAACCATTGTTTTTAAGATGAGCTTCTAATTTGGAAAGAACAAAAGGATTAACAAGAATAAAAGCACTTCATCCCATTTTTCCTCTTATGCTAACATTTTCAACATTCACCCTGTCTCATCTGCTATGGCGAATTCCATTATAAGCGAATAAAGGATGTGCTGCTCTACAAACCAGAGGCATTTTAATGACAGTTTTCAAAACATGGCCCTTTGTACTTCAATAGATTGACTATAAAAGCTCACTGTCAACTGACACTAACATCAATGTCAGTGCGCAAAAGACTGATAGTCTCAGTATGAACGATTCTTGCTCTATTAACTGCTTATGGCCTTTTTTTCCCCAGCAACATCATTTTTAAAGAAACAAAACCAATTTTTGTTCTCTGTAAAGAAGAAAAGTGCAACATTTACAGGTTTAAATTTAAGGTACTATCAGACTCTACAGTGCTGGAACCTGCAATCAACAAGGTTTGTCCTTCATTCATTTCAAGGTGTAGTTAAAATTTGGATGTGTTTCTACTGGCATGCAATTTGAGCTAATGAGATATGCAGTCTGGACAACTGAAGTTCAGCTCTGCTTGTAAGTTGCTACCTAGCAGTAATTCTGGATGTAAAAAAAAAATCCCACAATAATGCAGGATAAGCATACTGCATCTGTCTATTTCTTAATATAAATAGGGATGGGTTAACACAAAAATTAGTTCAGTGCTGCTTCACTGCACTGTTT
Organism: Alectoris magna; assembly: GCA_030625065.1. NCBI lineage: Eukaryota > Metazoa > Chordata > Aves > Galliformes > Phasianidae > Alectoris > Alectoris magna. Next base: position 3,330,574 of record CM060575.1, on the reverse strand, counting down.
TATTTTTTTCCCAGTATGTCGATTAACTAAAGAAAACTAATGCCAAAATTCTTCACATCAATCCTCGTCCACCTTAAGGCACTCCCTGAGCATCTTACAGTCAGAGGTAACAGTGACAAAATAGGAGGCTTGTACCAATTTCATTTGTGAATTTTACTGCTGGACTCTCAGTAAACCAGCCCAGTCAAGACATTGAAGTAGATACTTGCCAGCTGCTCAAGCATAAGACTTTTGTTGTACTGGATTTCTTCGTGATGGTTTCTTACATCTTGCACATTCTGAAAAGCCAGGCGGTTGAGCTGCATGGCATAATTACTCCTTGCAGCTATATCCCATCCTTTTACTTCGTTAATGCAAAGACAGTCCATCTCTGAGTCACCATCAAGATGAATGCTTCCATCCTCCTCATTCTGCTAGCAGACAATGCAGACCTTCACCTGCTACTCACAGCTTTGACAAGCAGCCTGAAAAACTGAGGTAGCTCTTTTTTTTCCCCACTCCTGCTGTTACGAATCAAGTTTGCTGTTGTGGAACTATCAAGAAGCAGGTCAACGGCATGTTTCTGATCTCAGAAAAAGTACAGAGACTGCAGAAGCAGAGCTGAATGATTCATGATGCGAAAGCATCCATCTATTCCCAAAATAAAGGGAAGAGTCAAATACTGAAGACCTCTGAATACTTTAATCAGCTACAGAAGTCTCACTGGTATTATTTTCCACATCTAAAAAACTTCAAGTATAAATTGAGAAACGTAAAAGGTAGGTATTGATTCTTCAGTGATGGATTCTCAGGCAACTCAAACAGAAATGCAAGCGTGGCCCAAAAACGCCCCAACACACATCACCTCCCTCTGATCTGGTGGCTTACCAATCTCACTTGTAAGTAAACTAGATGTACCATAAATCTTTAAGAGGAAAAAGAAAAGATTAAGCAGTTGTGCAAACCGAAATAAATAGGAGAAAGCCAAGGTGTGCAAATACGTATGGAATAAGTTATGAACCGCACCATGCAAAGGTGTGGGCAAATGGTTTTTCGTTGTGTTTCTGCATTGTAAATGTGTTCCTAAAATTATGCCTTCCTACATGCATGTCAGTGTCTGTAAGCTCAGGGCCTAAACTGACCCAACTGCATTTGGATTGTGAAAGAACACTTACATAATCCTGCAAAAAGTGACGCCAGAATTGCACCTGCAGCGTGCAAATTGTAATTTCTCTATTAAATATTTTCAGCGTCAAACAGATACTTGTCTCTAAGAAAACAACAATACTCTCAATGTAGAGATATACGACTCCCTTTTTCCTTTTTCCCTATTTTTCTGCACTAACGTGACCTGTACGCACAAAAGCACATGCACATGAATATATAAATGCAGACCTATGTACCCCTGTATTCACTTGTACATACCCACACACTACCGCTTCCTACCTGCAGCAGTCTCTATCAGTCCCCAGTCACAGCTCTCACAATAACCCTCTTCATGACGATCTTACAAAAAATCCTCCCCTCCAGCAACAGCACAGGATTTAACATGGATTGCTCGCTACTCTACAAGTTCTTTACTTAAAGCAAACAACAAAAAGAAGAAGAAAAAAAGAAAATGTGGAAGAGAGATAGACTAGTGTGATGTTATTCAAACAATAACCAGATCAAAGAAGAAAATACATAGGTACTTCTTGGCTGAATTGCTCATTTAATATATATTAAGTCCCTGAAAAATTCCGCGTACTTGATTAGTGTAGACTGTTTCCATGTTGATTTATTGCTTCAAGATCGTTACTCATTAAGTCACTTAATACAACAGTACCCTTTCAGTTGTTACCCCATTAGATGTAATCATTTTTTCCCCATTTCTGTTTGTAGCACAGTTTATGGTTACATTAAAAGCAGCCTGGAGTTGTTTATCAGTCACAAACCTGTTTCCAAGTGCAAGCACCTTCACAAACAATTCATGACAGTAAGGCCATAGGCTGGCATGAGCATTCTAAGTTATAATTTGTTTCTAATTCAGACTGATTGTAGTCTCACCTACTATTTAAAATCTTTAACCCAAACTTTTCCAAGGGATGTTCCCAGCAGTGCTTTCAGCCTGTATTTTTGGCTCCTCAGTAAGAGTCTTAGTTTTCAGAACTTCTCTTCATCCTCAGAACGTACCAAAAAAATCAATGCAACTTCCCTGTAACTAATAAAACTTTTAGAATTAGAATTGTAAATGCAGCACTCCATCTTTCAGCAACCACATCAATAAACCAGCAATGCAAAAACATGCGCAATGCTTTTCACACAACAAAAAAACTCAAGAAAGAAAGCGCCACCTGAAAAAACACTGCCCGATTTTCTGTTACTAATCATCATTTCACATTGCAGGATGATTCCCAGTTAATGCACTGATACTTTTTGAGAACAAAAATCAATTTTGCTACGTTTCTCCACTAGTGCAATCCAACACTCCTTCAAAGTCAGCTTCCATAAACTAATTTTATCCCCAGGAAGTAAACGGCTTGCTTGAAATAACATGAAGATCATCTGGAGAAGTACTGCTTTCAATGACCATCATACTGCACTGCACACCAAGAGTTCCTCATCCCAGCACAACCACTTGGCTACTAAAAAAAAAAAGCTTTCACAGAACGTTCATTAGCGACCATTTATGTATCCACCTTTACATATCATAACTGTGACTACATCTCTTCCTGTGGGTTCTATTCCAAATCACTACAGTTAATGAGAAACCTTCCACTTCCTCTCAGGGATTGTGTGCATTAATCTTAGAGTTCTGTCAGATATGCTGATTTTTGAGGAATCAGGTCCTTTTTTCCATTTAGTTTCATTAAAGCTACTCAGGTATAAGTACTCCAAAGGCACAATTTTTTTCAATTTATTTATTTTTTATTTATTTATTTTTAAATGGAGGAAGCTTGAGCATTTTCCCTAGTAACATATTGCTAAATAATTAGATTTAGTATAAGAATCCTTCAGAGAAGTATTAAGGTAGCTATAATATAAGAATGCGAAAGCATCGCTATAGAAGGAAATCAGCAAACTCATTTCAGGAGTGCAAGGCAGAAATTACAGTTCCTGCTGTACACTTCAAAAAGAATCTGACTAGAAAACACAGTATAAAGAATATTAACCACAAAAAAACCCTACCATAATTGAGACACTGAGAGACAAATTATTTATAAGGTCATTTGCAGATAAGTAACCTTGTAAGTTCACTTTTTAGCCTCAACTCAAACTGGAGAGGAGAAAAAGCCATTGGTTTTCAGATGGATTTAACACACATTTCTATTCCTTCACCTGATGGATATAACTTGAGTACAAACTTCAGAAAAAAAACACATTTTGCTCAGAACGCTGCCCAGCAGAAAACTAAAGCAGGTAAAAACAAGGTGGTTTATCGTTAGGGAAAACTTGGAGATTTTGTGTTTAAAAACGGGATACGCTCCTGAAGATGTGTACAAATGGAAACGTTACAACAGTAAAAACCATTAAGATTTCTCGTTAATAGAAAACAGGATCTCTGCTTGACATGAAGTTGTGCAACAGCGTTTTCCAAATGCATTGTATCTTTGGGGGGAACATGGAAACATTAGTCACGCTTCTTAACGACTATTGAAAAAAAGTCTTGTGATACTCAGTACTGCAAAAAACTTGTATAATACCACGTTTTTTTTCCTCTTTTTATGCTAATTTTACCCCCACTCAAAGCATAACGTGCATTTTTATTGTTATGCGCAGAAGGAGACTCAAGCCGTGTGCTTTAAGAGCACTACTCGTTCCCCGAGCAAAACAGTAAAAGCAGCTTTCCCACTTCCCAGACTGTCACTGACAACCTGGACCTCATCTAATAATGCTTGCTTGAAGCACACGGAGGCATTCTCTCCCTCATTCTCGTACTTGATATTTCACAAAGATAACGCCAAGCACAAAGGCACTCGTACCCCAAGAGACGTGTCATCAGAACAATAAGCTGAAATATTCCATTCACATTTAGAGCCATTATTTGAAGGAAACAAGACATTTCTTTTATAATCCAGAATAGGCCCCAGTTCTTCACTGAACCGTTTTCCCTACCTCAAATCTAACTCCACAATAAGCCTTTAAAACCCACGAGGTGACATCGTGAGCTGGCACACCATGTTTGACATGCTGAGGAGCATCTGAAGCAATCCAGACAGCAATTCCAGTTTCCAAAGAAATGAATAGGAAGTTTTTGTGCAAGTCCCTTCTTCAAATTACATTGTTGTCCATAGGAAACAACTGCTTTAGTCCTCAGTTAATTGGTTTGGGGTTTTTTTTGTTGTTGTTTTTGTTTGTTTGTTTTACCTCAGCAACATTATTGGCCTAGGATAAGGAAACAAGACTCAACCTAACAAACTATCATTGATATAAAGAATTGTTTCCAACCACAGCCTAGCATTGAAAACATTTTTTTCTGACATTTTTAAGGAACAGTTTCCCTGGTCAGCATGTAAGCTTTGATTTTTCTATCAGATTCTTCAGAATATATTACGGCACTGCCTTTTTCTTAACCTCAGTCTATAACTGTGGGAATTCAGAAGTCTTTCCCTGGTGATCCTAAAGACGACTGAATTTCCATACTCAGTATTTAGCTGTTCTTTTATCCATCTCCTTCCGAAAGAACACTCCCACATAATACTTGATCAGCATCTAGAATTTTTCTTTGATAATCTTTGAGAATTAAAAGAGCTGAATTAAAAGAGCTGAATTAGCGAGGCCATAGGATTGCATAGCTACGTGTCCAATTCAAGAAGCAATCAAGCCTGTAATATCATATAAATATAAGAATACATTAGTGCAATAAGTGCAATGAAAACAGATTGGCTCTGTTTCAATAGAGATTACATTTGAATATTTTATATCATCATCTTAATCCATTTATAGATCTTAGAGAACCCATAGGAACACAAAGGTACTTGGTAACTTTTTCCTACTATTCACAGAAATGTTCCCTGCCCGGCAGACGGGCTGTATCAACACTTTGACTTAGAATATTTATTCATCTTCGGATAGACTCCTCATCCTTTAAAGTTATATTTAAAATGAACTCCCAACGAAGCTACTCCCATTAGAGTACATCACTTCTAAAAAGCTTCTGAAATACAGAAAAATCTTTGAGCTATGAGTCAAATGAGGAATGTAGAAATACTCAGTGAAAATTGTATCAAGGAAATTACTTTGAATAGTAGATAATACTCCCCTCTTTTGCCTACAGCTGTGCAGGACTTCAGGCAGGTAACTATTTCTCTGTAATTCTGTGTTCGTTCAATTTTCTCTTCTTAGACTGCAAGCTCTTCGGGGTAGTTAGTTAACATAGAGTTTCTGTCTGATGCTGTAAGATTCCAATCATCATTTTGAAAGATAATTCATACAGGTGCTTGAAGCGCTTCAAGCAATGGATAAACAGTTTAGTTTCAAGTCAATCATGATGTTTGAAGTGACCCTGGGCACACTAATACTTAAGTGCTTTTCTTCCCACATGCAAAATAGGAGCAACATGGGTACTAATTCATAGAAGAGCAAAGTTGGAGAGTTAACTCATGGAAGACTATAAAGTGCTCATTACCAAGCATAGAAATTAAATGAAATGCAAACACAAATTATCTCCTCAAGCAACGCACTAGCAAAAATCTTTTTTACACTCCAACACTTCGGGAGGCTCACTGCTAGTTCACTTTAAAATGATGAATCAAAAAGTACATCTAGCACCATAAGTCAAATAATCATTGTGAGGAATCACCAGCAAAACTCAGATTACTCCGTATACCAACCCGCCCAAAAGGCACTCAGATCAGTCCAAGAGTTACCAGGACAAAAACAGAATTCCTTGAAGAGAGCATAGATCTGAGGTTGCGAGTCAGGGATCATCATCAGAAGTTGCACTTAAAGGGAATAAACCCTAATTTTTTTCCCCCTCTGTTGAGGCACCAAGTTGACATACAGTAAAATACCAGGTTCTCCTACTCTCTTTAAGGAAAACATCCATCAAGGAAATCTCAGGTCCACCTTATTCTGATAAATAATCTTTCAGCTTTTCATGATCTTTCTGCATGCTGAGTGCGAGGTAAGAAATCCTTCTGAAAACTGAGTACACAAGGATGAAAGGATAAGGAGTAAGATGTATTTGCAAATGGCCTTTAAGACATATTAGAAAGTCATAACTTTGATTCATTATCATCTTCTCTTTCAAATTTTATTCAAGGATACATCAGAAAGTATTTTTTAGCTGGACTGCAAAGAGCACCAGTAACCCACATCCTGACATCTCCACGATGTAAGCAGAAAGCTGGAGAAACATTGCCCCACTTCAACCGTCAACACCATGGGAGTTAATGTACTGAACAGCAGTGCTGTCACATCTCAGCACCCAGATAAGACCCGTCGTGCTCATTATTTAGCCAGCAAGCACATTACAAAATGTTTAGATACACTTTATGTAACTAGTAGGTTTTTTTAATCTTAGTCTTCAAGTTAAGACATTACATGCCTTAAAAGTTATAACTGACTTATTTTAGTTGTGATTTCCTATGTTTCATTTATTTCGACATTTACGTTTGCTAACTTAGTTGAATATAGTTGCCTGTAGTTTTATCAGGAGCAACAAAAATACGGCATTATCAATTCCTTGCAATCTTTAGATGCCCCCTCACACATGGCAGGAGTCAAAGCTCTCATAAATAAATACATTTTTAAAGGTGACTTTCTCTCAGCAGTTCAGTCTACAGATAATGCTTTTCATCTTCTGACACACTGAGTAAGACTCTTTTATTCACTTTGCATGACTAAGGCTATTTAAAGGCAAAGAGGTGCCGCTATTGCCTTAAAAAAATAACAGGGAATAAGAGGAAGTTACATATTTTCTAAACTCCTCCATCATCAGTGTCATGTCAAAGACACGAACAAAGACATGAATTCCTGAGGTCAGCCTTAGGCTCAGTTCAGGAAAGCTCCAAATTATTAACAGAGATAGGGAACTCTCACGGTCATCATCTCTGCTCACTACCTTCAGCTGGTGGTTAACATCAAGCAGATTTCATATTTTAGAACAGAATCACTCTGAGTGTGCATCATGCATGCCACTACGGAACTTCAGGTTTATCTTATGACTTATGGTGACATCTTGTCAGGTGTTAATAAATTGAGCCACATTTTCTTGTAGCAAAAGTTCACAAACCTTGGAAGCAAACGTATATCTGCAACTGGACAACGGTAAGTTAATCCTTTCATTTGCAAATCAAAGATACTCCAGGGCTCAGTACTTGTAGGTAAATGCAGAAAAAAATACAGTTAAGCCTTCCTATATTATGACAAATTAATAGGGGAAATATATACATACATTTCAAACATGCCAGAAGGCAGTTCTAAAACAGAAGGATGAAAGAAAACGTTTTGCATTACCTTCTTCCTATAAAGCACTCAAGTTTTAGAATACAATATACATATGACATAATATGAATTTCATACATATTTACATTAATGGTGCCTACGCTAAAATAGCGAAATAGTTCAACTCAAGAGCTGCCATTAAAATTAATTTGTTTGCTTATGCATCTGCAGCTGAATTTGCTTTCTCAGTGTGTTCGTTTGAACAGCGATGCTACAAAAGGGGAAAAAAAATAGATTTGCTTTCCTGGGGGCAGTGAACTTTTTTCTTCATCTTTATAAAAGCTCCTGAAGAGCATATTAGTGCTCCTGGTATATATATCCATATACCCGAATGCACAGCTTTCCTCTCATTCCAGGAAACATTCCATAAACTCAGGAAGTGTACATGGATGCATGCGTCCTTTCCAAAAACATCTTTAGATATGAATGGGATTTTTTCAAAAGCTTGAACTCTTACACCAAGATGGATGAGATGGAAAAGGCATACAGCAACACTTATGTTCCACGTGCACAGACAGTTCTATCATGTGCATGTAGGTGCACAGGTATATGCAATAAATGTGTGCAGACACACATCATCATACCTTTCAGTATTCATTCTATGATAAAATATTTATTAATAACAAATTGTGGCTACTAGCATTGGCAAGTACAGAAGTGAAGAGGCAGCTTAAGAAATGCTAAGAGTTGTATACCACAAAACACTTAAAATCATTGTCTCTCGGGGAAGAATGCCACAGAAAAGCTTATGAAAACGGTTCAGCAATTACACATGGGGAAAAAAAAGCAAAACTTTTGTGTCCTCACAGATTGTCGTGAAGATCTGACTCCCAGGAGAGTTCAGATCTCATTCTGGCATCCAAATGAGAGGCAGGCTTCTGCAGGAGCTCTGCGCCTCACAGAACAGGAGCTGTTAAAATTTGAGCTATTTTGAAAACCTAGCAGCTGCTGTGTAGGCTGTGGATATGACATTCTGGTCATCAGCTCCACGTCTGGCCTTACCTAACTTTCTTAACAGCATTTTAAGCAAGAATCCTAAACACTGAGAAATGCCTGCTTCTTCCGCAGTAGACTTTCCCACTCAGCGCTTTCATTTTTACTGCATATGAAGAACTTTGGATTACCATTATTATACACATGCAGACATTATTGCCAAGCATCTCTAAGCCTCCATGCATAGCTGTGACCTTTTCAACGTAATATTTAAGGCAAAAAGGTTGTGGGTTTGTTTTTTTTCCTGATTTAACAGTAGAGTCGCCTTATTATTCGTACTATTAAAATTTTGAAGCAAAATAACCCCCAGCATTTGACTCAGGAGATGCACAGAGTTATGCTAATGTAACCCCCTGGTCACCATGAGCCACCTGTCCCTCCTCTCCAGGTACAACCTCAAGTCTAAAATACTTACAGGTATCTCTCATGAGGTGAGCTCTACGCCATGGAATATGATTTTTCTCCTAAGAAACAGGAGTTCAGTAATGCTCTTGCTAAATGAAAACATGCAAATAATCCAAAATCATGGTTTCCATTCCCATTCTGCAGTCATGCTAACACTGACCCCGTGAAAGCTGCAGCTCCACATTCACCACGGCACAGTGCCAAGCAGCTCTCACTCAAAGCAGCACTTCCAGCCCAGAAAACACACCCCGTGTGAGCAGAAACGTTATGGCAAAGAATGAGCGCTCCAGATAATGACTTTAAGTGTGACAAAATAATCAGATCTCGGGAACACAACTGGAGGGAGCTCACCGGTACACCTGAAATACACCGGTACTGCTACGCTTCACAGACCTGCCTGTAAAGGGGATAATAAAGATAAGCCAAGAAAGCCTGGTTCACCTCTGGATTCCCAGATTGTGATCAGTTAGTTATATCAAACTGGACTACAATCAGTTTTGTGAAAGCTTACAAGAATGTAAAGCTTGCTATTCAGGTGATGCGTGTACCCCATGCACACACGTTTTTTTGCTTCTGTATTTAACATAAAATGCTATGCACACAGATTGCTCCAAAAATACTGCTGCATATTTACCTCCATGGTAACAACAGATACAAAGAGCACAAAAACACTATTTGATAGAACAGATTATCAGCGACAAAACACTGTTTTTCAACACAGTCATCACTATTTCCCCACATTCTCCTTCACTCCAGCTTATCTGACTGCGGAATATAACCACAGAAAGCCAAGTCATTTAACCTACCCCAATCAAGATGCTTGTGGTCAGAAGATAATCAAAACTACAAACCATGTTATGCATTCAAAACACAACTGTGGCTTCAGTTGAGTTTGCCAGGCAGCTGTTCTGAAAATCCAGCCATAGGACACCAAGTCAGCATGAGCAAAAGCTTTTCTGAAGTGGGGACTCCCATTAAAAACATTTTTGGGAGGTGGAAGAGAATGTGTATCTTATGCAAAACAGTCCACAGAAGGCCATAACAAAATTATTATAATGACTGAAAAAGGTGACTATGTAAGTAATCCATCAAGCAGGGGATTTATCTTCAATGGTCTTCATTTTCCAATGGCTGAAATAAAGACACAGCTGACAGAGATTTACAGATGCATGATCAGTGCTGTAAACTGATTTTCTTCCCCTTCAAGTTTTAGCCAAGATAACTGTCTATTTTACCTAATCATTCCTAAAATAATTCATTTGTATTCATGATGAATATCATCTATAAGTTTGAGCATCAAATTTAGCTTATGCAGAAACACTGCATTAAAAAAAGCAAATTGAAAACAAGAAAATCTTAAATCTTTTCAAGTATGAACTGATAAAGTTCCTAAACTCATCATATTAGGAAAGTTATCACCACCACTAGAAAACTGCATTCCTCACTGCAATTCAACATATCTTTTGAATTAAATTCCGGTTGTCACATAAAATCTTACGTACATTTTGTAATTGCGCATCTCTAATCAACTTTAGGTCCCAAATTGCAACGGTCTGGAAAGTTTCAAGCATTTAACCATACACAGCCATGAACCAAACCCTTTGCAGAGGCATGGAACATATTTGGTGCAGTGTAATGGCTGAAAGACAGCCTGCTCTTCCCTTGTTCAGACTTACGCAGTAAGAAGTACCCTTTAAATTAAAAATAAAAGAGCTCGTATAAAGAGTTTGCAAGCGCTTCTCCAAATGATGGCAAAATAGGAAAAAACTACCCCAGAACATTTGGAAAAGGCTACATATTTTAGCTAGAAAAAAAAAAATTAATTGAAATATGATTGCTTTTTATTTTAAATTATATTTGTGAGTCACCTTTAAGAAAGAACAGTTAAAGCTGAAGAAAACCAAGTCTGTTCCCAGCCTTAGAAACAGATAAGGAAGAAGCCAAGTAGGAGTTAGCATTACCTATCCAGCAAGAAAATAGCAAGGCATAAACAGCATCAGTACTTACAAAGAAATCTTTAATCTGTTTCTTGACCCCATCTAAAAGAGACAAATATCACAATATCACGTGTGTACTAAGCAAATTTCAGTTCAGCTCCTCCATTAGGTAAGCCTTTCAGCTTCTCTGTGATGGCTTACTTTTTGAGAGCAGAAAAGGTCACTGAAAGTATATGTGACCATGACTCCACGACTAGATCCATCTACTAACCAAACATGTGTAGATTTAAACAAGTGCAGCAGATGGCAAGAAACAAACATTTCCCTCTATCCACTTCATTGCAATATTTACTTTGGCTCTTTGCATCAGTATATGACTGATTGCACAGCCAGTGAAAGAAGAGTAGAATGCCCTGAAGTTAATTTGGACTCAGAAGTGTCATTTAGTAGTTTGCCAGTTCCCCACAGAAACTCAGCTTTTTCGGGGGGGGGGGGGGGGGGGGGGGGGGGGGGGGGGAGAGGTAGGGGGGGGAATGGATACAGTTTTTCTCCGTTGACTATAAGATCACATATAACCAATATAAGCTAAAATACAGATTCTTTTCTTACAGATAGAATTAAACTCTTCTCCTTTAACAGAAGAGGACTCTGGAACTACCTAGGAGTCTTCCAAATGTGAAGCAGTAACACAAATGTCAATTACTTTTCCAACAGTAGACAAATTGCTGGCACGCTAATGCAATTCATGGGCAATAATTAGATAAGATGACTACGAAGTGTACCAGGTGACAGAGCTTCTGAGATAATAGAATCCAGTGTCCTACTTCTTAAATATTTAAATCATTCCATCTCAGTCACTCAGTTTATGGTAATTTTCAAAGGGCAGAGTAAATTATTTTTATTGTTAATAATCTCGTGCTTCTCCAGCATTAGCTTTGAAGGTTAGCAATTTAAGGGGTCAAAGCTTAATTACATTTTACATTTTATTTACTTACTTTTTTTTTTTTTTTTTTAAATCTCTCCTCCTTTAAGACTTTTTGTTATAAAAATATAAATGCACCGGATGAAAAAAGTAAGAACTGAGCTCACTATGCTCAAAACAACAAAGGCAGTTTCATCGCTACTCAAGGAAGTGTATCGTCTATTTTTTATACTTACCTAGAAATTAGAACTTCCCAACCTGTTCCTACATTTGTATTCTATTATAATTGCATTCAGCTATAAGTGGTTTGTTTAACTGTATATGAGATAATATAAGATGCCACGCAATACATCCAAGATTCCAGAACGGGCACATTCAAAGGGCTTTCCATAATCTTTCCACACAGAACCAATCTCCCCACCTTAACCACAAGTGTCCAGAGCACCAGATTTCTCTTTACTGCAGAAATTTAAGAATACTCATTTCCTTTTGACTCCACTTATCAGATGTCAGAAATTGGGTGGACGAGATAAATTTCCATGAAGTTTCTGTAGTTCTGGGCACCTGATCTCATTTCATCACTAAAACTGATTTCTACTGACAGGCAGCAATCTCTCTAACCTGATCATAAAAACCAACTGCATGACAAACAAGTAATTCATCCTGAACAATGCCTAGCTTCTCTACTGAGGCCCCAGCACAAAAACAAGTTTTATTCTCTTCATTTGTTTTTGAAGTTTTCAAGCAGATAAAGACTATTTGTAGTATAGACTACTATGAACTGTGTGTTCAAATACACGCTGCTTCCACCTTAATCTTCAGAAAAGCTTAGAGCACTTCATTAACTATCCAGAAGAATTATCTGATTGACTTCCAGAAGAACTGCAGTTTTGATTCTTGAGGCACAGAAATCCTATTTGGAAAATATTCAGCTTGAAAAATCACGGCATCAAAAAAAAATCAAAAATCATTGGCTTCCTACATTCTGTGGAGCAGGTAAAAATGAATAAAAAACCAAACTTTGGATACCCTCAGCATACAAAACATCCATGCATTGCTGCCGTACCTGCTTATGACACCAGGAACGTGGTTGGTGCACGGTAAGCAAACGCTTGTCCATCACTTCTTATATACATATGTAAACACGCACACATATCTAGTCATAATGATTATCCTTTTGCTTCTCTCTTAGTAAACAGTTCTATCTCAACCCACAAGTTCTACTTTGATGTCTTTTTTCCCCCCTATTCTGTCCTCCATCCCACTAAGAATGGGAGAGGGAAGAAGCAAACGACTGTGCGCTGCTTACACCTGCAGGCATAAACCCCAATCTCACCTAAAGCAAATATTTTTCATATTTGAAGGAAGATCAGAAGGAAATCAGAAATGAAGCAAAAAAAAAAAAAACACAACAAGATCACCGTATAGCTGACAACAAGGGAAAAAAAAAAAGGATTGAAGCCATAAAACAGAATATGCTGAATCAGAAACTCATCTTTTCCACTTATTTGGGGGTGAATAGGGTATGGTAGGGCAGAAACAATTTCTGCTTTGCCCTTGGTGTGGCACAAAAACAGCCTAACAATCAGCACACAGTTTCACAGGGCACAATCATTTTTATTACGTCTCATTTCAATACAAGACTTCCTACTTTTTTTTTTTTTTCTTCGCAACATTCTCTCTCAGCATCAATATATATTTATTCATTTTCAACTTTGTTTATCCTACAAATCGCTGGCACAGGTGTTATGAACTGATCAGTGAAGTTACACTTAGTATTGGTGGTATGCCTCGGGTAAACTTAATCAAGATTATTAGCATTTCTTTTTCTAATCAAGACCATCATACTCCGATCAAGACCAAAGTCTCTGGGTCAGCAGAATGAACACAGCAGCAATTTAAGAGAACCCTGTACTGACCACGGAGGCACAGCAGCACAGATTCCTGCTTTACAAAGTAGCGAATTCTTATGCAGCAATCAAGCAATCTTGCCTGAGGAAACCCAGGATGCTTTTAGAGATTAGATTGAGATCTATAATCCTTGACACCTAGTTAAGTACTCAAAAGACAGGACTGTGCCAAATACTGGATCTCTTCACCTTAACTTTAAGTATTATCCATTGAAATGAAATGGATATGAATTTACATTTTGCTAGCTGATACTTCTGACTTTATAATATAATCAATCCTACAGCTGAAAAAAAATATGAAAACACAACATTGCATTATTTAACAAGTGCTGTTCAGTTACAGTATTTATTTCTATCCTACAAAACCACCCAACCATTGGCATCAACCCCCAAGTTAGAACCATTCTGCTGTACTAAAATGGAAATTCCAGCTGACACGATGCAGAGTATTTACTGTAAAGTTTTTGTGAAACCTACTGGCTGGACTAATCCTTGACATTTTGGAATATGGGATTAGAACTATCTGTAATTACTTTCCCATGAGATGTAATGCTGGTCAGGTGGCAGTAGAAAAGGGAAATGTGAGCATTTGCTGATAAGAAACCAAAATCGCATTCTTGTTACTTTTAGCCCATCTTCTCTTTAGTATAGGTCATCTCCAAATTCATACACGGCTTAGTGATGGAAATTCATCCTCTAGTTAGAGAATTAAAAAAGATATTTTGTACATAAACATACACTTGTACATCCTCAAATACCTGCACATTAAAGAAATTATACTGATGACCAGCTGGAAACAGCGAGGTCTCTACCACCAGTATAACATAAACAAGTTTTTGTTAGGAAAACTGTCCAAATAAGCACAGAAATATTTACCTGAATGAGACTCGATATACACTTCTCATCATAATATTTTCTATTAGCTTCCTTCCTCATGGTGTCAGAATTAATGTAGAAAGGTTACAAGATCTATAATGTTCAATTCTAAACAGCTCTGGTTCAACTCTAACCTAAAAAGTAAATAAAGAAAACCCAAACAAACAACTGTCCAAACTATTAACAAGCACCAATACTTCATCCAAGCACAAAGTGCAGAAAATAAAATCTACATTAGAGGCCAAGAACACATGACAGGTTGGTTTTTGTTGTTTTTTTGGTTTGGGGTTTTTTTTTTTTTGCCGGGAGGGGGGGGGGGGGGGACGGGACGGACAATTTTATACCTGGGTGTATGTACATACAAGTCTGCATACATACACAAATGCCCTCATATATTTGTTAACAGTTCTCCATTCAAGTTTTACACTTAAACACAAAATCTCCACCACTTCCCAGGTAACTGATGTTGCTGTTCATCATTTCAGTCTACGGGGTACGTAGGTGGGTCAGCCATGAGCTCCCAGGACTTTAACTATGAAGCTTTACTGCCAAATACAATGATTTCAGTTTTGCTCCCTGGTCCCATGTCAGAGAACTGAGCTACAGGTTACCATTTTTCTTTATTTTTTATTTCAGCAACAAAAAAAAACACTGTTTTCCTGTCACTCAAATCCAGGGCAGTATTAACTACCTGATGTCAGGTTTTAAGAATACACTGGCTACCTTGCACGTTGAGATTTCTTAGTTCCTCAGCTCAGCCATCTTCTAGATCCAGAAATCTTTCTGAAAAAAACATGACCTATGAGTCACATAGCAGCACTTCAGAAGAACTGCCCTGTAAATAAAAGTTATAATGGAGCAATTTGAATCAGACAGTATAGCTGCGTCCATTTGCAAGACAGCAAAGCCAGATGGGGACATTTAATTTGCTTTGACTTAGCTTTGGCATTCTCTGAAAAATTCTTGTACAAATCACCTCAATATTCACTAAATGTTTTGTATAGGAAAGGACATGTTGGCATACAACACATTAATCTTCATATGTCCATTCCAATTTTCCTGTGCCAATATACACAATAAGCTCATAATGATAGAGGTTGCAACTTCCCAGCTCATAATTTATTTCTGGCAAGGGAATAAGTCAAAACTATTGGTGAAAAAAGTTCATGTCATCATGAATTAAATTGTAAAGATTTTCTTTCCTCCCAGAAGCATTTTTACCATGAAGGCCAAAAGATATGGGAAAAAAATCTGCCAGTCAAGGTGCCCAGGGATTAAACAGCTGGTGTGGTGACATCTGAATGGAAATAGAAAACTGAATTAAAAAAAATCATCTTCATCAACAACCTGGATGAAGGGATAGATTCCACCCTCAGCAAGTTCTCTGATGATACAAAGCTGGGAGGAGTGGCTGACACACCAGAAGGCTGTGCTGCCATTCAACAAGACCTGGAAAGACTTGAGAGTCATGCAAGAAGCAATCTGATAAGGTTTAACAAGAACAGGCATAGAGTCTTAAACCTGGGGATGAATAACAGCATGCATCAGTAAAGGTTAGGGGCTGACCTGCTGGAGAGGAGCTCTATGGAGAGGGACTGGAGGTCCTTGCAGACAATAGGCTGCCCATGAGCCAGCAAGTGTGGCCTTGTGGCCAAGTAGACAAGTGGTAAAAGGAACACTGCCAGCAGGTCTTGGGAGGCAATCCTCCCCCTCCCACTCAGCTCTAGTAAGGCCACATTTAGAACACAGTATTCTGTTCTGTGCTCCCCGGTTCAAAAATGAGGCATCTCCTAGAAGGAGTCCAGCAGAGGGCCACAAAGATGATGGAGGTCCTGGAGCATCTGCCTTATGAGGAAAGGCTGAATAACCTGGATCCGTACAGCCCGAGGAAAAGAAGACCGAGAAGGGAATTTGATAAATGATCATCAACGTCTAAAAGGTGGTAGGAGGCAAATGGATGAGGCCAGGCTCTTCTCCATTGTGCACAGCGATAGGACAAGAAGCAACTAAAGGAGACTAAAACTTGAACATAGGAAGTTCCATACAAACATGCAGAAGAACTTCTTTATGGTAAGGGTGACAGAGCACTGGAAAAGGTTACTCAGAGAGGTTGTGGAGTCTCCTTCTACAGAGATTATTCAAGACCCATGAGGACACCTACCTGCGCAACCCATTTTAGGGAATCTGCTTCAGCAGGAAGGTTGGACTTGATCTCCCGAGGTCTCTTCCAATCCTGAGATTATGTGAAGACTTTTTTTTTTTTTTTTTAAAATGTCTGTGCACATAGAATTGTTAAGGCTGGGGAAATACCTCTAAGATCAAGTCCTACGTGCCTTTAAACACAAAGAAAGAATAAAAAATGAATTAAAACTAAGCATTAACACATTCCTTTTAAAATGTTTTAAAATAAATAGCCCTAAAAACGTGATAGTAGGTACACTGTTAATATTTTATGCTCTGAAGATTAGCCATGTGTAAAATAGGTGTATGTTCACATAATTGGTCTACAGTATTTTGCTACATGGTTAAATGCATGATTTCCTCTAATAGAATGCCAGTGTGGCCTACATCACATTTTCTACTTCATAAAGATCAAATGAGCTGTGACCACAGCCTCCCTAACTTAATGGAAAGTTCACTTGGTGACTTCTGAGTTTAAATTTTGTGTTTCTACTATGAATCAATAGATTTAAAGCACATTAATAGATCTCTTCAAAAGGCTTCAAAAGGTCTAATCCCAAGAGAGCAAAAAGTAGATCTAACCCAGATTTATCACTTTTATAGCATGTTCAGCTAAAGGTCTTCAATCTTTGTAACATTACAATGAATTTGAATTAATGGCTCTACACACACACGATGCAAATCATACAGCTACCTATGTTTTCATGTATCCTTGTAGGTAGGTGGCTGCAGCTTTCATATTTTGCTTTGTGAAATGTTGAAAATAACCAACAAGTGATGAAGTTTTCCTAAACAGTCTTTTACTGCTCAGACTTTATTCGCTGCAACTTTACTTGCAATTACCTGAAGAACAAAGAAAATCCATTTTCACATACGTACATATGAAGATCAACAGAAAACACCTGCCTATAACTCTTGGCAGGGATATATGTTTTTCATCTTTGCAGTCAGATATTATCAGTCAAAAAGACAAGTAATGTAAAGAACGTATCCTTCCGTTAACAAAAAGCAAGGAAATTCAGAACAGCACCTAAGAAAATAGAATATAACTGGCAAATTACTATTTCAGAAGTTCCTGCTAGAAGCACAAAAGCAAATAAAGCTCATGCCTGAATTGTCAGATACACCCAAATCACTGACCGAGAAAGTAAAGTGGGACAGAGAGTGGAGAATGAGTAGGAAAAAAGAAAGGAAATTGAAGTCTGAAACAGATTCTGTTCCTCTTGCTTCTGCCTTTCATCCTGTGAACAATTCCATACTAACTGAAGATAATTTGAGCTTTTGAAAACGGCTGCCTTTTAACAAAGATTTCTGGATCTGTATATTTTTTTTTTCCTCCAGACTACCTCAATCTTACAGGAAAACGAGATGACACGAAATAAAAAGCAAGGACCAACTTACCTACAGATTCCCACTTTGGCCACCAGCTCATGAAATATTCTATATTGAGAAGGAAACACTTAGAATTATTCAAAACTCAGATTAAAACTTCATCAAAAGATACAAAAGGACTTAAACCTAGAGGCTGAATCCAGAAAATAAGGACTAAAGATGCATGGTATGACTGACAGATCAACAGATTCCAAAGACATCTTGACAAATTAAGCAGGAACTACTGAATAAATTAATGTGAATTTTGTTCACGGACAAACTAAGACTGGGAATTTGAATTCGCAAGCAACAAAGAATCAAGCTAAAGGTTCTGTAAGCACAAGAAGTTCTGTCAGAATCAGCGGCTTTGGGGAAATCCTTGATACTCATCTCAAGAGACTGACAGTTATAGTTCGGTACGCTATTGCTGACACCAAGTAGAAAAAACATGGAGAATTAAAATAAAAAACCCAAGGTGAATATCACCTGATATCAAGACTAGTAGGTTTCTGCTCTAAAGAAAGGAAAGGGAAGAAAACTACCAGAGCTCTTTTTAAAGCAAAATAATTATAACCAAAATTTACATTTTGAAGATGTTATCTTCTTTCAAAAGGAAGGAGCAACAATGATTAAAGGAGGTAATAAGGCTCTTGTATACCACGGTAGGAAAGACTGAATTTTACAGGAAATCCACTTATTTCAAAGTGCAAAACCTAAAATGTGATCTGAATGCACTCATCTAAACACAAAACCCACACTAGAAAAGAAATCAATGTTTCCAATTAGTAAAAAAAAAAACAAAAAAACAAAACAAAAAAACCACACAAATCAAACATTGTTTGACATATAAGCACAACATAAACTACTTACACTACATACATAACAGGCAAATAACTTTAATAAATTCTATTATTCTGAAAAATGCTGCAAACAACACACTGACATCAGGAAAGTGAAAATAATAGTGCTGCCATTATTCATGCTATATGCTGTTTCACAGCAACTCCAAGATTTTCACTACAAGCAGCTACTCCGCTCCTGGTTTGGCCTCTTGGAATTTAGTTCCGTTCTACATCTGCTGCATAACACAGGTATGCATCGTGCAACTTCTTACACTGCTGCTATGATGCCCCTATCCACTGCATACAACAGAGAATGCTTTTCTATTCAAAATTTAAACTGTCGGATGGTTTAGAGGAAATACTGTGGATTCCTGACAATGCAAAACAGGAGCACATGATCACTCATAATAAAGATGAAATCCTACACCAATGTTTCAATGTATTAAAGTAACAAATTCAGGCCACTACATCATCTTTCTCCCTCCTTTCAAAAACAGCCTTGTATGAAGCGCCTAGCGTTGTTTCAGCAATCAAATTACCAACTAATACAAGGAGACATTTTATGTTCCGTTCACCACTGATCAATCCAAATAGACACACCTCATACCCGAGTCAGAATGCTGAAAAATACTTTCATTTAATAACTTCCAAGAGCAGATACAGAATGAATTATAACTGAGGACAGTGCACAAATATCTGCATCATGAAATTATCACTGCAAATGTATCTTCCTGACAATATCAAAATAGTAAATTGATAGGCAAGGGTTTGCTGAAAGGTATTCTTTTTTCCCCCCGAGGACTTTTTCCTCCCCAAAAGTAGAACAACGTGGTAACAAAATGAAGCAAAGCCACTGCCCTGTTGTTTTTCAGCTAGAAATTCAAGAGCCACTACATTTATTCCTCATGAACATTTCTGAAGAACAAAAACCTCTCAACTTTTATTGTCCAAAATAATGTAGTTGAGGGCTACGTTTTCAACACTACTTTAAAAAATATATATATATATATTTCAGGACATTCATTCCACTTATCAAAATAGCCTCGTCTACTCAAACACTTATTCTGTACAATCATTAAAAATGCGCTGCAAATTGTAATGTAAATAATTCAGCCGCCAGTGAAATACAGTGCCCTGGTTTCACCCAAGACAGCATCAACATTCACACAAATGTTTTGGTTGCTGCTGAGCAGTGGGAGCACGAATAGGGTCAGGCTGTGTCACTCAGTGGGGAAGATCCACTGCCTTTGTGGTGCAGCAGCGTGCACCGCATCACAGCGCACAGAAGGCCAACAGCCTTGGGGTCACTGGCTTTGGTCAAAGGGTGGTGGTTGGCAGGTGGTGAGTAATTGCATTGATATATATACACACACACTGTTGAATGTAATAGTCACACATTACTTACATCACTTTTTTTTTTTTTTTTAATTAATTCTATACCTTTCAGTTAGTGAATATGAGCCAGGCAGCTCATGCTCCCTACTGAAATAAATGCAAATGCCTGTACACTTATTTATAAGCCCTACCAAGATAAACACAACTGCAGAATAACAGAAGGAAGGATCTGTGGGTTCAGCCAGTCTTCCCTCTTGCTCAAATCAGAGTTGCCTTCAAAATGAGACTGTTTCTCCTGTTTTTGTCTGGTCCTGTCTTCAGCACCTCCAAACACAGAAGACCCACAGCTTTTCTAAGAAATCTGCTCCAGTACCAAACTAGTCTCAGTGCAATCATTTGTTTTCCTGCTTACAATAAGCATTTGCATTGGGGCCACTTGCAGCCATTGCTTCTTGTTGTTTTGCTGTGCCAGAGAAGTCCTCAACTTCTGCTCTCTCTAATTCCCTCCAGGAAGTGGCTGACAGCAGGGCTCACCCACTACTCATACAGTACTGACTCCAGGCTCCAGTCAGCACTTTCCTTGCACTGGAAGGACCAACTTGATCATGCCTCCAGCAGTATCCAAAAGAAGGCAATCATAAGAATTACATCTCCCTTAAATCCTACAAGGGAATCATTTAGTAGTTGTTAATGTCAGCAACGTGGATTTACCTGGCAAGGTTTAGGTAGGTGAGCTGGAGGGGCTACAGCGGAGCAGGTTGTCCACTTGTAGCCCCTGGGCACAACATGGAGCAGATGTCCAAATGCAACCACAGACGAGCCCAGAGTGCTGCAGCAGATGTGGACTGAAGAAGATACAGCCCATGGAGAGCCCCCACTGCAGCAGGTCCTGCGCTGCACTGAGATTCCCAGAAGGAGCTTAGTGTGTCCCAGGATCTCTGAAAACGTCTACGTTTGTTCAATTATTAATATAAATAGTTTAGACTACAGAATGTACACATACAGCCCCGGATTTCAGCTCCAACTGCATTTCAACTGTTCTAAAGATTTACTGAAAAGAAGCACTCAAAGATCTTTCTTGTTGATCCCGCCACCAGGTGGTACCCCTACCTTTAGCCTTATGGATTTTATAACCATGCTTAACGGTCCAACCCTAATTACTGGAACTGGCTAGGGATGGTGAGTAGCTAAAAGAAAAAGCAGCGACTGTGAAGGACATTTCTAATCTTACCACAAGTTCGTTTGGAAAAAGAAATACATTTATCTCCACCCCAGTCATTAGTCAGATATAAACAGCTATTTGACTTGACATGGTTCTGTGCCCTATTATCACAGTCTACGCTCTCGCTTTACGCAGTTTATCAGAAGATGGATGATGGCCCACTACCAATTCCAGTTAATGGTGTTAGACATCTTTCTAGACAATATGTGCACGGGAAAAGGTATCTACATTTGAACAGGGAATGATTCACTCTATTAGCCTTGTGTATAAGAAACAAATGTTCAGAGAGGAACTTTTCTAACAAGGAAAATAAAACCGTACCTCTTTATGAAACTTTCCTAAGGGTCGGTATACGTAAAGCTTTCATATATTCTTGATTTGGGGACCATTCTTTTCAAAGAAATACAACATAAACCATTGTCTCCCATTACCATAGAATCATAGCATGGCCTGGGTTGAAAAGGTCCGCAATGATCATTTGGTTTCAACCCCCCTGCTATGTGCAGGGTCACCAACCACCAGACCAGGCTGCCCAGAGCCACATCCAGCCTGGCCTTTAATACATTAGTTACATTTTCCACTCCTATGTCATTTTGAGGATGTTTTTCTTGTTCCAGTCCTTTCATTTTTCAGTTTTTACAGAATTTTATTAAGTATTAAGTAACTATTTCACAGCAATTTTACATACTTTTAGTTATTACCACTGTTGTTTAAAACATCCAGTAATAGATATGTTTAACATAAACAAGAATTTACATTACCCATGTTTACTGCTATCTTGGAACTGATGAATATTTGCATTTCAATTATTTAACCTCATTTTTATGCTGAAGATTCAGGATGTCATTCAGCATAATTTTCTGAATTAATCTCTATTATATGTTTAAGGTACTACCTTTTTGCATTGAAATACCACTCATTTTTTCCTTTTTCAAACTTGTGTTCCCAAAATTCAGCCATCTGCAGCTGCATAAACCTGCCTTTATTTCTATAGCATTAATAAAGGGGAAGGCATCTACATAGTCCCATTACTTACAACTGCTAAATCCTGAGGAGCTTCAATGAGGTGTTAAAGCAACTAAGTCACCTAGAACATTCTGATTATTTGCAAAGGACTATTAAATGAAATTTTAGCAAGCACATATGCCAACAAAATACAGAGTCAACTCACAGAAAGCACTCCTTCATTTTTATCCTTTCAGTGCTCATTTACCAACTACTACCACTAATATCTATACATACATATATATGTGGCACTGCATGCCGTGCTGCCAGCCAGTTTCTCCCAGCATTCACAGTGGCTTTGCTTCTCAGAGCTCCCGAAGAGGGGCTTTCCACTAGAGAACTGTTGATCTGTAGAACAAATTAACCACTACAAGGCAACTAAGGATTCCCATCCTCTGCAGGACTGTTAGCATTCCTGAGGGTATGCAACGTGTAACCATTTGTTTTTATTTTAAATTTATCAAGTAAACTAAAGTAAAAGATGAGGGTAATATTTTATTTTGATGCAAATAAAATCAATGTATCTATTTACATGATCACAGCATGTTTCAGAAATGACCCATCAAAACAATAAAAAAATAAATTAGTTTGTCAGGGATGAAAAGGCACAGTAAAACTGGTCATGTCTGTATACATCTCTGCATAACTAAGACATCAAGAAGCAACTGTGATTCAGTGAGTATACTATAATGGAGATCTCCCATAGCGTGGCAACAAATCCACAAGGGCAATTTAAGTGGCACTGGAAGAGCATGTCTTTTAAACCTCTAAATAAAGATATTCAGAAGCTCGTGTAATTGCCCGGACTCTCTGGAGTCACTTCAGAAAACAAATTCTGTCAAAGGGTTTTCTCTCAATGAAGGGCCACCTTAAAGACTTAACAGAGGGAGACAGCAAGTCTATTAGATCAAGTGACCAAACCTGCCATCAGTCTGACATTTAAACGCACGAGAAGAAAAGCGTCTGAAAATTAACCAGCCCTTAACTGGGCAAAGTCTGGGACCTAACAGCAAAAAGGCATGAGATGAAATTGGATATCAATCTACCTATTAGCAGCAACACTGACTTGGCACATAACGCCAAGTAAAAGAGGATAGATGTAGCAAGTAGAACACAAGCTCAAGTAACCTGTCTAGAAAGTCACTGAAAAAAAGTGAGTTCCGTAATTCTAGTAAGCCTTGGGAAACAAGTTCATTAAGCTTCTAATCCACAGAAGGAGAGGGTAGGCATTACAGTACTCATTTCTTGCCAACAATGCACCATCTTACCAAGCATTACAATTTTATAATGGCAAGCACACCCACACACTCAAGCATACAGTATAAAGAAATATACTGCCTTTCTTATCTTCACAGTATTTTTCATGACACCTCTTTCTTCCCACCCCCGAGATCTTAAATCCCATATCTAAGTTACAATAAAATTGAGGGATGCGATGCAGGCAGCACTTGGAAAACCAAACCAGTTGAAGCCCTGCCCTATGAAACAGTTCATCTCTAAAACTCACAAAATAAGACTATAAACGGATAATACAGGAGAGGCACTGAACTCAGACCCAGGGTAAGATTCTCCACGGGGAGTATTAACTGTTAATTGGGGACAAACTAACTGACTTAATTCTGATATATTGCACCATCTGCAGAGTATAGGTTATAATTGATAGGCCAGCTGGATGTGGAGTGCAGCACAGAATGTGAAATACTGCGCTATATCTATTAGTCATTATTACTTTGTAAGTAGTTCCTTTCTATTAAAGTTTAATGTGTCCTTTTCACTAAACAGACTTGGTTTTGTACTTCTTTGTTTACTAATGCACCAGGAAACATGCCACAAACATCAATGCATAAGATGACTATCACTTCTCTCTCTCCACTACAGAATTACCTCAACAGTGTACATGAAACAAGGTCATAGAGATGCTCGTTACCACGATCCTCTTCCAACGTAAGTTAAAGAACTTTTCAACGTTTACTCTAGCCCTCAAAAAAAAAAAAAAACCAACAAAAACACCTCACAAAAAATATTTTGACCACTTTTAAGCTGGCCATGCTTGATATGTATCATGAAAATCAGGAGCAGCAAAGAAACTATTATCTCTTTGGAAGACTAAGATATGTAACGCTTCATTACCTCAGCAGTTGCATAAATACAATTTGATCTAACTAATATACATCTGGTGTTAGTTTATTCCAAAATCTGGGCAACCCTGCAAAACTCTTAAGGGTATTTTATACTGCATACTGCATTTTGATAGTCAGTCGGGAGCACCTGGTTCCTGGCACAGGCTCCCTCCTGTTCCAAGAAGACAAGCCAAAAGGCCTTAATCCAGGAGATGCAGAATAACACACACTGTGAATACCTTACTTGCTCTACTTTCCAAGTACTCTCACTAGGAAATACACCTGATTTCTCTACAATACTTGAATGCGTCATTATAAAGCACAAAATATATTTTGTTTTTATTATGACCTGATATTAATCACTAATACTTCAAGTAGGAATTAAGCTACTGTAACAAATGGTTTTATTAGTGAATTTAGACGTTTACTTTCATTTGTGCTTGCTACAACTTGAGAGGACAAAGAGGACAGTAAATAGGAACTATGAAATCCCAACTCAATGATTCCGAGTCAGAAAAAACACCTTTAACGCACAAAACCATTTGTGTGCATTAAAAATGAGCCCTAGGCTTAATTTTAATTTACCCCTCTTACCAGAAAATGTCCAAAACATTACTGAAAGATGCACTTCATTACCTTGCATGCTAGCGACTATGTACCACTTCAGTAACCCAGAACATCTGAAATCATTCATGTCCCCCCTAAGAGATCAATATTTCATTTGAATTGTTTTGTGCAGAAAAACTGAATCATTTTTGAGTAATGTGGCTTTCAAATTTAACCCAAGAATGAGCTTAACTGTATTTTGAGCTTCTCCTGTGATTTAAACATTTTAAACATAAATGTTTTAAGCATGTTACAGGCGAAACTTGACACTTGTTTCCTGAACTGTACTGCAGAAGATCACTGCAGTTATGTCAGTGTCAGAACAGCCACTATTAAGCTCTCAGTGGCCTGAATTCTTCCACTTTCCACCAGCAAACTTTTGATCATCAGTTAAACTTATTACCCAAGGCATTGCTTCGTGCTCTGCACAAAGCAGGACACAGAAGTCTTTACACAAAGTCACATAAGTACAAGCTCTGTAAAGTCTACATTTAAGTTTTAAATACGTATTCTAGTGATTGTTTTCTCATTTTCTTTCTAAAGCAAGGGAATACAAGAAAACTAACACCGTTATTTTTCCTGGATTCCCATGGATTACTTATGTTTTACTGCAAGGAAGTTAATCAATAAACAGTACTTACACTTTGAAGGGACCACAGTACTACACGTTACACTCTCGTCTCATATAATAGATACAAATTAAGTCCAAGATAAGGGGCTCCATGAGCAGGAAATGAAGTGCAGAACTTCTGCTTTTGTTTCTAACTTATGATCTGCTCATCAGCTTGCAGCAAATGCTATGAGCAATATGCTACAAATCCAGTGTTTAGATTAAAGGTATACAACCTAGCTCTACCAATAAATAATTCAAAGTATCTACACAGTAAAAAAATCTTATTTAGAAATGCTATTCTGTGTTATCACAAGTTTTTGTCAAGTGTTTTCACAAAGCATTTACTCACTGCTCTGTATGTCAGATACACAGCAGCATAAATAGAAATACTTCAAAATTAAAATCATAAAACCAGTTGATAAGTAGGAAGGCAGTTGAAAAGATGAAAGGTGACAAAATGCCATACGCAAATCAAATTTTCACTCTAAAAGGGTAAAAGAAACTCTAAATACACGCATAATTTCTTGCTCATTCAAAAGCAAACAAAGCCAACAGACAGTTGAAAACTCGGTTGCTTAAACTTTCAGACTATTAAAATTCACAAATATTCCAGGGTATACGCATACAACATTCAGTAAAAATTTCAGCAATTTACAATGCTTTATGATAAACCTTTGTTTCCAAAGCTGAATACCCACAGATATGTATCTTTAAAAACATACACCTCAGACAAGTACAGATACATGCTGTACTCCACATAATCAGGTCTTACTAAGAAGGAAGCATTAGAAAAGATTGTGAAATAAAGTGGAAGAGGGAAGGCTTCCAGCCAAAGTTAAGAGAGAAACATTACAGGAGTCTTAACAACTGAAGAAATAGCCAGAGCAAAAGTAGGAGCGTTTTGTACATCCCTCATCTCAGTGTCTCCACTGCCCTCCCTTCTTCATGAAACCCCAAGGCATTCAGAGGACTTCCAAGCCCTATGGGGTTTTCAAACCAGATCTGCTGATGCCCTGTTTCCACTGCATGTAACGAGGGGAATTTTCCAGGTTTGATCAACCTGGCAAATCATCTTTAGATACCCGTTCTGGACTATGGCAGGGATGAATGGAGGGCAGAGGAAAAGAGTGACAGAAAGGCTCAGTAGAAAAGAAAACAAAGGACAATTTCAGGGGGAAAGTGAACAATAGGACCAGACAGAGAGCAGAACTAACCCAGCTGAAAACAACACTTGTTATTTTAAGAGACCCTGGGCCATGTCTTGGATCGGTTATATCTGCAGGATATATCATAACTCACAACTTCTCCTGCAGTAGCCTTTTGATGAGGTGGGACAGTAATAAATAAGGAGATAATTTGATGTGTTGAACTTTTATTGCCATCCAGGAATGAAGGATTTTCAACTCCCTGGCTCCGTCTGCAGTACCGACAGCTGGAGGGGGATGGAGAGCTCTCCCAGCAAAATGAGGAGAGGTATGGATTTCTCATATCAGAACCTTCAGCAATAAAAGAGAGCAGCACACAGAGCGTGCAAGAACTAAACCATCATTACAAACTGAGTTTCTTAAGTCACGTTACCATCCTAAAAAAAGCAGTACAGATATACACCCCACCGTTGGTGTTCCACTTTTTTATGTATACATAAATGTACTTTTTCTTGTATGTGTAACTTCACAAGTTTCTGAGAAGAAATAACTGAAGATGCCCACTCAATTTTACTGTAGGTTCCCATACCGCGTGTCCCAGCCTGGAGCTCTGTGAGGAGGGGCCAGGCCTGCTCCATGCCAGACAGGCAGAGCTGGGCCCCTCAGTGACACCCATAGCGCCTCCGGGAAGCAGATTCCATAGGGAGGCGAGGGAGCAGAGTGAGAAGCTGAAGAGGAGCCCCAAGGTGAGATGAGAAGTCCCCCAAGCACCAGAGCAGACACCCATGTAAGCTGCAGCACAGCCCCAAAGCTTCTATGCCATCGGGGCAGGAAGCAAAGGCCGCCATCCAGTTCTCTCATCACACTCCTCCCTCCTCCACCCCACAGAGGTGTGGGCACCAGGCAGCTTTGGCAAGGCTGATTATCACCTCTGCTGTCTGCCCTGTAAATACTACCCCAATTTCTATATCCTTTTGCCGTATTATTCTCACTGTAAACTTAGACTGCCTTTAGAAGAAAAATCCAGCAATATAAAGAAATGTGAAATGCTGTCACATAATAAAAGGACGCACACGATGACTATTAGCATACATGTATGGGATGATGCTAGTTTTCAGCTGCATTATCAGACATCTCTTCCACAGAGCCTGCCACAAATTGTCATCATTTCCTGTGCTAGGGGTTGGTAAACAACAGCAACCAAGCTTTTTCACATGTGCGTTCCCTTGTAAGCTGCCTCTGGCACCAACTGCTGCCAGGTTTAAAGAAAACCGTGATCCTAATTTGCTTCCATGCTTCCTATAAATACTTCAGTCTAAGCTACTTCAACTCTTGACATTTTGCCTAAAAACATACAGCGACCTCCTCAATAACGTGCAAACTAAAGGCACGAGAAAAGCAGTATAGGTGGTTTCGTTTTGGTTTTTTGTGTGTGTGTTTTTGTTTTGTTTTTCTATTTTATTTTGAAGATACCCAAGTACTATGAATGACTGTAGGACCTAGGTGGGAATTAAATTCAGTAGGCTTAATTAGTCTCTTGTACTATGTCACGATACTTCAGTTCCTCTTCTCCAAGCAAGTACTTCACAAACCTAGATCCAGTAGATGGCACAATTGTTGTTCTTATGAGCTTTCAAAAACTACCAATAGGATTTGTGAGACTTGAAAGGTGAGACCACAGGATTTATAAAGGTGCCTGACGCCAAAAAGTGATTTCACTGTCTTCAAAAGGCCTTTTTTTCTCCTTCAGTATGAGTTCTAACGGATTTCCTTCTATAAACACGCAAAGCAATAAGCCATTAAAAACTAGCCTTTCCCTCCTTACCATTACTTTTAACCGAATGGCTTGATAATCACCACCAGCAACGGGAATTTCCTCCACCACATATAAAGCTAAAGAGGGTGCAATTTCTGAGGAGTTTCTAGAATAGCATGCTTAAGCAACAAACTGAAATACTACTTTAGGTTTTTGAGGAGTTAAGAGCAGCATTAATACGTCACATCCCCAAGGATGCATCGCCATTTACACATTTATTTAAAAAGAAAGGACGGAAGGCAGCACAACCAACCAGCATATCCTGTAGCATCCCCACTGGTAGCAGCAGTGGGCACTTCAGAATTCTCTAGGCACTTTCTGATGAAAACCGATAGCCAATAGAATTCTTTAAGAAAAAAAAAAATCCATTTTCAGATTCTTTCTCCTACCAATTAATTGTCAAAAACTCCATTAATTACTTACTAGCTCAGTTTAGACGATATTATACTAGCTTATACTTTATAGTTAATTCAGCACATTATTTTATTAGTGTATTCCATCAGATCTAATGGAGGCTGAAGGCTTCAGGGTGGAATCTTTTTCTCCTCCATCTAACAAAAGTTATTAAAAATTTAAATAAGACTTGAGAGTGAGGATAATTTAGACTCCAAAGTAATGGCTGTACATATTTCTCAGCAGTAGTTCATTAGCGGGCCGATAGTTAACTAGATTAAAGCTTTTTGTTCATTTTACAAAACAGCTTTCCACCCAGCTCCTGAAAACCAGATTTAAAAAAAAAAAAATAATAATAATAATAAGCCCATACTTCACTTGCAAGCCCCAAACTGGGAAAGAAATGTAGGACTGTGTACTTTGCTCATTATCTTTGTGCTTACAAACAACAGGATCAGAAACAAAAAGGAGGAGCGGACAATCTGCAAACATACCCAAGCATCATACAACCTTTTTTTAAACTCTAATGAATTAGACTAAATATGCCTATGGACTTCAGTGGCTGTACTAGCACTGTCATGGCTTTGCAGCATAATCCAGAGCAGCAAACAAATACTTCAGCACAGTCCTCCTCAGAGCTGGACATATGTTCAGCCCCGGGGACAGTATCATCCACACTGGTATTACCCACACTAGTGAGCACGCTAAGTTGTTCCATGCATGCTAAAGAAGCCTAAAAGGCTTGATTCATGCAGACTTGCTGTTACTGCACGCTCCTTTAAATTCATAACAATACTGGGAGAAACTGCAGCAGCAACATCTGAAGGAATTATGTCCCATGCATCAACTAAATATGGTGTTCCTGCTTTATTTTGTAAAACAAGAGATGACTTTCTTTTTTTCCTAATCCAGCAGTTCATTTAAATGATCTACACAGTGAAATTACGGCCAGCAGCCAACATGAAGTGAACTGATTATGTTGGAAAGGTATCTGGGGTCCTTTATATTCTTTACTTGGTGAGCCTGGGAGTGGTTTAATGAAAAAATTTCATGGTGTGTGAATCATTAAGCAGGAAGAAATTGCTAAAAGCTGATTACATTAACAAATTCAAAAACTGTACCAAGTGATAAAAAAAAAAGTCTTTTAAATTGTGATACAATGGACCCTGCATCAGTTTCACTTTACAGTAACCCACACTTTCTCTTTTCATGCATTGAAAAATGAATCTCAAGGAACGTATAACTCAAGGCAACCGCAATAAGGAAACAAAAAGCCATTTCATTCCTGGATCTTTTCTTTGCAGCAAGGTTAGATAAAAGTGAGGTTCAATGCTAATAAATAAGCACTCCACCTACTATGTAAACAAAGGGCTGAAGCCTCTTATTTGGAAGCACTGCAGTTTTGACCTAAGAAAGCTGGTCAAGGAGGCAGTTTGTCATCACTCAGTGGGTTTCCTTGATCCTCCACTCGCACAACCCCATCCCTGTTGGACAGAGGTGGGAGCCATCTATCATAGCCTCCTCCCTGCTCATTTCAGGTCCCCCAGCCCCTGCCCTGGCACCACTCACTGCCTCTCCCGCTGTCCTCCTGGTCTTCACATTTAAATCAAGCATCGTGCTTAGTCAAGTGCAAATCAGATCAGCAGGAAATGAAAAATCACTTCAATTCAGGCCACAGCCATGAGCAGCAGAGCTAGCAGCACTCCTCAGGAGCACAACAGACAACAGAACCATGCATGGTTGGTGACTTTTCTAACTTTAATGAAACACACTGAAAGCTGAAGCAAGGCCGCTGCTGTGCACAGTGGCAGTGACAAGAGAAACTGCTGGCAGTAGTACAAGGAGGGAGAGCATTGGGATCCTGCACCAAGTCTGTTCTGAAACTTGCAGAGCATCTGGAGTACAGCATACAGCACCTGCACGGCCAGGTGGGGGGCAGGAGCCCAGCCATCAGCAGTGCCACCCAGGGCTGTGCTGGATCTCCAACACTGCAGAAGGGCCTTGTTGTGTTTTAAGGTCCAAAGCATCATCATCAATAATGCATTATTGTTATGAAACCCAAACTGAAGCCCAGCGACAGCTTTTTAACCTGCAGCAACATTTTTCCATATTTTGCAATAAGGGCTAATTAAAAATATCAAGTGGTTTAATGTAAATTTAACTCCATGCTGAGTGTGGTAGAAATGAAGTACCAGTAAGTCCTTCAATCTTAAAATCTACTCATTGCAGGTCTCTTTCAAGAGACACGTGTGCCTGTTGACACCAAATTGAATTAGCAGAGCCCTGTTTCACCAAGCAGCAGCAGAAACAACTAATGGCCTTACTGGGCAGTGAGATCTGTGTGTGATGACATCATTAATGGCTTTGCTTCTGTTTGTTTTCCTTTCTGCAACTTGATGACAGCTACTCTTTTTTTCTAAATATTAGCTAGAAAATAAGTGAAAGGTTTTTTTTTTTTTCTCTGAGAACTCTTAAAAATGCATCTAATAACTACCTAACGCATACCTTTTGCTTTGCCCTTGCACTGAAAACATAGGCACAACTCTGCAAAATGAACCCTGACTGATGAAGATCTACACCATTGTGCTTCCGAGGTTAAAAGAGAACTGTGCTTGAAATGAACATTTCTCAGATCATGACACGTTTCAGCATACCTTGAAAAAAAAACACATGATGCGACTTCTAAATGGGTTCATTCTAATTTTCTGTAGTACCCTTTAGTGCAAAAACGATCCTGATGCATCACCATGTTTTTAGACAGAATTAGTCTAACTCTGTATTCCACAATGCGCAAAACGATATTAAGAAAATAATTAGCTTTAAGAAGACTAAAGATATTACATTAAATGCAATTGCCTTCAACCTGTCTCAGTTAAGACATTGCAGCCTTGTCTGCATATAAAAGTGGCACCGTTGATACAGAATCATTCTGTTCACAGGAAGAATATTCCAAAATGAAGTCTCCCAGAAGAAAAATACCAGGGGGAAAAAACAAAAACCTTCCTAGTAGTTACAGGACTCACAAAAACTTACAACAGTGATTTTATCTGTAAAAGATTCCTATAGCTAGCTAAAAATTAAACCCTTTCTCCACAAAATTCATAGTTTTAAGTTCTTTGCTGTAGTAATAGATCTGTCAGAGACAAGACATCCTGACCCGACTGCACTCTGCAAATTCTCTCCAGCCAACGTGACTGTGAGGAGGATAGGTCAGAAATAAATTCTGACCAGACAGCATTGCAGAGGGCTTAAATTTTTTAATCAACACTTGGGAGGAAAAAAAAAAAAAAGAAAGAAAGAAATCACTAAGATAAGGCTTTTCCCTAGGCGGAAAGAACGCTGGCAAGTGATATTTGACATGTTTCTAAAGGTCACATAAAAATTCCTTCCTTCTTTCCAGGTAGAAGTTTCTCCTCTCAGGTTCATGCTGATGATTAATACTGAGTTGATTGCAAGCATAAAAATAATATAATATCCCATCGTTTTTAGCGCCCGGACTACAGCTGAGAAAGTAGCAGTGCTGCTTGCTTTTCTACTTAACAGGCTGAGTTCTTTTTTCCCCCACAGTAAACATATGACATATGAGCTAGGTGCAGGACACAAACTGCCAGGTCACATAGAAACCACGACACACACAGGTGGCTCAGCCGTCCATCAAAACCAAAACCCAAATTAATCTTTTCCTCTTGGCAGTTATAAAACTGAACCTACTCATCTTCACAAAGGACTTGAGACGTGGATGAGCAGGATAAAACTGGGAGACAACGCAAGCGATGAAAAGCAATAACGTAAGGATGCTGTCAATAAGGCCTCTAAAATGACATATTAAGAAATAGGAGAACACAGAGGAGACTGGCTGCATGTTTGGCATGAAGCAGGCCCAGCACAGAACAGAAAGCAGCAGCAGGACAAGTGCAGCACTGTGAACTCAGGGCTGATGTGCTGACAGTGCCACCGACACCCTGACAAGGAACCGTTTGCAAAAGGTGTTCTTCCAGTTATTTGCCATTCAGGATAGACAGTTATAACTGAATCAGATGCCATCCTTTAAATAATGTAACTCTTATGTTATTACAGGTTTACAAGAAAAAGTTCTTTAAAAAAAAAAAAAAACTAAAATCAATATGGTTACTTTCATTCAAGTTGCAATTGCCAAAGCAGACAGAAATTAGCTCCAAGCAATTATCTATGCTCATGAATCTATCTATGCTCATGAATCTTTGTTCGCAATCACATTAACCTCCCCTCAGCTTTATAGAATAATAGAATAGACAGAAGCGTGCTGCTGAAGAGTAAGAGATCAACAGTAAGACGAGATTTTATTTGCTTTAGATAAACTGTATTTTATGTAATCAGTTTCCCAAGCATTTACTAAACTGTATCACCCGTTTGTGTTCATCTCAAATGAAGATCAGCGTTCTTTTTTTTTTAAACCACATTACTATGAGGATATTATTGTGGTCTACCACTGCACATGATGTTTCAACAAAACATTTTAAGCAAGTACACCATGTCAACTTAAAAGCTTGGGTATGTGTATATATACACACACACAGCTATAATATATAGCTACAGTACATAACGTCTTTAGGTAATAACTTGACTTTTCTGTAATTCATAAATGTCTGATGGATACCCAGAACTCATTTGCTAACGTCAAACTAAATTTTTAATAGGCCTCCGAGGCTTACTTTTCATTGTTGGGATTTCTACAGAATAGAAATCCTGAAAGTAATAAAAAGATGCAGAAAGCAATGATTTTCTCCACTCCTCCCCCCTCCCCCCCCCCCCCCCCCCGAAAACAATAATTCTTTCTGCAATATAACATGAAAGCATCCAGCAGTTACACCAGCTTTTCCCAAGACAGACACTGACATTACACCTCCCAGCCTACTGCTGATGTGCGTAAAACTAGTACAATGAGCCTTGACATTTGTCATTATACTTAGCTACAAATGCATTACAAGAAATTACAAGGGATGCTATCAGAAAATTGCAAAACCAATGAGTGTTTCACTTAGTTACTGTAATTCTTCAATGCTATTCCAATCTTGTGCAAATTAGAAGCCACTTACAGCTCTGAAAACTGACAGGAAACGGAATGAGGTTTTCATTATGCTTTTAATAGTCTTACTGGGTTATTTCCTATTAAGATTATTGCAGGAAAACTACATAGCCTGTCACTGTTCTCATGACTGGTACGGGTACTAACCAAGATACTCCACTGAACCTCTAGAACAAGAAGCCCCACCAAATCCCATTTCACTAGAGTAAAACAACAGTAACAATAATAGGAAGGAGGTTTGGTTTACACTGCACCAATATTGTGAATGCTTTACTCACAGCTGTAAGCATCTCAATCACATACTCCAAATTATTTATGAATATCAAGAAAACTTCCTAGTAGCTCCAGTTATTACATGTTTTGTTAGCACTGATTCCAAACGTTTTTCACCAGACTGCCTCCAGTTAATGCTCATACCACTAAAATCACCTAAGGATTAAGGTAAACTTTAAAGACTTGGAAAGTACCACGAGAAGTTACATATGACAGTCACTTAAATTATCCCACTGAACTAAGACGAGTTGTCAGCATGAGCATCTGTACAAAAAGAAAACTTGAAGCATAACAGAGAGAATATGCCAGCATCTTTACTGAGTTTTACAGACTTGAATCGCATTATTTTGCCACCTGAATTCTAACTTCTCTGCTAAAGCTGCTGAAGCAAATGGCTGACGGGGTTGGAAATAACCAGAGGCCTGAAAGCTTCTCTGAGCACCAGGAAACAGGCTGTGCCCTGGGGACTCAGGTGCTCGGTACCCGACTAAAGCTCACTCCGTATATGCTGAACCTGCAGCGTGGTACAGTTGCATCCAGTGTACACACTGCAGACACCACCAGACCTGCTGTGCCCTTCTGGCAGCTCCTGGCTGCAGATGCAAGCAAGGAGCCTCCAGCACCTCACCAGCCTGCTCATCGCAGGTCACGCACCTTCAACCCCCTCTAACCCTGATCAGTGTGCAGGTGTGCCCAAGGCCATCAGATCAGTTTTATCTATGGAACAGCAGCATCAAGAATGTATCATAGAATCATCATAGAATGGCCTGGGTTGAAAAGGACCACAATGATCATCTTGTTCCAACTCCCTGCTATGTGCAGGGTCGCCAACCAGCAGACCAGGTTGCCCAGAGCCACATCCAGCCTGGCCTTGAATGCCTCCAGGGATGAGGCATCCACAGCCTCCTTGGGCAACCTGTTCCATGCGTCACCACCCTCTGAGCAGAAAAACTTTCAGTTCCTAATGCTATACAGAGATTTCCATGCTGGGAAGCTACAAGCACGCTGGGACTCTGGGAGAGAACAAATCCCTGAAGGAAATGCAGGCGGCCAGATGCTGAAATGAAGAGAGAAAGCTTGCTGAGCAGAAAAGCAATCGCTCAACAGAGCACTTCAAGAAATCAGTTAATACTGTTTACCATTTACTGCTGTACAGCAACTGTACATTTTTATCAATTGTAAGAATGTTGTAGCCATTACACCTTGTAAACGTGAACATGTCAACACCTGGCTTTCAGGTTTTGTTGAAAAAGAGAAGGAAAATTTCCTAACATTTTCTCAGAAGAAGCCAGCATTTCCAGCATCTGAGTACCTTCTCCTCATACATGCATGTACATACATGAAAAAAAAGAACCTCTCAATTGTTATGAGCTGAATTTTTTAAATTTAAACCCTTGCATTCCCTTCAATAGCCCTATCTAAACTGACGGGTCTCTAAATGATAGGAAGGCACACTTCAATCTAGAAATCTGAAACACTGCATATAAATCAATCTTGCCTCTCATAACTCACCAGACTGTCTCATCAACTCAAGCTTGGCATATGTTCCCTTAGGCACAATAACCTGATGTTGTAAATTAGTCATCTGCTGCTGCTTATAGTGTAAGTTTGGACAGGGGCAAAAAGCCTTCAAGATGCTCAGGAAGCTAAATAATTCTCTTCCACAACCTCCCCAGTCCCATCTCTGCCCCATTACAAACTGGCACTGGGTTAAAAAGAAGAAAGAAAAAAAAAAAAAAAAGATTAGTGCATAACAATTCTGGCTCTCATTTTCTCGCTGGGCAACAGCCAACATCTAATGCTTCCCTTCACTATATATCCACAGTTATTTACATTTCACTAATTCAAAAATCATGCTTAAACTCACAGATAGGCCTTGGTTCCTTTTGTTGTTGTTGAAGCGCAGTTATTCTAAGACAAGCAAAAAGCACTTAAAGGAATTTGCAACACTGTCAACTGGTGTTGAGTATCTTATGAAATCTACCCACACTATTTTCAATGAGAAAATTAGCATAGCATCACCTGTCCTCTGTTAGAACAGCCATTTCTCTAGGGAAAGGACAGAAGACAATGCACCTGCAGCTCATAAAGAAACTCAGAATACATACAGAAACTGGAAGCCCAGATTTGTTACTCAGAGGATGAGCTGAGGGCTTAGTCCTGCATCCCAGAAATCAAGAGAAGAGTACAATCAATTCCACACCATACATGACACTTCACAGGCAATGCAGGTATATTTAACCCTTGTGGTGGCATTTCTACTCAACCAAAACAGCTTGTGCGATCTGACAACATGGCAGTGTAACTCTTTGACACTCGTGACAACAGGATATGAGAGCTCTTAAATTCATCATTAGCAGTTACAACTTAAAATTTCAGTAAAGTGACATTCATGAACAAGCGGCAGCATGATGAAATGGAGGCTTCCATTCTCATTGTTATGGATAACAAGACCACAGTGGTGCTCATACATCAAACATGTCAACCAAAGCCCTTGCCAAAGCTGCGATAGGATTACATGACCTCAAGTTTCTATCCTCAGTGAGATGGCAGGAGTTAAAATTTCAGAGAACATAGGATATTTATTCCATTTCTGTTAAACAATCATTGCTGGCATTCACATATTTCTTCCCTGATCATTAACCACTGACATAATTAATATGCACTCATAGAAGCCCCAGAACAGTTAGAACATAATCACCTATAGATTTGATTCATGGAACTGCCTTTTTGAAATAACGAAGATAGATTAGGTTCTTTGAAGCGTCCTGGATACAGAAGCAGCAAAAAGCAAGTTGGGAGTTACCAACTGTGGAGGGGTACTAATTAACAACTCAATTAAAAAAGGCAAATTAAACTTTATGGTTCGTTATCCTTCATTGCTTAATAAATTGTTTTGCTAGGCAAATGATTAAGAATGATTATTCTAGAAGACTGAAATACTAGCTGTTTTTCTACTTAACAAAAACACCACAAAAATTATTTTGCTTTGAAAAGAGCCAATATCCTAACTGAAAGATCAGTAGCACAGATGTGCTACAAAAATGGTGGGATTTTTTTTATTTCTAGTAACTTTTTCTCTTCAACCTTCTAGACCAGAAAATACATTCCACTTTGGTGACAGAGGAAATTACTTTTATATAGCCACACGTTTTTAAGAAGGAATAACCAGTCCCACAGCTTGCCAAAATGAATTACATTCTTCTTAGCATCACAGTTACCCAGAGCTTGACATATCAAAACTTTTGGAATTACTGATAGTTTTTGAAGATCGGGATAATGACAGACAAGTCTTACGCTAGCAGTTCGTTCACCAAGGATGTTGTCAGGCTACCAAGGGGACTGCACTACCCTCCCAATTTGCAGAGAGGTTTATAGGTTTATATCTATTTGGACACTTTCTGAACTGCCCCTTCAGAGCGCGTTCAGAAATCTGAGTTTATGATTTTTTTCCTGGAGAAGTTTAGCAAAACTCCTAACAGAAATGAAAACCAATACAGATATACAAATAACATGCTACTGTTAAAAAGAGATCGTACGCCATCTTGTAGAAAGTCTGTGAATATGCAATTCCAAATGCATCCTTGCAGTAGTAAGTAAAAACTGAGAATAAAACAGGTTTGGGGGTGGGGGGTGTTGTTTTTGAGTAGGAACTCACAGTAGTAAAGTACGTGAAGAGAGCCTCTAGTTACTTCAAAAAAAACCTTTTCTTCTCCTTTCATATCAAAGGAAGTACACATTTACTCTAGCCATGCAAACAGCACCTTATAATCACTGGGATTTCTGCATATTGCAGCCTTCTTTAAAAAAAAAAAATTTCTAAAATTACAGTATTTTTGTACTGATGATCCCTTTAAAGTTTCTTTTCCCCCCCAAGAAAAAATTCTGGATTGCATGCTGTGAGAGAAAAAAAGATCTGTATCAACAAAAATGCAGTTACATGGGGCAGTATTAACAGCTAGCGTCAACTAAAACAACAGGCAGGAGAATAAGAGAGACTGAATTCAGCATTCCCTATTTTTCACTCCTAACCCACGTGTTTTGTGAATAATGAGGCATCTTCTTTCTGATCTCCACTTCCCTGCCAGAAAGCTGTGCAGGTAGAAAACCAAGAAACATCTACACTGATGAAAAGGCATATGCTATCTTGTAGACAACAGGTTTTGTTACAAATGCCGTATGGTTAAGGTAAGCAGAACACACACTACATACATCTGCAGGTATGTAGAATGTATAACACCTCACTTTCCACTTGACACAAAGATCTGTCCTTATCCCTCATCTTCACGGACTAAAAGCATTGCCCTGTTGAGAGTTGTAGCTATTCCAAAACTCAGATTAAAACATGTTAAAAAAAAACC
Organism: Alectoris magna; assembly: GCA_030625065.1. Lineage (NCBI taxonomy): Eukaryota > Metazoa > Chordata > Aves > Galliformes > Phasianidae > Alectoris > Alectoris magna. Next base: position 3,291,776 of record CM060575.1, on the reverse strand, counting down.
AAGCGTGCCCTTCTTACTGATGTTTCATGTCCTCTTTCACAATGATATCAGTCAGCAGAGCAGGATGTTTAGTGCATTTACCTGAGTCTTACAACTGCTAGAGTTTATGACAAAACTTACTTGAAGCTACATAATGCTGAAATTGCTACTGTATTGTGAAATGGCAATAAGACTTTCTGCATCCATTTTTTCCTTCCCATAAAACCCGAACTACCGATTCATTACAAATTACTGGAAAGATGTTCCTATTTAAAAATATATTTCCGTAACAAAAAATCAGACATCTAGCTTGTGGAGGTGCCTTCCAACAGCAGGGGTGAGAGAAGGAAGCAACTGTGCTTTAATGGGACACGGTAGGGAATTCCATTGGGAAAGACTACGCATATGATTCATGAAAGCAATTCCTCATTCATCACTAAAAACTTTAAAAGAAGGTAAACGCTAGATTTTATAAACCAAGAAATCCATACCAGATCCACCCTACTCCATTTCATTTATCCAGTTTTGGTTTTGTCTTTTCGTTTTGTTTTTAAATAAATACTTCATTTTACAAACTTTCAGAGCATTTTCAATGGCTGCAGAGAAACTTACTCGGCAGAAAACTGACATCAGTTTCTGCATGAAAGCAGATTATTTAGCAAGACAAGCAACTTATCTGCGAAACTATGGAAACAAATTAATGTGTACTGCTGACAAAGAGATAAGTCACAGATAAAACTTCATTATAAGACGGCTTCTCATTATTCCCAGTCGGTAATCAGAAGCTCAGAATTTTTTATTTTCCCTGTGTTTTTTTTTCCCCCCTTGCTTATTAGTAGCATACTTTAATAGTAATCTCAGTGGCAATGTGATTCATCACATCAGTAGTACTCCTAGCAATGCCTCCTTTTACAAGATCTGAAGTGAAATCTTAATCATAGAATAAAACCATGGAATTGCTCAGGTTGGAAGAGACCTTAAAGATCATCATGTCCAACCACAACCTAACCATACTACCCTAACTAACAACCCACCACTAAATAGAAAGTATTATAGAAAATATATAACCCATATGCCTTTTGTGACATGTTTGCAATAGAAACGTACTACAGAACTCCATAAACATTGCCCATTCAAATCTAACATCATTATTGAGTGAAACAGTTTGCTTCCTTAAACAGAGAGAATTTGAGAGGTAATCATTTACATAGACTACAGACTGAGTCAGACTTCTATGCAGATAACTACCAGCTATCAACCAGCTAGCAGATACAGAAAAATTGACCAGCCATGCTTAGACACTGGGTAGCTGTAACACCTCTGACATGGGGATTCCATCTCAAGGGCAACACCTTGGACAACTGGTTGGTGAAACTCATCATACTGGTGCGGCACGTACAACATAGTTCTATACATTTTTGAGAGGACTAGAAGACACCAAATAACAAAGAAACCTTACAAACCTGCAAGTTCGACATTGCAGTATACAGATGTTAATGTACTTTTTCTGGTTTTACAAACTATGAAAAGCAGACTCGCACAGACACTGCATTGCATCCATTAAACTGGGAATTCTTATAAGCTGTAGAAAAACCTCCACCTGTATTATGAGGAGCATGCCAAGACACTGTTAGAGCTCACTACAAGCCTTCTTTCAGTACCGACCTCCTCAAAACAAAAAAGACATTGCATATTTCTTAATAACAGCCCTTAATAAAAGGAATTAAACAAAACAGTCTCTCTCTAAGAAATGATAAATGAAGTAATCTCATCCAACTGACGAGAATTAATTCTGTTGTTCCTTGTGGTGTTGAGATCACACCCAGGTAGCCTTGGAAGAATGGCAGCCATAGCCCTTGCAACAGCCAGGACCCTATTGGATTCAGTAACTCTTACTATGCAAAACTGACTGACTGAAAGGGAAAATTATTAATAAAGGAATTCCTAATAAATTTCCACTGATAAATTTAATGGTGCTGCTGACTTGCAAAACTTGCTGCTTATACTTAGTTATTTAATGATTGAAATGATATCTGAAGTGACTCTCTACGCATTTAAAACTCAATATATGATACATGGAGTTAGCTTTTAATTTTTCCAAAGCCTCATTTATCTTAAGGGAAAAGCTTTAAATGAGAAGACAGCTCATTCAGTTGGTGTTGATAACATCTCAGTCCTCTCCAACACAGTAACAGAAACACATCAACATTCAAAAACAGACAGCCATATGGGAATTGATCTCCCTGCCACTGCAGGAAAAGAAACATTTTAAAATTAATATCGATTGTTCAGTATGAAATATCAAGCTTGTCTGATGATGTCTGATGAATTCATTACTGTGAGAGTAAAGGAAGATAAAATGAGAAATACTCAATGATATAACTGATTTTATTCCTCATCCAATAAAGATATGGAAATATTGATTACCTTTTCAACTGAAAAGTAGAATAAAATCTCACCACAAGTCATTATCAGATTCAGCTTAACCGCTTACAGATCTCAAACAAGGATTTAGTTAAGCACAAATACAAGGGATATGAAAATGCCACAATAAAATAAATAAATAAAAATGTGAAGGATCATTTGTACACTGAACGACAGAATTTAAATGTTAATTTGAAGAACAGCCCAAAGGTTACCTGAGCAGAAACGCTGTGGTATCGGAGTGTCATCAACTACTGGCTGAAAAGCAAATTCTCTGATGGCAAAGCAGACTTCAAAAAGAAGCAGCAACATCTACAGCAGCTGCATAAACTAAGCCAAGCAAAAACAGTTCGCATCAAGGAGATTCAAATACTTCCATAAAATGGATGTTAGCATGTTAGTATTTTGAAAGATAACTTTAGGATGGCAAACATTAGCTACAGTCAAGGATTTTAGCGGTGTGTTTAGATCTTTTCCTCCCCATTACCTTCCAAAACAGATGAAATATGTCCACATTAAAAAGTAACTTTTTAAAAATTCATAAAAGGAACATGTGATGAACTCTGTTTATCTCAAATTGCTAAAGACAACTTTTTAGTAGTTTTGGCAGACTTCAACTTGTAAGACGTAGTCAAATTCATCTGGATCTTCCCATGACCCCCATTACTTTATTTATTTATTTTTTACAGGTGTAACTTTACCATTTATCCCAAAGAAAAAAAAATCTGCAAGTAATGACAACACATTTAACAGATAGAAGCGGTATCTCCTTTAGTCAATCTCATTGATTTGCAATAATGAACGAAGAAAACACAGAAGCTGTTCTTCAGGACTCCAGGGGGAAAAGGTTGCACCTTCTGTATTATCTAGCTGCTTTTTTCAACTTCACACATGCAGGTTAGAGGGATGAATCTACTAGATTACCTAAGATACCTATTACCTACTTCAAAGAACAATACATTCAAGAAGTCTTATTGCCAAGTTTATATAACACATCTGATTTGATCCCAGAGGATCAACTCCACCGCAGCAGTTATGCAACTTCCCAGGATCCTCTAAAGGCAAATTGCTATATTTTTCTTCCAAATTAACTGCATCTCTTGTGAACTTCCATGAATTGTAAAGCATCCGTGCTTGACATCATAGGTGAATTACAAGAAATGACCAGTAAATACAAACCAGATTTTTAAAATTTACAAAAAGATGTCAAACACAGTACGCTTCTCTGCCTTATTTGTTTCACTCCCTCCAACAACTACCCCTGTAACTGCTCCTCTCAATTGCTCAAGCACTCAGTGGCGTATTAGCTCATCTGACAAAGGCACCACAACCTCACACACCCAGAGGATGGAGGTCCAAGGCTGGCCCTGCCGTGAGGTACTGCAGCACCCAGCATCTCGCTTCTGGAGCAGCACAAACTCACCACCCTCAATGCCAAGGACATACCAGAACCTCCCACCCTCATCAGTAACACAACTGTGGTATATTTCTGTTCCTACTACTATGATTAAACACAGCAGAATTCTTCTCAAATTGCAGAATTAGGCTTCTGTTCCCAAAACTGAAAGCCACTTGGCTATTATTTACAACTTTATAACATATTGATTTGTAGGAGGAGCAAGTGGAAGACTTCTAGACAAGTTTCTGAACATCATCCTTGAAGTTGCACTTGCACAGCTTTAATGTTGCTCAGGAGGTTTCTATGATTAACAACAACTCTTGCTCTGTGTGTTATTTCACTGTTTCCAAAGGGACCAAAATAGCAATCCAACTGCACTCTCCTGCCTAGATAAGTAATTTTATGCTACCTAAAAGCAGAATGGTGGACTCTTGCTTTTCCCAGAAGATAATTTCCCACACATATCATGGAAGGTATTTAAATTAATCAAAGTATTTGACAAAAGTTTTTGGGTTTTTGAGCTGTTACTTTCCAACCACGATATTACATAAAACATGAGGAGATGATAAAAAAAAAAAACAAAAACATAGCATTGATATCAGTCAAAGAAAAGACTTGAAATCTTCCAGAATAGAGAAATTAGCAGTTAACATAGAAAAATGCCATTTCGTATTGCAGGAAGTTTGTTCCCTTTTCCAGTTTGTCTTCCCAAACCTAAATGCAAATATTAGTAAGCCACTTGAAAAACACCACCACCTCCAAAGTATATTAATACCTGTAATATTACGAACGAACAACAGATATCAACGGTCACAAAAGGAGAAAAGCTAACTTGCTAGCTTGGTTGTTTTGTTTATTCTGCCTTCCGTAACTTTCAGGCCTGCCATGTTTGTTTAGGCTGAGCTTCCAACCCAGATCATAGCCTTAAGTCTACTAAATAACAGAAGTCAGCATGAGGGGTGTCATGAGTCAAAACACTGAAAAGCAGGTAAGTTTTAAAGGTTAAGTCCATCCCTCACAATGAATGCCACGCACTCTCCAAGTTTACGATGAGAACATCACGCTCATGCAAAACTTGGAGACGGAATAATTAAGACATCTTCCTTATTTTTAGGTTTCTGGAGCATTTTCAAAGAAAACTTTTAAAAATCTGCCTTTGAAAGCTGAGCAAGTACATATGCTCCAGAAATAGTCCAATTTACCGAGTCCTTATGCTTAACTGTTCACTCCATCACAGTCTAGTTATGAACTTTAGCTACCATTTCCTTAATTTCATCTATTTAAACCAACAGCTCCTAGTATACTCCGCAATTTACACTTAACTACAATGCTGTCAAAACCAAAAAGTCTACAGACACAATTTTTCTTCACCAGAGAAATGCTGAAATTTGATCTGTTGTGCCAGTGAATCCTTCAAATTTTTCTGTCCCCTGAATATCAAGGGCAGAATCTTATTCTTGTTTTTTATTATTACTCATCTCTTCCCATACACCACGAGGTTAAGAGATGACTCAAATATCAACTACTGCAAGGCACATTGATGACACTGAATCACATCACACAGGAAAGGTTTCTTGACTACTTAAAATTATGGTTCAATTTTCCTGATCTGCTGAGAACAAGAGGCAGCTATTTTTCTCCTGTGTTTTTTAAGATTGCCATGCTTTGATAGACTTTTCTCTCATGATCCCATAGCGCTTTTCTTGCACATTTTTTAGAAGACTTCTTATACCTGCATGAAAGAACACACGACAGCAAGCAAAGCTGCGTTTCCTAGTTTAGATCTATTGCCTTTCATATGCATCTCATGCATTTACATTGCAAATATATCTTTGAGATGAGAAAGTCCTTTAACTCCCACAAGCTCAAGTAATTTGATGTTGTAACCCAACACGGACGTCCTGCCAATAGCTGCGCTCCCAACTCAAAAGCTTCTTCTTCTGTTCTTCTAGGATAATTATATTTTCAGTTTAATTGTGTTTTTATCTTAAAACAACCAAAAATGCATTATGTAAATAAGCTCTTTCAAGCACACACTTTGTGAAACTAAAATAAACTTGAAGGTTTATTGCCTTGCAAATTTCTTCATTCTAGCCCTTTCAGTGACAGGGTACAGACTGCACAAAACAAGGCAACACGAATGAAAAAGCATAATCAAAATTCTGCAATTCCTGTTGGCCACGATGTCCTGCTCCTGAAGCCTGTCCGAAGCAGCTGAAGCACGCCACTGAGTGATAAGCCTCCCACAGACCTGAGGAAAGGCCAGGGCCATGCCCCACCAGACTGACCAGGACCAAGCCCAGCAGCCCCGCGGCATGCTGCACAGCCTCACATGCCTCCCTGCATGCTCCTGCAAGGAAGCCACGCAGCAGCTGCTGCCATCACACACAAACCTTCCAAATGCATCCCTGCTCTTAAGCTGATCTCAGAAAGCCTTAGATCTGGACTATGTTCTGAACCACACTGACGGCCTCCGTTTTCCTTGCGCTCCTAACAGTCAATGCCCGCCAATGGCTTTTACCTACTTCTCTGTACAAGTCTTCTCAGTCATCATCTCAAAAGCGACGTCTGTCTTTCATTAAGTCTCTTGCTAAGGAAGAATATGGCAACAACCCCCAGGCACTTGGCAACGCAACCTTCCGTACTGCCAAACTTTCCCTCAAGGACCAAGTAATCAAAAGACACCATGGCTTCTCCGTGAACATGGTAAACACTGGGGGAAATGAGGTGAACAAGCTAATCGTCCACCCATTTTCTGCACTGCACTTCTTTCATAGGATAGAGGACTTGGTCTCCTTTTCATCCAGAATGACCCAGCATTTCCTCCCATACTCAAATGCCTTGCTGAGACGGTTTTAACAGGAGAATAGAAGGACGCAATCTTTCCTGAGCTATCCTCTTGGAAATGAAATAGGTCTTTATTGCCCTGACAATCACTGAGGAGTAATTCAATTGCAATGGGCTCCCAAGCACTGGCTAGCAGGATGGGCACATTATGTAGGAAGAGAATTTGAACTCTTAGGTTTGAGCACTGGTGTCTGGGAGCATCCTGTCTACACACAAATTTCCCTGCTCACTATCTCTCAGCTTCAGATTCCCAACATTGTAACTTGCCCTGCAGAACGAAAAAGGCTTCTTACTTGCAACCAAGCATGTTATGCCCTCACAGACCACTTCATGTTCTCCTTCTTTCTCCCAAAGCCCTTCAGAATAAGCTCTTCAAGGAACCCACCTCCGTGTCCTGCTGCATATGTACTTCCACCATCCCAGTCCCACAAGGAATGTTGCAGAAAAACATTCACCTACAAGACACCCATGTCTTTCACGTAGTCCTATCCCCGGAAAAACTGCTCCTTTCCTCATTGCCTCCAGCCTGAGGGGATGGCACCTGCTGAGCTCTGAGCTTGACACACTCCCTCATTCATCAAATTGAGCAGCAGAGCTTTGTGTAGCACTGTGTAGCAATTAGTCAGAAATTGAGGTGTACACCGGAGATTTAAGTTCAAATCAATTAACAACATCCTCCTACAATTCTAGGTAATAAAAACCCTGAGCACAGATATCACTCCTTCACAGCAGTTCAAAAGCATCAACAATTACTCATATATGTATACTATTAAATTCTATTAATTTCCTGCTTCACTCCTTCGAAAATTTCAACGTGGCATTTGATGCTGCACTTATTCTACTCTTCACATCAGTTACTTAGAAAGCATGAAGTTTTCCACAGAAATAAGTTCCTTAAAACATAGCCATTTTCTGCATCTGGCTCTCCATTGTGGCTCCAAACGACAGTGAAAAGGAATTATTTTTGGCTGACCCTCACCCTGGGCTTCCTTTCTGATCGTTACAAAGAAGTGACCTCAGCTCTGCCAACAGGCGATGTCAGCTTCTGTCTCCTGCTGGTTACATTCTCAAAAGAAAGCATTTACAAAAGACCACGCACTTACTCCATGCTGCCTAGTTGGATACAGAAGAAAGATTTAAAGAATCGGATATTCGCCTCCTCTGACTGCTTTCAAACCGCACAGCTGTGCTATCTCCAGGACAAAACACCCAAAGCTCCCTCACACACTAGGCAAGGTTGCCAGCATACTAATATCAGAGCTCAAATTCTTCTGCTTCATGCAACACGGCCACATGCACCACTGGGCCCCATTCTGTAACCTACTTAAGAGCTTTTTCAAAAGGGAACCTTTTTTTTTTATTATTATGTGCTCATAGAACACTTCCCAGACAATCAGAAACAATAAATGCTTGCTAAAAGCCAGGTGATGGTGACTGATTTGAAAGCATATGCATCTCCTTATCAAATAAGAAAAGCTACTAGTTTGAATCCAGAATCATACTTCTGTGGATTACCTAGGCAACTCCTCAAGTACATAAAACAAATGAAGACTTTTTACAATGTAAGAGGCTAAAGGCAAAGCATACCTGTGCGTTACTTTAGCATTCACTAATCACTCTTTTTCCTTGAATTGTTCTCAGCGTATTTTAACTCCTACCTAGTTTTTAACTGCGACATTTTCCATTTGCCATCTCCTCCCAAAATAAACATTGCTACGAAGAACCTGAGAAGCGCTACTAAGGTTTTAATCATCCTTATATTTTATCATTTACAAACTCCAATTTGGATACTTCTTTCTATTTTTGAAGAAGGATGGATGGGTAGAGAGTATATTTATTTTTATATTTTTTTTTGACAAGAAAAAAAAGTATGTGAAGGATTTACGTTTCATATTTCAGTATTCTTCCCTAAATGACCTGTAGAGACATCATGAAGACAGATTAGAAACTATTTAACTGTTGCCTCCTGTGAAAAGCTGACTAATATGGACACACTAGAAAGTTAATTTGTTAATAAAAAAAAAGATTCTGTGCTCATTCATCTCCATTTCCTATTGTAGGGGAAGTTTCCATAAAAATGATTATTTAATTTCATCAGCAATACATTCTTTTGTGTCCTACTCAGCTGTCATCTCTTCATCTTTATGATTCACAGTCCTGAAAACTGATCCATCAAAGGAATAGGAATTAAAAAGAGATGCAGATTAAAAGCAACAGCAAAAGAATTGGCTTCCTATCACTTGCATTTTTTTGTGCATGTGTTTTTATAACACTACACAAACAGGAAAAAGAACAAGATACTGATTAACTTTAAAGTATCAGTAAGCACTTTCCCAAACCAAAGACATTTGCTTGTCACTTTACACAAAGGAAGCTGTTGGCATCTGAAAAGACTGCTCTGCATAAACCAGCACCACCATGCTTTTCTTACACTTTGAAAGAGACACTTAAGAATACATCTTCAAAAAATATGACTCTATCTTATGGTTATACACTAATGTAGAATGTAACCTGTCCTACTCTTACTTACACTGATGATTCAGAAAAGTAACTGCAAGACAAAAAGCCATAGAAAATAAATACTGGAAGTAACAAAAGCAAGACTGCAAATCCAACTCAAGTTTTTACTTATCTGAGATAAACAATGAAGTACAGCAGGTTGCCAGTAATTAACCCTACTACTTCAGCAGAGCAAAAATATCCTTCTGGCAAACCCTCAAGCTATAAGAAATAAATTATTCCAGATCTCAGCAGCCAGCGTTTCATGGTAGGATATGCTACAAGTAAATTATTTTCTGCTGCCATAGACAGCCAAGAAAACACGTCATGAGATACAGAAAACATTTCATAACCATTTGCTGTCTTTATCCCCTATGATTTGTATTATCGCATACCTAGTATTTGATCATGTCTCCCACACCGAAGATCCTGCAAACAAAGGCATCCTGCATCTCTCAGGGGTACGGTCCAGTGGGTACTGCAAAGGTGCAAGAGTCCTATAGCCTAGAGCTGCTTGTTAGTTTAAAAATAGAGTTGCCAAGAAAGTATTAGAAAGATTAAGTATCGGTTAGCAGAAATAAGCCTTGCTTTTCATTAAAGTGCATTTCAGCATAATGCTATTAAAACTCTCCAGAGCAGAATTAATAACAGATTTTATGGAGGTGGTTAATTAAGAGGTCAGCAATATCCTTATACATTTACATAGTTTTTATAGAGATTTTTTTGAAAGGATCTGTCACCCCATTTTACTGGTAAACTCATTAAAATGGAAGATAGCTTTTGAAAAATATAATTCTGCTCATTTTTGCTTTGCCTATCTAGGGAACACCAGTGGATCCCTGAGTTTCTTGAATACAACGGCACTTCTGACACAATTACCAAGTTCACAGTCTCTGAAACCATAATGGTAAAACTGTATGCATAAAAAGCAAATTACACTTCCAAGGAAAGGCACTGAATCTCTTTAAAAACCCCTCCTTAAGTTGCTGCTCCGGCCAGAAGGGAGGAGATTTCCACCCCAGCAGCCCCTGATGCTCTGCCTGGGGTTTGTGGCCACCCCAGGGAGCGGTGCTGGCAGTGATCCCTTTACAGCCTCATCTTTGGGATCAGAGCACAGGCACGCTGGAGACAGCACAGAACTTCAGCTGTTTGAAGCCAAAGAGAAAAGTAGAGCTCAGTGGGCTGCAACTTCTCCCTTGAATTTACCGAGTATGGAAGCTGACCACAAAAATCTCAGCCCACTTACAAACACAGTTCAAAATGTAAATGTAAACTGTCCGTGCCTGCAAGCAGAGCCAAAAACAACACCCACCACAGCAGCAAAGGGCTAGAAAGCAGGTTTTACTGATCTCCCTGCCACAGAACAGCTATTTCTCAATCTCAGTTACAGGCATTCGGTGACGTGTTTGAATGAGTGACTATTGGCTTTTCAAACTGATTTAGAGTTGAACACTGCAACGTGCTCCAGTAAGGTAAATGCCAAGGTTCTACCCACACAAATTCCCAATGATCTCAAAATAAATAAGCACCAACAAGTGACAGCAGTAGCATATTCCTAAATCATTCTTTAAGAATTGGGAATACTTGATAAATTCAGCAGCATTGCAGCCAGGGGCAAAGCCTTTGCAATATTGGAAGTACGCTGTGAAATAGAGATGATGCATCCACACCACATAACTCCTCTTTCCATGACTCTTGCTTGCTCACCCCCATTACTACATTTAGGAGAATCAAAGTGATTTAATGTAAAAGAGCAGAGACAGAAAATTGACTGCAACTCTGAAGAAAAAGCCTAGAAGGCTAATGAACCATTATGGTAAAAAAGCAGAATAAGCTGAGATACTGAAAAGAAAGTGGAGGTGCATTTCAGATATGCACGAAGGCGATCAAAAAACCATTTCATACAGATTGCTGTGTGCAAGTAGGGCACTTTATTTAATCTCATCCAGCGATACAACTTAAATTAAAGGTTTGTTTCATTTGACTTTCAAAAGCATTAAGTATTTTAGGAGCTGCCTCAAAGGCTGCCAAATAACATCCCTGGAGGTATTTTAAACTACTGTCTAAAAGCCAGCGGTTCCAGTTGTTAGAAAACTGGGCTCGGCTCCTTCTGTGTGGGAGGAGGAATATAACAATTCAAGAGAACTTTTAATCATCGAGTTAACTCCGGTAAAATTGAGGTTCATACTGCAGATAGTGACTGCTGGGGCAGGAAGCAGAGTAGTCAGAAAGAAGGAACAGAAAATAAAACTCTTCAAGTTACCATGCAGAAAGGCCTGCTAATATTTCCTTACCTTAGTATGGTGTAATCACCCGCATTATTTGAGGGAAATTCTGTGCTTTAATTAACTCATCCTGTACACTGCTATGATAGGAAACAGAACTCACAAGAAAAAAAAAAAAAATGGGAATCTTGTTAAAGTTCAGAGCAGGCACCCAGAATTACATTTCTAGTTTCCATATCCCAAGCTAAATGCCTAAGAAAATATAAGGCATCCAGAGATAAGAAAAGAATACCCAAACACTGTCTGTGTTTGCTGACCCAAACCTTCACAGAGCAATTAAAAATAAATGTTTCAGAAGAAAAAACTAAATAACTAGTATATATTTCTTAAAGTATTTCTTGAAGTCACTAGCTGTTGTTACTGTTCTATAATGTCAAAATAAAGCCTCTCCACTGATTTTAGATGCCGTTTATCGCATTGACTGAACACTAATGCAGCTGTTCTTTTCATAGGGGCCAAGCAAGGAAGAAAGACGACTTGTACATACAGGCAGTATCATTTGTTGGACAATTTTTTTCTGTAACCAAACAAAGTAGAATATAACATACCATGCAACGAGAAAATGAGTCTTTGTGCTTCCATTTCAGTATCACCACTACAGCAAATGGGAACCCACTATCATTGCAGAACAGAGTTTGCATGCAGTGCTATGCAATGCTTCACAGCTGCCCTCTCCAACAACTAATTCAGAAACAACATTTTAAGTAGCTGAAGGTCTTACAGTTAAACTATAATTTTTAGGAGTGAAATTTCATTCTCAAACACCTTTATCAGTGTGGAACAGCAGTGTCATCCTCTGGTCTGACAGGTTAAACTGTATTGTATATTCTCTTAAAAATCTCCAGAGAGACTCCTAAGCTTCATTTCCTATTTATAAGTCCGGAGCTGGAATTTGAATGAACCTGTGCCAGAGTATCTGCTTGTACAGAACATTATTAATACTTAGCTTAGAGATTATAACAGAAGTCAAATGAGTGGAAGAGAACTGAGATACTCCAGTGTTAGAACGAGAAAACTCACAATTTTCTTTTAATAGCCACGATAAAATATGGTTCTCCAAAACTGGAATTATTTACAGCTAATCAATATTCACACAATGCTAACCATCAGAAAGGTAATCATACAGCAACGATCACAGAAATCTTAAGCACAAGTTTAAAGCAAATATAGATAGATTTATTTTTTAGTTAGTATGCAGTAAGGTACTTCGGTAACCGTATTGCTTTAGAGCCTTCAGTCATCGCTAGTTTTAAGTTCAGTTTTCCCTAATTATACATATATTATTTGCCTGATCATGTCTCAATCTGGGTTCACCTTTAGCAAACAGACAAAACATACCATGTTTTGAATGCACTACCTACACATTCAGGTTCATTATGTTACACTGGAAACTTGCAGAAACAAGAAGAGTAGCTCTGATGTAAGCAAGGCAATAAGGAAAGATTACATAGGGAATTCAGAGCATTTGTGTAATCCACAGATAATTAATGTCAAACAGGTCTTCCAAAGCAAGAATTTGAACTATTTTTAAAGCATCCTGGAGGTCTTCACATTTACTCAGAAGAGTTTGGCTTTTGTCACCTGTCCTCATCCCCACATACGCAAATCCTATGAGGTCAGACCATTCTCTACAAAGATCCAGTACTTGTTTAACTTACTTAACTATGCCTCCACCACAGGCTGGACGTCAGGGAAGAAATGAGTTCTGGAAGCACCAAAACAGAGTAATCTGACACTCTAAATATAAGCTCAGCAGTATTTGCATAAAGTTAGACCAGCTTGATAGCTAATTAAGTGGAACTACATTCAGAAGAAATGTTATTTCTCTGTATATATTTATTGAGTTCCAGGCTGGTCAGCTTAATCTAATTATAACATACCTAGGACTAAGAGAAAAACATTGTAAGAGAATTATAAATGAGTCCTATTAGACTCTCCCCCCCCATGAGATTGCCATTCCCAGCCATTAAAGAAATGACAGCTTAAATGACTGTGCTGTACTGCTATATCATTTAGTCCAACTGAGCACTTGATGCTTAGCATGCAAAATTCCTAAGGCAATCTCTTCTGCATTCTTGCTCGTTGTTTTCTTGTATTATGTAAAACATTGAGCTCTTCTACTGATGGACTCAGTGCTACACTACTGTTAACCCGCAGATAACTCAATTTGTAATTTGTAAAATACATGTTCTGCTATTAATAGCTAATTTCAAAGGCATAACAAATGTCTTATGACATCATACATTGATCGAAAAACTCCTGCCGGCTGCTATATGGAAATAAGCCTATTTCTGTTGCCACAAAGACACTCCTGGGATCTTTTGTGTAACGTTCATGCGGGAAATTGAATCCCTGGAACACAACAGTCAGTTGCTGCCCCTCTGGGCATCGTAAGAGTCTCTGCAGTGACATCTGGAGTTGGATCAGGTAAGTCCCCCTGAATGACTGCTTTGCTGAATTCCTACAATCCAGCTAGCCAGTGGTCCAACAGGGACCACTCCGGCATTTCAGTGACTCATTCCTATGCACTAACTTAAGCAGCCTACCAACATCTGTCACCTTAACTGCTCTATGTGACTATTCCTACATCTGCAAAAGCAGTTTCTAGTGACTATTAAAAATATCTATGTACAGTGTGGTAAACCCTACACAATGAATCACGTGTAGAGATTCCTGAAAATGCACATGCTCTGCCCAAGGAACAAATCAACACACCTGACACCTACAGGTAACGTCTTAAACCTGATCTGAGCACAGTAGGAGCTCCATGAGACTGCCCCAGTTCCATACCCGAACAGTTCTTGCAACAGTGAAGTTTGACTGGGCAGGCAGTTGGAGCTCAGACACCTTGGACTCCTCTGCACAGAGATCAGCATCAGGACTCTCACATCGCTCAGGGCAAGTGTGGGTTCAGCTCTGATACCCAGGTGCACCACAATTACAGCTATATGGCAAACATCAATTTCACCTTCGTATCATGACTGAAAACTGAATTCTAGAGATTTTAACCACATCTTCCCCAACATCCAAAGAATGGTACCCAAACAACTTGAAAGAGAATTAATAGGGTTGTTGCACAATCAAATCTTATTTTCTTCTTGAATGCACAAAATGGCTAAGAAGTTTTCCTTCGCTGTCAGATGCTCTTGATATTCTTCTCCTAACCAAACTAGTATTATTCATTCATCTCCCACGCAGCATAACAACTAGAAAGTTAAGCATCATGATCAAAACTACACAGCTTAAGCCATCAAACCACCACGTTCCAAGTTTACAGACTGCATATCTTTGAACTATATTCAATGCTCTTATTTTAGGCTGTACACAATTGCTAAGTTCTCTTCTGGAGTTGATGTGTTCTATATTTTGTGAGTAAAATAGTGTTGGTTTTGCTGTTTCCCCCCCCCCCCCCCCCCCCCATCAAGTTTACTCGTTTTTGTTTTGTTTTTTGTTTGTTTAATGTTTTATAAGAATAATGTTAATTAAGGGCTAACTCCCGCCATTCCAAATGATTGAGAAAACACTGCTTTTTGTTTTCAAAATGACCACGCATGCATCAACACAGTCTTTTTGACATAACTAAACAGAAATGCTGCCTATTCTGTTACCTCGTGGAAGTATCAGGTATGGAAAAGTAAATCTAAACATTTATGACTGGGCCAGAAGAATGTCAGCTGAGAACTGCACACAGGAGGCTGAGCTAACCACCTCCCATCCAGCTACCTCATGACTTAGTAGCTGTAGTAGCTGTATTTGTCCCTAAGTGAATAATACCAAGAGCTATTCTGCAGGCAAACATTAGCATTTTCCTCTTACAGTTTTTTAGCCCCTTATTCCACTTTAGAAAAAAAAAATAAAAATAAATGAAACATAACCTGCTTGTCTTCAGGCAGTCACTATCACCTTCTGAATTCTATAAATACCTTCTGCACAATAACTCATGGCATATATAAAGGGAATGACAAGGTCACTTACTATGAACAATTCATGATGGGTTACCATGGTAGCAGAAGTATGTGGCAACAAGGGAAAAGGCACAGTGAAAATTATAGGATGTTTCCATTATGTAAGCAACTCCCATGATTTCTCCAGAAAGGTTTACCAAAAAATTCTCAAACTGCAGATGCTTCTTCTCACTCTCTCCAGTTTCACACCAATAGCAACTTTGCTGCTTCAGCAGCAGTACCGTAAATAAAAAGCAAAATCAAACATCAATGATCAGGGCTTCAATCCTCTTCTAAGTAATGTTGTCTTAAAATCTATCATGAATTTTATCCGTCTCTGTAGGTGGGTGTACGCTCAGAAGTTAGAATTTCTAGTTAGCATTCACCATTAGTCACTAGTCACACGTGCTTCACTCTGCTAACTGATATTCCCTACTTTGCCTTCTTTCAGTTGAAAGTCAACCCCTTACTTCCATGTGGCAACGATGCCCCAAGTATTCAACAGGTTTAGTGTAATTAATGCATCACTTCAGGACTTAAATTTTGAACCTTAGCCCATAGACTCCAGAGGGGCAAAGCTTCTGGAATGCTCACGGCACTGGAATGCCTGTTCCATGCTGAACAAGTTCTTTCCTAAATCTGAAATTGAGCATGAAGAAGTTTTGTAATAACAGAAGGCAGACATAAAATCTTGCCAGGAATGTGTATGTAGTACAACAGCAATAACCATCTTCTGAATTACACATCCAATACAGATTCTACAGTAGGTATGCGCCTTGGTGTATCAGAATAGAAACGTAGGTCTCAAGAACACATTTATTTCAAGACCATGTACAGAAGAAATGGCACAAACCCAGAGCCCGCTTTCACAACCTTCAATGCAAAAGGCAGTGCTTCAGGAGTACCTCAGAAATGGGAATCGTAGACTTGTAGGGGCTGGAAGGAACCTCTAGAGATAAAATCCCTGTCAGAGCAGACCCCTGCAGCAGCTTGCACAGGTAGGCATCCAGGCAGATCTTGAATATCTCCAGAGAAGGAGACTCCACACCCTCTCTGGGCAGCCCGTTCCAGTGCTCCGTCACCCTCACTGTGAAGAAGTTCCTTCACATATTTGTGCAGAACTTCTTATGCTCAAGTTTACAGCCATTCCCTCTTGTTCTGTCCCTACATACCACTGAAAAGAGGTTGGTCACGTCCCTTTGACTCCCACACTTCAGGTACTTATAAACATTAATAAGATCCCCCCCTCAGTCTTCTAAAGAACCACCAGTAAAGTAGCAGAAAACACTGTCAAAATATACAGAATTGCTATTATTGTTCTGTAAAAGCACTTATTGAGAAAGACATAAATGGATCCATCACTACCACCCTATAAAGCATGATGGTCTTTGAAAAAAAAAAAAAAAAATCAAGAATAAAGATTTTTTAGCATCTACCAATGAACACCTTCGTTACCTGAAATTAGAGATCCAAATTCCTGGGGGAGAAAAAAAAAAAATGCTCTGATATTACCATGAAGAGACATTTGGACAGTTGACTTCTGAGAAGGGAAGCAATTCTTAAGATACGCAGCATTCCGTGCCTCCTTCTCCTTGTACCTTAAGTGCAGCTATGGAAAACAGACTGATGACCAACCTGACGGATGTGATGGAGTTTATCAACACCTGATTGCAGCACAATCTCATCAACAACTCAGCCCTGGTGACTATTCATTAAGTGCTTCCTATTCACAGACCATCCACAAAAGCACCCCGATACGATTCTCAGTGGAAACCCCCCAACAGAACCACACTGACAGAAGGAAGACACTGAGCAACTGAGTAGTTTAAACGCATGCATTCCCCTGAGAAAAAGGAATAGACAGAATTGCTAGTTCAAATCAAAAACAAGCATTTAATGAATAATTATTGCATTGTCACTCTGCTAAAGTTGGACGGATCTTATTCTAAATGCAGGCAGAGTTAATTAAATTAGAAGAACACGCCCAGAAAGGTGTGCAAGCACAGAAAAATGTAACAATATAAGTAAAACAAGTTGGGGAGCATAAACCAACACAAGGCCTATTCCATACCTAAAGTACAACAGCCAAACAAAATCAGCATCTTCTCTCTTTCTCTGCTGTTCTGAAACTTCAGCCCTGGCTCCATGATTGGTAGTGACACAAGACAAGCACCGTTCAGTTTTGCTTTCTGTTAAGTATAATTATAAACATATGTCCCTAAAGCCACTTTATAGATTATGCCTTTCAAATTGTGAAAATTGCCAGGACTGTCTACATCTTTCCTCTTTTGTCTTCACAGCATTAGACAACTATTTTCATTACATACTTCTCTTTGTCTTTCTAATAAGCTCTGTTGGTCAGTAGGTTCTTTCAAGGCAAGGTATTCGCAGCATTACAGCAGACTTCACAGGAATGAAAAGCCACACAACATATCACAAAACCCACAATCATCTGTCACTGCAACTTATCCAATTGTAACTGCAGGGGGTATTTTTAAGTAGGCAGAATGTAATTGCCTACTTGGAATTTTGCCAAGACACTGGAGCTAATTATTTTTTAAGGATTAATTTAGCACTTGCATGAAAGCTGATGGATCAATAACAAAAGATGAAGTCAGTTTATTCACAGAGTAGGTACGATGCTAGCTGTGGTGATGTAAGGCTCCCTGCTGCACACTGACAATACACCACTTTCCAAAAACTGGAGGGGGATATGCATTAGAGTGAGGCTGTTCAGCAACCTCTTCTTTAATACAGACTACCAGCAGCAAACATAAGCATGGATGTGTTTGGACCCAAACCAGTGACCCAAGCGCTGTAACGTTGAAGCAGCTCAGCAGTGCATGGCTCTGTGGTCATTCCCAACCCCAGTGGGATGGGGGAAGAGAACTGGAGAAAGAAAAGTGAGAACCCAAGTGATGCAGAGCAGCAGCAACCACCTCAGCCAAGCTCCCTCAGTTATACTGCTGAGCATAAACGCACTTTGGTATGGGACATCCCTTTGGTGGTCAGGGTCAGCTGTCCTGGCAGCGTGTCCTCAGCTCCTTGTGCACCCCGCTCCACACTGGTGGGGCAGCAGAGAAGTCCCTGACTCTCTGTATGTGCTGCTCTGCAACAGCTATGCATAGGATGAGAATAGATGTTGACAACACACCTGAAGCCAAAACACAGTACCATACCAGCAGCTACAAAGAAAGCTTACTCTATCCCAGCAGAAGCAGGACAGTCATCTTGCTAGAATTCAAACTTGTTAAGAATGCAACACATGCAATATATTAAGAACAGAATATTCAATTGAGATAGGAGTGAAGTACTGATTTTGCACTAAAAGATTATAACAGCTTTATGTCAAATTGACTGAAATAGCCTACTGTATTACTTACCGATCAACACATAAAGAGAAGTCCTAAGACTTGACTGGCTGTTATATATTTTAAAAGACTGAGTAACAGAAAGAAAAACTAATTCTATTCCCAGCTAAAAATACATACCCTGCCTAATGGGACTCACCCATCTCTTCTTTCATGACTTAGGACTGATCCCTACAAGTCAAATTAGTATTATGATGCCATGCCAAAAAGGTCAAATGCCCTTGTTTGAGGAGAAAAACCAAACCATGCAGGCCCAGATTCTGGCTCAGTTTCACTGTCACTATGCCAGCATTGTTCACGATCACTTTGCAACCTCCAGAAGCTTTTATCAAGGAGAAAAAAAAAGCAAAAAAAACCAACAAAAAACCCACAAAAGCTAAAAGAAAAAAAAATCAGGTTAAGTTAGCAAGTTTTGTTCCAAAACACAATGCTAAAATCCTTCTACAATAGAACTAAGGGAATGTAGGAAGTGACATTTAATAAATCTGTACAAAGCAGAACCATATGGACAACAAACACTGTGATTAACAAGGTTTAAATTCAGTACCTTTACGGTCACTGCACAGACCTCAATTGCTCAAAGACAAGGCATAAATACGTGACAGCATCCTTTATCCACTGTAAAGAAAATCAGCAAGATGGAACCATGAAACAAATTTCCCAAGTGGCTAATGTAACCAGACAGCAGCTGAATATTAACAGTGATGACTCCTGCCTTGGATGGGATCCCCGGATGGAAATGAGACAATGCAGCCAGACATGACTGATGCAGCACATCCCTCCTGCTGGCTGGGCCTGAGCCTCTTGCCTGTATTCAGAGGTCAAGGGTCTGTTCTAGACCCTTCAAAAACAGCTGTGCAAGATCTCAATTACTCCACCTAGAAGCGATATTCAATTGCTTTTTAAAACTCAGTCTGTGTTGGGAAAACACATTTTGTTACTATTTAAAAGAAAGAATATATATTGCACTGCAAGGTCAGCACCGCAAATCCCCTTGTCGGGCAAATGGAGCTGGCTGCCTACAGCATGGAGAGCAACACGAATGGATCTACTCCCGTGCCTTCAGGAGTTAACACCACATCAAAATCAACTAAGGCCACAGTCGGGCTGTGCATCGAAGTCTGCACAGACATCTGTTGGCTCAGCTACAATCATTCAATAGTTACACAAATTATTCTAAAACCACCAATTATTTAAAAATCAAAACAATGAAGTACCACATTGAGTCACTATAAGCTCTTTCTTTCTGAGCTGCAGGTTTCAGAAGCTTCAGTACAAACCTGAGTACCCATTGCTAAAGGTTCGCTTATTGTACACAATAATAAAAATAAAGCATAATGGCCTTTCTTCTGCAGTTATTCCTTTCCTCTCATTTACTACAAATGGAACACAGGTTACCTGCACATCACCACCTCACACTGACATTTGGACTCTGCTGATGTTGACACAGCAAGTGCTGCCCAACCTGCAGAATCCAGTCATGTTTAGAGCATATTGAGATGAGTTTTTTCTCTTCTAGTGAGGGGGCTGAGCTCATCATCACTGAAGTTCCCAGGCAATGGAAGCTGGATCAAGGCAAATATGCATCTCTAAGAGAAGCAGAAACAAAAAGAATCAAGCCTTAAAGAATGAAAACAAGAACTCACAGATGTTCCATTTACTTCACTTTGCACAGCTACAATTTACGTTTCCTTTAGAAAGGAAACATCTGTGGCAAAGGTTTAAGTCTCCTCCTCATTTGGTTTGAATCTTTTTCTTAAATACCCTTTAGATAGGCCAAACAATACAGGTGTTTCCCACCCCCACCTTCAAAGTAATAATGACACATTGCAAAGGCGCAACAGCATTCTTCAGCACTACTGCATCATTAGAAGTGATTTATACAACTGCTACAGATGACTGAGTCAAGAAGAAATTAAGAAGCTTTGAAAACCATTAACATCTATTAAGGAACACACAGCTTTTCGGTGTCTTTCACCCCAATCTCAACTTGTTTACTCCAACCATTGTGGTTTTTGTTTTTTGGTTGTTTGTTGTTTTTTTTTTAAAGTTTGAATTCAATCTGTCCTCCTCCTTACTGATTTCAATAATATAAATTGGAGGAAAATAAAGAATATTCAGTATTAACATGCTCAGTATCATTTATATGGAATTTATCCATATTCTAACCATAAGTACAATTAAGAAAATGAAATCATGCAACTTCCTCATTTTCCAATATTTTGACAACAATATGCTAAACAGCAGCTAAAGAAATATAGCCCTATGTATAGGTTACATTAAATTTACATAAATCATTCTATTTAATCTGCACCATGTATTTGCCTACTGCATTCCCTTTTGTGAGCTTGCAGAGATACTCCAGTATCCCTACAGCCTCCCATTCTATGATCCACATTTTTCTCCAGTTGAAGAGAGCAAGGATTCTTCGGAGCTTTCAAAACTCAACAGTCCCAGAAGAACACGTGTACCTCAACAGGGGTTAGAGCGCTCATCCAGCAAGTAGCAAGCCCAGGCTGAATTCCCTTCTCTGCCTGAGTGGAAAAAAAAAAACAGAAAGTACCTGCAGACTTTCATGAGACAGCTTCTAAAAGCAGGCTGGCAGTCTATTCTGGGGAGAACTCTGTGGCACCTTTCTTTTTACAGCATCCTACTTGGCAAGGAGAAAAGAAGGCTATGACCAAGATTAATTGCAAAAGGCAAGACAAGTACCACAGAAAATGCCACTGCCTTAGAGTACTACGCTGTAGTTTCTATCTCTTATTTTGTTCTGAATAAAACCTTCAGATACACAGCTTTATCCCCGGGACAGAAATCAAAACTCTGCCCTATGAGGAATGATCCAAACCTTCCAAATATTTACCATAGAAAAGAAAATAAAGAACAACCAACCAAACCTAGCACGTCTTCAACAAGAGGAAGGAAATGTACCACCTTTGCTACCAGATTGTGTCATTTAGTGCCTGTCCATGAAGAATTAAGATATGGGTTTGATTTTTCTCCCCCCCACCAGGAAGTTAACAAAACACGCACCTTGCATCCTTGCCCAAACGTTCAAGCTGAACACTAGCAGGCCACACTGGGAACAAGGTCTACAAACATCACATCTTCCATTCAGGCATATAAACAAGAACACCCCAAGACCACCCAAGTACCTTCTGAGCAACGCAGTGCAGTAGTTCTGGGTGTGCCTCAACCCACCTACCTGAACACTTGGAATGGTATTTAGATTTCTTTTCTCCCAACTTTGTGCAGCTCCATAATAGTGCTCACTACTAAAACAATAAATACTGCTGGGAAGTGCAGCACAAACTCTGTCAGAGATGGGGGGGGGGGGGGGGGGGGGGGGGGAAATCAGCCCACCCTGAGAACTAAGTAGTACTACACCAGTAAACACATAGGAAAATAGTTCAAGTTTCCAACCTACTGCACATCAAACAATTGTTTATTCTGATCACCAGGTTATTGTGCAATATAGGCCACTTCTGTTCTAAAATTACAGTTAACTGTCCTTCAAGAGGGGAAAAATGACCTCCAAGTCAACTCCATTTATGAAGCACTATTCAGGCAAGAGTTACCGTACCACGCTGATGCATTTCTAATTGTGACATCAGTTAGCCACAAAAAGCATCTTAATACAAATAAACTATCAGAGGGGAAAGCATTTCAATAGGAGACACAGTTCAGAGCTGCTCACTAACAAGCAGCGCCCTGTACCTCCAGCATTACCTACGTTTCTCTAATCTCAAAGCCAGTCTTCTTGAAAACATTTCAAACTTGCACCTTGCAACTTACTTGCAAGACACACATTTTATTCTAAAGAATAATACCAGGTTTTATGAGCAGCTCTACATATACACACACACTCACGACCTCTATTCAGTAAACACTTGAATAAAAAGAAAAAAAGGAACACAAAGTTGTCCTTCAAATCCATCCAGTGATAGCTTACAGAACACAGGAGTACACTTCTTAGAGTTACTTAGATTTTATGTAAACCTAATAGGAGAGATGGGCAGAAGGTACTTAGGTACGTATTTTCCAATGTTCTATTCACGCCGCCTTCTGCTGGGTCTTAGGGTACTGTTTAAAGATTAAAACACATTACTTAATTGAGAGTTCTCTATTATCTGTCAGGATTTTGGTCCAGAATAGCAATCCCTTCCACATGAAGCAAGTCACCACAAGTTAACCTGCAAAACTTGGCTCACGAGCAAGGAAGCTATACACACAAACCAACGCACAGACTACATCAGAACTTATCCTCTAACATATCGCTTTTCAGTCTCTTTTGCCTTCTCCTAGGATCCACTGTAAGTAGGCTTAGTTAAGAAGTTTAGCCACAGATTCAGCAACAAAGTAGGAAAAGGTTCAATTCATTCACAAAGTCTTCCTCAAGCTCCATATTTATTTCTTTCATCATTCTTACCTACAACACCTGCAAAGAGCTCCCGACAATAAACTCTACCACAAGAAAAAGCAACCAAAAGCTGATTCTCCATACAGAGCAGCAGTGTTCCAAGAAAGTCAGTGAAACCACACTACACCTTTAGAACTTCACATGGCACCTCCTTGCCAAGGCTACCAGCAGAACCAGAAAGCATTGCAGTGAACTGATCAGCCCTCAGAAGCAACTGCTACACTATTAGTCTTCCCAAACTTCAGGGCTACATGTTTATTCTTTTATGAGTCATTTTCTGAAGCAGTTCATAGTGTCCCATTTCCAAATATTTTCTTCTCCAAGTTCCAAATAAGGAAAAACAGAAGCATGAACATATGAAGGTACATATATACATATATATATATAAAACTGTCTTTCATTTTAAACACAAACACAATTAGAGATACATGAATACCTTAAAACAGCTTTTTCATACTAAAGGTCTTAGAAAAGAAACCCACCACAAAAATCTGACTCGCACTTGACTTGCAGAAGACCTGAGAGAGAAAAGTGCCATTGGAAAACCACCAACCTTACTGCTGCCTGGCTATCTACCTCACTGGGAGCAGGAAAGAAAGAAGGGCAGCCAGCTCCCAAATGAGACTCAGCATGGCTAACTGAAAAAGGAAGATAACTGAGGATTTTAGGACTAATTCAGGAATTTTCTCCCATGCCTTTGAACAAAGTCTAGCACTTTGATACCTCAAACATGCACTTTTAGCCACTGCTGCAACCCAAGTGACATTCTCCTTCAGTTCCAAAACATATTTCCATGAATATAACAAAAGGAGAATGTTCTGCACAAAGGCTAATATTAAATACTAACCTTTCCACCACAACAATCTTCTGTTGTTGTTTCTTGCTTTTGCTTATGGCTAAATAGTCAGGCCAACTCAACAGACAAAGTTAATATCAGTCCTTATATATTATTCATTCACTTCAGATGTACCAATTCCATCTCTGTCTCTCAAGCCAGATAAGTCACTTTATAATAAAGCTCCTTCAGATCAGCAATCCAGAACTCTGTTAAGAAAACAGGACTTAGAAGACATTTTAGGGTACATTTAGCAGTACATACTGTGAAGTCCAAGTGCAGAGGGCTCTCCAATTCTAATTTTAACGAGGTAAATCAGAAATGAATACATGATTAATTTAATGTTGTCTTTATAGACCAAACATGATTCTCTGCCAGTACCGTTAACATCATCCGGCACTAAGTGCTAGCTCTTGGAACACACACACACTCATTTCTTTGCCTCCAGCTGGTTACAAAGGAGATAGACCACTTCAAACACCTAGCTCAGCCCCCCAGAACACGGTTACAGCCACAAAAGAGGATTGTAAATCACCTTTTTATTAAACAAGCCTCATTTCGTTGCACATGTTTATCAGAAAAAAAAAAAAAGGAACTAGTGACACATCTACACAGAAATGGGTTGGCTACAGGTACACTGGAGGGAGGAAGCTGAAGATCACCTCTAGCAATATTTTCAACAAACCTAACTTTTTAGGAACAAATATTTAAGTGCACTTTGACATCGCAATTACTGCCTTATCTTGACAGGTTTGGCCAGAATGACCTAACAACAGAAGTTCACTGGATGGATCTATACAATTAATGTTTTCACCAAAATAAAAAAAAAAAAAACCAACCCTCCAAGCAGGAAACCCAATTCAAACATTTATGTTCATTTCCTCTTGCAAGAAAAGCCCTGCCCCCTCCCCCTCCCCTTCCCATGCCAGTGCAGAAACTTCCCTTCCCAAAAACAGGTGAGATCCTCACCTACCCTTTTATGTTATCAGAATTGGCGTAAGACTTCACCGGATTGGCCTCAAGGAACACCCCCTGATCCACCTTGGCCTTTAAAACAACAAACACTGACATCCCTAATTTACTTTTAGGTATGTTTACAAACATTTAATAGTATACTATGAAGAAAACTAGGCATAGTAAGACTTCAGCATTTATACGGAGTATGTTAGAACATCGGGGACTTATTTAATTGCTTTTGTAGCCAATTTCCTTGCACCTCAAGGCTCATTAGTCAGTCATCTAATCATCCCATACAACAATGCATCCTCTGTTTCCTTCTTGAGTCCAGGAATATATCTTCATCTGTCTATCCAGCAGTGGTGTCCTTCAGCTGCAACCTTTCTGAGGGTTATTTGACTGGTTGTTAATGTTACTGCTGTTTCTCACAACTGTGGATTTCCCCAACATTTCATAGCTCTGTTCTACCACACTGCCCAGATGCCTAAATATAAGGTTATAAGATGACCACTGTTTATTAAATTTAAAATAAAAATGGGTATATCTTTGCAAGTAATGAGTTTGTTTCATGTGTCTACCTTATTATTTTACTGAGAGTCCAAGAAGAAACAATGGAATAACAAATACAGAATCACACATTATCAATTAGGACAGGGCTGAAGGAAGTGTTATCAGCAGTAAAGATGAAAAAATCCAGGAATTAAGTTCTGAGGTACTCACAGTACCAATAGGTTTTGGAGAAACAGAACTGCATATAAAGCTTCACCTGAACTTCAAAGTAAGAAGGTCCTCGCACCGGGCACTACCCAGAGCACAGCAGTTCCCTCTGCCTGTCAGGCAGCACTGCTGTGCAGTGCCAAAGCCCTGGCACAGGTTGCCCAGAGGCTGTGGGGTCTCCCCCTTGGAGCTGCCCCCTGCTCTGGGCAGCTCCGCTGGGGCAGAGGGAACCTGAAGTGCCTCCAACCTCAGCCCTTCTGAGGCTCAGTGTATACAAACACACAGGTTCGTTTAAACACACATACTCAGAAGGAAAACATTCATCTGGCCCCTGAAATAAATAGCTCACGTTTCCAAACAGGCAACTCAGCAAGCGAATTCTGGTTTCCAAGAACAGTTTCTGTTCATTTCACAATCCAACAGAAAAATCTTCAGAACCCGGTTACTAAAGAGACTGCTACCGTGTCACTAGAGTAATATAGGAGTAAAGAAACGGCTTCCTGTTTCTTTCATGCTTAAAGCATCATCACATTTTGGTGGGATTACTGATACTGTTTCCACAGAGACAGCAGTCCAGATGACAACACCTATCAAAAATTTATATTTCTTTCTAGTGTGGGTGGAGAGAAACTACCTTCTCCTCTACAGAATGCTAATGGAGCTGGGTGTTGCAAAGCACCCCGCTCTGGGCTCCTGGGAGCGAGAAATCACCCATGTCATGCAGTGCATCCACAGCTCTGCACGTCCTCCAGCTGCTCCAGTCTGCTCTTAACTGCTGCAAATGCAGAGAGCAACAACACAGAACTCATTTAGGAGCTTACTAAACGTAAGAACAGGAGCACTGCAGGTAATCTACACGCAGAGCTTCAGAGATAGATAACTTCCAGTAAAAGCAGCACAGAACTCTCTTCACAATGGAAAAGTGGATGGTTTGAATTGTTTCGAAATAATAGTAACATAAAATGAAAAGCTTCTTGATGCATCGTATTACATAATTAAAGGCGACGAGGTTCTGTCAAGTTCTGTTTTTAAACCGTGATGGTTTGTTAATGAAACTTCCCAAGGAAAGTTCAGATACGGGCAGCTGAAACAAATTGCTGCTAACCCGATCACTTCCCCGTGCTTCGAGTCGCCATAAAAGCAGCACTAAATCATTGTAAATACCATAGGGCAGAAAACTGAATATAACTCCACGTTTGGGTCATCAGTCTGTAAGAAGGTCAGTTACACAGCATAGGATGAACCTAACTATTTTAGAAGCCAAAAAGCCAAAAGCCAAAGAGTACTGCCAAATCTTAAATGATTTCCTTCTCAATATATAAAGCACATATTGAAACATGGGGAAGAAAAAAAAAGTCTTGTTTTAGCTCCTCCCTAAAGCATTTGTCTACTTTTTGGTCCAGTATTGCAAAGAACATATCAAACATTGTTACAGATCCTAAGGGTTACTGCTGGAAAATTAAAAAAAAAATACATATTTTGAATATCCAGCCCATCTCATGGGGAGCTCACACTACCCTCTGCAGCTCACTAAATGCAAATGCGACCATTCTGGGTACCACGTGTGTAACATGCAAACCAGACTATCACTCCCTGCCAGACCCTGAGGACGCTCTGGCTCATTCCCAATTCAGCAACCTACCTGCTCAGCAATGCAAAACACCACTGCTCTTTACTAATACACAGCTCAGTTCTAGGTCAGTCTGCTGACTTTCAAAGCTTTGCATAGCAGATTTCCACTCACAACCCTCCCCCCCCCACTGTGCCTTAACCCACGTTCCGCTGCAGGCTCTGCTGCTGGCTCACCTGTATCCCAGGGAAGCAGATGTAGAGTTGAACCTTCACAGAGCTGGTTGCCAGAAAGAATAAAAAACACAAGCAACCAACTACCCTGCTACAGTGAGGTGTAGAGCTGCTGCTTCGTGCAGCCTCACCTGATAATCCCATGAAAGCCAGTAAATATCAACTGCAGATCAAGTGAAAGAAGATGATCATCTTCCTGCTTTTGTACACAGGGAGAGAATGCAGTCACGCTGCAGTAATGAAGGCCATAAAACTGCACAGATAACTTGTTTTAATTAAGCAAGCTACTATCGGTTTTAATAGTCTCCTTATATATGCCAGACCAAATACCTTATTTCTTAGGATTTCTGGAACAGTCACAGTCCTAATGAGACATATCCTAAATAAAAGGGCCGTATTATCTTCTCCCTAACCTCTATCAAATATAATCAGAGTGACATTACTGAAATATTCAAAAGCTTTTCATCTCTCACCTTTCTTCCACTGCTATTAAGAGAAAAACATTCTAATATCAACAGCAGCTAAAAAACACCTCTCCTGTACTTTTGATACACGTAAGCCATGCTAACATGCATAACAATTTGGACTATTTGGACTCCGGAACGGAGTTCCACTATGTTTGGACAGCTGAGTTACCCTGCAGCCTTGCTGCACATCCTTTTGTTATTGAGGCAACCAAGCTGCAAGCTGCTGAACCAGAGATAAGCAGACCTGTGATCAGGGTATCACCGCGTGATGCCTTCAAGGAGTTGAACTGAAGGCAATAAGCTTGACTCCGCTTACCTGACACAAACACGCACCAGTCCTACAGCCCCAACTCCTGACTGTTTGTTTCTAACTTGCTGGGCAGGATTGCCATCCATGAAGCATCGTTACGTCAGGGCTCCGTGTGCCTATCTTCAATCAGTTTCTCCCTCAAAAGGAACCCCTCCATGTGCACACGCTCCTTGTGCACGTGTCTTACAAACAACACTCTCCTCACTCAGGGGGAAAAAAAGAAAGAAAAAAAAAAAAAACAACTTTTCTTTTTTTCCTTCTTCTTTTTACCTTTTTTTCCCCCTCCTTTCTTGTAAAGAATTGACGACAGAACATCAAAAGGCAATTGAACAAGAAATTAACCCAGGACAGAGAAAAGCCTAACATACAACACATAAAACACCTAACAGCACTGCCTACAGAAAAATCAGAGTCTGCCAAAAGCTACGTGAAAAAAAACATCCCTTATTCCCCACTACAACTCTGGAGCAGGATAAACCTATAAATACTATGAGCTGACAATTTATTTATTTATTTATTTTAAATCAGTAGCTGCTTACAGACATTTCTGCGGGTGTTTAACTATTTAAAATTAAATCTCTCATTAACAGCAGTGCCTCGTTCGCAGTAAGGCTGAACACATCTCAGATCTCTTCCTGGGATAAAGCAAACCAGTCAGCAAACCACATTTTTCTGCTTCGTTCAAAGAGATTGGAATCGTTCTTCTGAAAAAGAAAAGCAATGAGGAAAGCATGGCTGAAGAGAAATCTCTTCATATTTAGTGAGAGATATTGGTGGTGCGTGGACAGTTGGACTAGATGACTTCAGATGCCTTTTACAACCTTAGTGATTCTACAATTCTGGAACATAGCAGCTAAACAATCAGTAACAAAAAGTAAGAAGAGATTATTTTCCCACCCTACCTAGCTAAGCAAAGCATCCTCAGTAGCAGCCTGTTCTTTGCTTATACAGAAATAAAACAGAAATTGTTTTCAGCACCTCAAATTTAGGTCTCCAACATGTTGATACGCCTGAGCATATGTAACTGGAAAACACGAAGGCATTGCTATGGCTGGAAATCAGAGTAACCATGGGGCTTTGCATTACAGCAGACAGCAAACACTCCTGACCATTACAGCTCCCTGAGTTACAGATCCATTCACTCCACGTCTTTTATGAACAATGAACTCCTGATCTGAGCGCTGCAGAACCTGCCCTGCAGGAGGGAAACAAGAGAGACAAAACTTCTCAAAACGAGACACTGAAATCAGCCACCTCTCTCAACAGCCTCCTCTCTTCCCTAGCACGTCTCTATCAGGAGATAAATGATTTCTAAAATGAACAAATGTTATCCCAAAACAAGTCATCTCATAGAAAGAAAGACAGTTCAGGTGGAAGGTGGCACAGCCGTCCTCCCTGACCAGCAAAGTGAAAGTCAAGCACAACAAAAAACTTAACTTTCATTCCAGTAAGCCAGTATTGAGACATTATCAGTGCCAATCCTGGGATCAAACACCAACACTCAATACACAATCAGCCATGTGAGGAGGGGCTGTATGTGGGTGCACCCCCATGATTCCCAGCTTCTTGGGGCTCAGCACTTTCCTGGCCACTGCTGTCCATGAAACAGAACAGCTGCAGCAAGAGTGAAATAGAAGAGGAGCCCTACTGTGACACGGTGCATGGGGTGTTAGTGCAGGGGCAGCAGGGCTGACCCAGACATACACAACCAGCCTCACAGAGCTGGCAGTGACTGAAAAACATCTTTAAGAAAGGGCAACAAGCCAAGAAAAATGTGCAAGAAGCAGCCCTGCAGACACTGAGGTCGAGGAAGGAATGGAAAGCAAGGAGCTCCAGGAGCAGAGCTTCCCTGCAGCCCAAGGGCAGATCAAGGTGGAACAGGTGAGTACCCACAGCCCCTGCAGAGCAGCATACCAAAAGAGACACCTGCCCCACAGCTAGGGCAGGATGCTGGAGCAGGAAGACAAGCCCAGGAAGAAGCAGTAAGGCCAATGGTTTTGCTTTTGTCCTTGTTTTGCACCATTCTACTCTATTTTAATTAGCAATAAATCAACTTCTACAAGTTAAGTCTCCTTTGCTGGGACAGTAATCAGTAAGTGATCTCCTGCCCCTCTCTAAGCCAATGAGGTTCTCCATTGCATCTCCCCTCTTCACCTGCTGGGGACTGGCAGCAGGTGAAGCGCCAGTGCCCCCCTGAAGCCCATTTGGAACCCACCTTGGGGCTCTGATAACCTAAGGTATAGACAGAACACTGGTACCAAGCAAAACTTGGACTGGACATTGTCAGAGCAGAAATAATTGTCATTAAACTTTTGTTATCGCAGACATGGAGAAACTGAGGGGCAGAGCTCTTACACATGTGTAAATGGTTCACCTAGGCTGGTTATAAGATCAGGATAGAGACATTAATTGTTACAGCCTGGCTGCCATCCCACATTCTCCTGCACTGCTCACTGGTATCAGGAACGAAAGAATGAGGTTGATCCTGGGGAGGGTTGGGTGGGAGAGGTGTTGCAGGTTTTGTGTTTCTCACTATCTAAATATTTTAGCTGGTGACAAGTTAAAATCATTTCCTCAAAGTTGGGCCTGCTTGCCAGTAGAGGTGGCAGACAAGTGACTTCCCTGTCTTCATTTCAGCCCACGGGCTTTTTCACCTTATTTTCTACCCCTACACTGCTTGAAGAAGGGGCAGTGAGCTGATCAGGTGGTCTTCTGGCAGCAAGCGCAGGGACATCCTCAGCATGCAGGCCCGTCAGTTACCTCGGTGCCACCAACTGACTTAGTGGGAAAATCACCAACTTTTGAGGGAAATCACTTGAAATAATTGATTTTTAGACAACAGCACTTCTCCAAACACTCACAATTATATTGTTGACCCCACCTCTTATCTCAAAGCAACGAAAGCACCTACTAATAGAGGAACATCAGCAACTACACAAGTTGTTTATGTTGGTGGGGAACAAGAGAGCTAGTTACAGATCTGCTGCAGCATCTGTGTTACCACTGGTGCTTACTTCACATGCTTTTTATTTGTATGTCAACTATCTGTTCTCCTACAAGAGACTTGTGTTTTTATGTCTTCTTTCAAAAAGAAAGTAATCCTATCAGGGTTTGTTTTTTTTTCTACCTTGCAACCATTCCATGTGCTTAATGTAAGCCAAACAGGCATTAGGACTATGCATATTGTAAGATGCATCACCAGCTCCCAGTGCTGTGCAGCTCCCAGAGGTAGTGAGTCACAGTGCCCTCTTATCATGCAACCCTGGCATCTCATGTATGAGTGAGTGGGAGTGAAACTTCACCTTTCTGTTGGCTTTGGGGTCTTCAGGAATTCTATGAACTCCACCGGGAACAAGTAAAAGAAAACACCTACATCCGTGCTCAGGAAGGGGATGGTTTTTGTTTACAGAGAACCTGGAATCTCACAATTTGAGTCTCTACTGCTTGTTCACACCAATAAATCAATTCTGTTTAGAGCACAACTTCATTCATGCTACAGCCTTCAGAGCCTGTGTGCTTGGTGGTCTTCTTTTCTGTGTTAAAAACTACTGGACATGCCCTGAGCACCTGGATTCCAGCAGAATCACAAAGCACACACCTGTAAAGCTGGAGCTGCACAGCAGAGACAACACTTTAGTGGGGCAGCTGTCATGCCTTGCCAGATATTTCCCAAGTCAGGAAGACTGTAGAAGACATTAAAAAAAACAACAAACTAATAATTCAAGGGCAGGAAGGGAGCTAGCTTTCAAGAGAGATATTGGGTCTCACAACCAGATAACGAGAGAGCCAAATCACATTAGTTGGTCGCTTCCCCATTGCTAGCATGGCCTGAAAGAGGGTTGTTACAGTACCAGATGGCAGAGGAAGAGAGAGCACAGATGATGTCTGGTGTTCTGGAAGATCTCACTGAAGGAAATTCTCAGGAATTAGACAGACACATAGAGAGAAAAAAATAAAAATAAAAGAGGAAAATCAGCATTTTAATTCCTGAGTAAAAGTCACTGCTAGATGCTGTTAAAACTGAGCTGTGATCAGATCTTAGTGCTGGAACATCTCACAATCCCTGTGCTATTTTGAGGACTTCATAATAACTCTACTTCTGTGAAAACCAAAGGAAATCCCCAGACTCATTGCAAGTCCTTCTCCCAAACCAACTTACTTTATATAAATACAAATTTTGAACAAGTACTTTTTTTTTTTTTTTTTAAATTTCAACTGGAAATACCTGGAAATAGGGCTTGCCAGACTTCCAGCTGCCATTTCTGACAATACAGCAGCAGAGCTTCTGCCAAGGAAAGAGAAGTACAACTCCACAGGAAGCATTCACAGATATCATCACTCCTGTCTTCCCATGGCAAACTACCTTTACAATACCTCATTTTACTTTCAGAAGGAGGGGCACACTTTTCTTTTTCCCTTCAGGAGAAGAAACGTATATTGAGGTGCATTCTTTGCACAGATTCCTGCATCTGTTGACCAGCTACCATGTTAAGAGACTATCTCTCAATGGGCTACGTATCCATTTCCATCAGAGCACCCACAGTTCCTTGCTCTGCATTTCTACAGGCCAGACATTTCACCATTCTGTGTGGCAACCCCCTCAATGAAAACAATCAAAAAGACAGCAGAAGTCTTCGGTACTATTCTTACAGCAAAGCACACAGAGATCCGATTACCCAAGTATAATGCAACAGAAAGCATAGCAATAATAACAGAACAGCAAAATACCAAGCTGCAGCAAGTGAGGATTTGCTCAAATGCAACAGCCATGAACACAGAAATAAAGGAAAGAAGCTGCTAACCTTCAAAAGACATCAGGTACACAAGGATCTCCAGTGAGATACCCTCACCTCAACTGCCAACCCTTAAATGAGGGCTGGGAAGGGGTGGATCCTGGCTCCAGCCTTTCCAGTCACTCAGCTTCACTGCTTGCACCTGAGCTCCCCTAGGTTGTCCCTGCCTTCCCACCAGGTGCTCAATCACTGTTTCAAGCCATGACTTAGCATTTCCACAACACCAAGTATAATCCTAATACGATTTTGTTTCAATAGCAGTCTATTCCTAGATATTTTTTTTTTAATGTGTTGAAATAAAAACATCAAATAAGTTGCAATAAAACAAATGCAAATGCATTTGAGGATAGATATTCGCTACTATGCTTATTAATTTCAAGGATGTGGAAAATATCCCAGGAAACCTCTCCCTGAATAGTTTCATAGGCCTTTATTAAACTACTAAAGCCAAAACTAAGGAAGCGATGCCATGATAGCTATCAAATGTGGCAGAAGATAAGAAACTGCATCAATTTTTGATGCTATAGTTGGCCAGGGCCATCTGGACTTGTATGCGTTTCCAACAAGTTTCAAACGCTTTTTAGTTCATTTTTGAGTTTAGTTTATATAAAAGACTAGGATTGAAGAAATGTAGGTGTATAATTATTATAACAGCTGCAATTTTCCTAGAAATGTTCAGCCTCATTTGTAAACCACAGCCACAACTCTATTTCGGTCCAAACAGTTTGAGGTCCTGAGGCAGATATTTACATAAGACCCAGAATGATCTACAACAGTGGCTTTTACCTGAACAAAGTACAAACACACAATTGGACTAGTCACAAGGGTGGGCACGAACACGAAAATTACTTGAAAATACTCTTTGACAGCTGCTTCCCTCATTAACTAAGAGCTTCTCTGGGACATGGAGTCTTTTCAAAAGCTTTGTACCCTGTTTTTGGAATAGTTTTCCCACAAAACTCTTCCAGAAACAAACGTAGGAAAGGTTAAACTCTCATGGAAGTTGTATTTCCAAGAAAATCTGTATATGTGTGTAAAGTTTAAAGTTTATCTCACAAAAAGATTACATTTTAAACATTTATATATGAAGTACGTGGACAAAAGGAACAACTCGGTCATTCGTCTGCTTTCAACTTGTGTACTTCAAACACAGATTGAACAAACAAGCTTTACAAGCCATACGTAAATGCTCGTCTTTGATATTTTGAACAAGGTAGACATATTTGATATTCGTCTATCTTATCGTAAGAAATGCAGCTCCCTTCACCTACTTTCTCATTTGCGATGCCTACGTGTTTCTAAACAAGTCCTCTGGATTCAATACAACCTATGTCATAGTAGGAGTCTTTCAAGTTGACCATGTATTACTGTCAAATACAGCTGTTTTTTTCAGAGATGTTAACTATGTTGTTAAGAGATCCCATCCATTTTTAATAAAAGTCTGATTTTCTGGTGTCCGAGGTGCAATACCACTGCCAGCTATGGAAGTACTAAATTATTTACATATTATTTTGCAGGTTTGAGAAAGACATACTCAGGAGCCTGCTAATAAACAACACCTATCAGACAGTGCTGACATTGCCATGGAAGACAGTACATCAAAACAAGTCACGACACTGCTTGGAGCTTCTTAGTTTTCATTCAGTGGAGAAAAGTATTTATTTTTTTATGTATACTTTTTTTTTTTTTTTACTAAAAAGAAATGACAAATAGCTTTCCAAACATTACATGTGCAGACCCCCAAATATCTACATTTCCCCAATACTATGAAAAACAGAGCTATCATTTTATAATTTCTTTGATGCAGCTCCAGGTGATTAAGCCCAACTTCAGATTAAACCACATTAGTGTATCATATAAAAAGTCACTTAGAACTCATTCAGATGTGACATTTAACAGGATTTGGAGTATTTATCAATACCTTTAGAAATAGTCTTATGGGAAAATCCAATAAAACTACTCTTTGAAAATAGCCTTATTTCCAGAACTGCCACCTCAGCAGCGCCGTATGTTTTTTACTCTAGAGGTAGGTATCCTTCTTATCTATTTTGCCTGCCTCAATTCCCATTTGCATGATCCAATAATCACCCAAACAGCCTGAGATGAGAAGAAGGAAGGAATCAATCACAGTGAATAGATATTGCATGTAAAACAAAGGCTAGGAAGACAGGCCTCAAAAAGAAGGTTAAAGAAAGATGAAAAGTGAGATGAAAAGTGAAAGAATTTTTGTCTTGAAGTGTAATGAAGAATCTTGAAGCAAAACCTACAGCATGTTACAGCTGCAAATCTGCAAAAATAACTTTAATACCATCTCTGTGCTACCAGTGTCCACGACCTCCATCAGGATTCGGTTTGGATTACCTGGCAATAGGCTTCAGCTCTCCAGCTCCTCACACCACCACGCTCAGCCTAACTGAGCAACCTTAGAACATTCCCTTATGATCACTGCTGTAAAAACAGGTCAGCTGAATGTGGTGAGTACTCCAGCCTGCAAATGTTATCCTTTCCTACTATATAGCATCACTTTGCCACAACAGTATTGATTTTTGAAATGCAAGAAGCAGCTCAGCCGGTTTTGATTACCATGTATAAACAGTGACAAAACAAAATAATCTCCAAATTAGAGAGAGAGATTTGATTAAACACAGACTTTAAACACACTCACAGGCTGCACAAACAGAAAGAAAGTGTGCCGCAGTTTTCAAAATGCTTCTGAATATACGAAGGAAACTATTCAAGTCCTACGGAAAAAAGAAACGTTCAGTTGGAAACAAAGGTGCTACGCTATCAATAATACATCTCCGTTGGGCAAAGCATTTTAAACTGTGTTCTTAGACATGCTTCACACAGTCTCGCGTGCCAGTAGAAAACGCTAAAAAAAACAAACACCCAACCTCTTTTAAGTAAAATATTTGAATTAAAGAGACCTGCATTAAGGTGGTGGTATAGCACTCATGGTTTCCTCCCACATTAGGAAACTGAAGGATAATTATTGCTTAAAAAATAAAAGGGCTATGGAACAAGAGCATACTGACATCTGCTGGCACGCTAGAAGAGCATTTCACTGGGAGATGAGGATTTAATGATGTCCTCACCCTTCTTTAACAGTGCTGCATAATAAATTTATATTGTCCATATTTTAATACAATAAATAAATAAAGTATTCTATACTTCCAAATGCTGAAGTATGCCTGACAGTCTGTAGTTACACGGTGCACATAAACGTGCTTCTCTTTCACATTTGATCTCTCAAGTACCACAGGAAATAATTTGTGCCCGTGTTGTATAAAAATGCTCAGCGATAGGTTGGAAAATTTACATTCAAATAATTATTTCCCTGATTTCTTCCTCAACAAAAGACCGGTATTACTAATTCACTATCCAAGAGTGTAACCACAGGCATCATTCAGGCAGGTCTCACAACAGTACGTGCTGTTTCACAGGAGCAGCTAGCAAATTAAGAGAACAGGTTCTATCTGTATCAGCACTGTAACAAAAGACTGGAACACACACAACACACTCAGCATAGAAACAAAGAATGACAGCACGGTTGGGTTGGAAGGGCCCCTCCCAGGCCTCAGCCCAGCTGTAGGCTGGCTGCCCCCACCACCTGCAGGGATGGGGCACCCACAGCTCTGGGGAGCAGCGCCAGCATCTCACTGCCCTCTCAGTGAAAAATGTACCTCTGACATCTCACCCAAATCTCCCACTTGCCCTGTCACTGCCCATGTAAAAAGTTCATTTCCCACCTGTTTATAAGTTCCCTGGGTAGGCTGCAAAAAGCATCCTCAGAGCCTTCTCTTCCTCAGGCTGAACATCCCCACCTCCCTCAGCCTTTCTTCACAGCAGAGGCACTCCTGTCCCCTAATTGTGGCCTCCTATGAACCTGCTCCAGCAGCTCCCCGTCTTTCTTGTGCTGGACACAGTAGTAATCATTTAGCAAATCACATCCTGCGAGTGGCACCTCAACATCCTGGATAAGATCCATTACCCGTATCGCTCACCACCACCCCTACGGGTATTCTCACAACCAGGATGCAGTCCCCAGGACTGAGCAGGTTTCAGAACTTTATGTGAAAGTCAGAACTTGCAGTTAATGCAGTTCCTATAACAGCTATAACCTGGCATCATTGTGAATATGGAATATTCCGTAAATCATCACATACTTCTGAATTCATTATCTGAAATATTTGCCATTTATTCCTTTAATGCTTGCTGTTGGAATCACAGCTTAAAGTTTTCTCCTTCATGTGTGCTACAATGCAAAGTTATGGTTAATAATTTAAATGGAACATAGAAGAAATTCAGAATTATGGTTCATATTGAGTCAACAACTCAGATGTGTTGCAGATCCATACTGAGGCATAGATTTAGTATTAGAAACGATGATGCACAGCACTGAAAATGAGCAATTGCTAAGCTGTGCTCAGTGGAAATCATAAATACTGTCCTTAATATTTCGTGTTTCCAAATCAACCGTCAGCTGCAAGGTCACTTCCTTTTATCAGCTAATTAGCTACGTACTTATTGAGTTTCAGAGATGTGAAAGAACGAATGAAAACACCATTTCTTAACCATTACCTGTGTGTATTTTCACTGTATGCAATCATGTATTTTATTGCATGCCCAAACCAGCATCTGCATTTCCTAGGCTAGACATACTACAAGCAGAAGCAGTCTTTAAACGTGAAAATATACACAAATCTCACCCTTGCAAATGTTTCATTAACCTTGAAGCCCATTAGAAAACAAACACGTGATCCCAACAAGGAGAAGCAGGAGCAATGCCAGCTTGCTCACATCTGTGTGCGGCAGCCATGGAGCAATAGGTCCTGCAACTTTCTGCCTGAAGCGAGAAGTCAGTATGCACCAACCTCAGAAGCAAAGCAAACACACAGCAGTGCAAAACCAATAGTCGGCAACGCTACAGCTTGCCAGGGAACAGAGCTGACAGCCCCACTGACACACAGAAGGACCCAGAGATGTGGCCATTTATGCACCACACAGCATCAGCACGGGAGCAAATCATTCTTAATCTTCAGAACCAAACTACTCACACTCTCAGCAGTAGACACTGTCCAATTCACACGTCCAGCTATCACAACAAGCAACAGGTCAGCTCGGGACATCAGTCATTCCTTCCCCTCCAGCCTGCCCATCTTCTGCAGGTGTGCAGATTCCACATCCTGAGACGAGGCACTTCTCTCTGTGGCAGCACCTTGTGCAGAAGGACCACCCAGCCTGAAGTGTCAAGCTTTAATAGCACCGCATTATAACATTCATTTGGAATTCCCTTTCAATTTCCTCATTTGAGACAGTTTTATTAAATTATTTAAACTTCTTATATATTAAACATCAGCAGAGCAGGTTATTAAAAAGAAAAAAAAAATAGAAGAAACAAAGAAAAGAAACAAAGGGGAACATGGTAACTCCTACCCTTTAAAATGACATCTAAACTGATATCTGATTGTTCCAGCTCCACTACAAACTGCTCTGATGTGTACTGGAAGACCTAAGGA
Organism: Alectoris magna; assembly: GCA_030625065.1. Taxonomy (NCBI): domain Eukaryota; kingdom Metazoa; phylum Chordata; class Aves; order Galliformes; family Phasianidae; genus Alectoris; species Alectoris magna. Next base: position 3,253,207 of record CM060575.1, on the reverse strand, counting down.
GGGAGGTAACAAGAGGACTCCAAATAATGCAGTATTAAAAGACACAAACTGTGTTCCCTCTTCCCTGTTACAATCGATATTATTTCCATTTGTTCAAATAAGAAAAGGCCTGGAGTTCTTCAGCTGCCTCGAGCATTGTCTACGGACACTTTGGAGACCTTCACATAAGATTAAAATTGAGACCAAACTACAGCATTGTAAAGGGCAAAATAAAGAGGAACTGCAGTGGGAGGTGTTGCTTCTACATAACACAGGAATTAGGGCCAGGGGAAAGTCCGTGTTAGAAGGCAGCCATACCATAACCCTAACAACTACTAGTAGGACAAATGCAGAGCTTGATATAAACACGTGAAGAGGAATAACAAAGCCAACTTAGAGTTGAAAATTTACCTCAGCTCCAATAAAGATGCATTACTTAGGCAACTGAAAGAGCATTCATTCATTTTTAGGCCAAGCGTAACCATCTGACAGCAAAGTACAGACTGTAAGTGCTGAATAGTTTGATTTCCATGAACAGAAGTCAGATATAAGTAGAAACGAAGAAGGTATCGCTCACCTCGCTTGTTCTCAAGTTCTGCTTTACTTGCATGAATTGTTTTCTTGTGGTCAGTGCTACCACCTACCATGAAAACTCACAAAACTATTCTGAGGACTACACCAATCAAAATTTCCATCTAATTTGTATTTTAATCAAGTCCTGAACAACAACAAAACCTGACCAGGCCAATGGAGGAGCACGTGTCAGGCATCCAAGCGTGAGGCAGACCCTAACAAGATAACCAGCATTTAATCTCTGTGGTGACCACTGTAAAATAAATTCACTACTCCAGCCCAGTTAACAGTCCTGGTTGGAATGACGAGGTGTTGGAATGGACACTGGTCATTCTGTGGAGGAGACACAAAAGGCTTGGAACAATACACAGACAACCTGTTGGTGCTTTGTGCTTGTGTAGGTGTGTGTGCGCAACCACAGCACCGTATGATGTTACCACCATGTGCGAATCATGCTCGTGGGCACTGCACTGATGTCTTGGGTTCTGTTATCCTTCATCTTTTACTTCCTGCTATAAAAGTACTGCTAAAGCCTTAAAAAAAATGAAAAATAAAAATGCTTCTCGAAGTCAGTCCATCAGGCACTGCACACAGCAGTGATTTGTGGGTATAGCCCTTCCCCCTGCAATTTCTGTCATGGGCAAACCGAGAAAAACAAACCATGAAAAAGAAAGCTAAATAAGTCCAAAGTGTTCTGAATTCTTGTATTCTCAGAACAATAGCTCTTTCACACCTCAGTGTTATTACAATGCCTCACGCAAACCTTCCCTTCCTACCCCTTTGCTAAATAGCAGTTTTAGCATAACCAGACAGCCACAAGACTAGCAGAAATAAGACTCCTAATTGCTACTTTTGCCTTGGCAGTTCCAGAACCAGCAGATAAGAACAAATAAGAAAATCAGAACTGGCAAAGTGCCACATTTAGGAAATACACGCATTGAAAAGGCTTGCATGATACATCTACAGAAATCCTTCTCTTTTTTTTTTTTTCCTTTTTCTTTTTTAAGTGGAAATAATTCAACTAGATTCAAAGAGAGAGCATAATATACTGCTAGTGCAACACTACTGCACTTTTCAGAAGAACAAAGAAAACCTTTAAACTGACCAGCGAAGCCTTTCATTTCTCTTGATTGTAGCGAGCAAAACTGACAGAGCTCTTAATGTAAGAATGCGATGCTAAGAAGTGCAAAAGCAAAAGGATCTGATTCTTAAACAGAAACAGTAAGATGGGTGCCCAGAACAGAAAAGAGAGGGAGCTGAGGACGGTGTGTTGCAACAAGACACTCTTATCGCTCAGCTGTGCCTAATTATGACTATTTCTTTTTATTTTACTTTACCCTTTTACTCTCTCGCTCCCTAGCATTTACCATTGGTAAGTTACATGCTGTTTTCTAGAATTCGTAAGGAAATTTTATTTTCCTAAATTTGATTGCTTTAAAATATTTTAAAAGAAGAACCGTTTTTAAGCACAAACACACAAATTACTGCTGATACAAATTACTGAGACAGCGCTCAGAAGAATCACAGCTCTGCAGAAGTCCGCACCCACTACCGCAGAGCTTGTGATGCCACACACTTGGATACACTGGATTGATACAAGTCAGCACCAAATGACATTTCCGCCTCCCAACAAACATACAGAGCTTAAGGAGGGCTCCCTGGCTACAATGAAATGGAAGGTTGGGTTACTTCAAGAGCAAGAATAAAACCATGACGACTGAGACGACGCAAACAGGCGAAGTCATGCTAGGAGAACTGCAAGGAAAATGAATGCATGTTATCACAAAAGGGGATTACATACTTAAAATACCAACTGCTGAAAATAAAACTATCCCCAAAGTGATAGAGGCCCTACAACTTGTATGACTGCGTGCATCTGAACTGCTGTGTCCCAACGAGCAGTAAGTAATCAGCTGTTTATTGGACATGGCAGTTCCCAAAGAGAGGAGGAAAGATTGTGTTGGCCCCAAAGCTGGCTGATTGAGAGGCATTTTGCAGTGGGAGGAATAAAATGGGTCTTCAATACCAAAGAACATATGATTTTTGAATAAGGCTCATAAAAAGGAAAAGAATCTCTTGGTCTTGCAGAACCAAGTGGTCTTTGCATTAGGCCATGTAAGTGCTGACCTGCTCCACCTGACCACAGGGCTTTATATAAGAACCAGTAACAATCTGTAAGTGATGCAGAACAGATTCGGGACTGAATCAAAATGAAAGAACCACTGTAAAAGATAAACAATGAAATGAAAACATAAAAGCTTATGGGTAGGTATCAGGAATTGGAGAACAGTAATAATGAAAGAATCTCTATGTAAGTTGAGGACATGCAGAATGAAGCAAGCGCGCACAACAGGCAGTATGGACAATTTGGGTATTTGGTGAGAGCTCATTACTTGCAACGACCAGGGGAAACCCAGTCGTCTCCTGCGGAGGCAGCAACAACCACATTATCGCGATGGCAATACAGAAGAGGTCATCATGAAGTGAAGAAGCCATTTGGAGTGTGTCCTAAATTAAGAAGTGGGAAAAGACAGCCTAATGCCATAGAAAGATCGGGAGGCTATCTAGATCCATTAATCTTCCTGCTGGGTAACTCTGTGTCACTCAATTCAAACCGCACTCTGGGACTTCCTTAGCATTTATATTGTTGCAGTCTCAAAATGGATATCACCATGTGGCTGATGACATTTTAGGCAGTTCATCTTCGAAGCTGGAGGAAAGGACATTTAAGTAACTACTCACATACAGAGTGGACTGTCTGCAGTGCAGGAAGAATTCTTTTTTTTATCCCAGCACTTCAAGGTGAAGTTTCATCCTAACAGCAGATTTCATCATATTATTTCCCGTGCCACTGATCAAAGACAGCCACCCAGTAGCATGACTTGAAACTGAGGCCTCACCCAAAAAAAAAAAAAAAAGCAAGACTAAGTTCTGTGCCCAAGGAATGCAGAGAATGCTGCATCCCAAGGCAAAGTGCTCACACAACTGCATAAACCTGAAGATGGAAGATTATTCTGAAATGGGTGTTTTGTTTTGTATTCCATATTTCCCTACAGAGACTGTTGACAGGATCTCCATTTGCTCAATGAAATAACTGCATTACAATCACATAATCCTTATTCTAGTACGGAAAAATTGCAGCAAGTTATATATGAAGTCTTTATTTTGCTACTCACAGTGATTATTATGCCAAATTTTTAATTAGCAGCCTAAAAAAGAAATCTATGAGTTTTGGATTCTGCTATATCAAAAACCAGTACTTGGGAGGAAAGAGGATTTTTGTTTTCTTTTTGCCAGGGCAGACAAAGATGTCAATATTGGCTCTCTCACAGAACACCAAGCCTTTTCACTGGCACAGTGCCATTCAATTCTGACTATTTCTGTCTTTCCAAACTTTAAAATGTTGATCCCTTACAGCATATGGTGGGACGAGGTGGGGAGGGGGGGGGGGGAGGGGGGAACACAGAAATACAGACATTTAAGACCTATTTTATAAAACAACACATTTAAGGGATAAAAGCAGAAGCATACTGTTCTGTGCAGCAGAACAGTAATGATAGTTTTTTGAAAGATGACTGTCTTTGTACAGTGGACAGGAATATGGAAGATAAGGGTTTTATTTCTAGACCAAAGTAAGACACATTTCACTTTGAGATCTAGGGCTAGTTAAGGTTCTGAAAGGTTTGACATGAATTTTGGTACCCAAAATAAGAAACACCACAATATATTTCACTCAGAGGGTGGTGATGCACTGGAACAAGTTGCCCAAGCAGGCTGTGGATGCCCCATCCCTGGAGGCATTCAAGGCCAGGCTGCATGTGGCTCTGGGCAGCCTGGAATGGTGGTTGGCGACCCTGCACATAGCAGGGGCAGTGAAACAAGATGATCATTGAGGTCATTTTCAAACCTGGCCATTCTATATGATTTAATGACATTGTCAGTTTTTGTAACATTTTGTAAAGAAGCCAGAGAACACCCCAAAGACACACCAGAGAGCAACAGAGGTTCAAAGCAGCCAACTGCAACTACATCAGGCTTTCTCACCAGGGCAAAACACATAAATTCTCTGCTGTTTTATCTCATTTGATAATGGCTTTGATCTCGATGAAACAAATCTTTGTTTATTTTTAGAACAACTGCCCAGTAAGACTGGATTTTGTTACACCCGTATCTTTCTCTACAACTGCTCCATCTATAGAATACTTTGCTTTCAAAAGCAAGAATACTGCCTCAATTAAACCTCTTAAATTTGCACATACGCACACCTCCAAAACAGCGCCCGTTTAGAAATGAAAGTTTCTACCACAAGTTCGTTTCTTGAATCTCTCATGAAAACAATAGGTATTTTCAGATTGGCTTCTTATTATTCTGATCATACAGTATTCACTCATGTCTAATAAGGCACTCAAACGCAGAGAGAATAAAAGTCATAGAAATGCTGTGGAACTTGCTGGTGAGTAGAAGAGCAAGATTCTGTGAAGAGTACATCAAAATGTATTCACACTTTTATCTAATGCAAAAACAAAAATCCAGCAGAAAAGTTATTAGTAAATGCCAAAAAGCAAAGGAAAAGTTTTCAGTCAGAACCAGCATCCTGATAGACTCGAGATCAATGAACTACAAAACACAGCAGGAAGAGGGCATTCACAAACTCCAGCTCTCTCTACTACTTCTCCAATGATGTGAACCTTCAAAAATAGCACTTGCTTAAAATGTATTCTTCATTGTTTGTTTGTTTTTTAATTGTAACAACTGCTTTCTGCACCCTATATTTTCTTGGAGAGGGGCTGTATTCAGCTGTTTTGCGAACCAAGAAAGTTTGTATCTTTCAGGGCACTTGTAAAGCTGGCCACGAACAGCTGTGCCTGGTCCTACAGCCATCTTACAAGTACAAAATCTATAGCAGAAGAGAGGACTTTCAGATTGGGTATCAGGAAAGGCTCTTCCCCAGAGGGTGGTCAGGCATGGAACCCAGGGCATGGCTGCGAGCTGTTGGAGTGCATGAAATTGGATAAATAGCATAATTCTTAGGTTGCCCTGTGTGGAGGCAGGGGTTGGGCTCAATGATCCTCGTGGGTCCCTTCCAACTCAGGAATTTCTGAAGAAATTAAACCTGTGTGGTAAAAACTAAATTTGTAAGGGTTCACAAGCACATCTGTGGCATTCGATTCTGCTTGATATCTAATTGTAATCCATACTGTGCATCAAACACTACTGCTTTGTTGTGCTCTTCAGAATGTTACATGTGCTTCAGTGCTGCTGCTATTTACCACTGTGAAATCCCAGCATCCCCAAAGTGGTTTCCCACGTCAAGTGAGATTTCCTTTCAGTTTACATTCATTTTCCAGCACATCAACTTAAAGGACACAAGTACAATGATCTCATTTACAGTAAGTTGTAGTCTTTGCTATATTAAAATTTAGCCGAGTAACTTCATAAGCAATTTCCTGTTTCATCACATGCATGCATTCAGAAAAGATGATAAAAGCAGCATCTATCTACTAATCACATATTCAAGACTACAGAATGTGAAGTTTCAGAGATGGCATTATACTTTCAAGGAGAATTTGCATAGCAAAATAATTATGGGCACTAAAAATATCTAGTATTTAATTAAATAATTAAAAACAAGAAGCAACAACAACAAAAAAATAAGAGTTCCCGCTAATTACTTACAAAAAAGATCCTCAGAGATAGGAGCTTTCTGTTCTCACGGATCATTGCAGTTCTTACCTGTACAAATTCTGTGCCATCAAGTCAGCGGATCTGCCACTGACATCACTGATTTTGCACTCAAACCCACAGATAGTCAGGCTACCTCATACTGTTTGCTATTAGAAGACCTGTCTATTCACTGCTCTCCATACTCTCCAGTTTTACTCGCATGCTATATTTACAAACACACATCAGACAACAGCATCTCCAGACTTCTACAAGGAGCAGAACAAGTACACATCCCCCCAAAAAAGTAGATCAGAGTTCTGCCAGATGCACAAACTAGTTAGAAGGAAAATATTTTTCAGCTGCTATATTCTCTCAAGCTCTGTAGTATTGTGTATCAGTCCCAGTTAAAGTAGGTCCATTTTATTCAGTCTATTACAGCTTTTGGAAAACCATATGTTCAACATACCCATGCCTTCCATAACTAAATAATACATTTTCTCATGGACAGTGCTTGGAGCTCTGTCTTTAAAGAATACATTGCAACAATTAGATCTAAAGATCAGATGCTGCCATTTCAAAGCTACAGCTATTAGTAACGGTGAATTATTTAACTCAGACCTTGGTCCCTTCCATCCTGTATTTCCAAACTGCTCAACTTCCCCCACTACAAAAGAATACCAAGCAAACAGCTCTTTTGTTCTTAAATGACATATATTTGCCAGCACAAAGTGAGACTGAGGACAGAATTTCCATTAAATCCCTCTGAAAATTATCTAGCTATACGATTTATAAAGATGTTTATGGTAATTTTTGCTTATTAATTGTCCCGTTCTGGCCACAAGTAGTATTTTTACCTCTACGACAACATTAAGCCCCACAAAATCGCAGTCAGCCTTTGGGGCCATGTCACGTGCCTAGGTTCAAGTCATTCACAGACAAGAAAAGGAATGCCAACTTACCTTTTGAGTCGAGAAAGCATTAACCAGCCGTACTTAATCCAAATATTAAAGCAGAGATCGGCTACATACAGAAAACACATTCCAAGCATACATCACCACTGCACTGTCCGTGCTCTGACTGCAATGTCATATTAAAGTGAGCGTTTGTGATCCAGCTTGTGGATGCTCTGATGGAGTACAGCTCCTCCACCACCATACACCCCAGCACAGTGACTGCAGGAATTCCCATCTTGGTGCACGCATGGATCTGTTCTCAGGTCGGTCACTGCTGGCAGCAACTGCAAGACCACTGCATTTTCCCCTTTTTATTAACAGAGTTAGTAAACATTGTTATATACAAACGTAAACACTTCATTGCTGCAGTGCCTCTCAAATGTACCTGCAGTAATGAATTAAGTGCTTTTTTATTTTTAAAGAAGTCTCTCCAAAGGTCTTAAAGTGCACATCCACTCAGTTTATTTCTCATCAGAGCCAACTTCGTGATCTCACCAAAACCCAACGATACTAAATCCAAAAACATATAAATATGGTTCTACCGTTCCTTCTACTACACTATTCCTAAAATAATAGCAATAATAATCAATGTTTACAAAGAAATTATTTGTAATATAAATGTCCACACCAAATACGTTTACTGCAGCGTCACCAACCCCTGGGGAACACAAAACAGTGGGGAGATGAAAGCAAAACGTTTTTGAAGAAGGAATTCCCCAGCCTTCCTGAGTGCCATCACAACTCATCCCAGGGCTGTTGCTGTGCTGGTACAGAGGTAACAGTACCAGGTATGGGGCACAAAGGCAGGAAGCGTGTGGGACTGTCAGAGAAGCATGAGGTCCCACTGAGAGCAGCAAGAAGAGCTGACAGAGGGATTAGCTGGGCATAGCAGGGGAGAGACCGTTTGGAGGGAATGAGAAAAAAAATGAAGGAAGAGCATATACTGAGAAGAAAAAAAAACAAAACACAAGATGAAATAAATAAGCAAATAGCAAAAGCAGGAGAAGCAAAAGCAGAGAGAGGGGAATTAGAAAAGCTACGCAAACATCCATCAGAGATGACACGGGTACAAAGCGATCCTGCCCGGGGCGCAGGGCTAGCTGTGAGAGGGCTGAGTCCCCTTCAGTTTTGCTCTTCCATGTTTAACTTCAAAGGGGCTTTGTGGAGGGCTGCAGCCCGGGAAGCAAGAAGAAACTTCAAAACCCACCTCCTGGCAGCCGTGGCCTAAGGCCATCACGTTCTCCTTGGCAGCAGGAAGCAGTGCATGCCAGGCAGTGTGCAGGCAGTGTGTAGGTGTCACCGCAACAATGATCTGCGCTGGGGATTGGACCTGTAACCCTACATTTGTACTCACACTTCATACAGGGAAAGCACCACATTATGCATACAGGAATTAATGATTCTGCCCTCTTCCTCAACACTTGGCTCCTGCCAGTATTCTGTCACTTCAGGATGTCTTTTTATGAAGCCAGAAGAGCATTCTCGTCACCTCAAGGACACAAGTACCGCAATTACAAGAACTATAAAAATCATCAGCATTCTGCAAATTTCATTCATTACCATTGTCAGCTAAGTACCGACAGCTAAGTACCAATAGAAAAGGTACGGCCCTAACTACCATAAACATAAATTCCATTTCAGGAAACGCCAAATCCTTTGTCTAACGTACCAACCAAAGCATGAATTGTAAATGCAACCTGCGCAGCCAAGCCTCCAAAGTCACCGTGACACATTAATCTTGGTAATTTTGGACCTATCATCAGAAACACCCCAGAGCTTCCCAAAACCTTAGGAACTCAAAGCTGTTCAAGTGAAAGAACAGCAAGGTAAAGCTGCCACAGTTTGAGCTATGCTAAGCCACTACTACAGCCCTGGTAACTGGAGCATGTGGTGCCAAATGCTGTCCTAAAAGCCAAGTGATCTGTCGAGATATGCATTGGAAATCCACTTCCCCGCCTCCTCACCGCCATTCCCAATATATATTTTGCCAAGTGGCTGCTGTGACTATTTGGTCTATAAAAAAAAAAAGAGTTATTTAACCGTGAGGCAAATACAAATTTCATTTTAGGTGGCAATACATCCACAAACATCAATCTCCACCACAGAACACAAAAAATCTTGCTTTTTCCTGCTATATCCCATATATACCATGGTTTCCACGCTAAATGACGAATGTAACATACAGTGTCTCTGCTCTCTTCATTATCACGTGTAGAGTGAGAAGTGAAAGAAGAGACTTTGCATCTCGGGACACCATCCTCTATCATAGCTTAAAATCCAATTCGCATTGAACAAACTGGATTTTATTTACAGAAGTACATAAGGATCGAACACCCTGTGCCCCATCTGTAAGCCAGGGAGCAGAGCAATAGAAGTTGCACATTAGGACAAAATCTTTCACACCTCGGCGCTGTGAATCACTTCAAACATATTAGCCCGCATTTGTTTCACCATCTGTGTGAACCATGTCACGTTGGCAGCACGATCTCCAACAGCCATATTACACATTTTGGAAACGCAGGAGATGTGCCGCCGTCACACCGCCAAACCGGACCTCTGCTGGAGGGCGGCAGATCCAGGTGGAACCACCCGGACACGCAAACCGCGCTCAGCGCTGCCTCACCTGAGGAGAGCGCGCACCCAGGGAACGCGCATCCCTGTTCACTGATAGAAACGTGCAGGAGAAAATGAAATGATGAATAGCCTACCATGGAAGTAAATAGCGACGACTTACAGGCAAGTAGTTCTCCAGCAGCTAAATATCTCCACTCTCTCAGCCAGTAACTCGGCTGACCCCCGCTTGGCCATTTTCCTCGTCCTTCCTTATGATTTCCCGAGACTCCACCGTGCCGCTCTGCCCGTCACCCCTCCCGCGGCGCTTGGCGGAGCCGAACCGGAGCCCCACGACCGCAGCGCAGCGCCCTGAGGGCTCCCCGCAGCCCGCCCCGCCGCCCCCGACCCCGCAGCCCCCGGGCGGCCCCGAGAACTTTCCGGCCGCGGCGGGAGCGCCGCCTCCATCCCTCCACCCGCCGCTCCGGGACGCCCCGCCGCAGCCGCCGCCGCCCTCCTCCCGGCCCCGGCCAAACTCACCATAAAGAGGCGGGCGGCGGCCGAAGGATGCGGCGCCTCTCCCGTCCGAAGGCAGCGGGCAAGCCGGGCAAGTCGCAGCGGGACGCGGCTCCCCGCCGCCGCAGCCGCCCTTCCCCGCCCTCACGGCCGCACGCCGCGCCCCCGCCGCCCGGCTCCCCCCGGGCTCGCCGCCCGCCCCCGAGCTCCGGGACCCCGGGGCCGTCCCCGCCGCGGCGGGCGGTGGAGGGGGCGAGCGGCCGCCTTTCTTCCCTTCCCGCTCCGCTCCGGCCAGTGGGAGCCCCGCACCGCTCGGACCGGGACCTTCGCGGAGCGGGCTGAGGCGATGCCGCTCTGTAGCGCCCAAAGTAGCTCCGGGAGCGGGCAGAGGTGACCTTCAAGCCCGGCGGGGTGGGATGAGCTGGGGGCAGAGCGGCGTGGGTCGGTGCGCCGAGGGAAGCGGCAGTGGCGGCACTCGGGGCCGCACGGGAGCGGCGGCGGAGGCGGGCGGCACGGCGGCGGCGGCGCGGAGCCCGGGCAGCGCCGGGCGGGGGAGCGGGGCTCCGCGGCACGCCCGAGCCCGGGATTGGCGGCCGCGCGGCGGCGCCCGGCTGCCCCGCGGGGCTCCGAAGCGCGGCCCGCAGCGCCCCGCCGAGCGTCGCCCCCCGCCCGGCATCGCCCCGCACCCGGCGCCGCCCCGCAGTGCCAGCACCCGGGGCCGGAGCGCCGCGCGATCCCAACTTTTGGTCCGCGGTTGCACGGCCACGGGGCTTGTCCCAGAAAGCTGTGGGCTTCGATGGGAGAGGGGGGCATGGGCTGTCAGTGATGCATGCGAGAAGCCGATGGTAATTGAATAAATAGACACCGAGCGGCACTTGGGAATCCTCTGGTTAAAACCGTGCCCTTAGCGTTACTCAGGCATCTCTGCTTGCTTCCTCCCCTTCCTCCTGCCCGTAGGAAACCAAGTCTTACTCGAATCCTCCGCTCAGCTAATGAGAAGAGCACCGCACAGCCCCACACACAGGGATTGCTCTCACACCACGCTGATAGCAGCTCCTTGTGAGAAAGTTCGAGGGAAAACAAACCACCAGGACCTGCCAGAGCACTGCCTTGTCCTTTTCAGTGCGTTAATTCTGTAATGATCAAATATTTTTGCGCTGCTCAACCTCCAGTTGATAAATTAATGCCACTGGGATTAAATTCAACATGTAAACCGGTGTCAGTCATAGATGGATACTCTGAGGTTAAGACAGATAGCGAGTTGTTTTAAATGCATGGATTTAAAATGGAAAATAATAGTAGCAACGGAACAGGTGATGAGAGGAAGCAAGCTTTAAATCCTATGCGTATGGTTCTTCAAGAAAAGCTTTCCATGAATAATGCCCTTATAAATTCTTTCATCTGCAAAGAAAATAAATGCAGCCACAGCATTTTGGAGGTCAACCGTCAGTTGCACATACATCCCATACAGAAGGGCCTCCGATGCAACCATCCCATAACCCAGTGCTTCTACCAGTGCCTTTGGTGCTCAGCCTGTTTCTTTTGCTGTCTCAAGGCTCAGGCTGTGCTGTTGGGTCCCCTAAACACCAAACTCAATGGAACTCCTGAAGAAAGGCACCACGTCACATTAATTTATGGAGCAGGGTTGCTTTCACTGATAGGCTCAGCATGTTTTATTGCTCATCACCAGCAGTGTTACACTGATGGCTGGAAACCTTTAGCTCCACGTTGTTTAGTCTGTCAGATTACCCAGATGTATAACATTAGTCACGCACATTTTCAGGATCAAAATGTAATATCAAGTTATTACTACAGCTTCTCTCATAATGTATGCCCCACTCTGTGATCCAGGTGGCAGCCTATTTATTTCATCTGAAGACCTCAAAACGGATCTTTAAATCCACCTCTGTGGGTTTCCTGCATTTCTTATCTCACCCTTCTGATTCAATCTAAAGTCAAAACAAAACTACAGGGGGGGCTCATGTGTCCAACTCATGGAAGATGGAGACCAAAATAATACCCTGAAGCCCTTTAAACTACTACAGGATGATTTTACCATTACTCTCGGCAGTAGAAGATACCTAAATCCGTATTTGCTATTATGTGCATGAGAAAGCAGAACTATACAAGTTGAGGAAATCTAAATTCAGCACAAAGCTCAGGAACAGGAACGGGATGGGAGGTTCAGAGCAAAACCTCGCTGTGCTCTTGAGGTGTCACCTTGTCCCCTTCATGCTCCAGACTGTGGCTGTGCCGTTCTTAATTCATTCCTGAAGATCTCTGGTAATGAAGATCCAGCAACTCACAAAGCGATGTACTTCCTATTGTTCAGAGAGTTTATCTTCTAATGTGAGCCTTTCTTATGTCTTTTAAGCTCTTTTCCATCTGTTCTGTCCCTCAGGTACAGAGAACAGTTGTTTCATTCCCATTTGCAAGATTCTTTAATGAAAAGAAAACAAGTTATCATGTCACCCCTTTTCCTCTTCCTTCCCTGACATGTATTCCTTTCTCCTTTATGCAATTCCCCATCCCTTTTAAAAAAAATTTCCTCACGTTTTCTCCACTTCTGATTGTTGCCATTATTCTGTTCTTTTCTGAAGATTCTCTCCCATCTTCTTTTGAAGCACGGTGACCAAACCAGGAAATGATACATCCATCAGAGGCTCTGACAATGCTGATAAAGGGGATAGATTAATTTTGATCTCTCCAAGGCACTATTCCTACTTCTAGAATGTAGGTAACTACTGAGTGTGTGCAGTGGATTTAAACTATGAATCTCTGCACTCAGGTATACTTATGAAATGCAACAGCTTCTGCATTTTTGGAAGAAAAAGAGTTCGTCAGCAGAAGATAAACTGTTTTTGTTTTCTTGGCTGCTGAATTATGGAATAGAGGGAATGTCTGGGAGAAGACTCACGCTGTCAAAGGTTGTGGTTGTGGAGTCTGAGGTTGAGGAGGCTTATCCTGGGGATCCATGGAGCTGGCCACAAGAGGCAGATCAAAGGTCAGCGAGGCTGTGTAAAACTTAGTCAACCTAATAAGCTGTTGGAAGTTTCTGGACTAAAAACAAATAGTGGGAGATGAGATTATTTAAGGAAATTATTCAAAGAGCAGAAATTTCCCAAGTTAAACCAAAATATTTCAGTCTTCCTGCCTCTTCTGCTGTGCACCATTTTGATCTTCTGAAGCTGCAACAACGAAGGTTCCTCCAGCTTCCACCCAGGCCATCTGTTTTGCCTGCTTTCAGCCTGCTTCGGTGTCTTCAGTGTCTTCAAACTCATTTGTGGATGTACACTTCAGACTTCCACGGGCCTTTCTGCCACATTTTTTTTTCAAAACAGACACTGGGCCTCCTTACTTCCAACCGCCCTGATCACAGAGCATCCTCCATCTTCAGTGGGAGGAAATAAAACAAATGTCAATGGTGTAGGAAACAATTTGGTAACTAAAAACATGGGGGAAGGGCACAGTCGCTAGAGTGATTTGCTTCTGATCTGATCAGCACCAGGAGGCAAGAGGATAGTCTTTCTCCTCTGTGTAACTCATGAAATCAAAGGGTTAAGCAGCTTATCACAGACTGCCTGCTGAGTAAGGTCAGTGTTACTCACAACAAAACGTGTGTTAAAAATCTCTCAGCATTACCTAAGCTGTATTTCAGACCGGGAATGCCATCCCATTCGTAATACGAGTCCAAAATGGTCATCTATGTACAATGAAGTATCATTAGACTCAGTGCCTGGTGCCACGTCTTTGCAGCTAATTTGTTCTTCAATACTGCAATTACATGGGGTAAACAGATAAGTAGGATTATAGCAGTAGAAGATAAAATGGTTTCATTGCTAATCAAAAAAAGGCAACACGATTGATAACAAAGCAGGTCTACAGTACGTGGGTGATGAACTAGAGGTCAAGAAAGGTCATTTCTTGGATAAAAGAATTGTTTGGAGCAACAAAGTGCCACAGATGCTGTCAGAAAGGAGATAAAATTCAAGAAAAAAAACTGTAAAATTATTTTTGATGCCCTCAAAAACATAAAGATTCTGTGTATTTGTAGAATTATATAAATATACACACATTTAATGCTTTAGGAATTCATCATGTGCTTGCAGCAAAGGACATCTACAACACAACAACCACCACTGTGAATTTATTACTTTATTTTAAGGGCCGTTCATTTCACTACCAGTGGGTACGTGAACATAGTAGATGTTTGCAGTGAAATATATACTAATGCATTTGTGGTGGTTGCTGATGTATTATAAATTTTGGTGCCACAAACACTTCATGAATCATCTTCAACTTGAAAACAATCATGCATTACCACCTTCTTTGGTAATAATCTGTTGATAGTTAACCCTCCAAACATCAGGGAGGGCAGCTGTGAATGATGGCATCTCGATCCTGTACATTCATGACATAACACTGAAATCCTGCCACGGGACATAAAGGAATTGATGAATCAACTTCCACATAAAAAGGCATGGAAAAAAATAAGTTTACCATTCTGTACGTGTACCATTCTGATGTGGCTGTTTTTGTTGTTGTTTAGTTTAATCTCAGGTTTCTTAAGCACTTTTTACTTCTTCACAATTTATAGCACCTTTAGCACTTGTTTTCTGGATAAGGGGTTGAGCTGAATAAGGATAATGATTATAGCTGAGGAGTTCTGGCTAAATTGAATTTGTCATTCGCTCCTTTTTTTTTTTTTGTCGAGAAAGGATTATTTGGTTTACATTGAATGCTTCTAATTAATACTATTTTTAATAGTTTTGTCTTGATATCAGAAGGCAGCATTAAGCTAAGGGTGCCCCATGACCACTGGTTTTGTTCAAAGTTCTGTTTAGGAAAATAATTCTGGAACATTTGTCTCACAGTTTTAAGTTGTTATGACATTTAGGTTTCAGACTTCAGCCCCACTGAATAAAATGAACTGTGTTATCGTACAGTTTGAACATCTGTTCAATTAGCAATATGTTGTTATTTAGTACAGTCTTTAAGCAGAAGGCTAAAAGTCTTATTTTTAATGTCCTCACAGCAGTATCTTGATGCACTTACGTCTAAATATCTATAAATGAGATGTTGTTCAATTTATTTGCCTCTGATAACATATTAATTTTCATTTATCCAGGGAATAGTTATTCTGCAATAACATTTTTTTTCTCTCCTTACTTTAACTCATGGCATATGTAAATTTTCTCTTGGTACATCCTGAAGAAACAACTGCATGCCCAACTCATCAGCATCTACTGGGTTTCATCTCTGATCTTTGTTTTAATGGTCTTGAGATTAGAGACTTCAGATAAAGCTGATAGTTTATTTGCTTTATATATGGAAAAAGGTCAAGCTGGTTTAAATTATCTTCCTTGCATGAAAATTGCAGGTTTGTGTGTTGCCTTTTTGTTGTCCTGTGTGGATGAATTGGTTCACAGGTTAAACATTAGCACGTGAGTTCTGTGCTTCCCTTTCCACTTCCATTTATACGTCAGCCAGGCTACAGAGGTGTTGAAAGTAACTATTAAAAGCAATGATTTAAGCATTTTTTTTCTTTTATTTATTTATTTGTTTTAGGTTTGTTTGTTTGTTTGAGGCATTTCTAAGGGAGGAAGCACACCCAGGAAATTTTCATTCAATTCCATCTCCACCTGGCTCCTGACGACAGCACTGCCATTAGCAAGAAACTTCCCCATTCTCTTCAGCTTTCAAAAGATTTTCTTCCCTGACTTCCTTTGTAAAACTCCAAAAGCTATCAAACCATTTAGCTGTAAACACGTAGAATCCAAAATTAGCCTTATGCTGTCATTAGTTCAAGGAATACACTCTTTTTTAAGCCAAATATATACTGCAAGTGTTTTGTAGTTCTCATCATAAATACTGGCCTTAACAGACCAGTGGGCATCATCCTCATCTTCTCAGTTCTTAGAAATTCATGTGAAAAGTATTGGAACGGGAGAGTTCAGTTAAGAAATTCGGAAGAATATTCAAGATGTATTTGGCATTGTGATATGTTGTCTTCAGTTCCTGTACTGCATGGCAAGATTCAGAGCAAATGAAGGGCTGGCAGTTTTTATGACTTCCTGAAGTATAACTTCTTTTTGTTATGCCTTTTTACTCTAGAGTCATCTGTACAAGGTTGGAAGTACTATTCCTATACTCACAGATTATGCAGTTTACTCTTTCCAGAGCTGTCCAAACAAGTTGGCATCTATGAAATCTTCAGAACGTGCTAAATTTTTCATCATATCCTCTGACTTCTTCCCCTCTGTTTGGGGAGCTAATACATAGATATATACACGTCAAGCTTCAAGTACTTATTAAAAGATATTTAAAGACATTTGAATTTAAATAGAAACTCATTTAAATAAAAAAAATCTTATGAAAATGCTTGAGCTCAAAGACAGAATTTGAAAAAATCTTTTGGAAAACTGCTTGACTCTCAGTTCTCCAAAGCGTCGTTTTCTAGCTAACCTTTGTAGTTCATGACATACTGGATCTTAAAATTATCACCTGCCCTCAGCCTAGCAATATGGCTTTGGCATTACTCTACAGCAGAAGACAGCAAACCCTGGAGCGTGCACTAGCGTAATTGACAACCACTTACCCAACATCACGCTGCATTCTATGTTTGAAAGGAGAGAAAAGATTTAAACTGGCTTTATCAGCAACAAATATGGAGAAGCTATTTATTTATTTATTTATTTATTTATTTTAGCCAAGAGAGAGAAAGAAATCCCCTGGAAATAATGAAATATTTTCCAAAACATTTAGCTGCGGATCCATATTGCTCTAGAAATAGAATCAAGCTGAAAAAAAAATAGCCCACTATAAATAAGAAATCACAGAGCAAAAATCTGCAAAGATGTATTCACTCACTGCTGAAGGGAGAGAGTCCCAGAAAATCCAAGAGCCGCACAAAGTCAGATCTGCCACCATTTCTGGCTAAATGTCTTTGAGAATTAAACTGAAGTTATAGAATGAGTTCGTTTCTTACTAGCATTTTTATCTCTAATGTATTCACATCTCTGCTCTCATATGCTGAATATATATTAGATTCATAAAAATGAATTGAAATTTACTATTTCCTGGATTATCTTATTCCAGTTAAATCCTCAATTCATAATGCAATTGCTGAAGATAAATAGAAGTTCATGAATTGTTCATGAACAGCAAAAATTCACAAGTTAGGGATGAAGAATAGATGACACAGCACCCTTCAACTAACCAACTGGAGGCCACAAATTCAAGTCCTGGTTTCAAATCAGCAGTGACCAAGATCCTCTTTTATCTTATCACCTGGAAGCTTTCTGGAAGCATTTGTGAACCCAGTCTGTACCATCAGCTCAATCTTTTTTGGATAAGTGGCTGCATACATAATTGACTAGAATTCAGAACCTGTCAGAAATAAGTTGAGAAATGTAAAGCCTCCTTCATCCATCCAAATGTATAAGACAGCACATCTGAGCTAATTCTCTAACCTTCTCCTAAACTTATGTGAAACTTGATACACAGGAGTTCTTGTACATTTATTTATTGCTCCTCAAATATTAGTTATTTCTAATCGTCTGCTCTTCTGACAATACCACCACCTTTGGCATTTTTATGTTCTTTATGTGACAATGATTAGGAAAGCCTCCTCATCGGGGACTTTTGACTATGCGACTGAAGGAGATAAAAAGCTTCTAAACCAACTAATTTCTACCTTCTGCTGTTAGATGGGAGCACTTCAGAGTCAGACTTGAAAGAAAGAGGGACACACCACTCTTTATTTTAGGTTTTTCATGTCTTGTAGTGTGGGTTAGATTAATGGGACTATTAATGGAATGTGATAATGTGTGGAATTTCAAACATTTTTTTTAATACACATGAGAGAGAAGCCTTGCAGATTGATCCCTACCTTTCTCTTGGCAGAAGGCAAATAGTATTCTTGAAGCAATTACTATCATAGCACTTTCAGCCTTTGTAGTGCAGTACAACTTCTCTCCAATGTTGTCTGTGATGAAGAGATACTGAAGGCCGCTAATAGAGTCTGTAATAAAAAGTGTACATGCGTTATTACTGTAAACGTGCATATCTGTGCCACAAGAGCGTAAAGTAAACCCAAATTTTATAAGATTTTATGCAAATGTAGATACTTTGGCCATGCTTAGTCTCTTAGAAGAGTTTTCATGAGAAAGCAATTGAGAGTGGGTGTTCAGTTATTTTCTTACAGAACTGATTATATCATTATCTTGAACTCAAGCAAAACAGATGTGTAATTTGTATTAGTGGACCACTCAGCACCAACACAATGCTGCTGGGGAGCTGTGTCCAGTGCCTTCCATCAGACACCATTCATTACACTGCATTCATATTTTTCAAAACTGAAAATGACGACTGACTCATAAATTTCGACTGCTCTTTTTAGACCAAGTGATTTTCTTCTTTTTTTTTCAAATGCAATAATAGGATATTTTTAAAAGGATATTTTTTCTCCCAGAAGATTAAGGTCCAAATTTTAATTTGTGCATTTCTTAACTTCCTATACTGTTCTTTTAAGGCTCATATTTGCCAAATGCCTTTCTGTTACTTTTTTAATATTAAAATAATGAAGGCACCTGTACATTGAAGGACAGTGATAATAATAATGTGAACATCTATATGGGAGTTTGGGTGGAAACTATACTGGATACTCACTACTTCTAATGTGGCTTTAAACTTCTTCCCTTTGAATCTGAACATTTTGAGACAGTTATCATAAAAAAGTAACAACTTCTTATGAACACTTTTGCAAACGAAACAAAACAAAAACAAAACCCCACAAAAACCTCTTCAGAATATTTCACCTTCATGATACAATGGTTGATGATAGTGGGCAGTATTTTGGTTGTATTGCAAAATGCCTTTCTACCTGCAACTCTCTTACTTGCCTTCCGCTTGCAGCTCTGTATTTGTCCCCAGACTTGCCATGACAACAATTTTCACAGCCTCTGTGGCAGTATTTTTCCCATGGTGCTCTCACACTGATGTTCTTGAGCTGTTATTCTCATTGCACGTGCTAATCTTGATACTGCTGTTGTGGTGGGTTTTCTTGGGTTGCAGTAGCACTGGTATGAGAATCAGCCCTTCTTTACGCCCTTTTCCTACCATTTGGATTTAGCCTCTGGTTAACCTTAGAAGATTATTCAGACATCAGAAACAATTCACCATTTTGTTTGTGTTCTGAGTTCAGAAGATCATTGTTTCCTTAAAAGCGCTAAGAAGGAACACAGGTAGCACAGTGTAAGGATATAACCCACGAAGTAAAGGAGAAAAGATTTAACAAGTCACCCCCATCTGTAGTCCACACCTCTCCTTCAGACACTTGTGCTCCCAAAAGTCAACACAAAAAAATACCATATCAGATACTATTATGTAACTCTGTTTCAGCCATACTTGTATTAAAAAAGACTTTTTTTAGTAGGAGTGGCACTGAAATTACCAGCTAGAAATGATGATAGTCATCCTACAACAACATGTCAGTCGCTTCAATATTTTAATAGAGATTTTCTAGCATGTATTTACAGCCAAACTATGGATATCAAAAATCCCGTATCAGTGCACATCTGAAAAAGAAGCTTAATACAGTTTTTACATGTGCATGTGCAAATTGCCTCGTCTGAACTGGAGGACTGCTTTAAATATTGTAAGAGATTATGGATTTTATAGAATAGGGTCAATTAAAAAGAAAAATACTATACTTTCAACCTACTGCACAGATTTAATCATGAATTAAAGTGTTAACGAACTACAGTAATTTTACACCGATGATAAGAAGGACGGTGATAGGCCAGTAAAGACTATCAGCGACATTTACGTCAGTGGGACATAAACTCAGCAGCTACAACTTTAGAGAAACCCTATAGGTTACAATTTATTCCTCGAGGAGGAAACAAACTTTAAAAATCTGCCATGGCGGTGAGAGCAAGGCTTTGGGAGGAGGAGGTTGGGTTTGGTCCTCTTCAAAAGGAGCAATGATAATGATCCCAAAACACTTGAAATTCTATAGATTTTGTAGCACGATAACTCATTTCTCCATTAACATTAATCCCCTGAAAATATTTCTAGTGGCTCTTGAATTAATGTATTATTGCAAAAGAAAAGTACGTACTATTGAAAAGTATGATAATGCTTTTTACATAATAATTATTAAAATAATAATAATCCTATTTTTAAAGGAATGCTGTCTTAGGGAAAAAAAAAAAGCATTTCACAATTCGTATCTTTCATGGGCAAAGCTCTGGTCTGTGGGCATTCCTAGTTAAAAGAAACCTATGGAACTGGGTGTGTGCTCTGTTTTTACACCAAATGCAGTTAACATCTTACAGTGGAAGAAAACATGTAAATGCTTAATGGGTAGATAACGTCTTCCTTGTGACTGGAGAGCAACACATATCTGCAACACAACTTCTTTCCTTTCTGGTATACTATTGGGCTCGTGCTTCTGTAATAGTAATGGAAAGTACCTGCTTGATGTGATTTGGTAACTTTGGGGGCATGATGGTGTGAAAATGCAGTTCACTGAAAAAAGCAGATGTGTCACATCTTAAGTGTGTGTGAGGAAAACAGGTCTTTCCTAAATCCATTGGTTTCTGCACCTTTTGGGGACTTTGTATCAGTTTCCTTCCAAACTCAGCAGTAAAACCATTGATTTGATTAAGTAGAAAACAGCGATAAAGGCATTGAAATTGCTTTAGTGTGCAGAAAGTACACATTTTTTGGTGAGATTTTTCCCCTGAATTGGTCATTAGCAGACCAATTAACACTGTTATCTAAGTAGCAATATTTAAATTCCCACGTTAAAACTCAGAAAAACTGGAAAACTTCATATATCTATGGATGGTTATTACAGTTTCCTGCAGGTACAGGTAATCAACAGCAGAAACTTTAGTGGCCAGGTTCTCCAGCCTCTTGGCAAAGCTGTGAAGACTAACAGTGCAAGGCCTGACTTCTTGTTGCTCCGTGCATTATATAGTTCTTTCCACCTGCCCCAAAGTGACTGCATAAAGCACATGAAACCCAAGGCAGGGTATCTGTGTTTTACATGTGCTTAGTCAAAACTTGTATCAGCATAAATGGTTACGTGAAGGGAAGGGGAAAGAGCATATCAGACCCCAACATTTTTTCATTGATAAAATATCTGTTTCTGAAGATCAGATCTGTTGAAAAATTCAGCGCCTTTGTGGTAAGCTGCTCTTGGCTGTAGGTTAAATGTCCACCCAGCTCTTCACCCCCTACCTCCTACCGGACAGGAAAACCAAAGCTCATGAGTCCAGACAGTCACAGGAAGATCACTTACCAGCAACACTTAAATTCCCTTTCCCATCTCAGCTTCACTGTGGAGTCTTCCACCCCTAATGCCGGTGGCACAGGAGTTGAGGTCAGTACACAGTACTTCCTCATTCCACTCCTTACTTTTCTGCTCCTTCACAGGCTGTCTTTCCATGGGCTGCAGTCCTTTGGGATAAATGTAAAGTGTTTGAACTAATTAAAACAAACACAGAAAATTCATCCTTTATTGATACTTTCTACAGTATGTACAATATCCGCCATGTTTATCACCCACAGTGGAACTACAGTTGTCCTTTGGCTATGAATAAACAAGACACCTTTGCTCCTGTCTGTCACTTATCTGTTTCTCTGTTGCCCACATGTAATTGGCACAAAACTATGACATACAGACCCTCTTTCCCCCCTCTTTGTTGCCTAGAACCAAACACAGTTCATTTGACCACAGCCCTTTATGTAAACATAGATATGTTTTGAATAATTTCATGTCCTGATTCTGTACTTTATCCGAGGTATGAAGTCTGTGTTTGGAAAATACACTTGATAGCATACAAAATAAAATAAAATAAAATAAACTTCACAATAAAAAGCATTTATCCAATACAATTAAAAATCTATGTGGAAGACATAATTAATCAAAAACTTAGACAAAATACCTCCTCTTTACCCTTTTGTTTACAATTCATCTTTTAGATGTTTTAAATGGAAAGTTCTCATGTTCATCCTCCTGCCCTCATTCCTGTATCTACACTTTTCCCCATTTTATAGCAATGCCTTTATTTTCTTGTATTATAATCTATTTTATATCTTTCCTTTAACACAACAACCCCTGGTGATGTGAGCACTAAGAGTGAGCAAAAGCTCCAGCACATCAGCACTTCGGAGCAACAAAGGGGACAGGAAGGTCTGGATGGGTCTCACGATTTATGTATTCTCATTGGCCATTCTTCACCTGAAATGTCTATGAAACAGGAAGTGAAAGGTCATGACACACTGTGCTACAACAGTGCACATACAAATCAATCCCCTTTGTATTCCATCTTAAGTAGGTTGCTCTGAAAGTAATGCCTCATTTATTTCCATGCAAATTGCAACAGATATAAAGAGTACAATATACAACAGAAGCAAAGAGCAAAGTAACACTAGTTGATAGAGCAAATTCTCAGCTACATACCATTGTTTTTCAACACAGTCAACACTGTTAGCTATGCATTTGCATCAGTAATAAACAAGAGCCTGCATGCCATGCATACAAAAACCTGCACTAGCGGAGGTGACCCACTGTTGATGCCACCAACTGAAACGCCTCACCACCACTCACATCCACTGTTTGGTCTCCATAAACATCCAGCAAGGATCAATGAATGTCAGTGGGTGCATTTCTTCCCCATGGATGAATTCAATGACACACCTTTGTCTACATGCACTTCCACATCAGACACCATTCCATCAGACTGCCCCTCTGCTGCCATCTATGTTGCCCAACAACAAAATCTAATGAAATATTCATGGGAAGGTTAAACCTCTAATGCCATCCCACCAACATCTACCTCTAACTTTGTGGGCCAACGTAATAAAATAGGAGGCATTACTTTCAGAGCAGCCCTCTTAGGTCAAAGAATTCCAGTGTTCTTCACAAAACGATCACATTACTAGAACACTGGACTTTACTGTGGTAAATGAACAACAGTTTGGATGTGAATGAGGCTTGTTGACATTTTTGGTTCTTGTCCCAGTTTTTTCTGGAATAGAGTTAATTTTCTTTATAGAGCCTTGTACAATGCTGTGCTTTGGATCTGCTCGTTAACAGTTTACACCTCCTGTAAGGATTGCATTTGTGAGATGCAAGGAAAAGTACTGCTATAAATTTTAAAGGAGTTAAAAAATATGTTTATTTTACTACAGCATGTTAATAATAGAAAGACCTGTTTGAAAGTAACAGAGCAGAAAAATAAGGCTAGATCTTGTCTCAGGTCATAGAAACCATCACTTAAAGACTATCAGTGTATTGTGGTTGTTAGAGGCAGTGACACAAAACTAATTTATGGTGGCCATGCAGAAGGCATCCAGCTGGATAAAAACTCCCCAAGAATCAATGACAAAAGAGTCACCTCTGTTGGGTTTTCACTGCCAACTGAGACAGCTTCAGCATGCACTGCTTATCCAGCCACTAACCTCTGTCAAAAAGAGGAAGGTTTGGAAAACGAATTAAGCCTCAAATTATATAGCATCATATTTAAATATTCCGTGATGCTACATTTTTAAAGGATAAGATTAGGTGCTGGCTAAGATGAGTCTGAGATTCATTAAACCATTCATTATATCAGCTACTGTGATATCCCTCAGCCATTCTAATATGTCTGCTGGTACAGAATTCTTACTGGTTTAACTTGTTTTTTTTATTTACATAGAAAACCAGAGCGGTGGAAGATTTGCTAGGAGAAAGGGGTACTATATAGAAACAAGGAATGAAATAGCTGTTGGCTCATACAGGGATAAAGGAGTCTAATTCATTAATGTGGTGTGGAGAATCTGATCAGTTTGACCCAGCTCTTCTTTTCACGAGGTCCACAAAGTCACTCTTCTCGTACAGAACTGGCATTCCTTTTTGGTCATGAAAAACACCTGTCCCTAGAGGGAGGAAAGAAGGCAGACAAGGAAGAAATATGACAGAAAGAAAGGGAGAACAACAAGAGGCTGGGAATTGGTGGATCCTCCCAAACTGGAGCCTTCATTCTTATTAGCTTTTCATTTGCTCACTCCTTTCCAAAACAGACTGTGTACATTTGCTTTAAAGGTGGAAAGTTGGAAACAGAATAACTTGCTAACAACACAGAAAGACAAACATTAAATAAATAGAGTCACGTAAAGTACTTCTTCAAATAATCTACATCACAATATAGAGGAAAAAAAATTCTTGTATCTTTTGTCAATACTTCAGCAAGGTTCACATTTCTAGTAATGGCTGGAAGTTGGATGAAATTTATTCATGTCACATTCTCACAATATATTCTACACGCTTTCGCAATAATAAATGCACTTTGCAGTCACATTGCATTACAAAGATGCACAATGTGCAATTTAATCTTTTAAAAGCTAAATCTCCTATCATGAGTACGAACTGCTTATTCATTCTTATAAATATATAGGTAAATTATTATTTCACTTTTTTCATTATTCATATTTGAATAATTTATCTTTGATTTCTGCTATGGATGTTAAAAGATCCAAGGGAAAAACAGTGAGGGACTTCAAAACCCTGTATTCAGTGCTGAATGCTGCCTATATACTTCCTTGTTGTCCTTCCCAACTATTGCCAGATTCAACCCCAGGTCAGCTTTGGCTTTCCTAACCATATCCTGGAAAGGCTCTACACCTCTGCATCACTTACGTCTGCTTGCACCTCTTGTACATTTCCTTTTAATGTCTGAAATAAGATGTGAAGACATGCAAAGCAATGATCAAGCCCAGACAGCAGCCACACTCCTACTGCATGGCCCACGGAGCGCTCGCACCACAGCACAGCTTAGAGAGGAGAGGATATCAAAGTCATGAATAATTTCATTTCCAAATTAATTTCAGTTAGTTTATGTGTAGGATCAAATTCTACATAGAGACAAAGTGTGCAAAATTAATCCACTGAGCTCTTGACAGAGCCAGCATTTGGCACCGTTTGGACAAAAGTTTGCTCATCTGTTTCCCCGGGTGTCTTTAAGAATTGGTTTTGGCAAGATCTCCTTTTCATTGAAAGCTTTTGCTGCCCTTTGTGGTTACTTTACCTTTGTTACTTTCTTAACTAGTAATGCTCATTTACATTTACACCTTACTGGGAGTAAGCCAGCAGCTGTGCAAGAAGCAGCCATTTAATGAAAAAAACATCTGAGCAGCCTTTTGAATTATGATGAAACAATGCTGATGAGCTTTATTTTCTATCTTTCAAGCTTTTACTTGCTTTGACTTATATTTAAATATGTCTTCATTAATTTAAATATTTTATTTCTCTAGCTACATAGCACACACAGTACCGACTGTACACAAGGCACACAGCCACGTAGGCAGAAATATTGACATACCACATTTTAAAAGAAATAAGGTATTAACATTGGAGGAATTTTCATGCATCACATTATTTTCTCAAATACCTCCATTTCGCCGTGCCCTAAACAGAAGTAAAAAAAGCTTCAGAATGGCCCTTTTCCTTCCAAGTCACACAAATGACTGAGTTCTCTCTCATTACTACGGAAATATATTCTCAAATCTGCCTTAAAACACAGGATGCAACTTATATTAATTGATGGGCTATACAGAGAACAATATTCCAGCTATCAATTCAGTTTTATGACATTGCCTATGGAAAAAAAAAAAAATGCTATATGTCTTTCCACACAAATACGAAGGTCAAATGATATTAATTAATACAGCTACACAATTCACTGAAACTGAATGGATATTCTCAAGCAGTTCCTTGATTGAGAGCTAATGCCTCATTAATCTTAAACATACCAACCCGAGAACATCAGTAAAGTCAAACAGAATTATGACTGACATAGCAGCAAACACAGCTTGCTGCGTGCAGAAATTCATGTTAGAAATCCTTCAGAAATACCTTCTGACACCTTAACAGAATCAGGTACAAGTATTATGTAGAAATGCACACTACATCTGTAGCTTGTACAGTTTATAATGCAATTATTTGCTAAGTTTCACTCCTACATATTGGGGCTGAGAAGTGACTGCTTTGATTTGCTGAAATCCAGCAGAATTCAATTTCCTTCTCATTGTCAGTGCAAATCTTTGTCTGTACAACATGAAAAGGGAGGAGAAGCAGAGTGCAAAAAGAGATGATCACCAGTTCAGCATCTGGAGCATAACGAGCAGTAAATTCATTTCAAGACAGGGTCCTTGTGAGTCATGATCATAATTGGTTAGAAGAGCAGAAACCAGGTACAACAAATATTATGTTCTGCTCGAATCAGATAAAATCTGCTTTTCTTCCCCTTTAGTTAGAAGGAGAAACAAAAAGACAGTTTGGATAGATCTGAAAAACATAGTAAAATTTCATTAGAAATTGCTGAAGAACTACTTACATCATTAGCTGTGTCATGAAGTAATACTCATTTTAATCCTTAAACTTAGGTCTTGAACTGGAACACGTATGCCTTTCTTTTTGTGGTAGAAAAAAATGGCCAGAAATTGCTGATACCAAAGAGTTTACCTTTACAAGACACTTAGAATTCCTTTTTTTTTTTTTTTAATTTTGAATTTTCATTCTACCTTTCCAACTAAGCTGTCTCATATGACTTGTAATGGACCTCTCCAGAAACCTTTTGAATGTTTCAAACAGCATAAAACCTTTGAATACAAGAAAAACTAACTTTACTTCTAGGATTTCCGAATATTAAAGACAATGATTTTCTAGCGTAACACATAAATGACAAGTATGATCAAAAAGAATCATTCCCTTTAGATTTTTAAGTAATGAATACATTTGAAGAAGACAGTTGTTTATCAAAAATAAAATAACCACGCTGGAAAATATTCTGGTACTCTGTTCTCTTTATTTTCTTCTGCTTAGCTCAATAAAATGAGATTCGCACAACTCAAAATTATATTTGTCTTGCAAGATGAACACAGATATTTTGCCACCTATCTTAATGAATCAGGACTGCTGGACTGCGTTATATGTAAACAATCTTTGTAATGTTGAAGTTAATCTTCCTGGCCTTCGCTATCATGCCCATGAAAATGTTTCTAATATACAAAAATAGAATTGAAACTTAACAACAGATTAGGACAACTTCTAGGGAAATGAGGAGCAAAGGGATATCCTTGCTTATCTCAGGAGACTGGAGAATGCTCGGTGGTTGAAGCCAAGTAGATTCCATTTCTGTAAAGGCAACTGCACTTTGTTACATACAGAAAACTTCTTGAAAGGGTAGGAAGGCTCTGGGGAAAGGAGAAAGAGTATATCGTTGCTTGCTGATAGAGAAGAGTGAAGTGTTAGTATATAAGCAGAACAACATTCCTGCTCTGATAATACAGAGAAATCACTTTAATATTCATTTCCTCCTGTCAGATACTTGGTCACGGCTACTGTCATAACGTATACCACTTTTCATAGCACTAAATTTTTTCTGTTTATTTTCTATTATCACAGCATACTATAAATGCCTGTGAACATGCTGATTATTCTAGTTTGCAGCACGCAATCACAGCTGTTTTTCAAGGTAATGTTGGAAAGAAGCCTAAAACAACAATTACAATAATCTCTCATAAATATCAAGAAGATAAACGAATGTAAAGCTATACAGAGAAATCAAGTTTTTACAATTTGAAGGAAGAATCCTGCAGGACAAGTGTTATATTTAGGAACAAAAATTAAAATAGAAATGCATCACAAATATTTTGCATGTTATGGCTGAGTTTTGTGCAAGGAATTTAATGCTTTATCACATCACTCTCAAATACAAGTTACACGTTAGGGAACTGAACCCAGATATAGACTGTTAGATATAACTTAATAGACAATAGACGTAGTCTGATAGGTAAAACGAGGCTGTTTTGGTATTGCTCTAGACTTAGCTGACTTAAATAACACCCATACTACCTAGCTATGCTGAGTGCTGAAATTAAATACCTAAGAAGGAACTTGCTTAGCATCTACAAAGGAATATGCATTTGATGACTCAGTATGTTCCAGCAATTGAAGCTTGCAAGCTATGAATTTCCCAGTCATTGCACACTTTCAGCTGAATTGCAGGCCTAGAAGATAAGTCATTTTATAAACACATCCAATCGGATTTCGTTCAATATGCCAGGCAAATTGAAGGTAGACAAATATATTCAGAACAGGCATTTGAAATGAATTTCACATGTGAAATCAATCTAAGAACCAAAAAAAAAAAAAAAAAAAAAAAAAAAAAAAGGCAGTGGTGACTCATCTGAATATCAGAACATCAAGAACTAAGAAAGAGGAAGACTGGAAATAACTGAATCCTGAGAAGTGCATGACATGAGAGTACAAACAGCTGAAGGATTTCTCCCATCTTGCCTGGCATGTAGGACAAGTAGGAAGGAAAACAAAAAAAAAAAAAACCACAAAAAACAATCAAAGTCTTAAGAGTGCAGATGAGCACCCAGGAAGTGGCATGAAATAAAAGTCTTTGTGGAAATGTTTACAATGTTTTCACAGCGTTTTCCTGTAATTTTCCCAATCAAAGATTAAAAAAAAATAATAATAATTGAATAATGTGAGAGCAAAAGTAGGTGAGAAAAGTATTCACTATATTTCTAAGATATATAATCACTGAAATGTAGTATATATATATATGTGATATATGTTAAATAGCATGGTGGCTTAGATTCTTTTCAGAGGACTGTTCCTGAGATTCAGCCTTGCTCTGACCCACATGCCATCTGTTCCATATCATGATCACATCTTCTTCAATCATTAAATGGCAAAAATGACTTTAAAATAAAACCTACCTAGCAGGATACCCTGACAGGAAAATGACAAAAAAGTCCTCCTAGGAAAAAATACCTTCACATTGGACAGGCCACTCTGGTGCCTGGAAAGGTGCCTCCATCATAAATACAAAATATGACCACAAAGACAGATGTAGATTTCCAAAGATGGAGCCTTGCTCTAGGTCCAGGGACACAGAACAGCCCTCAGGTTTAAAAGATACAGTTGTCCTTGCTAAGCTTTTGAGTGTTAGCATTCAGCCCAAAATCCTCCTCTTGTACTCAGAAAAGACATCTCCTCCAAAAAGGTGAATATTAACTCATACATGTCATTTTTTCAGTTCTTGTTTTGACAGATTTATGAGCCCATTAACTGCAAAGAAAATAACCGAATGTGAAAAAAAGCCTGAATACTTCTAGCTGAAAATCATTCTGCTAAATAAAAGTGAGCTCTGGCTGACTGAAGCTTGGGATTATGTTATTTCTTTCTGATATAAAAAGAAGGAATACTGAAAGCTACAAATGGAGGCCAGGCAAAGAAGAGTAATAGAGCCACACCTGTAGACGTCTTCATGTGGTAGAGAAGGAAGATGTCTCCAGGTCATGGCTATGGTGGGTAACAATGGCCAGCCTCAAGATGTCCCCCAGCTGCTCTCACTACCAATCCTCAGCAGGACAGCTGGAGATGGTTGGGACATCTGAATCACTGTGCTTGTCTTCCCAGCAACACACAAAGATTGGCTTTCCTGGAAATGGCTAAACAACTGCCTGCTGATGTAAAGGAGTGAATGAATTGCTTATCTTGCTTTGCTAACAAGTGGCACTTAGCTGAACTTATTTAACTTATTTTATTTTGACTCACGTGTTGGATTTTCTTTGCTTTTACCCACTCGGTCCTCTCTCCCATCCTTCTGTGGGGAGCGAGCAAGCCGCTGGGTTGGAGCTGAGGAGCCAGCTGGGGTCAACTCACCCCATGGTTCTGCTCAGATCTCTGAAGAAACAGGTGCTTATGTCTCATGTTCTGATGCCTCATCTTCTTCCTTTCACTACCGTCCATTGCTTTTTTCTATTTTTTTCCCCTTTTTTTTTGGGTTTCCCCACAGACTAGAGAGCTGGAAAATGCATCACTGTTAATTTAAATGCAGGCTAACTTGCACAGATCTGACCTTCACCATCAATTCACTCACTTATTGTAAATACAGATTCCCTGTGAAACCATTTATTTCGGTCACTCTTTTTCCTACCCCGCTCTGGCATATTGCTAATGTCCATCACTCTATTGTTAGCCACCACAGAGTGCGTCTTTTTTGCATCAAGGAGCTCTTAGGTGGACCTGGCACAAGTTTAGCACTGAGTAGCAACATTATTCTCCAAAGTGTTCTTCCATTTTCTTTATTTGTTCTTTGCGCTTCTTCAAGAAAACAAAGGAACTGCAGGGCAGTGATGAATGAGGACCTAAATTTTAATTCTTATTCTTAGATGTTGAATGGTTTTATTCCACCGGAGGAAAGTTCTCAAGATATATACAGAGTTAAAGGCAAGCTATGTTTCAGTGACAAAATGAAACATCATTTTGTTGAAAGGAAAAGCATCCACTGAGATGCAAAATTCCTTTTAGATACTTTCTTTTACTACTTCACTATTTTTAATCCAAAACTCAAGGGAAGTACTATCACAAATCAATTTGGACTGCTGAATCAAGTTATCAGCATAACCTAATTTAATCTCTGGCTGAGGAGAACATTTCATTGAAAGACCACTGATCTCCAATGGTTTAACTTGGATTAGTCCATTAAAGAAAGAAAATTAACTGATCACATTTTGGGAAGTTTCTAAAATATCTTCATTTAAAATAATTTTTAAAAACTCTATTTGATTTGAATATTAAGAAATATTTTACAGCTTGAATGACTTTATAGGGAAAGTCTTTATCCACTAAATGACACCTACCCAAGCCATGATATTCTTCAGAGCCCCCAAAGCAGCCATCACTGCAATCTTACAGGTTTTTTTATGCTGACTCTGAAGTCTATTTTTCCTGATGTTAATATAATTCTGTGTTTGACTATTTTGGCAAAACCCTAGAAGACCAAATGTACAAGTTGCTCTGAAAGTAATGCCTCCTATTTATTTCCATGGAAACTACAGCAGAAACAAAGAGTACAACAACACTAGCTGGTAGAGCAAATTCTCAGCTACAAACCACTGCTTTTCAGCACAATCACCACCATTAGCTGTGCATGTTCTCCACTGTTGAACAGGAGTCTGCATACCACGCTTGTAAATTCGTACCAGCTGAGGTGTCCCACTGCAACCACTGCTGAAGAACACCACCACTGTCTCACTGTGATCACATCCACTATTTGGTCTCTATATGTGTTCAGCAAGCATCAATGAATGTCAGTGGGTGCCACTTTTTCCCCCATGGAGGAATTTGACGACACACCTTTGCTTCATACATGCTTCCACACCAGACATCGTTCTGTCAGACTGCCCCTCTGCTGCCATCTGTTACACATCACCAAAACATAATGGAATATTGACGGGAGAAGGTTCAGCCTCTACTGCCACCCCACCAACATCTGTCTCTGACATCACAGGCCAACACGATAAAATAGGAAACATTACTTTCGGAGAAACCCTCATACAATAATATCTGTGTGCACAGTAATGTACAGAGTCTTCTCTTACATGTTATATACACACAGATAGACACACCACTTCTTTTAAGAGTTTACATGGTGCAGAATTACAGCACCACAACACAAAAGCAGTAGCCAGTATATTTTCAGCGACCTTAAATCTATAGCCAAAAGAAGGTTGGATGTGGATTCTCAGCATACTTTAATGAGCTACTATGTGCCTTTTAACCTTGATTTTATTCATTATTGACTCAACCAATTGTTTTCAAGGAAATAATTTTGAATTTTACCAAAATTTGGACAGCGGTCAGTGAAAAAAAAAATGCAATATACATTAATTAACTGCAAAAAAGTTGTTGCAACTGCTTCACTTCAATATTAACTGCTAATGGTTGCAATAAAAACCATTGCCTTACACAAAAGAACAATTCTGCTATTACTACACTTTTATCCTTCTAGGTGGTCTCAAGGTGGTATAAAAATAACAATTTGATGAAGATTATTGAAGCACAAAATCTGTAGAAATTTTCTCTAGAGTTTACTTATGGGATTATGTTATGCTTCACATAATGCTATCCTGTTTGATATCAGCAAGAATGCTCTGAATACAATGAAAGAAGACATATACATATAAACATAAAAGAAACATCAGGCAAGAATCAGAAAAGCAAAATTCTCTGCTCCAATGGAACGGATGACTCCATAAATACCATATTAGATAATCAAATGCTAGAGCCAGTCAGTCACTTTGAACACCTTGGCAAAGCTTTCACAAATCATAATGACAACTCTGCAATGCTGCAGAGAATATATTTCATACAGACAGCATATAACAGAAAAAAAATTACTGAGGTCCTCAATGAGGGCCTCAATGAGGTTAATAAGAAATCCCTTAATCACATAAATCATCTACTACGTGTTGCTGTGAGTGGATCAGTAGCACAGAAAGGCAACTTCCACTATTAGCTTGAATTTTTCAAATGATGAGGCCTAAGAAAAAGGAAACACAGATTTCACTGATACCTCATAAACAAAAACTTCAAGGGATTTATTGCGTATTTTAGTGCAAGAAAAGTGAAGTTTCCTCAAGGGAAAGAACTGCAGAATTATGATGAGTCCAAATTGGACATGTCAAAAAATATACTTTTGTGATTAACTTTTCAGGCTTGATTCTCCGGGACTTGCATAACAGAAAACAAAATCATGCAGAGGTGGCCAGTGCAGTTTTCTGCGCTGACACTTTCTGCTGCTTTTCCTCCTATACTTTCTCTCCTGCTACTACATGCAGGGGAAAGAGCTTCACTGGGAGAGGAGTGGGGAAGGAGATATCAGACATCTTCTGTGTATGCTGGAGAAGGCTTAGAAGCATAGGAGGGGAGAGGAGATAGAAGGAGGCAGATAGGAGCGGAGCAGTGCCTTTTGCTAAGAGCAATTGTTCCACTTCCCCTCCTTTCACTCTCACGTTATAGTGAAGGAAGAAAATGAATACATAGAAAAGGGAATGTATTAGCTTAGTAGGTGGATCTTGAATAATATATTTCCTGTAACTGCATTTTTTTTTTAGGAACCTGATACACAACACCACATGTATTTGGATGATGTTTTCTGGATGGAGTTATCTGTGTATTATTAACACATACACACCAAAGTAGCTATGCACTATAATCAGCATAAAAATTGGGTTGAATGTCTGCCAATGTACAATTAAAAGCATTTTAGTTGACCAATTTAAATTCATTTGAAGGCATTCCCACTGCAAGCTCTGAAAGAATTAAAGTCTGCTGCAGATGCTCCTTTGGATGTAAACAGGAAAAGCATTTGTTTTCTTGTCTGATTTGTGAGAGGTTGTTTTACTTTGCTGGTACCATAAAACCCAACTAACCAGAATTATTAGAAGCTGATGGAACATTAGACTCTAGACAGTCCCTCCAATGAGTTATTCAGATGGAAGGTAATTGAAACCTGCCTAACTGTGCATGGAATTAAATCTTGCATCATAAAACTGGGGAAAACTCTTATTTTTATCTAGAATATCAACAAGAGTGGAGGAAGCCCTTGCCAGAAAGTAGTGCTTGGTCTCAGGAAGTGATTTTAATAGCTCACCTGCAAAAAAAAGTGAGAGGTGAAACACTAGATAGTGGTGCCATGAGCTACCAGCAATTGTCCTATAAAAGGGTATGCCAGTACTGATATTAAACAGAGAAAAACTCACTCAATTGCTTTCTAGCACACTGACGGCATGTAGTGTCCATAAAGGTGATGCAGAGATTCATGGGGAGAATTCCTTCAGGGAAATACATCCGAAATCACTGTTTTATAGCTTCCAAACCAGTGGAGAAAGTGATAAGCACGTACTGCTGCACAGTGGGGAAGCTGTGGGCCACACAGAAATCCTAATTCCGTAATTTGTCCCGTAGGTGGTTATGTCTAAATAACATTTATAGGTGTTGACATAGTTATTACATAAAGCAAGTGAAGTACCAGTAGAATTAATGTAAGTTACACAGAAATTCAGTTCTCAGAGAAGGGAAGAAACAGCACTGCTGTTGGTAATCGGTGACGGCTGAAACCACCGAGGTGGATCTTTTATAGATGAACGCTTTCCTGCTGTCAAGAGATTTTCTGAATGCTCTAGCTGGCATGTGATGCTTTGCCCACCTATGCTTTGAGTCAGATGATTTTTGAAATACCTAACAAGTTGAAATATAAGTAAATGACAACTCTGCATTTAAACTGACCAGCCTGAAGAAACACGTTGAAGCAAACAGTAGTTTACAAAGGCAACCTTTTTTCTTTGCTTTTAAGAAAAACGTATTCAACTGGATGAATTCAGTGAAAAGCAGATAGGCTCTTCTCTTTTTTTGTGCTCAAGTGGTGATCCTTTGATAAGAGTGATTGATAGCGTCTGGGTAAGTTTGCTTAATATTTGCTGTGGACAGTGCCTTGACTGAGGCTCAATCAATCACTTTGAACAGGAAATAAGGGCTAATGCACTAAAACAATATCAGTTATGCACTCAGTTAATCCATCACAATCCTCTTGTGTAGTGTTGGGAAGTCTTTTGACTTAAAATCAATCTTTAAGCTTCTTGTATTAAAAAAAAAAGAAAAAAGAAAAAAAGATTTTTTTTGTTCAACTGTAAAATATTAAATGTTCTGGAATCAAATTCATTACCAATACTTGTAGGCATGCAGGCTAGGAAATCTGAAATGAGCCACATTTGCCATATGAAAATCTGTGAGAGATTTTGTACGTAAAGTACATAAACGTTCTAAAGAAGCAGAAATGCTTGTTGAGGATTTCTGCATTTAGATTCAAGGTGCTGCTAAGTTACCTGGCCCAGAAGGATAAAGCTCTCGTTTATCACAAATACAGCATTACAACAAAAAAAAAAAAAAAAAAAAAAAAAAGAAATAAGAAAAAACACAACAGAAATGTCTCCATTTTAGAACCAGAATATGTATATCAGATCTGAATTATTTTCATAAATCATTTCACTCCTTAGGTATGGTTGCTCAATTTTTGAAAATGAACGCCAGGAATGTTTAAACCCTGATGATGAGCATCCACTGCAGGCAGGAAGCTACAGGTAAAAGTCACCTCAAGGACAGATATGCTTCTGCAAAATTGGTCCAAGTTACTTTTGTTAGCTACTGTGTTACTATCAACTTCCATAAGCAATAATATCATTAGTTCCTCTTTCTCCTCTTCTATAGAATTTCTATTGTAAAAAGGGAGCATTCAAAAATTTGTAATAACTTCCAAAGCAGAGACGTACATCAAGATCTCTGCAGCAGCGGGCAATCGGGTAACACTGGCCTATGAAGTAGCAGAAGGCATCTTCACATTCCTGGAACGTTACCATTTCTTTTAAAACTTCAGGGTATGTATGATCACTAAAGACTTCTCTGACCATACTACTGTCTACTTTCAAATTCACATGTCCATTAGTCATGACCGTGATGTAATTAATTCTGTAGTTCTCTTTCATTAATATATATTTCCCATAAGACTACCAACCTACTGCTATTCATCAATGGGAAACTCATATTTTCCTTGCTTTCTCATTAGATTTGTGTTTTGAAGGATGTTATATTGGAGAGTTTTGCAGTTAGTTTTCTTCAGTCACCTTAAAGTACTGTTAAGCCAGATAATTATTTTATGCTAGAGCAATAAGAGGTATTTGAGAATGATTTTTATTTTGGTTCTATTTACTTTTCTTCTGAATAACATTTTGTCAATAGCCTATTGACTTTATTGAGTTACATGTTCTAGGAGATAATCGGCAGTTGTGAATGGATTTGTGTATTCTGCGCAAGTTGATTGGCTAAGCAACATCAATGCACTTTGGAGCTCATGAACACTGACAGATTTGGAGGAGAAAACTGCAATGAAAATGAGAACTATTACATATCTTATGAGTCAAAGTGTCAAATCGGAAATACATTTTTAGTTATGCATAAGTAATTCTGAAAATACAAATATTAAATACTGAATGTACAGGAAATTAAATATTTTTATTAACTCACCGAATGCGCACAGGATGAAGATTAAAGACTTAATTTTTTCTTTTACCGCATCACTGCTGTTCTTGTCAATTTTATACCATAGCTTTATTGTTCAAACTTGACGTGCCACAGGACATGCATTCAATCTTGTCTTAGAGGAGACTTCTTTATGCCAGCAATCAAATGGTAGGCTTTATGTCAACTTACTTGTTTCTCTGCACCATGCACTACCCCTAGCTATGCCCATAACAATGATTTCTTTTGTGACACGGATGTCACTCTCTCCTCCAGGAGTTTGTCCAAGGCCAACAACTCACTTCAAATGGTTATTCTGAAAACCACCAGAATTCAAGTGCTTTGAAATACTATTACCGTAGGACAGAAATGTTGCACTGATTTATCTATGTGCAATTTCATCCACATCCTTGGCCTCTTTATATCTGAATAGAGTTCAGCCATGATCATGGATTTACAGCTGTGACCAGAAGAGAATTCACGTGATGGTAATTGGAAAAGGAGTCTTTCATTCTATCATGTAATTATCATCCCTACTATTATTTAACATCCTTGTAGAGTATTTGGTTAAGTTTCATTTTTATTCTATGATTACATCAGTAGTTTCATCCCTCTCTTCCTGCATACAGAAATGAAGCTGCAAAAAGTGTATTTACTCTATATGTCCTTCATCTGATATAGTAACACTGGCCTGAATGAAACATCAGACCTAAGAGCTCCAATGCTGAAAAGGACCATTGGTTAAAGAATTCCATTTTCAGCTCTGCCCAAGGGGAAAAAACTGCCTCAGTCTGACTGCTTTTGTTCTTAACATAATATCTAGCCAGTGTTTTTCCCCTATTACACATAATTTGGGCAGACAGGTAGCTTCAGAACAACCTCATTCAAGGTGGTGATGCGATTTGAGGAGTACAGAGAGAGCTGGAGTTTCATGTGATTTTGCTCAATAAACATTTAGTGGTTTTCAGCGCATTTAAAATAAATTAATGCAAAATAGTATTAAACATACATGTTTGCTTTATGGAATGTAATGAAATTATATATAATAACGCATAGCTTTTCAGTGCTGATAGAATTTCATTTTATAACATACTAAGAATGATGAGAGAAAAGATTGGGATGCCATTCATGGAATGCCAAGCAATGAATACTCACATGCAATGAATATAGTGGCACTCCTATTGTCAAGATGAAGCACTGTCTGAAAAAGCTTTTGCAAAATGTAGACTTTAATGCAACTTAATGAAATTTCAAAATCAATATTCTCAGTAGAGATTCTCAAAACAAGTTATTTTTACCTCTTGAAAGAAAGGATGAAAGAGCTTTTTAATTACAACACCTATATTGTTAGGTATGGATATAAAACACATGACTTTTCCCATATCAGTATAATAACTCCTTCGAGCCCCTTTCTCCCCATTCCCATATAGACATACATTATTCAGCATGTTAGAGACCATCTGGAACTTGCTCCTGAAATAGCTCAGGACTTGATGACCTTCCAGATATGCTGCAAAAACCATTTGTTTGACAAGGGTTTGGGGGAAGGTTGAGGGTGTGTTGTTCCTGAAAGGATTAAACAGGCTATTTTCCAGTTTTGATTAATGCCTGATTTAATTTACTATTTGCATGTGACTGTTTTTGATGCTAAAAGGTCAAGCGCTTTTACTGTTGAGCTTAATGAATGCTTGCGGTGTTTACTGCTTAAATATAAATATATACATGAACAGTCACTGGCACCAGGCCTGATTAATGCCCATTAAAGTCAATGAGAAGACTCTCATTGCTGAAGGTGATGGACTTTTTGTAGCACAGTACCTTTCCTCTTAAAAGTGAGCAATACTTGTACAGAGAAATTGCAACTGCACACCTGCAGCTCACTTTTAGGACAGCTAAGTGAAAGGCAGATTGAAGTCTAGGTAAATGCTGGTTTCTACCATGTGATAAACGATATACATAAATAATGCATATTCTGAAGATCCACAGCTTGCGTAAGCACCTGAGGAATAAAATCATAAGCACAGCCACATATAATTAACGATAGGCAACCACAAAATATTCATTCTACTCTTGCTTCAAATTTCCTCATAGCTCTCCATGGTTTAAGGACAGAGCTTAGAATCCATGTATATACCTTTTGGCAAGAACAAAGCTTTTGAAAATAGTATAAAGAACGATGAAAGATCAATGATGTAGTTAAAAAAAATAGTACATGGAGAAGAGGATATGGTTATAGTGCTGGAATGAGGTTAATGCTTTGGTTATTTATTAAAAAAATAATCAAAAAACCTTCAGCATTACATAGTTTTTAATTTACCTGGTGAGAGTTAAATAGTCCAGTCCCTCGTACTGCCATAAATAGGGTCAACAGACTGCTACCCCAGTAAACATCACTATAAGCAAAATGTGCATCTAGAGGGAGATATGGTAGAAATTTAGAAAGGGCTTTACTAAGATGATAATGAACCCACTTAGTAATGCACCCTAGAAACAGCTGATTTTCACTGCACTATGAAGGAATTACATATCTTTCAGCTTCCTGAAATAGTCATAATGAATTACTATGTATATGTTTAGAAGTCACAGACAGCTTATTCCTTCAGTATTCTCCTTGTTTTCAATCACAAAATATTAGCTGGATCCAGTTTGCTGAACAATCCACTGTATCAGATTCATCACATTTCCCTCAATTTTTTTCTTCCCCAAAAATCTTGTCGTTTCAGAAATTGAGTTCTATGAAGAGCTGAAAGGAAGATGACTTCTTCCCGTGATAGACTCCTGCATGAAATCCGAGGTAAGCTATAAAGTCACACACAAACTTAAGCCAGTGCAATTCCTCTAGGAAATAAATCTATCTTTAAGTAGTCCAGATCTAGAAATGTTCTCAGCTTTACAGGAAAACATATTACACTGCTCTGTAAATCTCACACGATCAAAAATCTGATTTTTCTGAAGAGCGATGTGACAGACTTGATTTCTGCCATCCAAGCAGGGTACAATGAACACAAGTTTGATGCAGCCATAATTTAATTAAGAAAGAAGCTACTTTTTGCTAAGGACTGTGCACAAATCTCTGCAGGTCAGTCTGCTGTCATATCTTTCAATTTAGGGCACAGAATCCTTTGTCTTTCCTGTCTACATGAAAATCGAGTATGTGGACCAAAGACGATCTTCAAATTCTATGATGCAAATAGACACATTAATAATAGCCTTCTATATTCAAGTGAACTGCCTGAAACGGAGAGGCACCTGCCTGCTGATAGGCAGCAGTGATTGAATTCTTTATTTTGCTTTGCTTGCATCCCCAGCTTCTGCTTTGTCTACTGAACTGTCTTTAACCCAACCCCTGAGTTCCCTCACTTCTGCCCTTCCAATTCTCTCACCCATCTCTCCAGATACAAGGGATGAGCAGCTGATGGGGCCCAGATCCCTGCTGGAGCCATCCACAACAGCTGCCAACGATACTTCAGACTTGTGAATCGCAGATATAAATTCCACATATACTCACATACAAAAAGACACACTTCCTGAGTTCAAAATGTATATTTTCTGCAGAGCTGGTTTTGTGGGCTTTTTTTTCTTTTTAGGATAAAAAAAATATATATATATTTTAATGCTTACTAACATAGCAAACTCCAATGCTTCCAAATTTTGGTGCCAGAGACACATCTCAAACAACTTGTATGCGTAGGTACTGATTTTAAAACCAAAATTCAACCAAAAGACTCCCCTAAATGTACTTTCAGTTCCACCAATAGGCAAGGTACATTGAATGCAACAAGCTCACTAGTCACGGCTCTGAGTTAGCTCAGGGAAAAACATCTTACAGCACTGGCCACATTTCAAAATTGAACTCAATAAAAAGTATGCCCCCTAAAACTTCATCTCAGTCAAAAAACATTCCTTACAGTTTGCTGCGCTGAACTCCGACCACTGAGTCAGTACAATTTAAACACTATGGACTTAGCAAGAAAATAATGAGATTTGTTTTTTTTTTTCCTCATAGAGCTCAGTGAAAAGCCATCAGAGGGCAGAATGTGAGGGTGGCAGTGACTTTAGGCACCGCCGGCATGACGCTGGCAGCAGTTCTCTGTCAGAGTCCTTGGGGCTGAGAAATGATAAGAGGCTGCACAGTCCTGTGGGGTTAAGCAGCTTGACAAGGTGAGCCGAGTGCAGGAAAGGAGCTGTTAAAATCCTTGAATCAATTCTCTGGAAATATGGGAAAGTTCATCACACAAGCCATGCCAAGCCTCTTTTTTTTTTTTTTCTTCTTCCTTTTTTACTGTAAAGATGAGAGTCCTAGCAAATAGGAAGGCTATGAGAATGCAGCTTTTATTTTAACATAACTCAAAAGCATTCGACATTACAAATGGCTCTCAGTTAGCTCCCATGAGAAGTCCAACTATATAAGGGTATTAATACAGTCAGAGAGGGAGGAAATATATGCACTGCGTGATCCTGAGTTTGCCACGAACGGGAAGATTCTGTACCTGATTTAGACTTTATAGAAGTAGGATTATCCACTGTCGCTACAGATGCGATGATAAATGCGTCGCATCATTACAGAATAGGCACGAAGGTGAAGAATACTAAGAATTTGAGTATATCCAAACTATGTGAAAATGAGCTTGGTGGCATTCACTTCAACATGTCAAGGCAATTCCAGATATGTGGGAAAAGATTCAAAAACATAAAGGATTTCTGGCACATCACATTGACTGCTCTGACTTTGACAGATGCCATTCTTTTGACAGTAGCAGAGCTGTTTTGGGTGAAAGCAGAATTCTAAATAACAAGAGAGGAGCCTGGAGAAGACAGTGGACTTGAGCTCTTAATTTAGTTTTACAACTTTTTTTTTTTTAACCAGTCCTTCACATAACTCAGCCCTCTGAAATTCTACAAAATGAAATACGTGGAGTTCCTTCTATCTAACAGAAGATACCTACTTCGGTTTCTAAAAAGGCCGATGCAGAATTAACTCCAAAGAACAGGAAAGTTCTCTTCTGCTAGAGCTGGTACTGTAAATAAAGAGTTCTATACTTGCAAAGCCAATAAAGGTGGCCTTCCTTTAACAATTGCTCACAGTTGTTTATCACAAATGAATGCAGATTGTACCATCTTATTTTTCATTGAAGTTAGTAAGGTAGATACCGGCAGTTTTTGGTGGGTCTCTTTTGTTTGTTTTGGAAGTTTTAATTGTGAACAACAGTTTTCAACTGAGCAGCAAACTTATGTAAAGATCATATTTTTGGAAATTCAGATGTTCAAATAGCATGATATTTCACATGATTAGCCCAACGCTGTTGTTACAACTCAATTCTTTTGTATCTTACTCGTTCCTGAGTTAGTTAAGTACACAGCATCATCTCATGACGCCATATTCCATAACATACCTACTTTCATGTACTGTAAAAATGCAATAAAGCACAAAACTGCGGGGCAGAATCAGAGCAAGAATCACAGTGGTAGGACTGCTGAATTAAGGGGGGAAAAAAATGAAAACGTATTGAGGTTTTTATTTTCTCCTAGAAAAGAAGAAGAAAAATCCCATTTTCCGACTCACCTTTTGCATGAGCTTTATGATTTCCCAATCAGCATCACCACACAAATTTTTAGTCAAGGACTAAAAATACTGTTCTTGCAGACTATTAACTGCATCAACTCTGGAGTGATGACTTCCAAATTAAAGGTCATGACAGTTATGAATGAGGTTATGAGCTTTTTTACCCTACTACTTGGACTTATGTCTTCAACAGAAGTGGAAATTTAAACCAGAAATAGGATTGCAACATGACAAATGAAGGAAACTCTAAACTACAGAAAGCAGGGCTAAGAGGAGGTCATCCGTAAGGCAATGCAATGAATCTGTGATGTTGATGTTTTGACAAGCGAATAGATCACTCGGG
Organism: Alectoris magna; assembly: GCA_030625065.1. Classification (NCBI taxonomy): domain Eukaryota; kingdom Metazoa; phylum Chordata; class Aves; order Galliformes; family Phasianidae; genus Alectoris; species Alectoris magna. The sequence continues at coordinate 3,211,136 of CM060575.1, read as the reverse complement.
TCCAATGCCTGACGCAAACAATGCAGCATTTTCTGCAAAGCTTTATCTTAAGAAAACAACAACAAACCTTCCTTCACAGAATTTAGATTGGATGACTGACCAAGTATTTTTAACCAATATAATTGACCTTGCTTTTCCCCTACAAGTTGAATTATTCTCTCACTTTTCTGATCTTTCTTGATTCTTTCCTTGCCTTTCTTCTCCACAAACTGGACATCAGTGTTTCTTTCCCTACCCTTCATTCTTTATGTATAAAGGTTGGCTGTGAGCTTTATTGGCTTCCAAGTAATGCAGAATGAAGTAGGACTTCGTCATCATATCAAGAAATCAATGATACACTGAAGAACTTTTTAATTAGACCACTGCAGTCCTGAACTAAACCTGAGATACAAAGATTAAATGCTTGCTTACAGCATTTCCAACGTGTGGTTCACCATTGTAAATAGAAGATTATTGAATCAACTGCTGAGTTATGAAAACTGATGAAGTCTTGCTGAGTGCAGAAATTTACTTTAGCACAACAAAACAATGAAGTTTTATGACCCAATTCCTTTGAACTGAACTACTTTAATTAAGGACTACTATGATAAGAAAGAACTTGAAGAGCTATCTGGTAGGAAGACAGATTTGCATTTAAATGTTGACATATGAAGCCAGCATTTTCAAGGATATTACTGTACTTCAGTATTATACTGTCAAAGCTATTAACTCCTCCTAACACATATCCAGAGATCTACATGCAAAGTTCTCATCAGTCCATGGCTTAGGAACATGTGAAAGCCAACATTGCTTAGACATCTGTTTTATCTGAGTGACTTCCTGATGTTTTCCCTCTCCGCTGAAGTTTAGACATAAAAATTAACATAAACAATTGCTTTAAGTTTTATATCCACATTTTCTGTAGCTGGCACAAGTCCCTTGATCTCAGTGAAGACACTGCTATACAACTAGAAAATCTGGCCTTCCGAGTCCATTATGTTTAAAATTTCACAAGACAATCTTTCAAAATGGTCATCTTTACATTCACTTTAAGAATAAAAATGCATGGGGAACAGGCTAAGGGGAAAAAAAATGTGCTTAAATGATAGTAGTGCAATAATGGTAATAATCCTATTGAAGCACTATAGAATGACGTAGCATATTCATCAAAATATATATGCAGATGTATGAACAGCAAATATTTGTGAGTGTACTCATGTTCAAGCATATTTGCAGTCTTCTATATAATCTCTTAACATTTGAAACAAGTGGAACTATGTATGCTTGTATTTAACAATACCGTAGTTCAGCTGCCAAAATTATACCATCTGTGCAGAACTAAAAATATTTCTCCTCAAATTACTGTGTGATAGATAGTCAAGAGAACACTCTGGGCTTACTTCTTTTTAAAAGGCATCTGGACTATAGTAGGAGTTTTAAAACTCCACTTGGCTTCTCCCCCTATTGCTAGGGATCTAAATTCCTTCACAGAGCTCACACTTCTGCCAGTCCCTCCGGGCAACCCTAGCAGAAGTGGGGGCTGTCAGGACACAAACTGTGCCATTGCTCTTCTCACTCTATCAGTCATTATCAGTCAAGAAAAAAGTGAGCATAGGCACTGAGATACAGTGCATGGCTAGGAGAAAGTCAAAGACAAACTTTGTTCTATGGGTAAAGGCGTGGGAAGCAGCGGCAGAAGTCAGGAAGTGCATGGGGTCTTATTTTTGAATGCTGGACAGGGTAAGCAGCAGCAATGAGTGCAAGAGATGCATGTATGTAACAAGACTCGTGCTTAGCCGTGCATAAGTTTCTGTTTCAAAACGTTAACGCCGGCCTTTAAGTTGTATGTGAAGCACCAACCAAACTGTTTTCTTAAAGAATCTCAGATCTAAAATATTTTACTGTGAGACTGAACATGCATAGTTACAGTTGACTGTGACTGTGCACATGTAAATACCAGCATGCACTCAGGAGTTAGGGAAATTCTGTTGCATACCAATAACCCAAGACATGAAAATGTATGCTCCTTCTTCAGTGATCCAAAGGTAAGCAGATCAAGGATCCGACTACAGGTTTCCTCAATTAAAAATTCAAATCAGAATGCATAAACTAGTTTATCATAATAATTACATGAATTCCAACGAAGAATTACACGGTAATTACAAGGAGCACTATTAGCAAGTTCAAAATACAATTTCAGTTAAATCTACTATCGTAAAACACAGCAACAGGCAGGTGCATCCAAACATCAACAAGTGGTAGGGAAATTACAGACTCTTGCCACTGGGAAAAAATGACATTAACTCACTTCTCTGTGTTTTATGATATGTCAGTCAACAAGAAAGTCACAGTTTATATGCCTTACAGGTTAAAGTGTTCTTGAAGAATGGATGTAGTAAACAATTTGGGAAACAATTTACAATGCAAAAACTGCAGAACCAGAGAAGTCTGTGTGCACTCGTCACTAACAAAAAAAATAGGTTTATGCCTACATACAGCTTTGCTTTTCATTTTTCAGTATGTGCACCAGGTGCCTTGGAGAACAATACGAGAGATGTTCTGGTTTTAAATACGTAACCTAGTTTAAGAAAATTTTATGTCTTATTTTTAATAAAAAAGTAACAGAAAATCAAAAGAAATAGAGCACACTTTAGATTTAGCTCTCTGTGATTGAAAAATTAGCAGTCTGCAGCCAAAAAAGCATGATTACATGTTGTGAAAACTGTCTTTGAAAAATTTAGCATCACTGGAAATATTTAAGTTGGAGAAGCTGCAATTTCGGGGACATCATTTTGTTTGTTCTGTACCACGTGCTAAAAACAAAATATGTAGAACTGAAATACACAGAAAAACATATATTCCACGCGCTCAGTTCATTTTGATGCAACACTGAGGAGCATCTGGGCAATTCAGACTCCACAAATTTTCAACTGTATGTAAATAAAGAATTATACATTAGATATCTGTCAGTAAAACTAATTCAACTCCTGGTGCGTCCCTCCTCTAAAACACTGCATTGATGTGACCAGAATCTATGTTCAGTTGCTTGAATATTTGGTGTTACCTTTTCCCTTAAAGCACTCAACAAATTCTTCTGAAACTTCCTTTAGTTTTCATCTAGACAGACTTAGTGTACCGCCTGGTTTACCAAGATTTCATTCAATGTCCTTAGAAATTCAATTTAAACCACACTGCCCCCTGATGCAACCACAATTACTGAATCAGTTCTTCAGAACAGAATAAATAAAGTGAAGTTTCCCAGAAAGATATCCAATCTGGGAACGCTTTCTTTTTTCTATAGGAAACAGCCTGTTCAATATTCTAAAGCTGCATTTGTAATTAACCTTTTTTCAATCCTAACATTTTTCAGACGTCTGATTCCAACACAGTTTTTTCACAAAGGCCTAAGACTGCCCCAGTGCTACAACAGTGAGGTCCAACTCCAGTATCTGCTGGGACAGCAGGAGTCAGGCTGCAATATGAAGGAAGCTTTGGGAGAGGACTGGGTACACTGAAATACGTTTTCCCAAATCCTGGGTCTCCTCTTGCTTCCTTTGTGCATATGTTTTTGAGTACAAGTAAACCAAAGGCTTACCAACATCTCACCAAAGCATATTGAAGAAGAGTGCTTCTACACCACCAAACCTATGAAATCTGGTGCTTTCCATTTTAGCAATTAACACCCAATTTAAAAATCAGACTCCATACCAGCATAGTAGTGAAAAACTCAAGAGCATTATTTCACTGAGTCACCTGAATTTGAAGGAGTGGACAACTACTTCAGTTCACTCAGCTCTGTAATACTAAGCAAGCTTCACATCTTTGTAAGAGCATATTTTATAAAACCGAATTCCCATACCCATGATAGAAGCCCTCGAAATCTGAATAATGTATTTCTAATTCAGGTTCACTGTTTTTTAAACTTTTCTTGGTCTTTTCACTTTTTTTTTTTTTTTTTTTTTTCCAGTAATACTGCAGAAAACAGAAAACTGTGCCATCAGAAACAAGCTGAAGGGAACACACTGCCTTCTAGTTTTCAGATATATTAAGAAACGGAATAAAATATGTAGTGTTGTATACATGCTCATCAAAAAGATGCAGGAGGATCTGTTTTTGTCTTGACCTCAGCCCTCTCTAAAGGCAAAGGAAAATATGTGCTCTTTTAATGGCGGATATACATTACTCAAGGACCTCCATCAGTCTTATAAAACAAGTAACATTGCACTCATTCCTGTTATTAAAAGAGAGCAGGGACAGCTATCTACTACCGCTACTTTCCTTATGAGAACAACTAAGGCTTTGTGGCCTGTAGCCAGTGTGCTTCTTTTCTCTATCCTTTCTGTTAACAAACAGCTCCTACCTATTTACATCTAACAGATAGCTCATATGGATTCCTTTTTTTTTTGTTTCCCTTTCTCCTTCCCATTCTTCTTCCCTTCCTTTTTTTTCCTTTCCCTTTTTCACCTTTTCCTGTTCCTTCCATAAGACCACATATACGCATGCATACCTGTAAACTTGTGTACCTTTGACTTGAAAATTGCATAATGATGAAATTTAATTCCTCTTGGCACACACTGCTAGAAAAACATAATTCTCGTGCTTCAGAGAAAGGACAAAATTGGAGCAATCTTGGTGCTGCTCCCAAAGTAATAACGACTCTGGAAACATACCACATAAGTATTCACACCTCTTCCCCAGAGTTCTAACTTAAGCCAAACCTAAGCACTTAGCACAGAATAGGAAGTCTATAGAGGCTTTCTTTCACTGTTTGTCATGATCACATACATACATGCACCCTCTCTGATGCTCTCATCCATGCAAAAAATTGCTATAGGTGGTAGGTTACCTCTTCCTATCTGAAAACTGAGGTATACTGCCAAGGAAACCCCTTGAGAAGCATACAAACAGAGCAGCTTCCCCTGGTGGTTCAGCAGAGGGACCTGGAGCAGCAGAACAGCACCCTGCGCAGAGCCCAGGAATTCAGTCACTCACATGATTCACGCCTAACTGCTCTGGCATTTGTTTCATTTATCAGCAATCCAACATACCCAACGCCTTATTCAATACAAGTCACAAATGAGTTTTCATTGAGCTACATTAATTTTTTCCAGACATGGAGAAGACCACTGTTCTATGGAAGAGTAACATCATCTATTCTATTTTATCACTAAATCGTATATCTTCACCACCCTGTTTCATTCTTCAGTGTATGTCATAAACAATGATAATTTCAAAGGTTTTCCCACAATACATCACTGAAATTAAATTATATCTCTCGCCTTTCATTTCCTGAGGTTTAAGCAGAGTTATTATTTTTTCCATATTTTCAGTCCTTTACACCAAGGTGTTTCAATATGGGCATCTCAAGGTGTTTTTCATTCATTTAAAATTATGTTTACATGCAGAACTGCTTTGCCTTTACACTGAAGCCCTTCACAGTGCTACAGTGATTAAAAAACAAGTGAAAAATAGAGCCTATTGAAAACAAGCCTGTGGATTTTATCACACGTAGAATCTAAGCTGCAAAACAGCAGATTTTTGTATTCACAAAGCATACTGAACAATGAAGTTGAGATTTCTCAGTTTTTCTCACAGTTTTGACTTTGATTTGCAGAGTAATAAGAACGTGCACTGGGACGTTAATTTACTGACCTAAATCTGCTGATACTTGTCTGCTATTTTGAGTGCTTTCACTCATGGCAACATGTACTTTAAACTGACATATCACAAAGGAGAATAAAAGATTATTCTGAAACGCTGTTATTTATAACAAACATAAACCTGTAATTAAACTGAACGAAGTTAGACAAATATGAAGTTACGTGAGCCTGGTAAAAGGAAAAGGAGAGTGACAAAATAGGGAGAGGAGAGAAAAATACACACAAAGTATTACACATGGACGTATTCCATGCTTCAAGAACACAACTGTATTCATTTGCAGTCAGTGTTATCTCACACTTAGAGAAATTAGAGACAAATTTTAAGGAATTTAGATTACAGATTATTGCTGATGCTAAGTAAGTTGAACCTGATATAGAATACCAAAAAACATGAAGTATTTATGCTGATGTCTGTTTATTTCTTTGGTTTTATGCTGCATAGTATATCGGTTCCTTAATAAGCCATATAAAATAACAGCAGATACAATGAAATTTATGGGGTGGGTTTTTTTAGACAATTTGTGTATATTGAGATAAGAAATGTAAATTCTGTACATTTGCCTGTTTGGTTAAAAAACAAATATGAAAACATGTTAAAAATCTTTCTGTCCACTCACTCTGTTTGAGAGCAATTTAGAAGTTCCAATGAGAAGCAATTTTCATGAGGCAAGGGGAAGTAGCGTTTATCTGCAATATTATAAACCACGATCACTTTAAATCCCATATGTCCACATTCATTAAACCACTGAGAAGAGAAATCACGCTGCTAAAATATTAGGTAGTTCTTTTAGAGCAATATCATTACCTGGTCATTTTGAAATAAACTTATTTTTCAAAGTGAGATGGAAAGAAACGTCTATTACCTTGACTTGCATACAGTAGCTTGGATAAGTCAGTTCAATCTGTTCTATGCACACCAAGAGTGGGAAAGGGTAACAAGTACACTCTGATGAGACTATTGATTATGGTGGAAATACTAAATTAAATAGCTGCAATCCTGAGCTGGAGGATTTACTTGTTTACTGAAGTCCCAGAGAGTCACTGGGACATTCTTCTGCCCCAACCATTCTGTCCTAAGCAATTCAATTTCATTTTCCAGTGCTTTTCCAAACATTCTCAGATGTCTGCTTTTCTTCCTGCCATTAACTTGATAAGAGTTAGCTGATGCAGCTCAGTTGCTACTGTACTGTTCCTGGCATTCATTTAAAATAATGCCCACAGCTGCTGTAGTTCAATCAGCAGTTACATTTAAATCCAAATTGCAGAATCATAGACTCATTTGGGTTTGAAGGGACCTTTAAAGATCATCTAGTTCTAGCCTCCCTGCATAGAAAAGTACTATTTCCTATCTCTGAGCAGAAAGTACTGTTGCTGCTGAAATTTATATTTATACTACACTTTAACACATCATACTGACAGTACTGCGACAGTGCAACACAGCACTGGTTTTGTACTCCATTTTAGAAAAATGACTCTGAGACATCTGATACCTCATTATAGCCTCATCGAGAACTGAAAGACATACTGTACAAAAATCCTAAGCAGCCTTCTAAGCATGGAGCTTGTTGAAACATAGAAATACCTGAAAGAGCTCTGAAATGGGCCTTATGCAGTCCCATATTCCCTTCACAGAGAGTTAACTCGAGAAATTTTTTCCACATTATCCATCCTTCAGGAAGATTGCAAATGAGGAGAAACACAGTCAAGTGTTTGCGCTCTGACGAGCAAAGACATACACGTAAATTTAAAATAAATACACATTTTAGTCTACTTGCTGTTAAATTCTAATGCTCGAAGTTACAGAACATCTCAAGATGGAAGAGACGCACGGTGACCATCCAAACTGGCTTCTCCTTATTGGCTTTTTTTTTGTTTCCCATGGAATCATTTTGTTACAGCCAAAATGCATGCAAATATCAGGCGACATTCACAGAGCTCTGCATGAATGCAGAATTGGCACTCAAAAAATGACATGCACGATTATAGTAGCAATCTAGGAGCACATGCATCTACCCACAGAGACAACTTATCTTACCCTGCCTAAGCCAGATAGATGAAACTGCTCTAATATTCAAGTTATCTGCCACGTCAGTACAAAATTACACTGTTTTAAACATACCAAAGGAAGGTGAGGCTGAACAGCCTAGAAAATAAATCCATTATATGTACACGTTTATTTACAATCTCTGGGAGATTCTAAGCCTGAGCAACTAAAACAACAATAAATAAAAGGAAGCACTCAGAAAGCTGTCGTTATGACCTACTACAAACATCAACTTCACAGGAAGAATTTAGAGTTACCCACTCCTCGTACTCACTTCAGGAAATTGAAACTCTTTGAAAACTCATCTTCCACAATGGGATAAATCAACGCGGGGCATTTAAAGGAGAAAAGAGAAAAATAAGACTGAATGTGATCTAAGTGTACAAAAAGGAATGATAAAGGATTGGCCTGTTGCTCTTTACGCTTCCATTTGGTGCAGCCATCAAAATCTGAACGACCGTTTTGTAACAAGAAACATTAATTGTTAATTAATTGTTAACCTGACATGGGGTTGGGCACTGGGTTTAATTACACCCAGGATTTAAGTCCTGATTCTGCAGCATTTGTATTAAAGACTATACACCACTGTTTTTGTTGTTGCTTTTTATTTTAAATTAAACTATCAACCTTCTCTTTAATGAATACCTAGAGAATATGATTTCATAGAAAAGAAGCTAGGATTTCCTTTTCTTCATAGGTATTTTAAAGTACTCTTTAAAAGTGATCTACCAGTATTGTAGAAAGGGCACCTCTATGTAAGTGCATCAAATTGGCTGATGACACATTTATTGATAAGATGGATGTAGATAATGTCTGTGCGTTCAATAATCTGTGTTGGCTATTATTGCATCTGTAGCACGGAATCGTGGTTAGAAGAATAGATTCAGTCCATGATTGTTTAATAGCAGATGAAAATTACATAGCTGAAGGCAAAAATCACAAAGCAGACATGACAAAATGAGACTCCCTTCTTAACATGCATTTAGAAATTAATTTTCTGGAAGAGTACATTGGCAGCAGCCATTTACTGTATCTGTTCATTTGGGAGCACATTGAGAAGCAGCTTCTCAATCTGAAGGATCAAATTTGACACAATTCATCAGACAATAACAGCGAAATCAAAAAGACAGTAACTGGAAAATGTAATCCTCCCCTGAAATTTCCTTCAGCTCACCATCTGCTTCCATTCTATTACATCCCACTGGGGACTTGCTGCCTTGCAGCATGTCCTCTGGGTAGGCTTGCCACAAATGTACACACAATCCCTGCAGCATAAGGAGAATCATGATGTGCTGAGGCTTTATCAGTGCCTGCAGTGGAGAGATCTGGGCCAGCCACACTCTCACACCAACCCCTCATGAGGATATGGAGAGGAAATACAATGGGAGAATCTCCTGGGTGAAACAGGGAAAGGGAGGTAGCTCAGCAGTTACCACCTGCAGCAAGACAGGCTTGATGCTGCCCAGTTGTTAGTGGCTGCTACTCTTGGGATAACGGTTACCAAAGATCTACATTGAGAACAGCCTGCAATGGTTCTTCTCTGCTTCGTGTTCACTGCACATAGGGGATGTGCACTAAGCAGCATTTCTAATGCTCTGCCCATCACAGCAGCTTCAAAGCCTCAATATTGTAACGTTAGTGACACACTTTGGGTTCCACATTAGGAGAAACTTTTCTCACACAACAAATAAAAATGCTTCTCAGAAGTGCTAAAGAGCTTAAAAGGAGCTCACTTAAATGTTCCCAGGTTTTGTTCCTCATTTTGCCAAGTTCTGTTAAGTTTCAATTATTATTTCCTTGATCTCTCATGGTCAGTTCAAAATACATGGACAAATTTCCAGCCAAGAGAGAGAAAAGAATTAGCATTTCTATTCACATTTCAAGAGCCATTACGTGTTGAGTTCATGTGCTCTCTTACAACAATGCCAGAACATCCAAATGCTGAACTGCTCGCACCTGATTTTTACAGAAGGTCGTGTTGATCTTTCACAATGAAAAGTTCATACGTATCTACTTAGCAAAAATGAGTAATACTGAAAAAGAAAACAAAGCATACATAATGACTTACTGTTGATTTACTGAATTTTTGTTGTCTCAGACAGGTAAACTAAACCAGAGGACAAATTGTTCTCCGCAACAGCTGGCAAAGATCATAATATGTAAGAACAGGACGCTCCTGAAAGCTTAAAAGCCCTTCTGATCACCTCTACCTCAATTTCACTTCAGTTGAAGCCTGGAAGCCTCACGGGACTTTGGGCAAAATGGAGGCCTGTGACAATGCACAGTTTGGACAGATTTGGTTTGAACATCATTCCCTTTTTTTTTTTTCTTAAATCTACTCTAATATCTGTCTTTGATTTCTTACCAAGTGATTAACATACACCCACTGCGCCTTTTAGTTTCTGATATAACTGAGCCTTTCAAACCACTGCAATCCAAACTTCATAACAGAAGTGAAAAATAAAAGCAGACTGCTTTAAATATATTTTTTTTCTTTTTTCTGTTTATCTTTTTTTTTCTGATCAAATCATTACCCTTCTAGATTTATGCAAAGCATAATCATATTGAATTAAATAAGAAATTATTCATTTTTTTATTCTGCAGATTTTCAGGACATACATTATTTTCTTCCAAAATCTTTACAAGCTAAGATACTTTACTGAGGGATTTAAAAAATAGCACCCTCGTGAAGACAGCTCCTATCATCTACATCCAGAAGCATTTGTTTTACCCTTTTATGAGGGTGACTTTTTTTTTTTTATCATCACCCAGAATCCACCATGTTGGTTTTCCCTACCCTTCTTTGCAAACGAGTGACTTGGCCCACAGCACCATTCACTGAGAGATATGGTAAAGACAAGGACCAAATGCTTGCTGTTGTTTCCTAAGGTACCATGGAACATCATCCCAAAAACATGCTGACTCCAAGGGTAGGAACGGGGAGATACCTGAGATATCTGGAATGCAAACTGTGCTTTGGCACAGGCAGTCAAATTTTAGGGTCATGGAAAGCTGACTCTACAAGGAGTGCAGGTTTATGTCACAGATCCCTCATGACTCCTTACAACACGGGTATGAATATACCTTTGCAAATATACCACCTGAGGACAGAAAGATTGCCACATTTGTTATAGCAATACATGCTGTCTGGTGCTTGAAATTTAATCACTCGTAACATTGTTTACAACCCATTTTAGTAACAGATTTCTGTGACCACATCATTAGTTTATGTAAATCTCTATTTTAATGAGCCCCACCTTTCCCAAAAAGGTCAGAAATGTAGCTGACAGATACTACACATTTTTACTTTGTATTTGCTAAGTACCTTGTACAGACTGAGTTTACATTAAAGACTACAAGGCTATTCAAAACATTCGATAATTACTGAGTACGGTGCCATTCTCTGGTCACACTTTTCAGATGCATCAGCAGACATCCCCACCATGGCTGCCAACAACTCGCTTTTAATAAGCTGCTTATGCCAGTCACCAGAAAGGTCCCTGAGATCTCAGAGCTCAAAAACTCTGATGATATCCTAACGGTATTTATAGCTTAGTAGATGGTAGATGACCTAGTCAGATCAGTGAATGGTATCAACGGCCACTGTCCCAGAAGGAACCCTATTACTATGTCTTTCATGCCTGCAATAATGAAAAATAAAGCCCATCAAGCTCACTCCTTTTCCCCCTTAAAGTTCACCTTTGTCATAAAGCCTTGTTCCCTCCCTTGAGTTAATAAAGCTCAGATTGTTGATGTGTTATGGCTGTAGCCACTTCTTATTGTCATCTCTTGTTTTATATTGAGGTCATGAGCTTTGTCAAGCAAGAACAGGGTTTGGTTTGATATGGCAGCTACCATATACACTTAATGCAGTCCCAGGGCTCCTAGCAACCTTCACTAATAATGGAAGTAACAGCGTGTATGTGATACACATAACAATGTGTTTGAATTACCAGAAGTACTGCAATTCTCTAATAATTTCCATAGTTTGAAAATCAGCAAGTCAAGCAATTATTTTTATATATAAATTGGGTGCATTATTTTCTAATAACCCTCACAACGCATTTCTTGGTTAAACAAAGAGATAAATTCAACTCCAACTAAGCATGAGATTCTGTAATGTCTTCATTATGAGGTTACATACTGGGGTTGCTCATTAGAGTAAATAAGTAGACAATAAATAAAAAAAAAAAAATAAGACAAATGTTCAAGACATCAATGTAAGCTCAGTAGAGCTCCCAGTTTTCCTTTGATAATCACCCTCAGGAACCTCTCTGATTTCTGAACATGAGGAGAGCACTATTCCCTTTTGTCAGCAATGCTGTGGCTGCAATAGGGCAGGTATCCCCAGATCAGCAGTCAGGCTTTGTTATTCCACTGATGGTGGGCCCAGCTCAGTTTTGATTCATGGTTTTAATGAAGACTACCTCGTGGATCATACAGTGACATCCTACTGTTCTGTTTTTGTATTAAAAATAAATAAATGAGGTTACACTTAATTGTTTATAGACTACAGACAGAGAAGCTGGTATAGAATACACCTTTTCCTTTACCTGCAGCCTCTCCCCCAGGTAAGCGAGCTGGGCTTGCCCTTTATTTCTCAGAGTTAATTAACAGTATTTCTAGGAGATAGATATCTATCTATATATATACACACACATGTGTTGCTGTACATTAGAAAGCATAAAAAATATTTATTTTCTTATCCGTTCTGCTGGGAAAGAAAAAAAAAAACATGAGGAAAATATATACAGGGTATTTAAGGGTTCATTTTCCCTCCGAATTCTCTCATTTTGATGATATTCATCATTAACCATAGGGTAGGCTTCCATTTCTTTTTCTTGTAGTGCAGAGAGCTTCTCATCAGCAGTGTTTGCACTTCTACAGATTTCAGTCCTCCCACTGGTGGCAGGTCTGTGTACTGTTAGATTCAATGAGAAAATTTAAACCACAGAAATATGCACATAAATATGCATTTCTTTAGGTTGTTTTCATTTCCTCTGCACTCCAAAAAAAGACAGAACACTACAGTCAGTGGATTAAAGAACAGTCAGGGCAAGAAGGATGGAGAGATATCAGATATCGCTCACTAAGCCACTGCAGTGACCTTGGTTCTTGCAGAGGAAAGGATTCAAGGCATGTTACTGCTTCATTTCACTTCTTTGCAACCTCTGGGGCACATAATGACCAGTTGTATAACTGGCGTGAAGCCTATATGGTGCTCTGGTGCTGATGGCATTTTGCTTTCTCTTTTAAAAGAATTGTATAGAGAAACCACCTTGTTAGAAATTAAGGTCTCTAATAGCTTTAGTAGGCTTTCTTTTTTATTGAAATGCCAACTAAGTGACACCAAATCCCTCTCTTTTTCTTAACTTGCAGCTATTTTTTTCTAAATCTTTGCAGATCAGGAAGATTGCAGAAATCATTCTCTCATTGCTCTACCAGAAATAAGCATCTGCTGACTAGTTAAACAAGATGGATCTTTCAGACTGCATGCTTCAAAAGATAAAGAATTCAGCATTAAAATTACATTTATCATCCTTTGTGTAACACTGCACATCACAGCAACCCTGGAAGTCATTCTCACTCATGAGCACTCCGAACATTTAACTTATTTGTTCACAAGTATGATGATTTCTACATACTGCTTCAACAAGTGATGATGTAAAGCGGGCAGAAGAAGATTAATTAGAAATTCAGGGCAAAATTAAGCACCACTTTTCAAAAAGTGAAATGCTCCCTGTCTTGTTTTTGCAGGAATATCAACAGGCTTCTGTTGCTCTGCCTACTACTCCTTGCAGTGCAATGTTCACTTGTTACAATTGCAGACTGTCCTTTCAGGTGTACACCTGGACCAATAAGTTACGTTTTGTTCCATGAAGTACCCATCTCCATGAGAGAAGCCAGCAGTATAGGTTTTCATTGGTTTCATGGACACCGAATACAGTGACTACCTCAGTGTTCTTGGGTGAACATCACATGTGAACATCATCATGACATCACATGTAATGGAACTCAAGGACATAAGATTTCCACACACTACTGAGGAATGCAATGGAAATTCTTCACGGTATAAAGAACAACAGCATAATTTTGAAATAAAATTGAGCCCAGTCTTATACGGAGACGTGGCAGGAGAAGGATCAGAATCATTCTGGGAATCTTCCCTGATTACCAAGTATGGGCTCTTCTACAGGAAATAATTTTCTGCTATAGGAAGACCTCAGGCACTCCCAGGGGATTGAGAAGGGCACTGAGTATGTATGAGCTGCTTGATAGCTTTGATCAGGGTAAAGCAAAAATACCTAAGAGAAGATAAAACAGTAGGACAACACTAGATGTGTACGTTTCTATACACCTACATATTTTGGACCTACCCGATACCCAATATAAAAATCACAGCTGAATGGTACAAACAAATTAAGATAGATTATGAAACCAGAATCTATCGTACTGTGAAACTTTTTAATCTTTCAGAAATATAACAATGAATTCGTGTTATGAAGTTTCTCTGTTATTAATCCTTTTATCATACAGACCCCTCTGCCAGAATTTAGACACCTATAACTCAATAAGAATGTACAAATGCTTGACATTAACCACATTCTGAAGTGCAAAGAAAGTCACTGTCGATGGCTCTGGGCTCTCGTACTCTATAGTATTACGTATGATTCAGAAGACACTTCTTCCCTTACAAAACACTAACACAAGAACACTTACATGTGCTTTTCCGATACCAGCATGCCCAGTTGCCTACTGGCAGCTGCATAAAAAATGACTTGGGATGAAAGAGCTGCATCGAAACACAGTTAAGCAATGATGTAATGTTTTCAGCAGCAAAGTGCTGGTGTTGTATTTGAGAAGATCCTGATTGATAGTCTTACCTATATAGGTTCTGCTTATAGCTGGAAGCTTTCCACTAATCTGGAGCATTAGAAAATGCTTGCTAAGTACAGGCACCCCAGTTTATGGGTAAGTATTTTAGTATTTCATATTCCTAATCTTTTTTTTTTTTTTTTTTCCTTTTCCAAATGTGAAGGAAGAGCTACCAAGACAAAACGTTCATGAAAATGACCTCTAAACTCACATGGAAAAACAGAGTTCAGCAACCAAATGACCTTTGTCACAACTTCCAACCTGAGACATCAATGTGTAAATCAATTTCTTGTCATTGAATTTTTAAGCAAATCCCAGAAAATAGGAAATGATTAATTCTACCTCAATTACTTTCTTACATGCATTTTCCTTATCATTGACTCATTAGCATGTATCAGTGAAAAACTTTTTCAAACAGAAGTTTTGCCCAGGAAAAGATCTGCTGTCATTCTTCACAAACACCAATGAGGATTCCCAATAAAGATGACTTCTTTTAAAAATAATACATTTTTGAGTGCTTTTTCTACACTTTTGGAACAACGCGCTTATTCCATAACTTGTTCTATTTCAGCATGTAAAGTCTACAGCGTGATTTTGAAGATTGGATCCAATCCCTTTTTAATTAATTACTTTTAAAGTTCAGTGAGACCGAACGGCAAGAACGAAAGGCTGGAAGTCTTGAAATGAGCTGACAATTATTCATGGGTCATCCCTTCTCAGATTTCATTTATTCAAAGACCCAGCAAAGCCCCTCATTGTAAGGTGCTTCATTTCTTAAATTATTTCTTTAACTTTTTAATCTCATTTTTAAAATTATAAGAGTCATTAAGAGACTAATCTTGAGATTCCCTCCAGAGTTTTCTTAATAAGGCACATTTCATTCTGGCTGCGGAAGCCGTGCACTAAGACTCATTTAGCAAAGCAGTTAAATACCTGTTTAAGTACACCAGGGCTGCTGTATAGCATTGCAAATAAACGCGTGCAGAACAGGAGTGCATTGGTAAATTGGGTCTACACCGTTGTCACATTAAGAATGTATCAATGCTATATCATTAAATTAATAATAAAGTTCGAGGAGATTATGAAATTACACTCTAATTTTATATCAATTTGTTTTTGTGTAATAATTGTACATATTTTCTAGGGTATGGCAACAAATACAATTTCAATTTTTAACTATTTACTGATCAAATATTGTTCTCAGTTCTGTGAAAGTGACAAGCAAAACTTGTCACTCTCTTCACAAAAAAATGCACTGCATTCCTCTGTCTCCTTCCTTACCTGATGACAGGATAAGCCAGGAAACATTGCCTACCTGAATAAGGCAGAATCCACACGTTTATGTTTCTAAGACCACTGAAAAACTGTGGCTTTCAGCACAACTTTGATTTTCACCGATTCTCAAGGAGGAAGAAGTTTGTGTGAGGAACGCTGACCAAGCTATAAATATGATTGAGCCTGCAATTCAGAAAGTCGCTGACAAAATTCCTAACTTCAAATAAGGCACAAGCAGGACCCATCATGATCTTCCTCACTGTTTCATGAAAACTAGTCTGGTATTTTTCTTTTATCATTTAAGTTTTGTACCAAACATATCAATTATTGTTCTTCAAGATGCAAGATCCCAGTTTACAAATTTACCAATAATTACTGAACAGTATGCCAAACCTCCTCCTTTAAGTAATAAAAGTATTTGTTCTCCAACACTTCTGTCATCTGTATCAGAGAGGATTCTATTACATCAGTAACACAAAATACACCAAGTTCTGAAGTGGCCTCTTGGACTGAACAGAGCTTACATCACAGAAATATCCAATGAAGAAAGATGGGTAGGAGGCCCTGGCCATGCAAAGACTGAAATGTCATGGTAGGAGCTGAAACATAAAGCTGTACCTGCAAAAATTACATTGCTGCTAACATGGCTCAAAAGCATACTTGAAAATTCTGCATGGATACAACGTGATATACAAAATAGACTCACTGATTTAACTTCTGTTGAGATATAAGTAGTAATAACATGGCTATTAAGCATTAAGATTCCACAAGTACTGTATATTAAATTGAAATAGAAGCACACAGTTGTTACAGCTGGGATAAGTAAAACAATGCAACAAATGCCACCGCTTTGTGATCAACCTATCAGACAGACCACTTTTGCAGGCATCCTTTGTGCTCAGCAACTCAGACCTATCCAACTTCCATTGGAGCTTGAACATTTATGAAAAATTTCCACTAAAACAAGATTACAGTTCTTATAACCACAGCTTCAAAGCAATTCTGAACTGTGAGTCGTCCAAGACGCACATTATATATAAGAACAAGACAATACCTCATTTGTCTGTCTGCAGTCTACCTTACTGGGACATAAGAAGCAAGGTAAATGAGTTCATCTTTTTAGGTAGGAAGCATTTTATTCTGCTCATCTCTCTGCTTTTTTTTTTTTTCTCTGAGACTAATGCAATTCCGGCTGCTTTCTTTTGAAGCTTTTCCATTTTGGGGTGGGTTGGTTCACCTGGCTTGCTTTGCATTTTAACCTGCTTAGTAGTCTGTAGAATAGAAGACACATTAAGCTAAAATATTTTTGTTCTTTAGACACTCACCACAGTCTTAATATCTAGGGTGTAACAAGCACATTTGGAGGTACAGGGTGAGACGGCGTGAGGTGCTCCATTCAGGGGTGACAGGCTGCCCTTCCCCCCATCTCCCACCTCCTCCTGGTGTCTGTGAACGCTTTGCACTAACAGACACAGCTATGTCTTGCCACAGATGTGAGAATGCAGAAGTTTCTGCATCAGCAGCATGGGATCGTAATAGACTGCAAGGTAAATTGAAAGCTGTTCCCTTTAAACTGCTGTGCTGGATCCTGATGTGCTTCACAAACAATTAAATTTAAAACATCTCTGGGAGATTTTGCTCTCTTCTAGAAATGAGTTAATAAGAATTTTCAATTACTTGTAAGTCCTCGGCAGAGCTGGAAGCTGGCAGAACAGAATCACTCTCTGCTGTGTTTAACTCAACACAGCATGTCCTTCAAGCACACTGCGGTCTCTGGAACAGCGTCCCCAGGTTTCCTGCCTGAGGTCCACTGCCCAGTCTTTAGGTGGGTCTTTCAATTTGGGTACATTTGAGGCTCTATGTGAGATCATTAGCACGACTTTAATTCCTATTATAGTAACAGAAAGCGGAATAGGTGACTATTTATACACTTAATGCCTGCACCTTCTGTGCCCTTTTGTTAACATCCATCCTGTACAGCTGTGCAAAAAACCAATTCATGTCACATTACACAGATACACGGATGTTTCACATAACATCCCCCAACCACGTGGATACCAGATGTAGCAAAGGAGGGGCAGTTGCAACACAGAAGAAAAGGAGCAGAGAAATATTTCCCTTCTGCCTAGTACGACTTCAACACTACTAACCAATGTCCACTATCACACGACTAGAGCAGTGCAAATTATGGAGGAAAAAATATTTTAAAAACAATCTAAACTACCAAATGAATTACTTTCAGCCATTTTATACAGTCCTAGATGAGCAATTTCCTAACAAAAATTAAAGCTGTTATGATTTACTTCGGAAACCAACTTTTTGCAGAGGAAGTTTCTAAGTTCCATTAGATGAAGATTCTACTGGAAACAAGTTTTAAACCTACACCAAACATACTCATGCAGGTGCTTGTGTGCCCAGCCAGCTGTGGTTTGGTAAGTCCACACAGTGTCATAAACTAATCACGGCAAGAACAAAGCTCAAATTTCCCTCTTATAAAGTTTAACAAAAATAATTCTAAAAAGCACTTGGATGATCAATACATAGTTAGGAGAATCTCAAGTTTTTCTGCAAGCTGGAAAAAAAAAAAAAACATATTTATAGTGAATGATTCATTTAGCTCTGCACATAACTCTTTTCCTTAACTGAAGAGGATTTGCCCCTGTCAGCAGATTATCCTCCAAGGTGGTTCTGTTACGCTGTAGTTGAAGCGATACAGCGTTTAGAACTCCAGACTGGTCTCCAGGAGTAGCACTATGGCAGTAAAAAGAAAAAGAAATAGAGAGGGAGAGAGAAACGGAGCAGAAGTTGGGACCATTCTGTTCCTCTACAACCGAGCTGAGTACCATCGGCTGAGATCAGAAGATGAATTGCATCCTACATTCTCTTCCTGAAAAGGTATTTGGAGTGAGACCCTGGCTGCAAGGCGTTCAAGGTACAGCATGGTTTCACTTTGCAGGTATAGAAAAGACCTTGTTATTTTGCACTTTAGAGCACTTTCATGTACAAATGAAACACACTGTGCAATCCTGCTAGGACCTTGTATTCCTTATTCTGCCTTTTTTTTTTTTTTTTAATATATATTTACAATCTACTGGGCAGCAGGGAAATCTTACACTGCAATAACAGTTGCTCCTCACTGACACGAATTAGCGTTCCCTGTTTTTAAGACAAGACAGACAAGATTATAACATTTGTTTACTGATGCTGCAGCAGTCTGCTACTACATAGAAACACATGGACTGAAAAGAAAAATTATGTTTGTTCTATTTCTCTTAACATTGCAAACTGAATGCGCTGTCATTCTTCACTTGTGCCCCCCTTTCCCACAGCACATTCCTGGCCCCAGCCCTCTTCTTAAAATGAACTGCTTCTTTATCACTGAACGGACATGCAACTCTTCTCTAGAAACCTATGGAACAAAGAAATACTCGAATTTCTACTGAATGCAGAAAAATAACCAAACAATGATATAAAAGCAGCCATAAAATTCATACATCAAAGTCAAGGGAAATCTCTGTATTCTGCGGGTAATGCTTACAAGGTAAAGTGGCATGCAGATTTCTTATTTAATAAATTCCCACAGAAAATTAGTTTTTCACAGTGGGAAGAAATTCAAGGCTCGCCGCAATGAACAGGCAGGATCTAATCACTGTTCTGGCTTTGTAGATACACCAGGGCTTGCAGATATTTGAATGATCCAATTATTCTGTTGAGGCACAATCACCTTACCTGCATACTAATCAAGCAATATGCAACATGAAACAACGCTGGCTTTTCTGGAAGCTCTAGACTTATAAGGCTCCCTGGTTGACCTTCTGTCAATTGCATTAACTTCAATTCTATTAGCTCATCTTTTGCCCAAAGGTGACATATGCACAAATCTATAGGGAAAATTGCCTAAGTCAACTTTCCACTGCACATGATGCAGAATAGTTGCTCAGCGACGCAAACAGAAGGCATTAGTTCTCAAGCTGGATACAGCTATACATTAAATACCAATGAATTTTTCAGATAAGAAATCTCTTCAGAAACTGTAAATCTGCTTCCCATGAAAAGGTGTGATTCTGTGAAAAGATTCTGTTTGCTAAAAGAAACACTATTAATTAGTCTGTTTTATACTTGATGAATGACAAAGGAAAATAATAATAAAAAAAAAGGATGGATGCAGGCAAGATCATTTGTGGTATATCAGAATTTAGAGCATTGGCTGTTGGGTTTCCTATTTTGCGTTGATTCTTTTTAGAAAATATAGCTGTATTACACTACTTTTTTCCTTATTTTTCTTTTCCTCTGACTGTGTTATACAGAACACTTCGCTGGTAGAATTTTGGATCACTGCCACCTGAAAAACGTAACGTTAAAAGTTTCTTTCTGAGGCTTACTGCCTCAATTTTCTAACAACAGATTTCTCTTCAGAGTAACAACTTATGGAAGCCTTTAAGATATTTGAAAGGATTTCATATAGCCACCTGTCATGGTTCTGGCTGTGACAGAGTTAATTTTCTTCATACAGTCTCACGCAGTGCTTTGTTTTGGATTTAGAATGGAAACAGTGCTGATAAAACTGACATTTGGCTGCTGCTGAACAGAGCTTGCACAGAATCAAGGACTGTTACACTGCCCATAAGGAGCTGGGGGCACACAGTCCAGAAAGCTGACCACAACTACCAGAAGGATGTTCCATACCACAAGGTGCTGTGCTCTGCAATTTGTCTGGGGGCAAAAAAAGGAGAAGTGGGGATATTTGTAGTGGTTTCCAAGAAAGACCATCATCACCATTAAGTACGATGACTCCAGCTTTCCTGGAACACCTGCCTGTTGATGGGAACCAGGAAAGGAATTCCTGGTTTCACTTTGCTTGCATGGGAAACTTTTGCCTTATTTAGTAAATTGCCTTTGTATCAACCATGAGTTCTCACACTTCCTTCATCCCAGTTCTCTCCTCCTTCCCACCCAGGCGCTGAGCTGCTGTGAAGTTAAACCACGACATCACCTCAACTCATAAAAGCCACTAACATTAGTCAGTATATTTCTGATCCTCAAATACATACCAACTCAAGCAAAACCTATACCATTTAGTTTTAGGCCTAACTAACACTTACAACGTCTTTTTTTTTTTTTTTCAGCCAAGAAAAAAAAATAGTGATAAATTACACTTTCTTTTTATTCCAACCATAAAGGCATTTACATAAAGTGCCCGCTCTTCTCAAAAAATGCGTGACCTTAAGCAATGCTGCACATAGGCAAGGAGAGGAGAATAACAAAGGACTTTGAAAGTATCAAAAGGCATCGCTATGTCAAGCCATTAATCTTGGAGCTCATCATTAACCAAAGTGACAGCATTACTGGCTCGAGATGATGTGGTACACACGTAACAGCTATGAGTATGAAATATTACTCGTGATTAATAGGACTTATTATGGAGTGCTTGTGGCTTTACAGAAAAACCGTCTAGTTTCTCTTTAATATCTCTCTTAAATTGTCATCACCATTGTAACCTCTCCTACGAGTCAAGGGCAGCCAGGCAGGCCAACCAAACTGCTTAGCACTACATCTGTATGCCATGTCAACAGGGACTCTCATACACCCCTTCAGCAGGAACTGCTCTCATGCCTCTAGAATCCCTAACTTCTACCAATAGGATGTTGGCAAAACTCATCTTCATTACTCCTGCAAAGGTTCATCCACAGTACTACACAAAGCAGTGACATTTTCTTGAGACTGTAATTACTGTATCACTAATGCTTTTAAATACTCCAGGGCACTCTTAGGGAGAATTTTGCTTCATTAAATGAGAGATAAAAGGCAGATGTTATTATGTTTTCCTTCTCTTTCATTTTTAATACAAGCAGTTTGTTCAAGGTAGTAAGAAAATAACTCTTCAAGAACAATATTCAGGTGAATTTCTATTGCTTTGTGTCCTGTAAGCTTCTCACAAGGCAAAAAAAAAAAAAAAAAGCATCAAATAGATTCTCTGGAAGAATAGAGTTTGTAGAATAATAATACAGAAGTAGCACAGAAGGAGGACAGAAGGATAAGGTGCATGTACACTCTTAGCAACAAAAGGATGCATTATTTATCTTTCAAGGTTGTTAATAATATGCGATTGTCCTCATGATGAGTTTCTCCAAAGAGAATGGAAAATATTTACAATTGGGGGAAAAGTGCTGAAGTACTGAATGCTCCATGAATATAAGTTTCTCCTCTTAAAAGGAAAGAATCTGGTAAAAAACATACAGTTTTTTTCTGCAGCTGCAAACTACCACTGCGATAAACAAACGAAATAGGCGTGATTGAAACTGAACTGAACTGAAGTTATTTCCAACTTTTATAAGCATCATTATGAAACAAGAACTGAGCTTGTTTCCTGCATAAGATTTACTGACAAATCCCAACAATCCCAACTGTGATGGCTGCTGTGCCAAACACTAGCTGAACAAACCCTTTAAGTATCAACTGTCCTCAGGAATGATATCTATAAATCTAGATGCTGATGTCTTAAAGAAGAGTCAATTCTATTTATTTTGTCAGTTTGTCTGGAAACAAAGTATAAATAAAAGAAATTGGTACAGTATCTACTTAATATTACATCCTACTTATCAGTAGATCACACTGAACATTAAACATGAGGTCTGGAAGAACAAAACACAGCATTTTGTGGGGAACACCCACTCATCTTCTGTGCTGCCTCCTTACAAAGGAAATATCCATTGACTGATCAAATATATTACAAAGCCTGGCCCAGTAAACAGTTTCTAAGAGTTCTCCTCTCACTGAACTAAGGTTAAGTTTGGACCAGTACTGTTAACAGAAACACATTAAGAGTACTATTTGTGCAGTAGTTTTCCTTAACTCCGCCACTTTACCATGACCTACAGAGAGTGCGTCGCAAATGAGTAAATATGGAAAACAAAACTTGACACCACCCAGCCAATCCAAACACCTTGCACCTGAAATGGGTGCAGCTGCTTTTGTTGGGGGAAGACAGAATAGTCAGTTATTTTATAAAGCAAATTTGCTTTCTTTCGTGGAAGCAAAAGAAATCATTTGCTTTACGCATATTTTTCTAACTTTCTATTTAACTATTCTGAAAACTAATTCTTTTGTCTATGCAAGTTCAGTGTCCTACAAGCAATTGAAGATGACTTGAATCTCCTGCAGATGTTTTCCTAAATCTATTAGGTTATTACTAGAACAGGGCGCTTCACCCATTCCAGAGTAGGCTTGGTGTTGGCTGTGTAAAATAATTGCTAACTGAGTACACTTCTGCACACTTTGATGACTGAACTGAGAAATTACGATGAGGTGCAGAGGGTTGACCTGAGCATATGACAAACACCACACATCAAAGACCTGAGATTGGGTCTGATGAGAAGGCATTCCATCTTTCTTCTAAAAACAATCTTGTAAAATAATTCATCCATTAGAAGCTACAAAGGGAGGTGTCTATGGCTCACAGTGCTTATAGCTTAGATCAGAAAGATATGACAGTCCTGTGATAGAACTGAGTGAGGTGTGCTCTGGAGATCTGGGCTGGTGTACCTACATACTCATAAAGCCCAAAGCAAATGCTGCGCAGTGCCATGAATTCAGAAGTAAATAATTTCATGAAAGAGAACAATCCAGGCCTGGCTTTATTTTAATCAATAACAAAAGGTTTCACTGAGCGTGTCATAGTTAGATAATACTGAAGCAAATTATCTACTGTGAATTTTAGAATGAATTCAGAGTGGCTATAAATGGTTGGAGTATTTCCTATATAAAACAATAACATGATTTTTTTTGTTGTTCACTCGCCTTTCAATGTTAGACAATGTTATTAAAAATAGAAAGGAAATAGAAATCCTTTGGTTGCACACATATTAGCCTCTTCCTCCCATGACCGCCTTGCTTGGCGCTGGACAATTTTTCGCCACATCATTTTCAGAATTTTCATTACGTAGTACAAAACATACCAGACACAAATGACTAAACATTGCCTGTTACCCGACTGAACACAGTGACACAGGGAAAAGAGAGAACCAGCCCGTTCACCACACAGAAACTACAAAGCAGAATAACACTAGATTAATTTTCAGCCAGATTATACAGCAGATGTACTTGCTCACAGCCAGATTCTCTTAGTTTAGGAGATTTTTTATCCCAGAACTCATAAGAAAAAAAAAAACAGCACATCCTCCCCCTCCCCCCCAAGTTTGTTCTTTGCTTGTTTTTGAAAACGAAGTCTGAATTTGCTTTCTGATCCAAGCGTAGCAAATAAATACTGTTCATTATAAACAGAGATTGCTTTGTTGCTCTGTTTGATTTTTAAATCCCTGATGAGTAGTTTAGGTCCAGTGTACGACCCACTGTGACTCTGCTGTCACACAGCACAGGTCTTTAGGAAGGGCAACCACACAGCCTGCCTAGGGCAGAACATTCTGGGAAATGCAGACAGCTGAATACATGCTGTAATCCTATCTCCTCTGGTCCTGAATTGTTTCCACTGGGAAAAGAATTGCATTAACTGGTAACAGGCTCCATCTCTAGAGTCTTTTCAGTTTCTATAAGTACTTTACAGGGATGATCACTACACAATAACATGAATATACGTAATGAAAATATTGCTCCTTTCCAGACTCAGTGGCTCAAGTATCAACATCTGATGTATCTACACTCTGCAGCTCTGAACTTCAGCAGGGAGAATTTACTTAACTTTAAAAAGCTTCTCCTATAAAATACTCTGTAATTTCATTCTCAAACATCGCAGATACATACATATATTTTAATTAGCTTGTTGGAAGAAACATTTGGAACATATTTTCTTCATGTCTTCCGTTATTTATTTTAATTCCACTCCCCCAGCCAGAAACTGTATCACCTGGGCTTCACTTTTGACTTTTGTGAATGCAATAGCTGTTGCCTTTTCTCCCACCTGTCTGGTCATGGCTGAATACAGTTTGTCACCTGTACCCACAGGCACTGGCTTAGCATCCTGACATGGTGACTGGAGCATTTACCTAAGAAGAACAGGTGAGCAGTGAACAACACAGTCCTAACAAGAATTCTGAAGTGAATATTTCTTGATGAAAAGATAACAATCTTACAAATATTTTCCCAACAATAATCCAAAACTTAATGAGCCACCATAGGGAAAGCATGTCACGTGACTACAAAATATCCACGAAGCATCAGTTTTCAACCACATAAATGCAGCCATGCTCTGACTGACCAACTCGCCCAGCTCTCACCCCAGAAATTCAAAGGGTGGATGAAAAGCTGACAGCAGTTTGGCCTTCTGAAATTTCCTAAGCTGTAGGCCAATCCCCTCCAATACTATTCAAAGCAGCATTTCCACCAGGGGATTGGATGATTTCTGGTCTATATTCTCATCTTTTATGAAATAATTCCTTAGTCTAATTAATGCAGAGAGCCCAGCTGTCTTGCACTCCTCTTCAGAGAGCCATGGGAAGAGGACTCCAGGAAAGTCACTCTTTGGGGACTCTCTGCAGGGGTAGCTAGGATCTAAGATCTGGCAATTGAACTCCCAGATCTCTATTTCTTGGAGCTAAAAAAGCAGCTATTTTCACATGTTATGTTAAGACCCGGTTCAAGTCCAGAATCGTGGTCTGATGAGACTAACAGCACAGTAATATATTCACAGACAGATAAGCATGTCATTTAGAGGAAAGCAATTAACAATCCCATTCCCCATCTAAGGATTGGCACTTCACCTTCATTCCTGTAAGGCTCACTCACAAATCAGCTGAGGAAATGCAGACTCATAAAAGCGTAGATGCGTGCATATTGGGAATGATGTGCTGCCCACGTGAAATGCATGGATGCACACAACAGAGGCTGCAGAAGAGACGCAACAAGGGATGTGTGGGCAGTCACCAGCATCAGCCAGCAAGCCCTGCATCACATCACACCTTATCTGTGCTACCTCCTGTTCTCAGAAGGAGAAGGATTAAGGACAGGAGGCAAAACTAGGGCTGGGTGTGCCATATCCCATCTCAGCACCCCCCAAATATCTTGTGGTTATCAATTGAGCTGCTCTGCTGTTAGGGTGAGTGAAATCAAGGCAGGGAGCCACAGCTGCTGCTGAGAAATGCAGTGAAGTTCCGTATAGCCTACAACCAGGGCTTGCTTGCTCTTGGTGTGCAGTCCTTGGAAACTAATTGCCTAGCTTGTGCCTAAATCTGGTCTTCATTTTAAGTTTCCCTAAAGGAGCTGTAACTCATTAAATAAATGTAATAAGCAGATGGCTTTAGGTCTAGGAGAGACGGCACTACTGCATGAGTAAAAAAAAAAAAAAAAAAAAAGTAGAAGGAAATACTGGAAACTGCATATTTGGCAACAAACTTCCTTCCAACAGGCATAGGTTAAACACAAGCATCAATAACAGAATCCCAAGCTGTCCTCAGTTTCATCAGTGAAATGGTAAGTGCAAGATACCAACTTGAAAGATAAATATTTAAAATAAAAATAGGAACATCAGTTCAAAGAAATGTGTACTTTGCAAATCCAATTAAATAAAATGCCTAGGACAGAATCTCTAGTAATGATATCCGACAAGCGTTTCTGTGTACTTCTGTACTAAATCAGATCGATAGAGGAATTTACTTATAACTGATTTTTAAGAGATCTGGGCAATACACATTAGGTTAAGCACAAATAAAATTATGTTCTTCCCTATGAACAAAGAGAAAAGCAATGGCTTCAGCATGCTATGCTGATTCCTACACTGTTACATCTACACAGGTTCTATTAAGGATAATCAGAGCTTTCTTCACTGGCAGCATAGAAACAACCTACCAAACCTAGTAGCACCCTGAAAGGCTTCAGTGGGTTTTATTTTTGTTTGTGTATATATATATATATATATATATATATTTATTATGATGATTATTTTTTAAACCAGCCCTCCATGCAGGGAGAGACATCTTGATTTTTCTTACTGCTTTTGGGAGTCTTTCTGAAACATAGTTATTTTCTTCTCCTACCCTACTGTTCCCACCAGGTGCCTGAGCAGTCGTAAACTAGGTTAATAAGAGCAGAAATAACTTAAATGAAAAGTGATATTCAATGGTAAGAAAACTTCTGGATGTCTCATTTCTTTCCCCATTCTTTTCTCTTTTTTTGAGGGCTGGGTGGCAGGCATGATCTTTCGGGAAAGCAAAAACAGTTGCAACAAGGACTATTCAACAGGAATAAGTCATTTAAGCATCTCACCCCCTAATCTATTTCTATTCTCCAAATGAAGTAAAAAAAAATGCTGAAGAAAAACCACAGATGAGAATAAGCAGGCTAATTTTTAAAGCAATTATTTCCATATCATTTATCTGAAGTGCCATCATTAATCTGAGCATGTTGACATTTGCTCTTGTGAAATGCACAACTTCTAATCTGACAGCGTCTGTCCAGATGCTGCTAAAACCCTTCGCCTTCAGAAACAACAACCGAAGTGCTACTTAAACCCAAGCACTCTGACCATATATTTAACTGTGTTCTACTGTTTGCTAGCTGACAACCTTACAAGCATAAGAATATTTACCCATGAAGGAGAACAGCATCAAATTGAATTACTGTGCTAACAAGAGCAGATAAAATTTATTTAGAAAAAGAAAACTTAGTGGGCTTATCTAATTAAAATTACTCAGACTTGCTTTGTAATGTAAGCAATTTTTAAGGATGCCACCAGGTAGTGCAGTACCCAGTCTATGTGAATTCATTAGCTCTGAGCTTTAACCCTAGAACTGTCAGCTGTGATTGGAAAAATTATGTTCAAGGTTTTGCAGCAAGAAGTGATTAAATGCATTTACAAAGTGAGGACATCAGTTCCCAAGCTACCTAACATCAATTAAAGAAGGCCAAATTAAATCGATGTTCTAATTCCACAAAATTAATGGTAACTTTTTTTTAATAGATGTAACAACATTTCCCTGAGGTCCTGTAATAAATTCTTATCACAGCAACTCATGTTGAAAGTAAATGGTTACCTACCCATGAAAATCCAATGTTTAAAATCAGTTATGGGAATGATTACAAAAAGGTTCCCGGTGACTTTATGTCTATATTTTTGTTCTGAGTGTTTTACATTCAATTTGTTGATTCAGAGTTCTTTACTATTAAACACCAGGAAAACACACGTGGAAAAAAAAAAAAAAAAGTCTTTTTCACAATAGCAATATTCATTTTTCATCTTAGTTCATTTTAAATAGAGCATTCCTCTGGACTCATGGGATCAGGAGCTAATTAAGGTCACTTGTAATTACTTTTAATCAGAATGCAATCATGTCTTCACTTCAAAACATTTCACAAAGAAGGGAATTTTTTAAAAATTATTTTTACTTTTTAAGAGAGCATGGTGACATAATTTAAACACTTCAGATCTCTGCATCAGCAGTCCCTGCTTGGGAGCATGTGGCTGACGCAGCTCTGGTGTACAGTCAGTCAC
Organism: Alectoris magna; assembly: GCA_030625065.1. Taxonomy (NCBI): domain Eukaryota; kingdom Metazoa; phylum Chordata; class Aves; order Galliformes; family Phasianidae; genus Alectoris; species Alectoris magna. Next base: position 3,182,863 of record CM060575.1, on the reverse strand, counting down.
AGGGGAGAATCAAAACACAGGAAAGGGATGGGTGAATATCTGCCAAGAACACCAAATATTGCCATTAAGTGGACATGGGCATTCTTATACAGCTGAATTTGGGCTCTTAAAAGAAAAAAAAAAAAAAAACCCCAAAGCAAAATAAAAGCAGATTGTGCTTTGCAAGAAGAAAAATGAATTTTAAGAGCGTTACTCTTCAGAGTGAAACTCAATAAAATAAAAGCAGAACACTGAGTTACAGCTGACCACTGGAAGCTGTGTCTCCATGGTAAGGGCCACAGATCAGCTCATCCAACAGAATGCCTTCCATTCTTCCAGACCCCAGACAAAACTAACTGAAAACGGAAGATATCCCACGTTAAAGAGAATTCTGGACTGGTTTCTTTCCTTGATAATTCCACAATATTGAGAACAAATTCTGAGACTTTATCTGGCTTTCATCAGGTCACACAGCACTCTGAAAACCTCCAGCAACCAAGTCCTTGCCCTGCTAACACAGGATTGCTGAGGTTGTTAAGGAAGCATTAAACTCTGAGTCTCCAAACCAGTTAGCTACTCACTTCAAAGGCCATGGCTGGAACTTCTACAGCAAAAAGTTTGAGTTAGTCAGTACCAGTTTGACATAACACCATGGAGGCACAGCAACTTTAGTGCAGGTACAGGAAAGAGATCCAATGAGTCAACAGTGAGAGCTGGAGAAGGTACATGATTAGCATATACCAAATCAACAGGGAGAATGTGTTAGGTGTTTACTCTGATACTAATTAACAGACTTGCAAACTAATTGCAAGTCTATTTTACTGCAAACAGTAAAATGACAGTGCTGGAACACTTAAGTATTCCAGTAGTTTCTGCTCATAATTATCTCTACAGTTGTATATATTATCATGTATTCTATTGTTATTCATATTTTAAACAAAATAGTGTAAATAGAAATTTTTAGGCGAAAAAAAAATATCACAGTCTTCAATTATTATATATCTCGGAGGGAGAGAAGCCTGACTAACAATGGTCATTTCTGATTGTTATTTTAAGGTCACCAGCAAAATATGACCTTTAAGACATGTCATTCCAAGCTGATGACTTTGTGGCTTTATACTTTCTCCTTCCATTGCACATTGTTTTATATCATTTGTTTGTAAAATGACTTTACTCTGTATTTCCCTGTTTCATTTTAGCCAATAAAAATGAATTCTGCAGAAGTTACGGACCACAAGTAAACATTAATAAAATAATTAGTTCAGTATTTCTTATATCTTGACTCCACCACCCTAGCTACAAATAATGGTTCTTAGTCAGCTGCATATGGGCTAATGGAGCACATTAGAGACAATGAAAAATAGGAGAGTTGAGACAAAGTAGAGATTAGGGAGAAAAGAGGAGGGAAGAGACAGTATAGAGATCAAGAGATCAAGGAATGTTAAGATGAAATTGTTCCAATCTAGAACCAACGTGAAGCCACCTACTATTTATAGCAGAGCAGCTGAGCAAGACAAGCATTGGTGATAAGGAATTAAATGCCAAATCACCTGTGGGAAAAGCAGCTCAATTAGAGTCTCATATGGATCTTAATCTTTCACATTCTCTCCACCATGAAGTACTTCTAATAATTAGAAGTGACACATTTGACTATGCTGTATCTCTAATTTAGTATTTAAGCCATTCACCAAAGAGCTGTTAACCTAACTTTCTGCCAGATACAGCCACAGTGAGGAGTGCTTCTTACTGCCATTCTTCTCACTTTCCTCGGGCTTTTGTAACTTCTCTCCTAAAACATTGTTGAACAGCAGAGAATCATAACTAAATACAACTTCCATATAACAATGAAGTAAATACATACTGAAAAGATTCACAAATTAATCAATTTGTCTGGTTGGTTTGGTTTTCAGTTAACTATGTGGCTCATAATCTTTTTTGTGATATAACTAATGCACAAGATACAATCTCATGGATTCCTCCAAACATAAAACCTTAACTTCTCCATCACTTCTGCAACCAATGTTTTGATTGATATACTAATGGAAAACCACATTACCAGAGCACTTCAGTGATTGTTTTCTCCAAACTATTGACATTTTGTTCACAAACCTGTGTGAGAAAGAATGCTTGTTTTGCCCATTTCATGCATGACCATAAGGAACAGTAACGCGACTTCATTAAGAATAAACATGCATCTCTCTAACACCCTACGATCTCACATAACACAGGTTCTAATAACACCTGATACAGTCACTACAGTACAGTACTCTTGTCTTTGCAAAACATGGCTTGTCCTTTCAGTGATGGGACAGGTTGATTTCTTTGCATATCATCAAGCACTGGATATTTCAAACATCGGTGGGTCTGCACCTCTTCTCTGTACAATGAAAAAGCATCAACTGAATTATTTGTGTTTTCGTGCATTCACGTACCTTGGAGTCATTGCTATAACTGTTACCTCAGCTCCCAGACAGTAAATGAGGAAACCGATCACATCTGATGCTTCAATATCAACAGGTGACAGCCCAAAATGTAACTGTAGTTCACTGATAGTTGTGCCTCAGACTGACAGCTCTTTCCTGGAGCTTTTACCATAGAGATGAAGAAATGGACCAATTACATAAAATTAAAGCATTAAGTTACAAAACTAAATAACTGCTGAAATAATATACTTCTGACTAGATATTTCAGTCCCCAAGCCAACGGGACTTCTCCCTGCTTAACCAGGCACGTCAGTATGATAATTAACAGCTTAGACTCTTTAAGCTTCTGCCACCTTCCACCTATGATGAAATTCACTGTTCTTAAAAACTGGCACAGTTCCATTAAATTTTATGAGGCTCTGCCAATTTACATGGTAGAGAATTTGCCCTGTGGTTTGTTTAAAGGTTATAAGCTTTGCCTGGGTAGATTACAATTCCATGGAGAATTCAGTTAGTCTTTGATTTGTATGGCTGCCTGTATCAGCCAAAAGGTCTTTAGACCATCAATGAAATAGAGCAATGAAAATTTTGAATGCGTTCCTATATCCTTATATGCAACTAGAAAAGGAATTTTTATACTACATTATTCTATACTGCACCTATGAAATTTTCCTCTGTTATGAATTATTTTTACTTAATATTAACCAAAAAGATGTGTTTGTATTCTATAATTGGAAAAAAAAAAAACCACAACCAAGAAAAATCTTTATCCACTACGCTTCCAACAATTTCCTGTGTATGTTTTCAGTGTGCAAACTGACTCACCAACTGTATGCTTGATAATCTGATTTGGAACATTTAGTCAGAAGAAAAGGGTCAGATTTTGTGGATTCTCTGAAACCTTTGACACAAACATTGGATAGCATCTGTTATCAATACCTCCCTTTGTTATTACAGGCTGTAAGAGATTTCAGCTGGTGAAGAGACCATATACCTGCCTTCTGCTTTACCACCTGCATGGGCCACAGCAACAGAAAAAGCCAGCCCAGGAATTTAAGCCTGCTCAGTGATACCCAAGGCAATACAAAGTTTGCCAAGAAAACAATTCCCAGAAAACTTTAGTAGGTCTGAAAGGAAGCCTTCATAAGCACCAGAAAAATGTTTGCAATAGGTGACTCCTTATTTCAAATAATCAGCAGTAAATACTAATGTACTTCCAACTGAAACTGCCTTTTGAGTTTTCCCGTGAGTTGCAATGTCTCCGTACATTTTGTACTTTATAAATATGTCAATTGTTGCCAGTGATTTTTCACAGCATATGGCCAAAAGAAGCATACAATTTTAATAGGTAGAGCGTGCTTTCTTAATGTTAATCCCTGCAGAAGGAAGAGGTTTATCTTCAAACAAAGATCTGCTTAAAGATGTCTCTGACAGCTGAGGAATTTATCTTCAATTCCTATTGCTTACGATGTGCCACATTACTATTTTTTTTTCGTATAACAACGTGCAAGAAGCAAACTAAGATGTCATATACATAATATGAAGATAAAAAATGACCCTATTTCCATGTCCATGTGATAAATGGAATGAAAGTTCAGTGAACACATATTTGCACATTAATTGAACTGCACGAGTCTGTCCTGTTCAATCAAGTCACTAGCGTATGTACCACAGGAAACATTTCCCCAAGAATCATTAAACCAACTTTATCACTCAAACACATACACATTTTCACCTATTTATCTTCATGCCTTGCCAAGACAGAAAAAAAAAAAAGTTACCTCTGCGTATTCATATGATTGAAAACACACACAGGTGAATTTAGATATTACTACTTCACATTAATATGACAAGAATATGAACTGTCACCCTTCGGTTTAATAATCACAGAACAAAAGCATTTGATGAACTTTTGTAGCTTATAAATATTTAGGAGACATTTGAGCTTTGAGACTATTTAGTTTTTCCTTCGAAATCAGGGTTGCTTTGGTTGATTTAACCATCAAGATCAGTATGACACATCTACAGTTCTGACAGGATGATGCTCTAAAAATCCTCAACAGAAGGACAGGGGAAGGTGTGATTAATACAGCATCCTCAGAATCTTCATCAAAACATGCTGTGATTCTTTTGTAACCAGGGAAAAGTTACAACATCTAGCAAGGAGGCACCAAAGTAGCCTAACCAACAGGAACAATAAAGAAAGCATGTGTTCAAGTCAGTACTGATTCTTTAGCAGGCCTGGTTTATATTCACTTCTGCTGCCACCAAATTGCTGACATGCAGTGCTGGAACGTCTTGGAACTACATTTTCTCTGGTAAAGACCAGTTTTATATATATATATATTATATATAAGATATATATATATATATCTTATAAAACCCACATATTTAGAAGGCATTTTGTGTGTGTGTGTGTGTGTGTGTGTAGAACACATAGATAATGGATAACTGTTGCCTTTTTTAAAATATTAAATCTAATTATCTTAAGAAGCCTCTGTATGAGTCCTATCACAGAATCCTTATAGTTGAAAGAGGCCTCTGAAGGCCATCTAGCCCAACTCCCCTGCAATGAACCAGGGATGCCACAGCTAGGTCAGGCTGCCCAGGTTGTAAGTAAAGATAATTTTACATAAACAAGTATTTAGCAAACTAGCTGACAGATAATGCCTCGTACTTATTGAAAGAAATCAAAATGGAGGCTAAAGTCCCAATTATCTCTCTTACAAATGATCATTTTCATAATTTATAATCAGCAAATTATTAGTCAACTGGATATGTCCAAAGTGATGTACTGCTAAATTTAATTTACAATATTCTGTCATTTCTATTCATTTACTTATGTTGAACTATTTTGCTTTCCAATGGAAGAAGCTTCCACTCATATCAGTAAAGTACCCAAACCATAAATTATATTCTACAGTTTTGACATCATTTATTTTCACAGCACTATATATGCCAACCTTCTGACTACTCAAGATCAAAAGAGTTGCTCTCCAGGCTCGTATTTCATTATAACTCTCATACTTTATGCAGCAAATTAGACTTTACAGTAGCAGCTACAGCAAGACAGTCTCTTACTGCACAGCTTAAAATTACTGTAGAGGATTTCATATTGAAGGAGAATGATCCTATAAATTCATATTCAATTTAAAAAATGGATGAGAACTTTCTACAATTCCTTCCCATCCATTTTGTTAAGTTTTTTTTTTTTTTATACATATATATGTAACCAACATCATTAAACCTTTAAAGTATTAAAAGACATTCAGGATTCTGCCTTTGATAATAGAAGTTGGAGGGAAGCTAGCTACTACAAATGAAGGCAGATATTTCAGCTGTTCAGAGGGAGTTGCACTCAGATCGCATTCAAAGGTCACCTACCAGGCATGCGCTGCTATGAATTTCTTTTTTGCCACGTTTGGAATGCCAATATTAACTTGTCAAGATAATTGCTACAGTTGGGAGCTCCCATGACTGGCAACTGAGAGTTTATTAGGTATCTGAAGGCACAGGAATGTGCTCAGCAGGATTTATATGTGACATTGAATTAGCTGCAGACACCTTTTAGTGGGAGTTCAGACCCTTACTCAGCTTACATGCTTGTAAAATACTTTTCAGTGGAAATTGCTTACAAGTAAACATTAAAATCACAGCTCCTGCAGTTCCCTTTCTAACTGTTCAGTTTTATAAATCCGACAAGTAAAATCGACCTTGACACATAATTCTCAAATTTACACTTAAAATGATGAATAAGTAACAGTATGACAATACAATCCACTAATAATTTATTGCAAGTATCTGTATGTATATATTTTATTAGTGATACATTCCAGTTCAAATACGATTTGCGACAGCTTATGACAGTCACGTCGAGCTACAAAGACCACCGTACTGTATTCATTACTTTCTTTATTAATTCTGAAGTCCTCTTTGCAAACAATGAAGTTGATTAAATCCTTAAAATCATTGCTATCAATGCACGGAAAGTGCTAGGCTACAGTTTTATACAAATTGCTACTGCTCTTTAAAATGCAAGCATCTTCTTGCTCTAAATAACTTAGAGGCATAAACAGTAAATTAAACCTAATACCAAATCAAATTATTTATTACTCATCAAGACTCCATGCCTTTATCTTCAGCTGATGCAAAGAACTGATGCATCAGAAATGGGAGAAGATATAACCCATTAATTCATTCCACAAAAACAACAGAAATGGAAACATCTTGTGTCCTGAGTACATACCTACCTGGAGTGACAGCAGACTAGGACTTTGCATGTACTTTGGAGAAAAAAAGTAGACCATAGGAAAACTGAAATACATTTTATCTACCAAGGATTTTTAATGCAACACCTACTATTTATCTTTAGAGCACCCAACCAAGCATTCATGTTTCCCCAGAGGAACTTTCCATTGCTGTTTCCCCATAGAAATGAATCAGAAATCCAAGAGGATTTAAAAATTATTCATAGAGTAGCAAAATGATTTGTGGGGCTACTTGGTACATAACCCACTGTAAATTACTGAAATGATAGCAGTAGTAGAAAAATGTTGACACACATTTTCTTAGAAAGCTCTCTTACCTATGTACACTAAAAAAAAAAAAAAAAAAAAAAGCCAGCAAAAACACAGTATGGTCCTGCTAACAATGGAATTCCATGGCTCTGCTATTGACCTTCTGTGTGGTTTTCTCCTTTTCTTGTGCCTTAACTATCTAAGACCTCCTCACATACTGGCTAGGTAACACATGCCAGTACAAAACCTAGTCTAGGATTCCAACTAAGGCCTCCAGGCAGTAGTATCATGTAAACAAACAATTATACCAGCAACCACGAATGCTCTGAACAGCTTTCAGACCATATCTGCTTAAGATACCTTGCATATGCATCACTTACATCATCCACACAATCATATTTCCGCAGCGCCGTGAGCATCCGTGATTTTTCATAAACATTTTATGAAGAAAAAAAATGAATGAAACATTTGTCAGTGCTGTCAGAGGATTTTTCTCTCCACCACACATACAGAGCAGCAAAAGGGCGACTGAAGTGTAATACATTTATTGGCCTTTTCAGAAACGTGTTACTCACTAGGCCTGACCTATTCATTCAACGCACAGAAAGTAGGGGGCTTAGCAATGACATTTCCTGATAACCAAGTACCTTATGGATTGCAGCATAAATCAGCCACAGGTTTTTGTTGTTGTTAGAGCCACATTATTCTGCTTGCTATTTGGAGGTTTTCTTTACGCTCTGATGTACCTCATTGGTTTGAACTGATTTGGATTTCCGCTTACATTGAGACATTGGCAGCTTCTTCTTTATGACAGTTAAAAAAAGGCTGCCTTGACATACCTCGCATAAAAGCAAACGAGATCTTATTGATTATTATACTAAATGTATATTTCAACTCAGACATTGCCACTAAATCCTTACAAGAAGATGGCCTTGAACTTCATCATATTATTTGTTCACATGTCACAGAGGAAAACAGAAAACAAGCAACTTCCTGTTCTCTGTTTTGGTAATGACCCCTTTTTCAGGAAGAGGGAAAGGAATGAAGCCTTCCCAAAAGTTTTGATGGGATTTCTTTGCCACGTCACTCCACCTTTGTGCTAGTAACTTCAGGGATTCTAAGAAAGGTATAAAACTACTCCAAGCTCAATGGGGATGAAGACTTCAGGTATAGAAAGTAGCACAATCAACACATTTTACCTCGTTTCATTACTAATACAATTTACTTTACCAAAGGGTAATATTAAAAATGTATTTAATTACAGCTGTTGAAGTCACCTAGACATTTTGTTCTAGTAAACTATCAGCTTTAGAGTTCTTCACAAGTTCCCTACTGTGAGTTCAAGACCAGTTCCATACAGAAAAATTCTGAGCTTCCAGCTGATATCACATTTAAATGAATCAGTATCTGTGCACTGAATAAATATCCCAGTCACTTATTAAAAATGCAGCGACTTATTCAACAACCAGGTTCAAAAAAGACAGTATATATCAAATGCAGTATAATAAACATCAGCGGTCAGAAAGCACTGCCAATTTCGCTTTAGCAATCAAATATCCAAAATAAATTCTAATAACCGTAATACTTTTACTTCTAAGAATGGTAGTACAGACATTAACACCATCTAAAGTACACACTAAACACACCACTACACAGCAAGCAAATGAAAATAGACCTGTAATATGACTGGTAAATAGATTTCAGTAACTATTTACTTAGAAATATTCTGGCAACTTGCGTTACAGTTTGCTCTCAGAACAAGCAGTTGGACTGTAGTGGAATAATTGCTACAGAATTCTTTGGACTGTAACTAATGGATATCAGTCCAAAGAAGAAAAAAAGTGGCATTTGAGATGCTAGAAGAGAAATTTCTGAGGACTTCCAAATTCTTTGGCTAAAACAGTTTTCAACAGGACATGTCAACATTTACAACAAATGTGCCCTCACATTCAGGAATGAAGGCAGATGTTTAACTTGATCATGACAATCATCACACAGTGATGTGGGTATAGGTGAGAAAACATTTTAAATGAACACATGAACTGCACAAAATGAATTGATTTGGTAGAAATTAGTAGTTAAATGGATTCTACATCTTATAGCACAGCTTCACTGAACGCTGCAGCTAGCATTCAAGAATCAACTTCCAAAAACGTTAACAGCTGCCATAATAAATGGCAGATTTCAGTACAGATTTTAATTTAAATTTAGCACATGGAGAAACTACACATGCTGTCTAATACAATTCTTCTCCAACTAGAGTAGTTGTTGTATTATAGTAGAGTAGTAGTTAATTGGTTACATGAATAAGTAGGCTTAAATTCAACAAGCCCATGTGCAAGGTCTGGAAGTCATCACAACCATCCACTGCTATCATTCCAGCATGCTTAACCATAGCACTGTTAGTGTCTCCTCATAAGAAACTCTTTCTACTGATAAATTCAGTAGAGCCTCACTCTGTTTACTAGAATTTAATCTCTCTTGCAGGAAATGACTAGACACAAACACTATAGAGGATACACCCAAAACCTAGTTTAACTTAAAATGCTAGAATTCGAAGCGAGTTTCTTGACACTCTTGTGAATCCTACTCTAAACCATCTTTTAGAGGGGCTTATCTCTTTATCAGCTATGTAAGTAATGTGACTACAACTGAACAATATGACAATTCCATCCAAGGACTCTATTGCCTTCCAAAGTAATTAAATGCTCTTCCATTTTGATAATTCACCTTCTATGTCCAAAGATTGTATTTCTCTTTTATACAGTCATATTTTCCCAATGCTTTATAGTCCCGCAGTGGTCAACTGGATCACTGGATATATTATTATGTCCAGATCTTTCTTCACCAAGTTATTATCTCATAAATCCCTGCTCAGCAGTTGAATTCTTGTTAATTCCTAGAAGTATGACCTTTTACTTGGTATTACTAACATTAATTCACTTCTCTTTTTCCAATCTGCTAGACCATCCATCTCTTCCTGGATAACACACCAGGCTTTTCTGTTTTAGCAGTTCCTTGCAGCTTCTCTTTCCATCAAATTTCATTAGCACACTGTTATGCCAGGCATACTGTTAAAAAATTATCAGATGAAATGAAAAATAACTCAATACAGCAGTGCCAGTATAGTGACACTGCTAGAAAAGCATTATTTGGAACAATGCAGCGCTATACCGACACTTGTATAGCAGAGAAGGTTACTCTGCAGTCACACCAGATACATGAGTGAAATATTAACCAGGACAAGCTACAGAGCAGAGAGGCTGGGCACAGTGGTACAGATGATCCGAGTTATTTGTGAAAGTTCTGCAAAGTGATACTCAGACTAGAGGGATACTCATCTTTGTATAAATGGAGGCAGAGATGGAGCATTTCAATTTAAACATTTATAACATTCCTCAAGCTAAAGTTTGTGAAACATTAATTTAGTACTGCATCTCAAATTACATACATGGAATTACTGAACTGAGACTATGAAAACCTGAAAATTATCTAGAAGTTTTAAAAGATTTTTATTTTAGCTTACGTATTTTAACACGGATATTTACTGCTCTATTTGAATGACTGATTTCTCCTTCTCAACAGCCCTTCTCCCTTCCCACAGTTCCTGAAACTTCTGATTTCTAGACCAGCAGCTGTACATTCTGTCACACTTGAGAAGCAGGCAAATGAAGACACGAGAGTACAGACGTGTGGTTGGGAAAGAATAGCAGTCTGGAACTCACTTTTTGCTGTAGGCTTTTACAAAACCTGTCTGTATATCACAGTGTGATTGCTCAATTAAATCCTCTGGGAAAGTGTTGCCAGGTATCCTGCTCCTTAAGCAGAACACACACTAAGATCCATAGCCAAAGCACCTGAAACACAGAACTGCTTTATTTATCCCCCCCCCCCCTCCCCAGGCAGTAAGTGCTTACCATCCTGTCCGGCATACCAATGGCTACCTGATTTTTAGCTTCAACAGGAGACACAGTGACAGAGTCCACTAATAATTTATGATATTACAAGTACTTCTATCTAAATTAACATCATGAAGCGTCTTACTCTTGTCTTCCCCCCCCCCCCCCCCCCCCCTTTCGGTTTCTAACATGTCAAGCTCATTCTTACAGACAGGTGGGGATGAGGACAAGCCATGGAGAGAAGAAAGAGAACTGGAGTGTAAGCAACGTGCCTGTCAAAACTGCTTGATCTTGCTTTCTACGTCAGGTGGCTTCCTTCTACCTGCCATTGCTTATTGTTCTTAGCAGTGATTTGTATTAAGTGAAACGTTCTTCCACTTTTTTTTTTGCTATGTCTCTGACATTTCTTGTATTACTAAATAATGAAGCAACTTCAGCTAAGAAAAATTGTAGCTTGGGTGAGGAACTCCTCCCTTTCCTACAATAAACCCTCTGGCATAGAAAACGTGGTCACATGCCACTTTCACAGGGAAGATATAGTTCTGTGTGTGTACATGCAGTAGAAGATACCTGTGACAAATCATCATTAAAAGCACTCTAAAAAATGTTTACTACTCATAAGAGTTGTGTACCTTGTTACTTCCCATTCTGCAGGAAGAATCCTGTGACTACTGCTGAAAATGGACAACACTGCAAATAAAATAAGAAGTCTTTTAAACTCTATTAGGTTTATTTGTTTGTTTCAGCTTTTAGAAACGTTTTCTCTTAGGATGCCTGAAGAAGCATGCAGCCCTAGCTCCAAATCCCCAAAACTGTGAAGTAGACAGACACACTTGTAAGATAGCTTTGATTCGCACAAGGGCAGGAAAGTGACAGGGCTTTATGAATGGCTTGGTATTTATATTAAAAAAAGATGTGAAATAGTACTTCTAATTTACCTTACTAAGTTCAGGAAATTTCTAAATGCACTATTTGATAATAGATGCGTTGCAGCCTCTTCTTAATATGTGAATTCACGTGTAAGTTGGGACAGACAAGCAAGATTGATTGCCCACTGTTTTTTTTCCCCTCTTTCATTTGCCTGGAGCAGCCCTTAGTCTGCTTCCTGAGGATTCAGCACATACTTCTAATTGTGATTCACACTCCATGCTGCTGAACAGAATTTGAGTTGTTGGAGCTATCTTGTAACAGGTGTATGAGAAACCAGCCTTATGCTGAGTATCCCTCCCTACTTCTGCACTTCATTATGTGAACAGTTATACCACTGATAAACATTCAGCAGTGAAGCAAGCTAAAATAAATAAATAAAAGCCAACAGAAAAAAAAGCTGTCCCTTTAATAATATCGAAATGTATGGTCTGACAATTTATTGTTGATCAAATTTGAGAAAACAAGCAAAACCATGTTGTATTATTTCCTAAAGCACCATGTCTATGAAACATGAAACTGCAGCTAGTCAAATTTAGTGAAGTAATCATGACAAATAGAGCTATATATCTAAGCTGTTCATTTAACGCATTTAAATATCTCCTTCGCCATAAGCATACATAAATAGGCATGCAAGAGTTATTACCTCCCCGCTAAGCCAGTTAGGATTCATTAGGTTCTAATCACTGCCTTCGTGCTTTTTTAAAAGCGATATTGGAAAGCACACTGAAATTAAGTTTTACCTCTACATTCTTTGGACTACCAGGAAACCCTACACCTCCAGTTATAAACCTAACTCTTACCAGGAAGGTGAGACTTGATCTAATAATTACTCAAGTAAGGGTTTCTTTAGTTGTGTTCTTAACATTGTTCTGATTAATGCTAAGATAAAACTTGGAACTAAATAATATTTGTCAGTTACAGACTTTGACTTATGTTAAACTGCATAGGAAGACTTCAAGAGGCATTTAAGTAGCAGCTCTTCCCTTCACAGCAGTAAGCAAGCAGGCCGAACTGATAGCCGGTACAAAAAAAGAAAATATGGTCTCATCTAAGCATTGACAACAAACAGTTATGAGCTTACAAGCTGAAGTTTAACTTCAAAATGTCATGTGCAAATTAAGCCAGCGAACAAAATCCATGTGCACACCCACACATAGAGAAGTACATAGACAAACCAGAACTATTAAATCTTAACTACTTGAATAAGCCATGGTATGGATATACATGATGCCGTGTGGGGAACTTCTCTGACTCAAAACTAACCAAGTCCTCATCATTACAGAAACTGGGTGGATAAAACACTCTTTGTAGGCAATTGCTCCTGAAAGCCCATCTGAAAAGCTCTCTGAGTATACCTGAACACCGTCTCACTGGATCTTGCACAACACCAAACAGAATATTCTGTCTCTATCAGTTGCACATGACTGCCCATTAAAAGAATCCAATATATTAAAGACGTACATGAGTGGAATAGAGAACAGGTAGAATCAAGAATCGTATTTCCTAGATACGTATCTTTAATTAGATTTTGCTCAGTTTACTTACTGTTATGCACAACAGCATTAGATCACTCCAAGCATATGGAAGCTCAGTCAGTATACAGGCAATGAGTAAGCAGCTGATGAAAAATACATCTGCCCTTAGCTACATTACAGGAGTAGTTAAAATGCTCAGTTAATATTGGCTAACAGTGTGAGATATTTCAACCAATTTTGCTATATAAACAGAAGGCAAAGTGTGGAATCATTATGTGTAATTCACAAAGACTTTTGTTCATTGTTAAGCAAGACCCAGGCTGGGGGATGTGTCCACTGCTTTCTATCCCCATCGCACAGCTCCTGCCTGACTGATGCTCAGGGTCAGATCTCAAGCTTGTATCCCTTACCATCTGGTCCATCTTGAAGCTTACAACTGAATACACACACATCCTGTGCACACCAGGGTTGCGCACTCTGGGCTGAACGTCTGTAGTATCTTTCCTAGAACCAAAGAGCTTTGGCTCTCCCAGGTGTTGGCTTCAGCAGCTTAGCACAGTGCAGGAGTCCACAGCCCTGACCTGGGTCCAGGAGCTGCCGTCAGTTCCACTCACACACCACTGCCCTCGCTGGGGCTGAAACCCACCCATTTGCTCCAAGAGCTTTTGTTATTTCTGTGGAGTAATCTGAATAAATTGCAAGATGAGTAAATTAATGGAAAACGGACCCTCATACGTTTCTTTTTGCCACTCACAAAGGATGCTGTATGTGCATGTGTCTGTTACAAAGCAGACAAAATGATTTTTTATTTTCAAAATTTAATTGCACTTTTACAGAAAAAGCTGCACTGGGTAGAACTTCCAAGTTTTCTCCCTTTCACACTGGGGATAAATCCCACTACTTACTATAAGGGAAAACCATAGCACATAATTAGTTGACCATAAGAAGCACAAAGCTTTTGTTAACAATAAAAACGTTTGGAAATTGTTAGCTGTCCTTCTAGAAATAAACCTAAGCCTGATTTATCCATACTGCTAGCAAAATATCTACATATGCTCCCGTATTGCAACCTGTGGCAATCTTTTCAATTTCCATAATTTAACCAAAAAAGGAGGATTTCCTGCTTCTTAGATAGTGGAAGTTTATGAACAATTTAGAGCGATATGCAGTAAGCCATATCTGGAATCCAGGATAAGCAAAACATCTTTAAGTAAACTGTTAAGCCACTGAGAGCTTTTACATGGATTCTCATAAAAATTACCTTGGTGCTCCCTGCTTAGCTTCTTAACTTAGCAAGAAGAAAATTAATTAGAATGAAAACAGACAGAAAGAACTAGCAAATATTACTTTTCACAACAATAATTCTGTGCCATTATACAGAACACAGGTGAGAGAGTAGTATGGAAATGAAACAACTCTTTCCTCATCTCTGCTTCACAACAGCTCAGAAGCACAACCAGCACCATCCATTTCACCTCCAAGAAGTAAGCTCAATTCTGTTTTTTAAATACTCACATTATGCCAGAATAACATAAAAATAAATGATGAAGCAAGAGAAGATAGACTTAACTCCAATGTCCTGCAGTAGCTGCAATAATTGCATAGCCAGCTCATTATATAAAGTCGGTCCCTTGAGCCCACAACGTCCCAGTTAAGCAACAGTAATAGAAAGCAGCTGTATAAGGACATTAGGTCAGCAGAATCATTAGCCCCTACAATTGCACCACTATCACTCCTCTTTGACAGCAAGGTTTTCACACATCATCAGGCTCCTAAACAGGAGGTCAAACATTATGATGAACTTAACCCAGTAACCCATTAACAATGAACTGTGTGGCTCAGATCTCCAAGGAAGTCCACATCTCTGGAAACTTTCAGGAGCTTAATGAATTTCAATAGCCTCCCTATGCCCTCACCTTTTCCGTCTCTGTGGTTGGTCTGGAATTCAGTTGCAGATGATTAGTAAGATAAGGATAATTAGTAAAGTTTATTAGGTAAAGGACTGTAAAGATGACTAGCAAAGTGCCAGTAACCAATAATTTTGATGAGAATAACCTTTTGTTTCCTTGACGTTTATCTCAGCGTCTCTCTGAAATCATGCAACAAACAAGAATAGATTCTTTAGAAAACTAAAGTTGTATAAAGATACCTTAGCAGGGAAAAATTCCAAACACCACAGGGCAAAACATGGGTTATAAATAATAGTGGTGACAGTTACACCAGCACGTGACATGAATGCTTTCCTTTAAACCATCTGAAAGATGCCCCCAAGTTATCTCAGCAACAACCCTACGGCTCATGGGCTCATCCCTCCCTGCCATTGTTGCCAGGGCCTCCTCTCGGGTCTCCCAGCTCAATCTGTCCAGCAGCAGAGTTGATGATAGAGGAAGACTGTATGAGGGTCCTTTGAAGTAGACTGGAAATATTGCCATGGGACAAGTTGGGTGCTAAGGGAGCTGGATTGTGTTGCTAAGCCTTACCTTGGTCTCCAGGAAATAAAGGAACAACTCTTTCTGGAAGCTAACTCTGGGCACACAAAGGACAAGAAATGATTAGAATGAGCCAGAACAGAATTACAACAAGCAAATTCTGTTCAAAAACCAGATTGCCTTCTGTGATGCAATCAGTAGTACCTAGGACACTGAGAGCGTAGAGCACACTATTTACCTTGACTTTCACATTGTTTTTGGTATGATCTCCTGTAGCAACCCTGTAGCCAAAGTGGTGGGAAACAGACAGGAAGATTGCCCACAGAGAACCCACCAGAACCATCCCTGGAGATTTTCACAACTCGTCCAGACAAGGGCCCCAAGCAACATCCCCTACCTTCGCGTTGCTGTGCTGTAACCAGCCGAGCTTTGCTGATTTCTACTAGGTGAAGAACTGGCCTAGTATGGGCATAGATGTCCATATTCCAAGGAAACATATTGCCTCTTACATAACTGATATGCTCGTGCTTAGAGCCTGTAACACACAAAAATGAAGACAAAGTTCTTTGTCAATGTGCATGTGTATTCTGATTAAAAAGGAAGCCTGTGAAGTTGCCAAGGTTTTCTAAAGTCTTTACGCTCATTTACACCTTCTGCAGGTGTGAGTAAAAGCATCCCCAGTGTGCCAAACACTTTTGCAATACTTAGGTAAAGCAAAGGACCTTCCTTTGTTGTCTTGATGAATTTCAGTCAGAAAAGCAACAACCCTTCTATCAATGTCAAAGCCTAAATAAGTTTGACTAGATGCTGATGTTCTTCAAATTGTTTCTACTAGCAATAGTTCTGGATGGTTTGTTTTCAAGAAATTAATGGTGATACACCAAGGTCATTGTACCTCTGCTGCAGTGAACAGATGTTACCATATTAGTGCCACATTCCAGTGCTGTGCTAAACTAGAGCTACTTCTGGTTGTCATTGTACGAGGTGAGGCAAAACCAGACAAACAGAAAAGCCCTAATATATTCAGCCTAAAATGCAAACATTTGAAGAAAAGAGCTACTGCAATTTTAAACTGCATTACTCAGTTGCATCCTCATCAAAACACACAAGTCAGATTTTTTTTTCCATCAAATCAAACCTAGCAGAACAATAAAAAAAATCTTTGTTCCTCTATGCAGTATATTTTCAAAGTCATTTATAAGCTGCTATTTATTCCTGACATTCACAGCTTCAGTATATCTGTAGTTCATGTTGCTCCGTTACACGAAGGAAGAAACAGTCATCTATTTCTCCATCTTTTTTTTCCCCTCTCTGAGTATTCAGAGCTAGTCATGGTTATTCTGAGCTTCATTAAATTTGCAAGAGATTATTGTGGTGAACCCTGGAGAGGAGTAAGACACTGATGCTTCCAAAGGCTACACTTTGTGCAGAATGCAGTAGCTTGTTGATTGCGACGGAGGAGGATTGAAACAGGTGGGAACCAAAATAAACACTTCCTCAATAATCTTGTAACAACCACACTATAGACAGTGCATTAAAAATAGGGCTGAGTATACCTCAGCATGATGAAGGCAGTGAAGTAATGCACCAGGATAAAGCAACATACGGGTGCTTTACTTTAGAAGGATGCTTAAGATTTTTGGTCACTGTTGGTTAAGAGTTAATTATTTAAAGTATTTTCTTTCAAGTAGCTTTACTACTTTTGAGGGACACCGCTAGAACACACATTATTTAAAGTGCAGCAGTACCTTAAGAGCTACAGAGAACGCAGGTTCAGTGTATCAGAAAAAACAAAATTTTGAGTCATATTTTTCAACAACGAACATCAGACAAAAGGCAGGCACTTTCACTGGGAAACTGATAGCATCAGGCTGAAATTCTTAGCTTTCTAAATCAATCTTGCAGTTATTAAAAGGAGACACGAAATGACCTGAATCAGCCAACAGACTGCTTATACTAATCACTGTCATTTGTACTACTTCAAATGCTTGCTTCCGTGGGGTTCAGTGCTTAACACTTAAGCCCCATCTTACAAAATCTTTGCTATGTAAATAATCTTTATTTGAGGAAAAACTAATTGTAACCTCCTAAAGCCAGAAACTTACTGCATGAAAGAATTGTTGCCTGTCATTTTGTGATGTGAAACAAGATGCTGTTCACATCAGGATGGCAGCGTCTCAATATAAGCTTAAGAAGTAAGGTAGGTAAGGCAAAGGGGAAAGCTAGGTTCTTAAAAAAACATCAGACATGCAAACTTGAAAGCATACCCACCAACTTACATAAAGAATACGTAATAGAACATGCACAAGAACTCTTTTTTCTCCCTTCCTTCTTGACTTCTCTGCAAGAACAAGAGTCAGTTTATACATTATATGCAGTCTTGGAGTCACAGTCTGCAGGTAGAAATGATTAGGAAAAACAATTATGATACAGAAAGTAGAAAATGAGTAATTTTTCAGATTCCAATGAGTTTAGAAAAAACATACTTTCAAATTCTGAATTTTGTTTTCAGTAATATCACTATTTTAAGGTTTTTACCACTTCTCATACTCATGCTTCCTGAGAAGAAAATGAGAGCAAAATGATGGTAACTTGGATTATTTGAACAATAGAAGGAAACCTGCTTTAGGCATCCAAATTTAAACGCCCATTTGCTTCAAGTTTGTTGTTTTTTTTTCCCCTCTAATACAGCACTAAAAGGTATGAATGTACCTGTGCTAAATGCAACAGGAAAACCAAAAAATCCAGCACTTAAATATGAGGGAATTTTAAATAGTTCCCCCTCCACAAAGGACATTTTCAACACATTTTTTATATTTAGTATATTAGATTAATTACATTAGATTATATTAATTATATTAGATTGTATTAATTATAATATTAGATTATATTTAGTATAATCAGATTTCTATACAAGATCTCTGTCCCACAATCCAGAGTTTATGCATGAATGATAAAAAAAAGTCTATGTGAAAGCATTTAAATTACAACGTTCCTCTCAAAACTCCTTTGAACATCAGTATTAGAGACATGTAAAATATCAGAAGTCAGGCCTCGTTGAAAAGTTCTAACAGATCAGAAAAGCAGTGTGTAACTGCGTCCAGTTCTCTTTTATCCAGAGAACACTAAGGGTCATGGAATAGCATCTTCAGACAGTTACGTTTCATTTTGACCAAAATACACTTGTTACAAAAAAAGGTCCCTGAAGTAATACTAATACCAAAGGTGACCTTTGTGCATTTCAGCTTGTCTGTTTTTCCAAAGTACATTCTTCTATAAACAAAACTCTAGCAGACAAGCAAACACTTTTTATTTGTGTCACGGGGTTATCGAGATCAATCTGTGTCCGTGACAGGGGAGGGGGCAGTAGGCCCGTAGCCCCCCGGCCCCCTCGGAAAAAAAGGGAAAAAAGGGAAAAGGGGTAGGGAGATGGGAGTTCAAGGGAACAAACGGAACAGCGGCAACGATCTGAGGAGTAAAACTTATTTACTAACTATGATATCGAAATGCAAGATAACACACTATAATACAATATAATTAGAATTGAAACTAATAAATCAAATATAATGAGAGAGAGAGAGGTTTCCGAACACCGAGAGGCCTACTTTGAAGTTGAAGGCGCCGCGGCTTGGAAGCACACCCACACTCGCTGCCAGGCAGTGAGAGAGAGAAAAAGCGAGTGAGCGTCGCTTCTGTGACGTATTTTCCCTCTCTGGCCGCGAGGTCCCCTGGGATGTGTAGTACTTCTTCTCTGTGCTCCACATGATGTTGTGATGTGGAATACCAATAGCAAAAATTACAAAACACAAAACCATGACATTCCACCCCTTATTCTACATCACTACATCATGCTTAAAAATACATATACGAATAAACAATACTTGAAAATGCATTACACACACAGGTCTATATACATATATATACATAGAATTACTGACTGCACTCCCCCAACATCAAATTCCCTTGTGGTACACATTGAACATCCCCATCCTTCTGCATCACCCACCAAGTGCACCCAGGTCCCTGGGCAAAAACAGTTCCACGGAGAGGTTTGCCCTTTCCAGAGGCTGGAAGGACCCACACTGCTTTTCCCAACATGTTCTTTACATGTACAACAGGGACCTTATCTCCCTCTACAGTATGTAGGGGGCTGGATTGGGTAGGACCATCACGATTGACAGATCCTCTGGTATTGACCAACCAGGTGGCTTCTGCCAAATGCTTCTCCCAGTTCTTAAATGTTCCACCACCCATTGCTTTCAACATGGTTTTCAACAACCCATTGTATCGTTCAATTTTACCAGAAGCTGGTGCGTGATAGGGGATATGATAAATCCACTCAATGCCATGATCTTTGGCCCAAGTATTTACAAGGGAATTTTTGAAATGTGTCCCATTATCAGACTCAATTCTTTCTGGAGTGCCATGTCGCCACAGGACTTGTTTCTCAAGACCCAATATGGTGTTTCGGGCGGTAGCATGGGGTACTGCATAGGTTTCAAGCCACCCAGTGGTTGCTTCCACCATGGTAAGCACGTAACGCTTACCATTGCGAGATCGTGGTAAGGTGATATAATCAACCTGCCACGCCTCCCCATATTTGTACTTTTGCCATCGCCCTTCCTCCCAGAGAGGTTTCATCCTCCTGGCTTGTTTAATTACGGCACATGTCTCACAGTCATGAATAACCTGTGCAATAGCGTCCATAGTTAAGTCCACCCCTCGGTCTCTAGCCCACTTAAATGTTGCATCTCTTCCTTGATGGCCCGAGGTCTCATGGGCCCATCGAGCTAGAAATAATTCACCCTTGTTCTGCCAGTCCAAGTCTATTTGAGCCACCTCAATTCTGGCAGCTCGATCTACCTGATGGTTGTTTTGTTGTTCTTCAGTAGCCCGACTCTTGGGCACATGAGCATCTACATGACGCACCTTTATAACCATATCTTTTGCTCGGGCGGCAATGTCTTTCCACAGTTCAGCAGCCCAAATAGGTTTACCTTTCCGCTGCCAGTTATTTTGTTCCCACTGCTGTAACCATCCCCACAAGGCATTTGCCACCATCCATGAGTCAGTATAAAGATAAAGCATTGGCCACCTTTCCCGTTCAGCAACATCTAAGGCCAGCTGGACAGCCTTTACCTCTGCGAACTGACTTGATTCTCCTTTTCCTTCAGTGGCCTCTGCAACCTGTCGTGTGGGGCTCCACACAGCAGCTTTCCATCTGCGATGCTTCCCCACAATACGACACGATCCATCAGTGAACAGAGCATATTCCTTCTCATTTTCTGGTAGTTCATTGTATGGTGGGGCCTCTTTAGCACGTGACACTTCTTCTGCTGGTGATGTTCCAAACTTTTTACCTTCAGGCCAGTCCATGATCACCTCTAAAATTCCTGGATGGCTGAGGTTCCCCATCCGCGCTCGTTGTGTAATCAGCGCAATCCACTTGCTCCAAGTGGCATCAGTAGCATGATGGGTGGAGGGAACCTTTCCTTTAAACATCCAGTTCAGCACTGGCAGTCGAGGTGCCAGAAGGAGCTGCGTTTCAGTACCGACTACTTCGGAAGCAGCCCGAACCCCCTCATATGCGGCTAAGATCTCCTTCTCAGTTGGAGTGTAGCCCTCTTCAGACCCCTTGTACGCTCGACTCCAAAATCCCAGGGGTCGGCCTCGAGTCTCTCCTGAGGCTCTTTGCCACAAACTCCAAGTGGGACCTTTCTCTCCAGCAGCAGTATAGAGGATGTTCTTTACATCCTGTCCCGTCCGTACTGGCCCCAGGGCCACGGCACGGGCTATCTCCTGTTTAATCTGTTCAAAAGCCTGCTGCTGCTCAGGGCCCCATGTAAAATCATTCTTCTTCCGTGTCACTTGATAAAGGGGGCTTACAATGAGGCTGTAGTTTGGAACATGCATCCTCCAAAAGCCCACTACACCCAGAAAAGACTGTGTGTCTTTCTTGCTAGTGGGTGGAGACATAGCAGCAATCTTGTCGATCACATCTGCTGGGATGTGACGACGTCCATCTTGCCACTTTATTCCCAGGAATTGAATTTCCTGAGCAGGTCCTTTCACTTTGCTTCGCTTAATCGCAAAGCCAGCACGTAAAAGGATCTGGATTATCTGTTCTCCTTTCTCAAAAACTTCCCTTGCTGTATTGCCCCACACAATGATGTCATCAATGTACTGTAAGTGCTCAGGAGCACCACCCTGTTCCAGTGCAGTCTGGATCAACCCATGGCAAATGGTGGGACTATGTTTCCACCCCTGGGGCAAACGGTTCCAGGTATACTGAATGCCCCTCCAGGTGAAAGCAAACTGTGGCCTACATTCTGCGGCCAAAGGAATGGAAAAGAAGGCATTCGCAATGTCGATGGTGGCATACCATTTGGCTGATTTTGACTCCAGCTCGTATTGGAGTTCTAACATGTCTGGCACAGCAGCACTCAGTGGGGGTGTTACTTCATTCAGGCCACGGTAGTCTACCGTCAGCCGCCATTCTCCACTGGCTTTACGCACCGGCCATATGGGGCTGTTAAAAGGTGAGTGAGTTTTACTAATCACTCCCTGACTCTCCAGTTGACGAATTAACGCATGAATGGGGAGCAAGGAATCCCTATTGGTGCGATACTGACGTCTGTGCACCGTTTTTGTAGCAATCGGTACTTGCTGCTCTTTCACTCGTAGCAGCCCCACAACTGATGGGTCTTCCGACAGGCCAGGCAAGACAGACAACTGCTTAACACCTTCTGTGTCTACAGCAGCTATTCCAAAGGCCCATCGATACCCCTTAGGATCCTTAAAATATCCCATTCTGAGGTAATCGATACCAAGTATACAGGGAGCCCCTGGGCCAGTCACAATAGGGTGTTTCTGCCAGTCTTTACCAGTGAGACTTATCTCAGCCTCCAACATAGTCAGCTCCTGGGAACCCCCAGTCACTCCATGAATATAAATCGATTTTGTCCCTTGGTGACTTGAGGGCATTAGGGTGCACTGTGCACCAGTGTCCACCAGGGCCTTATATTTCTGTGGTCGTGATGTGCCAGGCCACCTAATCCACACAGTCCAGTATACTCTATTGTCCCTTTCCCCCCCCTGGCTGGGGGCAGGGCCCCCCTATTTGTTACCTCGATTGTTCGCAGTGACTGGAGCAGTCACCCTTTTGGAGAAGTTCACCTTGGTGGTCGATCTGTCTCGTAATTCTTTCACTCGTGCTTGAAGTGCAGGAGTGGGCTGCCTATCCCACTTCTTCATATTCTCCCCATGGTCGCGCAGGTAGCGCCACAAGGCAAGACGCGATGTAGTCTTACGGTTGTCATTTGCCTGAGCACGAGGACGTCTCCTTCTGATGGCTGAGATATTGGATGATGAAGGTTGGGAGGAAACCAAGTTGATCAGCTCTTCCGGTAGACAGTTTTGGGAATTCTGGTTCCCATCAGATGTATCTGGTACCACCATGGATCCATCTGCATTAAGCATGGTAGACAGTTCGTCCCTCATATCTTCTCGTTTGCTCTCCACTCTGTCTAGCTTTTCAACTACCTTTGTGATAGCCGAAACACAAGCCCGTAGAGGGGCTAAATGTAACTCAAAGTCTTGAAGTCTATTAACAAGTTCATTTACAAGGGGTCTTCTTACCCCTTTGCCATACATTGCTGCGAGTGTACTGGCATACCTTTCCGGTGCAGTCTTTGTGAATGTACGCCACATATTTGGTGTACACCTGACTTTCTCAGGGTCATGCTTTTGGTCTGGCTCGTCAGGGATGAAGTCGGAACTGTATAACATTTCCACTACGGCATGCTCTCTCAAATAACTGATACCTCTTTCCATATCAGTCCATTTCTTTTTCTCAGGCATCAGATCATCTTTGAAGGGGTATCTTTCTCTTACGGCTAACAGCATTCGCTTCCAGAGGGTGAAGGATCCATCCTGGCATGTGCCAATACCCCTGTCAATGGCTGAGTCTCTACTAATGCTACCCAGTTGGCGAGCTTCTCTACCATCTAGCCACACACTGTTGGCCCCACTGTCCCAACAGCGGAGTAACCATGTGACGATAGGCTCTTTTGGGTGTCGTGAAAAGTCTTTTCTCAGACCTCTAATTTCACTCATTTTTAGAGATCGTTCAACAACAGTAACAATGTCTTGCTCACCTCCACCTCCTGCTCTTTCAGGACTTCTTGTTACCCTTCTGGGAGTAGGTGACCGTGATCTTACTGAAGGCCCCTCCCCTAGACTCAGGGCCGCTTTCCATGGATCGAGCCACTCTGGACCTCTTTCCTCCTCTTCTCTTACAGTGTCTGCTTCCTCTACTTTCTCCTCCTCCTCTTCCTCTACTTTCCTTTCCTCCTCTACTTTTTCTTCCTCCTCTTCCTTCTTCTCTAGCTGAGTTGAGACTCGTTTCGTTTTCCGTCCTCTTACAGGGGCAACTGACATCGATTCCGGTACCTCCTGTGGTTGAAGGACGATGGCAGGTTGGTCGGTTCTGACGCTCTCCCTCTCCAATTTGGCTCGAAGTCCGTTTCTTTCAACTATGAGGATTTTTAGTTCAGATTCAAGCATGGCCTGAGAAAACTGAATTCTGCTGGGTCCCCTGGGATGTGTAGTACTTCTTCTCTGTGCTCCACATGATGTTGTGATGTGGAATACCAATAGCAAAAATTACAAAACACAAAACCATGACAATTTGATTGTTTAAGCCATATCTGTTTGACCTGTGTGCTGATCTTAATCCCAACAAGATTCTTCCAAAACAGGTGAAAGTTCTCCCACTTGTAGGCGAGCCTTGAATCAGACCCTTACATCTCCTTAGGCCAAGGGAACAATATAGGGCTCCATCAGTTCAAAACAATAACCCAGGAAAAACAACAACAACAACAAACGAGATTCTGTAGTCGCATAAATACAAAACAAATGTAAATTCTCTTCCCCTAAATGGGCTTGCACATCACAGTGTTAGGTTACCACTTCATTTTTTTTTCATTCCATCTCAGAAGCAACAAAGAATGCATCAACTCACAGCCAACACCACACAGATGTACAAAAAAAATGCACTGACGTGGAAAACATTGTATGTTTTGCTCCTGGGAAAGATGTTTGCTAAGTGTCCGTTAGTTAAATTTCCATTAATTTTTCAGCATGAAAAAAAAAAAAAAAAACATATTTCTTCCTGAAAGTGAATTAAGTTTTCTCTGTTTCGTTATGAATTTATATTCTGAGCTCATCTGTGCCACATTTTCTTTGCAGATAATGAGCAAGGCAACTTCACTTAGCTGTCACTGTAGAATTGAAATGTTTACAGTCTGCATTTTGGAGATTCTGGCAGCTTACATTCTAAGAATCCTTTTTTTTTTTTTTATTCCTGACAATAAGCATTGCTTTAAATTTCTCTTAAGCATGAACAGAAAACATTGTTTGAAAAATCCTTGAACTCTGTTTACCCCCAGTAATGCTGTTACAAGAAATGCTAGTTCAGATACATCATGCTGATGATGTTTCATGAGATGTGACGAAGACCATTAGCTACCTTAATGTCTTGCAGAACTTCTTGGGAAATTGCAAACATCTCATAATTAATTAGCACGGAGATAAATATCTTTGTCTATGAAGCTTATGAACAAAATACCCATTATATGACTTTGAATGTATTTTCCCAACACATTTATTCAGTAGTATTTTGAGGACATACTACTGAGATAAATAAAGCTCAATCTCCAGCCGGTTTTGAGCAGCTGACCTACTAAATTCACTAAATATATTTCTCTTTATTTGCCTCTCTGAAGTCATCCTTTAACAAAGTACATATGGATATGTCTATTGTAAAGGCTATTTTCAGCTTTCATTTCTATGCATGCATCCAGTCACAGTCTTAAAATGACACGCTTAAGCCCACAGGTCCTGAAAACACCATCTTTTATCCTTCATTCTTGGAAAACCTCATTTAGTTTGAACTTATCTTTGAAACATGACCAAAAGAATTTCACACTAGATTATCCTTCATTGAAGTCACAATGTAAGATTCATTGTTGATACAGTTCAAAGGTTATTGCTGTCTAGTTTTGAATTACTGCTAAAAAAGGCATAGAAGTGACAGACTCCTCTTGGCAGAAAGGATAAAAGTGCCAGCATACTAACTTCAGCAAATCTTTTCTTTGCATGCTTTACCCTTCCATTAATCTGAGATTATTTGAATCTATTCGGGTTATTCTCTATAATCAATCAAATTTTATGTGCAATTATCAACATTGTCTTTAATATATTAGATCATTTGTGCCCATACTGAAGGAAAAACATTTCACTGAGTGTTGACAACTTATTCTGATTTAGAGGAACCTGGCTTGATTCTCCAAGACTGTTGGATTTCTTTTGCTCTTGTAACAATATCATTGGATCAATACATCAGTATTAGCAACACAAAGCATTCAGAAGCTTTGAATGTTTTGTGGTGTTTTTTTTCTTAATATCTGATTCACAGGTGAAATTATTACAGACTTCTATTTTCTTATTTGCAAATCTGCACGTCGCTCTATATATAATGGTCGAAATTTTTCATCACTATAATTACTATTATTAAACAAATCCTTAAATGATATTTAAATCTAAATTTCCAGCATATTACTCTAAAATAACTATTGAAATAAAACTCTTTTTGTAGAATGCAGTAACTTTCGCCACCTAATACAAACACTGGGGACATCAGCTTTGATTACATGAACGAACCCACCAATGACATATCAATTTGTCCTGAAAAACATGCTTGAATTCAACCCATCACGTTGTACCTTCAAGCATCAGGCAAAGCAAAACTATTTAATGTTTCAAACCCAACCTTGCCCTAAAAGGACTGAATTAGCACTGCTCTATGTGTGTTATTTCTTTTCCACTCTTAAATCCAGCTTAATTCAGAGAACAACCAGTTAGAAGATCTAACTCAGTTCAATTAGTAAGACTTACTTAGGAAGACCTAACTTAGATTCAGTTAGGAATCCCCTCTCCTAGTGAGAGGGGATTGAGGTAGGTTTGTGGGTGAGTTGGAGATGGCAATGAATTAAAACTAAAGGCCCAATCATTAGACTCAGTCTTGAAACCACAGTCGCATCCTAGCATCATAAGCTAATTCTGCACTGGTATAAATACATTGAGGGAAATCAATTAAATATGTTGAGGGAAATCAGCTGCAGTGATTCAACAAAGTAGCTAAACTAAGACATAAAGCTACACTCTTCCTTGAATAATCTCTGGAACTGAAGAAGTAAATAATTAGCTTTTTTCCACCACTAGACTTGTATTAGCTTTCTTCCTAGCACCATTGAATTGCTGTTTTTTCATCTGTACAGTTTGCACCATCTTCAACAGATGCACTTGCACATCAATCAGTTGTCACGCAGTTAATATAATTACTTGGCAGAGGATGCTGTGCTGTGACATGCTTTCTCTTTCCCCTCCGTGAACACATCCTGACTTCACAAAGAGATTCTGCCCAGAACTCAGTATGAAGGTTCAAGAGCAGCAACAAGAAACCTGAATGCAGAAAGGGGGATTCTGCAAAGCCGTTTTACATTGATCTTTTAGAAAACGGAACCTATTTGCATCCTTTATGCATATCCTACAGTTCACTACTCTTTGCAAGTCCTCTGAAGCACGTCTGCACTCTTGCTCTGAGAACCAGTCTCCTTGCACAGCTTCCCGTCCTTGTGCTTTCCAGAGTCAGCAGTCCAGTGTATTTAAGTTATTCAGTGCACACCCAAAACTAGTTCAGCAAAGTCTTTACCTTAAACAGTAGTAGTTCCTATTGGTCAGAGACAGCTGAAGCAGGTAACAGTTCAGCAGAACAACTTCAGTGTACTTTCATGTTTGTCAGAGTTGTCATTTCAGTAAATTTATTTTGTTTTTACAATTGCTTCCCATGAACTGCATAGAAAATAAGGTTATAGGCATGAGTCTTCACGGAAATTATATGATTTAAGAGCTGCAGGCTGTCTGTCACGTCTCTTTTCTGGACAGGGTGGCTTTGTTAGCACTGCTTCTATTTTTTAATTATTTCTGTTTAACTTAATGGTGACTCTAGAGAGAAATGTTCACATGCCAGTATGAGCTCTGCCATCCTCATCACAGTTCTGTGTCGTTGAAGACTAACAGCACATAATTGTCAACAATACTGAGTATAGCACGTTGAGTCAATTCAAGAAGAAACTGTAAAGCATCAGAATATACATTTTGTTCTTAAATACCGTGAGAAAAGTTTGTAGAAACACTCTTACACTGGTTGCGGTTTGCATGGTAGCAGCATCAACTATGGGGGAAAAAAATGAAAACCAACTAAAAAGGCAATGAAACTGCCAGATCTCAACAAAATAACAAATAGGGATGGTAATAAAGGAAAAAGCAACGGCAGTGATGAACACACCCAGGGTTGTTGTGAAGTCATGAGACGGGAAAACGGAGCAATAAACAAACAGTATTCCTGCACTTGGGTTTCTGAAGTTCCACAGATGAAGGAGACAAAAGCCTGACTGATGTAACTAAAGCATGGTGAATTATTACACTTGTAAGCCAAGCGACAGTAGGGTCAACCTATTCCCCTCATTTTCTCTCTGATGTAGTTTGTTAACACAGAGATAACACTAAACAGCTAAAACTCCAGTAACGGAGGTGATGCTAATTCCACTCCCTTGCTGGGGTTTACAGGCTGATCTTCTGTCCCATGAGATGACCTGCAACCAATGCATAATCAGTCCCTCAGCGTTCAAAGAGAAGGGGTCCATCCTATAAAAAGGCTACAGCAGGAAATCCCCACAGCAGACCAGAAACTGCAGAGAAATGAGACAGGGCCTTTCAGGCTTTCCTACATAGGAAGTACTTCTTTTCACTTCAGTTTGTTTTCTCTCCCACTCATGAGAGATGTCTAGTAGAGCAGCTGCTATAATTAAAACCAACACAGGAGAAAAAGAAACAGAAGGATTTGTACAACTCCTAGTATGCCCATCACTCTGTTTATTTTTCGTTTTGTTCAGCAGCAAGACAAGATGCTCCTCTACCCACAGTTTGCCCTCAGAAAAACAGTGTACAAACTTTCAGAAAACATCCACAGAATTTCTGCAATCCAGTTTATTTCCTCTTAGCCAGTAATTAAAACTTAAGGGACTTGGAGAGCAGAGTATTAAACTTTAGCTAAACTTTCCTTATTAAAAGAAGGAAAATCTCCAATAATTAGCTCTTCCCCTAAATGCTTTCTGGCTCTCATTAAAAGCAAAGTGCTATGCTAATATACCTTGTCTTGCACATGTCTCACCATTCCTGCTAATAGAATTAAACCCAATTCTCAGCAAATAAACTCTCAATGCAGTTAATGGAAAACAAGGATCAGAGCTACTTTGTGTGAGAATGGGTCATTACCACAAGTTCCTAATTACAAGTGTCTTAATGCATAATGTAAAACACAATCTTACGTAGGCTCTTAAAAATTAAAGGTGTAGCAAGATCAAAGATCCAATGTGCCCTTGAATATTTCTTTAGTATGTACACTTTGGATGGCTTGGAAAAAAAAAGAAAAATACATTGAAGACAAAGAACAAATCTGCAAAACACAAAAATTCATTCACGTATCCTTAAAAAAAAATAAACAAAAAATTATGCAGTTTGCAAGAATTCAGAAAAGGACTTGATTTTGTCTTAGTACATATTCTGACAATGATTTTATTTTCCTCCTTCTCGACCGTCTTGAAAGAGAATGTTTCACATCTACAGATTAAGAAAGGATTAATACTTTCCTCTATTGTGAGTTGCAAATACAACCAAGGTTAAAGCAAAGGACATTCATCCTGAATCAGCTGATACAATGCCATCAAACACCACCACAGGTGATTGATGACATTGCTATTACTGCACCAAGCATTTATTAATACTATACCATGAATTACTTTCTGGACCAATTCTCTTATTGTTGTGTGTTGGCATCTTGTGTTGAATTTAGTTCACTGAAAAGATATAGAGAAGATACCGCTAGAAACAGAATGCAGAATCATAGAATGGCTTGGAAGGGATCTTACTGCCCACCCAGATCCAACCCCCCAATACCATGGGCAGAGACACCTGCCACCAGATAGGGTTGCCCAAAGTCTCATCCAGCCTGGCCTTGAGCACTTCCAGGGATGAAGCATCTGTAATAAATCACAGTAACCAAATCACAAAAATACAGGATCTGAATCTGACTTGATAGTCAATGTTTTGCTGCTTTGAAAGATTCCATAACAGTTGCACTTTTTCTGATACTTAATAAATAAACTGGAAGAGTACTGCAGTTAATATAGTCCATAATGCAGAGCTCTTCCGCAAGCCAAAGTGGACTGCACCTTAACCAAAGCTGATCAGTTAAAACACTGTGATGAGTGAAATCAAATAGAACTTTGATTTTTATTTTCTAAAAATATTTTGCACATTTATTTTCATGAGAACTTTTATCCAGAACTCCATAGTTCTCGGTATGATGAATATTTTATGCTCTGGCTATCTCTGGATATAAGGAAACTACGTATATTTGTGTCTGGCGCAATTGTAAAGCGTCAAGATTTTTCATTAGCAAAATAGCTGAATGTTGTTGCTAGATTCATATTGCCTCTTCTCATTGTCATCATTGTTATTAATGCAACAGGTGGCTCCCCCATGCCCTGATGACACAGATCCTGTAAAAGCTAAATTCTTTTTTACTTCTTCAGCTTTGTAGTTGTCCTCTCCCCGAAGGGCATGTAGGCACAGACTGGGAATTAGAGCCATATGAAAGAAAATTATTTCCCATTTGCATGCCTATGGCATTGTGCTGAAATGAGAGCTAGGAGAATCCCATCACTCACACCAATCTCCTGGGCTTCATGGACGAAATTGATTACTTAAGAACAGGAAAAGACTAGCAGTGCCCGGTCACATAACCTCTTGCTCAGCTTTACAACCAAAAGGTAGCAGTAAACCTAACTAGCAATGGAGGGGGTTTCTACTGGGCAGTACAGAATTCAGTTAGGTCAAGAAGTTTCTACTTGAAGTTAATACTTGAAAAACAAACAAACAGGATTTGAGGCAGAAACTCCAGTCTCTTGTAAAGGTAAAGAAGGTTGGGAATGGCTCTCCAGAGGAAATATTCTCAGGAGCAGAGATTAAAAGCACAAATACAAGAATTAACCAAGCTTGGTAGAGAAAAATGATTTCACATGGCTTATTTTTCAAATATTTTTTCAATAAAACCCAGCATAAACAAGAAGTAGTAAACTAGTAAAAACTAGTAAATGTGATTGCTCACGGGGACTTCCTTTTTTAATCTGAATACGTTGTTATGATGAAAATAGGAAGCAATGCAACATAAGAAAAAACCTTGTTAGAATTTAACTTAATCCCTCTTCCTCTTCCCTGATTATCTGAGTGCTGCAGCTTCTTTCACTTTATATAGACATCTTCAAGCTCTCATGAACAACGGCCGACCTCCCTAAAACTGAAGAGCTCTGAACTCCAGCAGAAACACATGGGATGAAAGAACTGAAATATTTCTGCTAGTGCTTGGGATTGTACGTTGCTGAATGTCAGTACCTTCTCACTTTCTGCATTCCCTTGTAACAGTGCACAATTAAGAGCAACTATAAATTGGTTACGATAAATAGTCTTCCATATAATCACCCAACAAATATTGCACACATGGTTTTAGTAGAAATTATAGTGAAAGTGGTGTGAGAGAAAAAAATCTGTTCATATTTAATAACTATTGGGTGCAATATGAACAACATGGACATAGATGAACAGTCATTTACCTTGAAGTGTGGCAACAGCTAATGTTGAAATCCAAAACTTTGCAAGGGGTTAGGCACATGATGTGCCAAATAAGCCTTAGAGAATTTTCTTGCATCTGAAACTTGTAACATCTGCATTTGTCACAAGCAGAAACACAAATAGCAGCTCATGCGAATACACATTTCCCAGACTCTCGTGGAATAGCAGTCCAGGTCAGAGCTGAATTATTCTTTTAGCCCTTAAAACACATTGTTTCCAATAAGACTTGGGTATACATATGTCAGATGACCTTGAGTCAAACTCAGTTCACACTATTTGTTTACCAACATCTAAAACCACTACACTAACATAGAACCAAACAAATTATTAGAAGAAGATTGAAAAATGCTGATCTGTTATCTGAAGTGAATTCTCCTCTGCATTCAGCACCACTTCAGTGGAACTCGAAGACACCATGGCAAATACTCCCCTATTCACACATAGTATATCATACACATTACTTTCCTTCACAGAATCACAGGTTATGGAACAGCTGAAGTTAGAGGCACCTCATGTTCCCTCTGCCCCAGCAGAGCCCAGTCCTACAGGCAGGCAGCTCCCAGGAAGAGACCCCGCAACCTCTGGGCAGCCTGTGCCAGGGATCTGTCACCGCACAGCACAGTGGTGCTGCCCGACGGGCAGAGGGAACTTCTGTGCTCCAGGTTGTGCCCAGTGCCGGGATCGGAGGAGCTGCTGAAAGGAGCCTGGCTCCCTCCTCTTTGCACCCTCCCTTCAGGTATTTATGGACATTGATGAGATCCCCCTGAGCCTCCTCTTTTCCAGGCCACTGATTCATATTTGAGCACACAGCTGTGAGATAAATAGAAAATAAAGCAGCATCCAGGATTTTAATTTTAAACTCCTGAGCTGTGAACAGTAAGTTCCTGAGTCACAAGACAGGAGAAAAATATAATGAAAAAAAAAAAATAAAAGAACTGCATACTAAAAAAAAAAAAAGAGAGAAAATAAAAACAGTTAGTTGCAGGATGAGTAGCACAGATGTCTGCAATTAGACACTGAGTCGTAGACAGACTCTTTGCCACCGCATCACTCCCACATCCCTAAGGTCACCCCATGGGACAGAGTGAGAATGGTCATGGTGCAATCACAACTTGCTGCCCAAGCATTCTGGACAAGCATCTATTAAGCTGGTTCTGGTACAGCTGCACGCTCTGAGACCCGTGTGGTGACACCACAGATTCTTGGCTACTTGTATTCCTGCCCATCTGCCCAGATGGCATGGGGCCACGGCTTTGGCCATAGCAGGGGAGCCATGGAGCTGAACTACCCAAAAGCTTGCAATGAAAGCACAGTGTACACAGCACTCCTACCATCAATCACACAAAAGCATTTCTTATGGTGACAGAACAGACAGAAGCTTTTGCACATTTAAGGATACATCTCTACTTAAAATTATCTGACAAGCAGGGTGTACAAGAACTGTAGCAAATAAATGCTTGTAGACGCATGCCAAATTCCACAAGAAGATGAGCAACATCTAAGTGCTTTTACACAATTGCACAGCTTTATTCGAATCATTCAGAATGGCAAAATTCATTTAAAAAGTCATTGCCCAAAGCAGATGACTGCAGAAGTTATAAATGGGCTTAAAAGTCCAATGAAACTCAAATTTATTTGGCACTTACTTGTAGAGGTGCCTCCTTGCCCACGGCAGGGCAGCAGAACCGGATGGTCCTTAAGGTCCCTTCCAACCAAAGCCATTCTGTGATTCTATGATTTCAGTGATGATGGATCACACACTTCCAGAATTTTTATGGTGGTTTTGTTAAAACTGTCAGTCAGAAAAGCTTGAGCTATGGGATACAGCTTAACTGCTGTAAATGAGATCAAGGTTTTCTCCAAGTAAGGAACCGATGTCAGATAAGTGATGGATCTGGACTGGCTCATCTAACTGTCTGATCCACTTAAACCCCTCTGAGGCAGTTTCAGGCAGAAAGGGGCACTGTGTCACTCAGGATGGTTTCAGAACCCAACAAACAATGATTTAGTAGGACAGCAGCAACTACTCTCCCAGAGCATTATTTTTATGCCTTCCTAAATTAAAATTTCTACTACCTTAAAAAGGAGGAAGAAAAACCCTTCTCAATTTCTCTTAGTTTGCAGAACATTTAGAATAAACACTTTAATGAATTAACTGGCGCTGAAATGACTTCTCGTTTGCTTTGTTGTTTGGGTTTTTTCCTATCACGAAACACTCATTTTAAACACTTCCACTCCATTCAGTATAATCCACAAAACTAACAGCGACCCTTGAAAAAGAATTTGATGATTCAATCAGATCTGATACCACGCTGCTGAACGTACCACATAGTCATGGCTTGACTACAGCCCTTTCTTTACCAAATGAAAGCCAGCTGGCTGCATAAAGCGCATTGGTGGACTGCAGTGTCAACCCTGCAATGCAACTTTCTGCACAATTTCTCGAAAAGACACATCTCTATAGCCAAATACTTATAAAAGTGTTGTTACAACTGGAAAACACAGTGTAAGGGTGATACAGGAGTGTGTAATAGCAAAGGGACCAGCAGGGATAGGATGATAATTCAAAGGAAAAATAAAGGTGCCCACCCATCTCCGAAGATGTAGGTTCACAAGAGAAACTCCACAAGGGAGGGATCTCCAACCACAGATCCTTCCCCAGTGGCAGTCAGCCCTTAAATTAGGTCTAACAGCGGTGCAGCCAGGCTGCACCCCTTCCAGTCAAGTGAATTGCCTTCACCTGTGTTCCCAGGGCTGACCAGATCCTTTCCCCAGCTGCTCAATCAGTAGTTCAGGAGTGACTCAACAGTTACCATACAAATGTTAACAATCGTTTGATATTACGGGATTATTTGGTCCTCCCTGTGCATTGAGCACTAGCGCTGCTGCTCCCTGGTTGCTGCGGTGACTGTTTTACCTCAGAATGAACAACATGAGTCACATGTACAGCAACAATAAGCTATGACAGGATGAATCCAGAGTTCTCAATTCATTTGCCCTACTATTACCTGTACCTTATATCTATTGGAAATTAAATGTATTCACCAGTTTTCTAAAAGATCAGAATCTCGCAAGTAAAGATACATACGTATATATATTTTTACCTCTGTCCTTAACAATGTTTCCCTAACATTTCTCCAATGCTGAGGTGGAAAGTCCAGCTGATTTCTTGTGGGTACACAAACGGGTAGGACAGCTGCATTTTTAGACCACACCAACACTTTGCAAAAGAACATTAAAAACAAAAACGAAGCAGCAGGAGACAAAAGAGAAAAGTATCTCCACATTTCAAGTGCGTGCATACAAAATAAATAAATAAATAAATAAATGAGTATTCAAAAATTTAGAATACTGCACACAGTATGAATAAAGGTTTCTGTGTTCCTACTGCACACCTGTGACACAATCACAAGGAGAAGGGGGCAAACTCAAGGTCTGGAGGCAGCTCGTTATCAATATTGTTAACTAATCTGGTTCGTTTCACATTCCTCCAAATGAAGTTTTAATATTATTTGAAGGAAGAGGAACCAATGACATCTATTTCCAGAAGTCTATCATTTACAAAAAGTTGGGCCAAAATTAAAAATAATGGTAAATCTTATCAATTTCCTTTTGTTTTTTCCCCCCTCTGAATTTATGAATGTTTCTAGTAACTGCTCTAGATAACACCATGACACGCTGGAAAGCGCAGCAATGGTAGCAGAATAGCACAATCCAAGGCTACAGCAAATGAGGAGATACCCAAATACAGAAACAAAGAAAAGAATCTCCTTACCTTTAGAAGACCTCAGATATGCAGGGATCTCCAGTGAGAAACCCCCACTGCCAACCCTTAAATGAGGGCTGGGAAGGGGCAGATCCTGGTTTCATCCCTTCTGGTTACTCAGCTGCATTGCAGGCACCTGAGCTCCCCCTGGCTGGCCCTGCCTTCCCATCAGGGGCTCAGTCACTACTTCAGGCCATGATTTAGCATTTCCACCACAACATGTAAGACACCAAAGTATTCCAAAGATCAATTTATGAAACAAATGAAATTTTTATCTCCAAGATACAATAGGGAAGATTTGTTTTACTTTCAGAATCAGTATATGAGTCAGCTCTTTTTTCTCTTTTTGTATTTTTCCTCTGTAATCCCTGCATGAATTTACCATAAAATTAATTATGGTGAATAGCATTGAAGATAATCAATTTCATTTCAATCACATTCAGATGAGATGTTCAGTGAGATGTTGTAATAGGAGACTCCTTTAAAAGTTCACAAATACGTACCATTTCTGATTACTGTAGTCCCGTATCTGGAGATAAATTCTCCTAAGATATAGAACTTTAAACTTCTGAAGGCAGCTAAAGGGATCGCGTATTCTAAAGTTTCTGAAGAATTTTAAGTTTTATCCATCTTTTAAGTTATTTGGGTCCAAAACAATAAATTTCTATCTTTCCATCATTAGCAGTTTTACCATTCTCCTTCATTCTGTGTGAATCCTGTGCTTTAGCTTCTGTGGGAAGTCCGTGTTTTTAGTATGGAGATTAAAAACATGCTCTCATAGCAGAGCCAGATAGGGTTTCAATAAGGAGTAGAGTGTTCTTTATTTGTCCTGACCATCTCATCAGACAGCATTCACTGTTTCTGATTCTTCAGTACTATTATATTAATGATAAAAATACTAAGCACATGATTTTCCTCAATTTTTCACATCATTGTACAAATGCTTTGCAAATTGCTTGGAAATTGCCCTCTTCATCATCAAAACAGGTATCATTTTCACCTTCTTTAATTACCTCAAGTTTATAGTACTGCACACGCTCTTCTCTCTTTGCATGTTCTAATCTAGAATTCGTGTGCATTAAGAAAAAAAAAAGAAAGCTTCAAACTCCACAAAACAAACCACCTCCAACTCACAAATTCAACCACTTCCTAAACTTACAAACATGACATCTGCTCCTGTATACTGTTAGAGATTGCTTCTTCACATCAAAATTTCATTTTTACGCTGCTGATATATTTCATGGATCAAAGTAATTCACCAAACTGAAATACGGAATGAACTGTCCATTGCTTTGGCTTCACTATCACAAGTGGATAAAGGACAACTTTTCTAACAAGATTACACTGACTGCAGTGTTCACAATGCTTAATTTCCTATTTCTGCTTTCCATATAATTCACTGTTCAGTCCCACTTCCCACAAGAAATACCAGAGCATTATTACTAATATTCCCACCAGCATTACTAAACAAGACCCATAAAATTTTAGTTACTTCCCTTGAAAGAAGAGATTGAAACCACGGTAAGAAAGATAATTTAAATGTATTATTCACATCCAACAAAAAGAATTTGCAGCATATCATCTTGTCCTGTTTCCAGACTTCTGGATGAATGACTCTCTAGCACCTGCGATGCATTCATCCCTCAGGAGATGATTCTTGGCCTAAAAACAGTTTGACTTAAGGACTGTAGTATTAGCTGGAGTCTAAGTGATTTCCTTAAGTGTTCTGCATTTCATTCCAAACATGATAGAATTGAGCTCAGACTTTTTAAACCACTGGAGAAAGCTCATCTTGTTCCTCAGACATCTGAGAAAGAAGAGAGGTGAGAATTACAAATTGATTTCCGCAATTTACATCAGAGTGAGCACCAAAGGCTATTGGAACATACCTTGCTTGTAATTCATAGAGATATAACTCTTAGACACATATCAGTAAGTCATTGCTAATTACATACAATAAATCAGTAATGCAGCCTTGTCAATGTATTAATAGAAGGAGATACACTGCAAATACCAGGCTGATGTGCTACTGACTGGAGATGTATTACCTCTGTGTGTAACATATAATAACAGAGACTTAAATTTCGAAGCAGCTCTTGCCTTTGATGACAGTAGACAATTATAAACAGTGAAATTTGTTTGCATGTAATTCAAAAAAAAAAAAAGTCAAATTATTTAACAGGAGTAAAGCAGCAGCACAAATACGCACACACAGGCTGTATTCGTAGAAACTGTCACAATCATTTTCCCCTTTTAATCACAACAAATTATTTGAATACAATTAGTAAAATATGAATAGGCTTTAAATCTACATAAATAGATGGAAAACATGAGAGGAGAATGTTCTCCCTCTTTTTATATCTTAGCACCTTAAGCAAACCTTGAGTTGTCTGTGAAGCAGTTCAATATGGACTTTCATCGCTGCTGTCACTGTTTTAGCATTAATGTCCTGATATAAAGTAGTAGAGACTTCAGAGACTCAGGCCAATATAAAGGCTCTGCAGTATGAAGTAATTTTATGTCACTACTCTGTTACTTTCAGAATTGGCTGCAAATAAGAGTCTGAGGATGATTTAACGTGTCCTCAACACAACGGCCATGGTTTGACAAAATAAACACATCAGTCTTTAGTGGTTATTTATGACTGGAAGAAAAGCAAGAAACAGCTACGATAAGCCTAGTTCTGGAAAATATTCTGAAGGGAAATAAATAAACATACGGAAAATGTTTTTCTTTACATGTTGCTGCATTCCACTTCTCAGTTAAATAAAATCCCAATTAATATCCACAGGAGGAATTATTAGAACTAAAATCTTCCAAATAAGGTCCCAAGATATTGCTGCTAAAGTGGAAATTTAGGAATTCGGATCTGATTACATGCCAGCAACTGGTACTTCTACTGCATTTTAGAAATAAAATGTCTCCAACCGTCAAAGGAAAGCCTCGCTGATTTAAGATGGAAAAATGTAAATACTGATAACTCATCTGTGATAACTTGGGCCCTGCAGTGGTTACCGCTGTAGAGTTCGGCTCTATAGTGCTGATGGCATTCCCTGTTAAATCTGCTCAAAGGGGTGTTAAATACCTTGCTAAATATCTTGTCTAAATCCAACTCCTTCAGCAGACAATGGGTCTTCACCCCCACGATGGGGACTTTCACTACAGTCTGGATCGAGTGTTTGCTATCAATGAGATGTGCAACTCTGGCATGCAGATTTTCAGGAATATTGGCTTTGT
The DNA here is from genome assembly GCA_030625065.1 of Alectoris magna. Lineage (NCBI taxonomy): Eukaryota > Metazoa > Chordata > Aves > Galliformes > Phasianidae > Alectoris > Alectoris magna. The sequence goes on along the minus strand of CM060575.1, from coordinate 3,144,395 downwards.
TCTTGCATCAATAAGCTGTTTATTTGCAATGAGGCCAAACTTAAAACACCTGCTTATATAACTGCAAGGATAAATTGATTCAGAAGTCATCCTAATGCAGGACTGGGTGGCAGACTGATAAACTGGATTGATGTCAATGTCTTTCATACGCTTCTAGCTGATCTGTCTTTGCAGAGAGAAAAGAGAGGCTGGCATAAATGAAAGTGGTGTATGTGTACCTTCAACCACCATGATAGGAACTGGATGAAAAATGATATAATCTCACAACAGACTCTATTGGAGATACAACACCAATTATGTCTTCTTGTTAGAATACAGAACTGGAAATTTCAATGTCGATGCTTTTTCTCTTGCTTATCACTGTTCTCTGTAGCCTAAAGATTGGGACTTTATTCTTCATACAGCTTTTGAATACATTTAATACTGGTTATGAGAGGGAGTCAGGAAAAACCCTACTTTGTGGAAAGAGGAAACAAAGTTCTCTTTTGAGTGATACTATTGCATGCTTAGAGTTGCCAAGTCTTACCATGAGCTGAAAAATCTGATTAATCTCAGGAGTGAAAATTAGGAGAATAAGAAAAAAAATTCACAAATCCTATCTGTAGTTTTGTTGTAACCTTCTGGCTGTGTGAGATGTTTAGAAACAAGTCCTGCTTCTCCTTTGTTACTTTTAAGACTGCTATACTCAACACAGAACGTCAACATGGAGTTTTATTTTTGTTTTAGTGACGCAGATTGTAATTAGTGGAAACCATGCCTACAGCAACACAACATTTGTTTGAAGTTTAATTTACAGCTCTTTTACTATCTGTACTGGACAACCTCAAATCATAAATATATACTTAACAAATTTACACAATAAACTTACTCCTTCCATAAAACTGTCTTTGCCGTTTCCTCTCTAGTCCCCCTTCTTTACTATATAATACTTCCAGTGGAAAAAGATCTCAGTTCTTTTTCATCAGTAATTGATAAAAGACATTTTGCTATACTTAGTCATAGCCCTCCTATTACTTAAAAAAGCAACTGGGGATTTCTTTCAGTAAAGTTATTAACTAGCATTAAAACACAAACATGCTTTAGGCACATAGGCGTAACTAACTTTCAGAACGAGGTTCTTCTGATATCACCACCTCTTTAAGTATCTCAGGTGTATACATACAATGTGTGGCTTTGTTAAGAAAAAAAATACAAATAGGAATATATAAAAATGGTTATCTTATCCCTGTCCCCTTTAACAAAGTTTGAAAATGAGTTAAAATATTCTTATTGTAAAATTATTTGAATTTTAAGGATTCTCAGAACCTGAATTCTACGTTATTGTCCTCATAATGATTTTTTTCCTGCAGTATCACATTGAACCTCTGAAGTCACTTGTGTTTTAATTGCAATTACATTTCATTGGAACTCCCAGCATGAGTTATGTACCAACCTTCATAACTTTTCTTCTTTCTTTTCTCTCCCTTTTTTAACTAATATTTTTATTTGATGGGTTTTTGTTGTGTTTTTTTCTCAGGGTCTCATTGTGTCTGTTCTTCCTTTCTCATAGTTCAACTCATACAAGGTCACAAAAATGACTCCCATTCTGAATGAGATGCTGTGAAAACAGGTCATACACACTGCAATTGATCTCTGGCAAGAAGGGGAGATATTTCCATCTAGATTAGAAGAGACAGAGCTTTTTGATTCCCACTAGGGTTAGCAGGAGCTGTGTAGCTCAGTTCCGGTGTACCACAACAAATGCTTGCCTTCTTATTTAATCCGTCCCTATCTTTTAGTTTCTGTAGAGGAAAAACTATTCTCAGGGGAAAAGAAAAATGATCACGATTTAGAAGCAAAACTCGGAATTGGTCCATATTTCTTCTCTAACTTTCACAAGCGTTAAAGCAGCATATTTCAACACTTTCCACTTCATCTGCAAAAGTACTCAAGTTATTCAGAGTTCTATCAGAGCTATTAAAAATCTGTCAGAGAAGTGCCGGTAATGGCAGAAACATTTTTCAGAAGCTGTCAATTTCCCCAAATATCCATCAGTGCTACCAGGCACAACAAGGGATTCCTCATTTAGAGCGTGTCAATTCTTATTATTAATGTCACGATGAAAACACCTGCTAAGAGTATGTTTCTGGCAAAGCGAGATTCAGTCACAGAAACATGAGGGTGAATGCCACAAAGATTAGCGAGCAAAGAAGAGCTGAAGCCTTTTTTTCCCCTTACTTCAGGACAAAATCTCTGTCTCACGCTAGATCTGGTAGCAGTAAGCTGCAGATAATGCAGATAATTCATAAAAGATAATATGAATCTAATTTAGTAGATGACAATAATCATAATTGCTTGTAAAATTATGTGTTTGAAGAGAATGGGCACTTGGTCGTTGATTTGCTTTGCAAATTCCAGTCATAATGAGAAGTACCATACAGATCATGCTATGCTGTGGATTCTGGTTGTCAAAAGTACGGCTGTATTGCTAAGGGCATACCAAAGCTTGATTGAAGCTAGTTAGTCAGGCTACAGGTACCAGGAGCACTACAGCAACATGGAGTTCAGGTCCACTAAGTTACCCGCATAACCATCATGGACACACACACATTTCTAGAAAGGTCTTTCAACCTTCATTGACTCTCAGGACATTGCCTTGGCTGCTACTGCCCGACTCATTGAGCACTGCATGATGTGCTCTGCTTTAATAACACAAAAAGAACAAATTTATCCTATGTCTCACTGCAGTGCATATTCTTGTATATCTACTGACAAAGTGAAGATAGTGACTGCTGTCATTTATATAAATATTTATATGTATAAATATTATATCTATGGGATTACGTGAGCTACCAAGGTGATATTTTTTGTGAAAGGTCTTACTCTTACTGAGTTTCAGTAAGAAAGGATTTGAAAGAGAATTTCAGAGTTATGCCATGAATTAAGACAAATCCAATTAAGCAAGACGAGCTACCAATAAAGAAACTGTTAGTTGAATTCTCTCCTCATTTCTACATTCATAACACAAGTTAAGAAATAGTTTGAGACAGAGGAAGATATTGTAAGCAACAGTTAATCCAGCTAGCTCTATGTTGACTGACAGGAAGGGTGCTCACTATAAATGAAGATTCATTTTTAAAGAATTGCTATAACAACATTTTAGCTGTCACCAGGCAGCTCTACATTCTGATGTTGATACCACAGAGCACTTAAATACCAGTTTAACATTAAGCTCATGGTTTTAAGCACACAGTATTAACTTTAATGAGCATTCTTGTATTCATAATCACATACCTGGAGTCATCGATAGAGAAGGCATGAAGAAATAATGGTCCATATCTTCAGTTTGTGTAAATTGTGTGACCTAATTGAAGTGAATAGAGTTGTGCCAATTTATACTGGCTGATAACCAGGTCCCAGGGGTCCAAATTCTAGCAAAGTGTAAGTTAACTTCCAGTGCATCTATTACTGCAGTTTTCTGTCTCATACAAACAATCAAAATCCTCTCTGCCTTTCCACCAAGCAGGAGTTAATAATCAGGTATGTATTTTAGAGAAACTGAAGGATAATCCTTGTGTCTTAACCAACCCTGGGTCTCTCGGTGAAAGATTCCATTATCAAGGCCATGTGTGAGTTATTACCAAGAACATTTTGGCTGTTATATTTCTCAGCACAGCTACCGCAGAGCTTACAAAGAATATAACTCACTATTGTTTGCTGCTTTCTAAGTTTTGTACGTGACACTTCCAAGAGAAAACAAAAAATCCCCTTTTAAATAGACAGAATTTTGATTATTTAAGTCTATTTTTTCTTGTTTTCTTGTCAGCAAATTCAACGGTGTCTCCAGTGGGATCACCGTCACCTCTGCATTCTTTTTGTACACTGGCCTGTAGTTCTGGAGGGAGAATTGGATTTTGAAGTCTTGCGAATGTCAATATTAGAAAAAAAAAAAAAACTCAACCACTTTTTTGGGGTAAAAAAAAAAAAAAAAGGGCAAACTATTTTTGGGCTTTGCCATAAGATACAACAAATTTTAGAAAAAAATGTCTGAATTCGTGTAGTTCAAAACTCTGCCACTGAAAGCTGTTTACCTGACTTCAAAATATCTATTACATACTGAACTAATGAGATACTTTCATTGCTTATAGCGAGGGGAGATGCTCAGAGTTTTAGTGACAGGAATTACTTCTGGAAACCATCCATAGTCCTCATGGAAACAGTGATAAGTAGATGGCATCCCATTAACAGGTAAAAGTTAGAATAACTGAGAGATCGTGGTTTTACGTTATCACAGTGCTTCCTGCTACCCAAAAAAAAAGGAGAGATCACTATGTGATCAGCAACAAAATGTTCTTACCATTTCAAACGTTGTTCCTTTTAATTCTCAGACTGTTGTAAATCTAAGGAATAACCAAAGGACCATCAAAGCGCTTCCTTTACTACCACCTTTTAGATTTTTGAAAAGTAATAAAGTGCAGAGCATTATGCTCAGTTTTGTACTTTCATATCCTGTGTATTAGACTCAAACAGAGCAGACACATGCAGACAATATAAACAAAACAAATGCGGAGAAAAACAGCAAGCTCTTAGTGCAGGATATTGGACATGAAAGGAACACCAAATTTGTTCAGTTATTCTAAGGCTGTAATATATTCAGAATTTATTTTTATTTCCTCTCAGTTACTTATTATTTCTTCTTTAGGCAAAGGATAAAACAGGACAAAAAGCTGAAGCACTTTTGTTTCATTTTTCAGTGAATAAAAACAGTGAACTTGCATTAAAATTCACATTTATTAGAACTTAATCCTTTTTTTTTTTCTTTTACAGAAAACGTATTAAGGATAAACAACGTGAACTAAAATCTCACTGCAGCTTGACATTTTTTCCTACTTTAAGACATTTCCTCTCTATCTCACTTCATGGCTTAGTGCTAGCCTCCATTTCTACAACCATCTAACATGAGATCAAATCCCTTCGGGTAAGGATTGTGGTTTTTTATTTTCTCTGCACATTGCCTGTGACCATTTTAGACGCTCGACCAGCAATCAGAGGCAATAAGGGAAATTTAAAAATAATAACATTTTGTATCTAAAAGTCTCTTCATAATATTATCAAAACAACAGAGATGAAAAGAAGAACACAGGCAACCTATTTTAATGACTAAACACATTTTGCCCCTGCACCAGCAAAGATGACCCACTGTTGCTGTGGCCACTGCTGAAATGCACTACTACTGCCTCATGGTGCTCACAGCCACTGTTTGGTCTCCGTAAGCATTCAGCAAGCATTGATGAAGGTCACTGAGGGCCATCTTTAGCTCATGAAGGAATTCAATGATACGAATTTGCTTCATCTGCACTCCCATGTCACACACCATTCTGTCAGAGTGCCCCTCTGCTGCCATCTGTCACTTTGCACCAGAATAACACGATAATGGTGGGAAGGTTCAACCTCTGCTACCATCCCACCAATATCCACCTCTGTCGTCATGGGCCAACAGCACAATACAGGAGGCATTACTTTCAGAGCAGCCCCCATAAAATACAGTTAATGTGTATAAATAACAAGTCTTATTTTATTAAATAAGCAACAACAGCATAAATACAGTGGGACATATGACCCTGTTTTTGTGAAGCTCGTGCATCAGGCCGGTGCAATGGCAGCGACTGCAATTTGTAGTGAGCTCTCAAGGTGCTCATCAGAGATTTTTGATCAAATTTTACTCTTTCTGTGCTTGAAAACTGTTGTGCACAAATGTGATTGAGTGAGTAAAGTGTAACTGCAAGGTGAGCGATATTTCTCTCTGGTAAAAGAGGGCTTACCAAAGTCTGATAAAGAGATACGATCACATTTTTGATTGCAATAAACCGAAACTACTGATGATTTTTTCAGCACTCTTGAAACCTATTCTCAAGTTCCTTTCTCCAAACAGAAAGCACAGCTGCACATTTTTCACTGTTCACAGGACTGCCTTTAGCCAATGCATCCAAATGCATCAACTTATTTGCCATAACCTGAGTTAGCACTGCACTGCACCCTCCCCATGCCCTGATTTCAGCCCAGATGGCAATAATAGTGCACTGATATTTGGTTGGTGCCAAGTGATGGTTGTGTGCCCAGGGCTGGACCACTCAGCAGATGATGTCATGAGACAGGGGTGGCCACAGTGCAAGCTGTGCAAGCCTCATGCAGCCCAAGTGCTGGACATGCCTGCTGTAAGAAAAAACTAAGAAAGGCACACCTACCGCATTAGCCACCACTGCATGCAATGCGCCTATGGGTTCTACTGTATGAGTCATCCTAATGGTAGCTAAGCATATTGCTGCCTAGAAAATTAACTCATACGCTGTGAATAAAAGAAATTTCCTTTTCTACAGGGATGTTTTCCAGCTGTTGTAATACAGACAATCTTTTCCTGATATTTAAATTTGAAAGAGAAAGAAAGGAAGAAGAAGAAAGAATGAATGAAACAATAACAATTAAAAAAAAAAGAATGAAGGAATGAAAGAAAGAGAGGAAGAAAAAGAAACTTTTAAAATCTGCATAATCTGAATGTGTTTAATGTAAATTAGATAGACCAGCCTAATTTTATTTCAGTTCTTTTTAATTGCATTTATAATTAGTAAAATACATTAATGTGCTACACAGAAGGTCAGGAGTTCTGGTGAAAGGATCTAATTAAAATGCTCTACTGCATTTATGTCACACATGCAGTTAGTAACCTTGAGCACATCCTATGGCAGCAGAGGAGATTTTTATACTTAATTGATAATTTTTTTCAAAAAAAAAAAAAAAAAAAAAGATCATGTTTGTATGAGAGCAGCACATGTAATGTAAGTATTCTAATATCTCACCATACCTGTACAACACTCTGTTTAGGATGGTTTGGTCCATTCCACATTGCATATTTTTCAAGAGAGACAAATAAGCAAAAATGGGTTCCCTTTCTTCATAATAAGGACTCTCAGATGCCCATGTGCTGCCCAGTCTTTTCCTCTTAGCTGTCTTGAGTCAAACTATGCAACAAAAAGTTGATGGGCAGAGATGGATCTGAAGTTGGTACCAGCCGGAAGTTTGAGTATGTGCGCCATGAGGTATTTCTTCTGACATATGAATCTGTTAAATGCATGTATTTGGGGGGGGGGGGGAAGGAAAAAAAAAAAAGTATAAATAAATTTAAAGAAAAGCTTCCAGCAAAAATCAGCAGGCTCTAATTAGTGGTGCTAATTTCTCCACTTAGAACTCATATTGTGATTTTATTACGTTTAAATTACACATGCTCAGGTGTTGCAATGCTTTCTTTTCATCACCCTCTTAGGTGGTAAAACATCATTAACATTCTTCTGGCAATGGAATAATTGCTCAGTAGGATTAGAGATCTCTGCCTCACGGAGTTGCATGCATACTAGTGGTACAGAAGTGAGTAAAGACTTATGGAAACAAAACAAATGAAAAGGCCTGCACACCTTGTTGTTACTGATATATGCTGCCCTGCCAGGCTGTGTTTGCGTATTGGTAAGGTAACTTTCAAGTTTCAGAATAGCCACTGGAATTATGAATTCCTGAAACATCAGCTCTGTTTGCAACAGAAGAAAAGTTACCTCAGCTTCCAACAGGAAGGAAAAAAATGTGTGAGGAATGACTGCTCCTCCTCAGAATGATATTCTGAAGCTGAAAAAGATTCATGCTTCTCACCTGCCGGAAGGGTTGGGCAGCGTCTGTGATCACTGCTTACTGACCTGAAAATGGGAAAGAAAATCCCTCATTTGGTATATAGAATAAGTAGTCTAAGTAGTCACTAGACCAAGTCCCTCAACACAACGTCCAAACGTTCCTTGAACACCTCCAGGGTCAGTGACTCAACCACGTCCCTGGGCAGCCCATTCTACTGCCTGACCACTCTGTCAGAGAAGTGGTATTTCTTAATGTCCAGCCTGAACCTCCCCTGGTGCAGCTTGAAGCCATAATGACAGAGAAAATTCTTCTTTCAAACATGCTTGTTCATTTGACCATGCATAAGAATAAACATGGACTGTACTGAGAACATTGCTAATCCCTATTCTTGTACCCAGACCATAGAACAGCAAATAATCAATGCCAATTCTAAAACTGCTTGTAAATCTAGCCTTGTGTACATTTGTGGATAACACTAATAAGCAAGTTTTCAATTATAGGTTATCTTGTTTTCCCTTCTTCAGAATTATTCTGTCTCGCAAATCCTATATGGAACTAAGTGTTGACCATGCCTGTATTTTGAAAACACAAGAAATAGTTCAAAAACAACCAGTCTTCAGTTACAAAGTCTTCAAAATGCTTAAAGTACTTCCGAGTGAACTTATCCCCATTGCAGACTTATTTATCCTAGTAAGGATTCCTAAGACAGTTTCTCTAGATGTGAAAGCTAACCTCAAGCAAACAGCAAATCCAACCATAAGCTCTACAAAGGCAAATTTTCTTTAGAATTAAAAATCTAAACACAAGGTAGACACAGATTATTCTTTCATGAAGCCTTAACAGTGCTAAAGGCTACCAGCAATGTCCTGAAACGTTGCAAGATCTATTTTCATGGAAATCTAACTCAGAAAATTCTGATACATTTAAGGAAAAACACAATTAGCTTCTCTCATCTGAATGATGCAGATGACTTTCCAAAGATGCCGCATAAAAAAAAAAAAAATAGATGAAATTCCTTCTAATGGCAGAAGTACAGAGGTTTACAGAACAGAAATGGAAGAAAAATCCTGAATTGAGAAAACGTAAAACCCCAAACCTCGACTTTGCAGTCTATAATATTCACAAAGGGATTAATGTGAAAAATAAAGCATGACAGATGTATAACATTAGTCTTTTTTTCCTAATGATTTTGACTGGTGCTATTAGTACTATTGTCTCTGTTTGAATCTAGATGTCAATTTCTCATTACGCAAACAGGCTCTGGGTCAATGTTACAGAAAATGAATATCTGCTGGTGTAAATGCTTATTGTGTCTCAGCCCAAGTCTAGTAAAATTTAAATGGTCTATTAATTTTCTTAATAAATTTAGATATGGTTTCTGACTGCAATCTGTCTTAGATTAGCTAACAAAAGTGTACAAAGATCCTTCCAAGATGACAATTCAGAATATTTCAGGCAAATCATCATCAGCATGATAAAAAATAAAATCTATTAATTTCTCTTTAGGACAATCTTTAAAAATGGTGCAACCCCCCATGTTGAACTCACGCCTTCTCAAACATTTCATCTGGAATTGTCAAAAATAAATAATGCAACTGTTGTTGGAGGCTCTCAATGAACAGTCTCATTCTTTCTCTCTTTACAGCAAACAGTTCAGAACGTTTGAACCAGACCTCAATACCTTCCCAATCATTTATGCCTCCGACATCACAACGCATCGATCACCTCTTGTATCCATCAGGTGTTCTCATCACAGATGACTGTTTCCATCCAGAAGTCACAAAGGCTCTTCGGCATGGTAAGAGCTGCATACAGCATTGCGAGGCATTTGGCTGCAGTGTCCATAGGAAGCCCCATACAGAACAACATTATAGATTCCTGAGTTAAAGTGCCATCTACTGGCACTTTAACTGTTAACTAAACTTCACTTTGCTAAGTTCCCTACCAAATACTCTTTCATATTTATATATTTATTTATTTTCCCACTCTGGGATGACTTTCTACCTCATTTATCCTTATTGCACAGCAAGATGTTCAGAGGAAATTTAATGGATACTTTTTTTTTTTTAATTATTTTGGTGTTTTCACTTGAAATGTTGTGACGTTGTCTATCCAGGCGTACTCCTCAGTCTCAAAATGAACTGAAACGTTTCACTTAGTCCAAAGTTGAAACGCATCCATCTGAACTGACGTGGTGCCATCAGGAGGTGACATAGATGCCCACCCTCTCATATAAGCAAGAGTTCTCCATATGGTCCATGTATTCCGTGATGCGTCATAACTACACATCCAGGAGACAGTCTGTTAAGGCTTTTTTTAAAGCACGATCCAGACAAGGAGGCTGAGGAACTGAACAGCAGAAATTGCAACCCATGTGAACAAATACCAAGATAAATAATATTTGCCTTATTGAGAGAATTTACTGTGATACCTAAGGCATTTATGAAGGGCAAAGGAGCTCAAAGCAGCAGGCAGGTGTTTAAGGATGAAAGCCTCCAAAAACATTCATTCTGATAGTCAGGAAAAGGAATAATTTTCTGGCCAGTTATAACTGGAGAATGCAGTGGAGAATCTCTCGCCAAGCATTTCTCAGGATTGCACAAAGTTATTTCTTTGCCCTCCGAAATGTTATAAAGTCTTTCCTGTGTAAAGTGATCCAAGGCCAGTGTGCTTTTACACAATTTTTTAAAATAAAATGGCAGATTAACAGATTGATTAAGGAAAAAAAGCAAAATTAATCAAGAGAGAAATTGCAGTTGAGCTTAAAGATACTCAGTGGTTCCTTCTCAATTCAAGCATATCATTGAACGGTGCCCTTCTCCACCAAATTGTGTTTGCAAAAGACAACTGCTGAAATGCTTATAAGACATCTTGCACAAGTTCAATTTTGTTCAAAATTCATGGGAATCTACAAGAATACTTCCTATTTTTTGAAGTATATTGTAACTAAAAGATTTTAAGTCAGGAAGCCTCAGAAGAAAAGCCCTATGATGCTGTCAGGAAGAAATCAAACAGGCAGCAAGACTCGTACCAACCACTAGGGCTGCTTTTAAGTTTTTCCTTAGAAATACCTTTCCTAGATCTACAGCAACAATTTGGAATATTTAGTCTTTGGTAACTGATGTCCAAAAATTAAATGCTCCAAAACTGGAATGTTTCAATGCAGCACCATTCATCGCTGCCTCAACACTGAAGCAAAAATAAATAAATAAATCCTACTTTGGTTATGTTTCATTTCTTCCTAAATAACACAAACCAACCAAAACCTTTCAAAATCAGCAGATCTCAGCAAGTGTACTGCAAACATACTGATCTGCAAAAGCTTGTCTCTAAAATCCCATTTCTTGAATACCAAAGGACGCTCTAAAACAGTGGTTTTGGTTATCTGACTTCGCAAGAGTGAAGATCATGACTTCTTGGTTTGTTTGTTTTTTTGTCTACTAGCAATTAGGAATTAATATTTAACGTATCACTTTCAAAAATGCTTTTTTAAGATGTTGTTTTGAAAATAAGCAGTTTCTTTAACCAATCAGTCTTGTAGTAGAAGCACTTTCTAAATCAAAGCTTCGCCAGAGTAAACTCCGGAAATAAACTTCATTGTAGTTATTCATTGTGAGCAGAACTACCTGCTTTCTCAGAGGCCTTTTAGGGCTGCTTTTGATTATTTTTCCCCTTTAGTTGGGTATCAGGATAGTGATAGGCATAATTAATTCATGCTTTGGACTCACAGGATTATGAAGTATTACAGGACGGCAGAGCTAAGACAAAATGCTTTAATTCACCAGCTGTCATGTATTTAATTAGAGATTTTGAAGAATCTTTTCTACTTAGATGAGCCTTCATACTTTGTGTTCTAATCAAATATAAAAATTAAAAAAAAAAAAAGAGGAAAGAAGGAAAGGTGAAAAAAAAAAAGACTCCTTTGTACAAGGACTCCGATAAACTTTTTCTTGGCATGACAGTCTTGTCTACCACATTAATGTTAGACCTGGAGTGGAATACCTTGTCAGCTGCCAACACTGACATTTTCAGAGAAGCTGAACTGAGAGTGCAGGCTCAAAAAAAAAAGGATTCTGTTATGTAGACAGACAGAAGGAGCACAGACAGAGTTCCTTTAAAAAGCAGACAAGCTTCATGAATTTCCTTTTGCTTCGGAAATGGAAGGAAAAATGTGTTTTGTGTCATCCATATGTTCACAGAGGTTAAGTCAACAAACCCTTTTTCCCCTCCAAAAAAATCTAAACTGACTTTCAAGAACTCAATACTGATTTATATCTTATGTATTTTACATGGAGGAAGAATATTCTAAAGAACTAAAGCCAGACGTATCCTTAAATTGATCTTATAGTCACAGACTATGTACATCATATTAGCTGCTGAACATAAAACAAAATGTGTAAAAGCACAGATCATAAAAGCATGATTCCTATTTACGTTATTGCAATGTGCACATTAAATTTTTGCTTGAAAACTTCTCTTGCTATAATGGCATCATACAATGCATAGGTAGTATTTTCAACATCAAAACCTGTGTTAATAAACGAGATACTTCTCTGACCCTGCAATGTGTTTAGCACTGCGTAAATATTTTAAATTTTAGATTTTTTAATGAGTTGTTGCAGTATCCAAAATATGTAATAAACCCTTAAAAGAGCATCCTGCTATAATTTGATCTTGAATCTTATTTCTTTTTCTTGAGGTGCACATTAATGAACTGATTTAAGGATGTGCCTTTCATTTTATTTAGGTTTGGCAAGCCTGACTCTCCCATGAAAATATAAGCAAAGTTCTCAATATCCATTTCAGTTAGGTGACCTAATGAGAGATCACAAATCTGATGGAAGGAAAACCTTTATGGAGTGAAGACTACAGCAATAATTTTTAGAGATAAACTTAAATGCACTCATTTTAATTTTCCTTTATTAAATAGCATTACCAGCATCATGGTTCTTGATGGACTGCATGTTCTTCGCACAGGCTAGGAATTATACGGTATTAATTATTAATTAATTAGTATTATCGATCTCTGTTCCCATTAAAATCAGTGCATCATTCGACATTTAAACAGGAAAACAATCAGGCTTGGAGTGTCTTCTGCTAAAGGGACTGCAAGGAAAAGGACAAACAACAAAAAAGTGTAAGAACAGTTCCTTAACGTGCCCCTCTGCACTAAAAGCACAATGACTGTGGAGCTCCAAGTGCAATTAGGCACTATTTTTCTGGTTGCTGCCTAAAACTAGATGGCTTGTAGGGGTGGGTAGAAAGAGCTAAAAGGAGATCTTAAGTTTATGATCCTTATAAAACAACCTATCTGGAAAATTACTTACCAAATTACCACGTGTTTGTAAATAACGACAATAACAGTTGGCAGCAAACTGAAGGCTGCATAGAAACAATTTCACATTTTCTGCCCACAGCTCACGCTCCCTTCTTTTCCCCTAAGCTCTCTCCACTCGTCCCAGAATTCAGTGAAACAAAACGGCTTTAAATACCAGCTCTGCAGAAGGCCTGAAGAAGATGGCAACTGGACAGTTATCTGTGTTGCATCCAAGAGGGTGATACAATGGCCCTTCCATCAAATTGATGCCCTAGGCTGCCCGTTGGACAGGTATTGGGCTACTAGAAGTCCCTAGAGGTAGCCAGGCTAACCCTTGGCAGGTGGTGGCTTCTTGACCTTTCCAGACTCACCGACCAGGGAGATAAATACGTTTGGCTGGGAGACAGGTTGCTTGGGCCTTCCAACTGGGAGGGAGGACTGCTATACCTCAAGGATCCTAAAATCCTTAGTTCAGTTGGCTAATGCAGGAGTGGGGTGGGACTGGAGAGAGTAAGTAACGGAAATAATAAAGAGACAAACTGCAAGGGCTGCTCCGAAAGTAATGCCTCCTATTTTATGATGTTGGTCCACAACATCAGAGGCAGATGTTGGCAGGATGGCAACAGAAGCTCAGCCTTCCCATCAGTATTCCATTGCATTTTGGTGCCATGCGACAGACAGCAGCAGAGGGGCGCTCTGTCAGAATGGTGCCTGATATGGAAGTGAGGATGAAGTAATGGTGTGTCGCTGAATTCCTCCATGTGGAAAAAATGGCATCCATTGACATTCATCAACACCTGCTGAACTTTTAAGGAGACTGAAAAGTGGCTGTGAGCACAGCAAGGCAGTGGATGGTACATTTCAGCAGTGACAACAGCAGCTGTGGGTCACCTCCTCTGGTACAGAAAACAGGTTTAGCAAGATTTGCTTCTAGTCGCCTACACTGGCTTGGAATCATGTGCTATATTTAGGAATATGAAGAAAAAAATTTAAAAAATCTGCATTTGCATTATAAAAACAAACAATCAAAAAACCCCTATTTGCTTTCTTAGAATTAACATGAAAATCTAAAAGCCATACAAGTGGAGTACTGGCTGGCTTAGGAATTTCTGAGACAGATATATCCTCTTCTCCCAGGGAAACTTTCTGCTTCTTAATCTATTTCTGGCACTGTATCTGAAAATAATATTTCTAAAGAAAATGCAGATTTGCTCTATCTATTGAATGAGCATCATTTTTTTTTTTTGCACCACATTCAAAACAATGAAAGAGCTGGAAGCTGAAAATGGTTCTTCATCCCACAATAAAAGCCAAAAAAGAAACACTTAAGAGTATAAAACTCTCATTTGCAATTCAAAATGCATTTTGCTGACTGAAAATAACAAGGAACTAAATAGACATCATATCCAGATTGTTCCTCAGAGACGCAGAAAAATACGACTATGTCACTGAATATTACAGATTCTCCCACCTCAGAAGTTAACAAATGAATTCATTTGCTTTATGAAAACTTAAATTGCCCTTTCGTTCCAATGGACACAACAGATGAGTCAATCGATGGCAAAGTGTAGCCCAACCACCCCTAGGTCTTGAATTTCCAGTTTCAGTGATGGAACCAACTGCACAAGTAGGCATCAGGGGCAATATCACAGGCAGAAAAACGTTACTAATAAAGCTCCACAGTTACTCCAACTGCAGTTTTGTAATGTTTAATGGAATCTGATTATTACTGAGAGGCTTTCTGCAGTAATACCACGTGCAGTGTTTCTCACAAATGACAGTATCATGTTTCATCACATATTAAACACTGTCCTAAAGTACTTGTTCTTAAAATATTATTCACTTCCCTTTCCCTTCATCACCTGCCCCTCCCCTTGCCCATGCATGCAAACCAGCAGTGCTGGAATAAGATAGTTTATTATACTTTAAAATGAACAAATGCATAATTTGTTTTCACGATGCAGTTGGTAATTTGCATCACAAAAGTAGTAGATATCTCAAAAATCCTTCACCACATCTAGCGCAGAAAATTTTCTTTGTCATTATCTTTGAAGACTAATCTCACTGACGACACCTTTACAGGAAGGTCTCCCGGTAGCTCTCACACAGTAGACAGGTATATTAAAAACAATGAATAAGTTAAATTTTAATGATCATTTTCTATGGCATATTTGAAATGCATGATTTCAATAGTTATGTCTATTAAATCAAAAATAGTGCAACATTTCACTGATGTGAGCTACAGGCACCTCTCAAAATAGAAAGTTCAGCAGCCGAATTTACAATATCTCCATAAGACAAACAAAACACAGTTCAGCATTTCCTTGAGTCAAGATCATGATCATGTAAAGAAGCTGAAGGACACAACTGCTTCTGATATATTTTCCTGATGGTATATCCCAGCAAAAAGGGTATAACGGTGTATGCATCTTCCATTTCTTTACAAGTAGATATGCAAGAAGATTTCAGATCAAAACACAATCCTTAATAAGATCTATAAAGTCCATAGCTGTGATTGAACAAGGACACTACTGGGGAATACCATGGATGCTTGAAAGGCACATAACATAGGCCAAAATTGCCTCTGTAATTCTTCCAGAGCTTACGGAATAACACTTCTAATCAACGTTCTTTTTGCTGAAGGATGACAAACCAACCTAGACAGAGAAAACATTTTGGCTTTGCTATTCCCAAAATAATGCTATTCCACAAGAACACCTATCTGCACCTGATGTGTTTGCAGAAGGAACGGATGATTGGATAACCCACGAAAAAGAAAAAGTTCTTTGAAGAAGCAGATGAGATAGGCCACATGGGATGAGAAAAAGGGTTTTAAAAAGCAAACAATAATTTTTGCCATTTGTGAAACCCTTCCTCTGTGCATAATAATGAGTTTACATATAAATCATATTCAGAAATACTTATGATGAAACTCCCATTCAAAATAAAACAGACAAATGTCTTCAACTTAATGAAATCGCACAGTAAATTATTTCCAAGAACATTCCAATGTCAAAGTAACTCACTTAATTATCCATTATCATAGAAATGTAGACATAATGTTAATTAAAATGAAGGGGCAAAACCATTTCCATTTTTTATTAAGATCCATTGGCCTCTTGAACAGCTATTAGCCTTGCTGCCAGGGTGAGGTGTAGGGCAAAAGTTGCCCTGGTGGTAGACCATTGCACGCTGATTTCAACAGCTTAGGGACTGCAATGTCATAATGAGAGGCAATTGAAAGACTATCTGCGAGCCATTTGTATTGACAGCACACAGGAAGCTTTTCTGTGACAACCATTATTTCTGCAGTGTATTTTGCAGCTGCAGTGCAGTCACCTCTAACAATGAGAAGAATTATCCATGCCTGTAGCTGAGAATACAAATACACCTGCGTAGCGTTGGCCGTTCGAAGTGACATTCTGCAAACAAAATCTTCCAGCAATACACTCGTCTTAGTTAGAACTTTGTCAGATTAATTATAGTGTTTGCACACTCCGTTATTTGTTTTAGGACTGGATTATCATACGGTGTAGGAAGTTTTACCTTCAGGGGTGAGCAGTGTAGCTGAAGGAGAATGAAAGGCCTGTGTGCCTTCGAACGTGCTTTCTATATTCTGGTTCAAGTCAGCCATTTGGAGGAATGTAGCTGTAGAAATCAAATGTCAGTTCGGGGAAACTTCTACATTCTCTTGTACCTGTGCATTTAATTACAGTTCCAAAGGAGATGTTCTCTTCATGTGACTGATACCACTATTAATATCAGCTATATCGCTATTATTAAGTCAGGTTTATTGTCTATTAGCTGCAGGCTTGTGGAACACAAAACACACAGTGACAAAACTGCACCACTGTGGTAAGCAATGACCAAAGCAACAAAACATTCGCTGCTCGATAGTCACTTTCTTTCTTTGTGTCATTTAAATATTTTTGTACCACTACAAACAATATGATTTATGTTTGATTCTTTTTTGTTTGTTTGTTTGTTTTAATAAAAATATTTACTTCAATGTTTTTAAAGTTTTGGGGAACCAGCACTAAGCCTCTTGCAAAACTGATCCATTTTGAACGGAATTCAATAATTTTGACTTCTTCCACACTTAGCCTCAAACATTTTTATCCCTGAATCATGTTAATTAGTCCAGAATTGATTTCAAATTGCCATGGTTATTTTTGTTATTTCTACTTCTTAAGGTGCATATCACGTACAGAAACAAAACGTGGTGTTTGTATGGTTAACAGGAGCTGTTCTTGGTGAAACTATTGACAGTGCTCATTCCTACGCACAGAAGAAGATTATTCGAATTCAAAAGTTCAAAGGTATGTTTTCCATTCTGATTTTTACTGTAAAAATTATTTGAAATAGGTGAATGAATTATATCCCCGTTTTGTACAATGCCATCTCAATGTAAGTACTGCATTATATCCTAAAGTGTACAGATTCAAAATTTTATTCATAAAGCCAATTTTCACTTTATGACATTTCAGCATCAGAATATATAAAAATCTTACACACGTTAATATCACTCTTAGCATCACTGCTGATTGTCATGAGTTCAGCATTCGATGAAATTTCAAATATACGTTATTTCCTTCAGTCCTTTGAATGGTGAATTATAATTGCTTTAACAATAAAGAATGACATAAAATCAGTAATAACTGATTTGCATATTACTTACTGCAGTGTTTTTAAAGTAATCAGGAACCAGGTCTCTGCTGATGGAAAAAAGGGCACAATCATAGACTACAAAAAGTTTCAGTGAAGTGTATGAATGTTTCCAAATTGTTTTCATAATCCTCTCTCACATGGCCAACTAACCTGCCACACTTCAAGAAGTTCAGTATGCCGTTGGCCCTTTCTGAATGCCTCAGCCTTTTCATTTTTTAATCAGAATTACTCTTGAACACTACATAAGGATTTGGAAGGAAAAAAAAACCCAACCAACCACTATCCTTCTGATTGCTCCATAGTAAGCTTTATTTTGCCATTTTTCCAGTTCTGCAATTAGCAAATTGCATGAATGTAATTCGGAGTTCCGCCAAAGGGGACCAAGGGGGAACATACAACGTAATATTTTGTAGTGCAGCACTCACTGCACTGCTTTGTGTTGTTGGATGTTTATTTTGTTTGTTTTGTTTTTAAGGAAAAGAGCAAAAACGTAGATTCTTCTCAGCCCTACTATCAGCCGCTCACGACCTTTGTTAAGGTAACAGCAGGACAAGGGGTTGGAAGAGGGGGAATGTCATCTTCCCAACAATCCCATGAGGACTGAAGAAGTGAAGGAACGGACACCTCCCAAAGTTTTTGGGTTGTTTCCAGCAAATGGAACAACACCCACAGTCCCTCAGGGACTTCCCCACAAACCACAGTGCAGCCAGACTGCACACCTTGCTATCCATCCATAAAACTCTGGGTTTGGGAAACCATACTGAAACACCAGCTTTCCCTACCCTGAATGAGACATTCACATGGTATTTTATCTCTAATCATCTACTTAATCACATCTCAAGTTTTCTTAAAATACTCTGTGTTTAGGTGCCTGTATTGCAGAGTTTCTGTTTCTATGGTTACCCGCACAGTCCACGTTTCAGAACTGCCACGGAGAGACAATGATAAAAATGAGCCAACTTAGCATAATACAAGTCCCTGCACATCTAACATTTTTTCCTCCTTTCATGCCTCCTCCTGCACTTTGTAAAGCTCTCTCAGATCTCTCGCCATACACAGCCTTTCAGGGAAGGCAAACACCTCTTTTACTGAAAATGCCCAATTATTGACAAATTTCTTGCCTCCCCCTAAGTAACTTTACAACTCCTGTATGCATCTAATGATAAGGTGTAACGGTTACTATAGCAACATTGCTCTAGTAATAAATAACACAATCATGCTTCTGATTCCTTTCAACGAATAAAAAAAAAAATTGAGCACACCCTGGATTAATGGCATAATTTACTTAGAAGTCTTCATAGATCATTATTTATATTCAAAACCCTCAGCTAGTTTTGGTTCAGCATATTCTCCACGTAATCAGGACTACATGAAATAAACAAGATATTCTTATTGCAATGGCGTTACCGCCTCATTTGTCAGAATGCCTCGAGTGACAGTCCTCAATTCAGGTGAAAACATGCTACGTGCCTTGAGGACAACAGTAAGTAGGCTTTCGTGGCTCTGAGCTCCCTGGGACTGGGATAGGAGCCACCACCAAGCTCAGGCTTTGTCCCTGCAAACAGGATAACAAGACTGAAAAACTAGTTGTTACAAGCTCTGTATTGGGCAGTGCTTGCATGGAGAGCCAGATCTCTCCAACAGGCTCACCAGCAGGTGATCACATCACAAGAGAAGCCTCTGTTGCAAGCATGCTACCAGTGGCATCTGCTAAGGGTGCGGAAGAACTCCACAAAGCACTGTTCTGAGCAATTCTTATCTGCTGCTAGATCCATGGCCCTTCATGATCACTTCAGTAAATGCACAATGCATTTCTGAGCTTACATAAATTGGAAAACATCCAGCTTGCCTAACCATCCATAAAGACTGCCCTGTGTTACTATTCCTGCACTGGCACAACGAGGTTCTGCTGAATGCCTACCAGCCCCTTCTGGAGGCACAGTCAGGTCCCTTCTGCGGCAAGAGTGGCCTGGGAGGTCTCCTGGGGACAGTCTGGGACTGGGATTCTTCACCCAGCAAATTCACGGGCACACTGACACAGATGAATTGGTGTGTGCACAGCTGGGAAAGCCTTGGGGGAATCTGAGGCTGTTTTACAACTCCCAGTATGACAGCTCCAGTAGCGGTTAGTCATTTGGTTCGCTGTGCAGGCCCCAGGCACTTCAGTCAATCATTCAGTCCAACTCCCCCAAACACTCCACTTCTTTCCCGCAGGCAACAGCTGGGGAATTCCTGACCACACAAAGAACTGGGGACTTGAGAGCTCTTAGTGTGCAGGCAGCAATAACCCCAATGCCCAGCTGCCCCTAACTGCCTCTATAGGACCAACCTAAGTTTGCCCTTGTATGTCACTCAGTATAAATACCATGGCTCCTGACACACCTCCCCATAAAGCAAAATTTAAATAGAATGGGCATACTGGAGACAGCACATAGCTTTTTGGTAGTGTATAACTGAAATTTAGTTTAGAAGGATATTTACTGAAGGATCTCTCTTACTGGTGGTACAAATTATACGGAGATGGCCACTGTTCACATTCTAGACTTGCAGGAATTCTGATTATTATGGGTTTGTTGTTGTTTGCTTTTTTAGGTTTGTCTGCATTTGTCTTGTCAGGTTTAATCACTCTTAATCCTGTGACAAGAGGTGAGTTTCACCCTAAGGCCAACTCAGGGTCCGTGAAAAAAATGCTACTGCTTTTCCACATAAGAGAGTGCATGGACTGATATTAGATTCACTATAGTCAAATAACTACAGCACTTTCCAAATATCAAGCTTTTTCACAAAAATAAGCAACGAACAATTAGCTAATCTAATACATAACTTCTAAGAAGACCAGGTGTAAAGGTCTGTTTGCATAGCTTTCCACAACAAATCCTCTCTGCCTATATGTACAGCAATAGACTGAACAAAAATCACATTAAGACCATGAATAAACACTACAGACAGCCACATTAAAACCACTGAGGATTCTGCAATGAGCACTCTGTGATGAATGATCGTGGACTGAACGTGACCATTAACTGAATGCAATCATATATTGAATAAAACACATTGGGCTTGGATGTTCAGCCCTAGATTGCAATGAAGGACTGAAAAAGGGTCCCCTGGTGATTCAATTGGGTCTGCTGCTCATAGCAAACAATGCAAGTACATTAGAACAATTCTGGAAGGCATGAAAATATCTTTTCCATATATTGAAATTACAATCCACTGGAAGGCTGCCTATAATATGAAAGTGAAAAATGCAAGCCACTACGAGAAGAAAGGAAGTTGTGAACTTGAATGGGAGACAAGGACAGTTGAACCGAAACTCATGGGTAAGCAGTTCACCCTAAAACATGTTGGTGTTATGGAGGCAACCTGACAACAATGTGAAAATGCTGACGTAAAATGGCTGCCAAAGACTGACAGGAGAAAATGTCTGCCAGCCTGGGAGCTCAGCCAGCAGGTATGTTCTTCTCCTGGTGTTTAGAAACTCGGTCCAGGAACTAGGGATGTCCTTCTCACTAACTCATTTAGCACCCGGAGAAATGGAGACGTCCTAAAGATACCATCAATAAGAGTAAGACAAGACATGAAGAACAACATACTGTTAAGAGTAGGAATCAGTTGGGGGAAATAAAGATTAAGAAAATAAGATAAACTAAAAAATATTATCATTTATTGGCTGTCTCAAGAAGAAGATAAAAATTAAAAGCATTCCTTAGTTACTTGATGTGGTAGCGTCCTGTACCCTCTTATGTTTCTGTGAGACAAAACCAACCTGATTTCTACCTAAAATTGAGCTTCTCGCTCTCCAAGAAGCTTCCTATGCTGCATGTATTTTCTCTCTATTATTATTAAGCTGTTCAATGCGTCTCTAGAATGTGAGGTTGACACCCAAGCATTGGGTTGCCTCTTAAATTCTGTGGTGCTCCACACCCTGTGGTGATGCAGACCAGCCCCCAAAAGTGAGATCTGCCAGTTGCTTTGGTCCATTTCTGGGCACGCTTCTGGGAGGGTTGGTCTCTTCTGAGGACAGTTTTCCTAATTACCTCTTAAGTAACCTATGAGGTTGGCGTGACCTTGACCACCCCCTTTGGTGATTGGTTTGCAATGACGATTTTATAAATATATAGCACATAGATGTATGTATAATCTATCATAAGTACAGTCTTGATAACTATAACCCATCATTAGTATATTTGCTGTTACAGTACTGATAGTTGCCATGCATAGTAAGTACATTCACTGTCATACTATTATTGGTAAGTTTTGTTGGACCTATAATACCATTGCTGCTATAACACTGATTTTACTATCCCTAATTGCTGCTGTACTCTTAATATCCTGGTAATATCTATAGTAGCTTGTTACCCAGCTAGATTCAATTCATTCTGTTCAAGAAGAGAACTCTTGAAATGGCAGTACATACCATTCGCTTCCAGCGAAAGCAAAGTCTGATCAAAATCACCACTAATATAAATGCCACGAGTAACATATGAGTGCTGCACAACTTCAGTCCTTGTTAAAGGACTCCAAAACTGAATTCCGGGCTGATGCTCTTTTTACCAGAGAAGAAAGAAAAATGCTGACTTTTGGTGTATTAAAGAAACTCTACTTTAAAAAAAAATAAAATAAAAATTGCAGAAACGCTACAACCAAAATCTTTGCCAGTTTTTATACTCATGGTCAGAACTAGATCAACATATGTCCTAAAGCTAAGACAAACAAAAGCAACCCACTGACAAAAGAAATAGAATGTGCGGATTGTTAAAGAAATGAAAAACACATGAGCTTCCATGTCTAATTCCAAACATCCTACTTCTGCTTGCAAAGAAGATAAATAAGCAAGATAGCGGCTGGAAAATTTTAATATGACTTAATACTGCTGCAGATCAGACATTAATGCTTTGTGGTATAAGGAACTTTAGGTAGATTTGTAGCTAATGTGAGTAACTGTATTTCAGAAGGAAGCCCATAAAGCTTATATTACATTATAACCTGTAGTATTATGAAGGAAATAGATCTGAAAATGCACTGTAAGTTTTTACTGTGGAGTATGCGGGTATTGTGCACTAAGAACAGAGCCCATGCAAAATGCACTCAGTCGTTATTCACGTAGCTCACACAAACGTACAAGACACAGAAACTGTCTCCAAATTTGCTTCATTATGCCTGTTAAAATGCTCAGATACATGAAATGACCTCCATTAATCCAGTTATTACAAAAAAAAAACCAACAGGGTTACACAAAGAATGATGTTTTTGGAAATGTGATACTTAATAAGTACAGGCACAGACTCTGTAGTAGGAATTTCAGTGCATCTGCACAGTTGTATTCTTGAATACTCTGAATCACATTTCATTACTTTCAGCTTTTTCCTTTTTCAGTTATAATTACAGGTGTAGCGTTTTGTGGAAGTTTCTAAGTAATCCTTCCAGCTCCAAATTTTCCACTACTCGCATCCTAAATGTACAACCAAGCATAAAATCTCTATAATATTACATTGAGATGTCCTTCAACGGCACAGCAGTTTTCCTCTAGACCACAAATCGTAGAAATTATCTGTTTATTGGGCAAAAGAATAATTCCTCGTGCAAACGCCAACAGCAGTCATATTTTTGTTCATTATGTAGAACAGCTAAAAACAATAGTGATTTATTTCATATTAGCTGTGAAAATAAACAGTTTGGTATTAATGAAATGGGAAAACAGAATTGTGTAATTGCAATTAGCATGTAGAAAGCAATTTCCATTTGTTTACATAAACACGTTTCCCTGCCCCCCTTTTCAGCTAATCCTTAAATCCAACTTTAAATGATTAAAAGGAAAAAAAGAAAAAAATGGAACTCCTATGAGGGTGTGCTGTAGGAATCTTCATTTAAATTCTGTCTGAGCTATAATAACTGCTCCCAAAGCACCGTTGTATTTTCCATCAAGACCTCTTCAGATAAAACAATCCCACTGAGATGCAGCATTATGCTTCTAGAAGCATTCGGTCAGCAGAAAGAACAATCTACGTAAGTCTCAACCAGGCAGAAAGCAGCCTTGGCAAAACCAACCCCACCTCTGAGGGCTCTGCTTCACTGACAGCTGCAGGATTTTTCCCTTTTCCACTGCACAAGGCCAAGGCACCACGACAGGGTATTGTTCCAAGGACACACGAACTGCTTGGCAATTACTCATATGGAAATCCTCTTGCAGAAGACAGGAACCCGTTGATCCCCAACTTTGTGTAGAAAGGTGCAGCTCTAGAACAACCAGCTGAGGGAAGGAAGGATGATAAGACGTACTGCCAGAGCACCAGGAGAGCAATTTGCCCACAAACATCTCACTAACAGACAGGGAGGGGGGGATTTTCATCTGATTAAATTTACCGGGTCTGTTCTTGCCAGCAACAAAGAAAGGTTTGTTCTCAGTTTTTCTACCGTGTTTCTCTAAAAGGCAGTGGCAGGATTTGTTGGAAACTCTAAAAGAGTGCGAATGCAGTGAAGGTACTTCTCTCCGTAAGCAATAGGGAATTTATCTTCCCAAGTAACGTGTGATGGAACCCTGCTTTCCAAGAATGGGCTGAATGTCTCCCTACCAATGGGAATGGTGAACAAATTCACCATTCATTCTACAATTCTATGAATTCCACATTTTGCTTTGATTGCACTCGTAGCTTTGTTTTATATATTAAACTGTTTGGTCTTGTTGTTTTTTTGTTTGTTTTTTTTAATCTCAAGACACGAGTTTTCTCACTTTCTTCCAATTCTGTTCCCCATCCTTCTGGCGGGGAGTGAGCAAGTGCCTGGGTGATGTTCAGCTGCCTACTGGTGTTAACCCACAGCAGTCTTTTTTGGCATCCAGAGGCTCAAAGGGTTTGATATAATGGCAAATTTAATTAGAGTGTGCTAAACCAAACTTATAGCTATTATGTCTGTTTAGCTACTAACTGGCAGGCTCATGTGTTTGCTTGCCTTACTGTATATTAGTGTCTATTGCTTGTTAGTGGCAGCTTTTTGCTTTTGCTGTTTGCTGTGCTCCTTATCATCTTGCTCCGTTATGCCTGGGAACATTTTGATAACTGCAGTGGGATGTGCCTGGTCTGGCAGATGGTCAGAGCATTTCTGCTGATCCTGTTCTGCTCTACAGGACAAGCTGGATTCCACCATGTGAACTTGAGTTGAAGAGAGTTCAACCTGTGGATAAATCTGCAGGAGAACAGGTACACCCCAAAGCATGGCCACGGCCACATCCTTGCTGCCTTAGTTGGAAAGGTTACATCTATTAGTCCAACCACACATCAGGATATAAGGCACAAGAGCACAGGGAAATGCTATCATTAATAAAACAGAAGGTAATAAAAATGCTATCCTTTAAAGAATATCCAAACTTGGTTTTAACACTGCTGCCAATAAAGAACTCTCTATAGCCTTCCCTGGGTAATCATCCCAAACAACAAATCACGTTTACAATTGGAAAATTTATACCTTTTTTTCCCTGAAATGAATTCCTCCTGTTTCAACTTCCTGTCAGCAGCTTCTGTGATCTTTTTTTTTCCCCTAGCAGACTGTAAAAACTCCATTAGCAAAGTTTTGTTCATGATGTGAGTTCTCATAATTTGTGATCCCATAACCTTCTCCTGGTTAACCTCATCAGACTGTGCTCCCAAAACGTCTCACTACAATTGAAATTGAAGGGTAATTTAAGTTGGTTGAAAGTAATTACATGAGTTAGTCACATCCATAGTGCTAACAAGACACTTTGTGTGGAAAGTCCTGTGGCATCACTAATGACCACAAGCCCTCCAGGTCTCTCAATTTTTACTTTAAAGAGGGCTTTGAGTAGAGCAGCACCTCTGTGAACTATGCTGAGACACAGGTATAGTAGCCTCTAATTTTGTGACAAAAAGTCAGCTTTCTTTTTCTCACTTCATTTTTGACATTGCCAGGAGCACTTGGCTGATACTCCTTTCTCTTCAGCCTGTGAAACTTATAGCTAAATAGCTGTGTAGCTGGGTGCATGTTAAAAAATGCAGTTGAACTAAATGATGACATACTCAATACCATAACACTGAAATTAATCTTAAAGTAGTTTGATACTACATCTGTAGCTTTGCACTGTGCTCTATCACAACACTGCAGTCCCTATATTCTGAGCCGCTCTTCTCAGTAAGTGTGAAACAATGCACTACTACACTATGGATGAGTTCTGTTCTCATTCTGTGTGGAAAGGGGCAAAAAAAAAAAAATCTAACTAGTCTTGTGCTCACTGCCTGTAACAAAGCAGTGCACAAGACAGGAACATAAAGGTCCCAATTTAAAAGGGAGAGACAACCTATCAAAATAAATTAGGTTACGTGCTTGTATTCCCTATTTAGAGAATCTAGATCAAATCCTCCCAATCCAAGAAGTCGTTTGGGTGAGTTATAATAATAAATAATGGATGCATTGGTTTTAAAAAAAAATCCTGTGCACTTAAAGCAAGAGATACTTTGGCACTGTACTCTGATAGCTTTCCTGGGTGAAGCCCGCAGCCTCTATTTCATAAATCAATTACTAACGACTTATGTCCCATAGGTGATAGCTGCCATTTAAAAATAACTGGCAATGCTGTTTCAATCTACATGGAAAAAGATAAAGACTAAATGATCTTTAAATACTCTTCAATATTCAGGATACAAAACTGTCTTCTCTTTTCTTAAGTTATTTAGTTAAATTACATACTCCCACTCCTTGAAATGTAATATCAAAACACTTACACATAAGAAAAAAAAAGTCATCAGCTGTAACCCTTTCTCTGTAATCTCTGCTGTGAGCTTCCTCCCACCACAGCTAATTCAGCAGTGTACCATGAAACCACAGTTCATCTCTGTACTTCTCCAGGTGCCCCACTTCCACCGAGACTGCTGAGAAAGACCTGTGGAAAGTTAGTAGAGAAGCAAGAAAAGTAAATGTTACAGATGGAGAGGTAGAGAGGGGACTGTTGGGACAGAATCAAAGATTCAATGGGGAAAACATCAGCATATAAGATCCCAACAGGGCAAAGAAGAAAAAAAAGAAATGATGAAGAGCAGCCAGTTGAGTTAGGACAGTTGGGTGATTATAGAGTCATAGAATTGCCCAGGTTGGAAAAGACCTTAAAGATCATCAAGTCCTGATCTGACGGTGCTATCAGTTTCAACTGACCTTATGGAAGATAACAACTTGGCAACACAGAGCTGCGTGTGGAGGCCAAACATTCCTCTCCTGACTGATGTTTGTTGAGAGAGCAGAGACCCTTCAGGTGCCTAAGGATGTTAATTATTACACTAATAGCTCATTATATTCTGCCCAGATTTCGTGTGCTAGTCAGAAAATAATTGCTTTATAATTTCAAGTGTTGTATACCATGCTTCACTTTGAACCTATTTGAAGTGGCCTGAGCAAATAAAGCCCAGAAGTGAGGGCTAACACAGTATGTCTCATTCAAACGACCGGATTTATTGAGAGCAGATAAAAGACACTTTTTCTTCACCTACATCTTAAATTTTAAAAAAGTTTTTACTCCAAGTTTCACTTTCAGTATAAAATATGCCCTTGTGGAAGCTGTTACAAATGTCAACACTTTAAGGAGCATGAATTTATGGTGGCATTGAATTTTAATGGCACTATAAATGTCTATAGTAATGGTGATATATCTGTAGCAATAAATTGCTATGGAGAAATATAAAAATAAATGTGAGATAAAAGATTGTGTATAAAATATGTTTTTACATACTCTTTAATGATTAAAAATCATAGAAAACTAGAGGTTATAAATCACTGAAAACTGCAGTTATATTTTACATGCTGTTTTCCACATATAACATAGAGATACTATTCTTTGGTCAGAAAGGCATTAACCTTAATGAGGACGGTCCAGGTGATTTTTTTGTTATTGACTTGAACAAAACTTACTGACATTAAGGACCACGGAAATACTGATATGAATGACCCTCATCACCAAAACCATGCCTGCTATGAAAAACAAAGTTATAAATAGTTGGTAATTCTTCCTGTCTGCTCCCTTCCACCACCCACCTTCCCATTATTCACTCTCATCTCATTCTAGCTGAAAATGAAGTGTTCACAGCATAAAAGTATATTCATGAAATGATGAAAGGAAAACATAAAAACAAGAAATACATGCAAAATATACAGATTTTCTCTGTGTACCTCAAAAGTAGTGCTTGATACAATGAATGATCAGTCTGCACTTCCATTAATTCACTGCCTTAAAACCTTTATGTCCTTCATTTATTTTCTTAAAATGGGGGCAGCTGAAAGTTATGAGGTGGTTTCTTGACAGTCACTGATGCTGACATCAATAAAACCTACAACTCCAGGAGCGTCAATGGAAAAAATAAGAACCAAATATTGCTTGGTAAGAGAAGAATATTAGATCGGCAAAGCAAACAACTGGAATCCCATTAACGCTCCAAACTGAGGAAGGAAGGTAGAAGGAGGGAGAAGTAACTTGGTGGGTTTTGTGTTTGTTTTTACGTACACTACAATCACCTGAGATGCAAGAAACAGATTTTTCTCTAAACTACAGTAGAAGTTTGTCCTAAGAATTCATTGAAGACCGAGAGATGGAAAATGACCTGGAAGATTGAACTGCGTTGCTGTAGTTTATGTGCACAAAGAAGTGTGATGACTGAATAGAGCTGAGTCCATGTATTATACTTATTTCAGACGAGGAGAGTTGAGGTAGGAAATGATACTAAGGTATCAATAGTTGCAAGGGAACACATTTTAAACCATGAGGTTTAAAAACCATTATGTGTAGTTTACCCTTCCCTTCATTCTAAGGAAAAAATAAAATAAAACCAAGGGCTAATAGTATTAATGAGCTGCTTTCTGTCTACCTTAATCAAAACTTAAGTGAATAATTATTAGCCTAGATGTTGCCAGCTACATAAATAGCTGCAAATGAAAACTCCATAACCTGACACAGTATTGGCAGCTGATGCCATGTACAGGGTTTCAAAAATCATTGTAGAGGGTGTCCTTGCCTTGCTGGAATCAGAGCTACAATGCTGAAGTTGTAATAATTTTGGAGTAGGAACTATGCTTACCTCGTGGTATTATAAAGGCTCCTTATGTGCAAGTGAATTCTGTAGATACCTACGGATGTTCATGGAAAAATAGTTGCCAGAAAACAGCAGGCTTTAGAGCAGAAAGATGTGTGAAGGTCTCCCAAGAGCAGATAAGCTCCAAAGATTAGTAATGTTGCTGGACCTGCAAGAGCTGATAAACTGAGAACACCAAGCATCTGCCAAAACTGCCCAAGGCCACCAGTATACACTAGCATCAACAACAGATTGTACAGCTTGGACCATGTCCAAGACAGCGGCAGCTATATGCAAGCAAAGGCAACAAGATTATACACGCATCTGATGGAACAAAGGATGCTCTGAGGGACTTTCTGAACACCTACTTGCAAGCCACTGGCATGACACTAGCCTGATTCTCTGCTTTTGAGTATCCAGCTGGTATTGGAATCCCAGCTGCAGCTCCAACCAGGCAGCTGTGAATGACTGTGCATGCGTCTACCTGTCTGTCTGCAGAGAGCTGATACCTTCCATTAATAATTATAGCTTAAAGCTATTAACTGCTTAATCAATAAAAGGTGTTCTAAAAACCTCAGCTACAGTTTCCATCTCCTCCTGTCTCAATCCACTGTCAGAGAAAAGGGACATTATAACAATACAGCACTGAGAAACCTCTGTATAGACTGTGTGGGAGTGGGGTAGGATCCTGAAAAATACTGTCAGGACTCCCTAGAACTTATTATTCAATCTTTTTGAGGACTGATTTAATTTCAGTGTTAAGAAAATAAGGAAAGCAGTCCAAAGTGCTTTTTAAAATCCCATCTTCTTGTTTCTATCTCTAAAAATTGAGATGAAAGATCTGAAGACTTCCGAACAGCATGAGAGGGTCAGTGTCAACAGGGAGAGCATTGCTGACCTAACATGTAAAAAGATACCAATTATAAATGCAGAAAGAAAATAAAATAGATGTTCAAATAAAAAGTCTTCTAGCAAATCAGGCATTTCTAACTACCTAGTAAAGGAAAGTTGAGGACTTATCTGTGATACTGAGTACAAATTACTGTTATTTGCACTGCATATTCTCAATTCATGTATTGCCATCTGGTATCACATCCTTTCTGAAACTTGATTGCATTAGAAAGAGTACAGCACATGTAGAGCTACATACTCATTTTCCACATCAATCCCTTTGCCACTTGTGCCTCAATTCTTTTCCATCCCTTGCACAAAAAGGAATGCAACCATATCGTTTCAAGACTCATGCAACCAAGACATTTGTAGAAAGTTTCTAATACACTGTGCATTTCATTGTCCTGTACATCACAGATACTCAGGCATACGATGAGAATCAATGTTACACGCTCTCTGGGGATATGCTGAACTGGAAAGCAAGAAGGAAAGGTCACCCTTTGCCTGCTTTGCCTTCTGCTACTCAGCTTTCAGAAAGCTGGTGTGGCTTTCCTACTTCCATGAGACATCTCTGAACTTGTCAATGGATGCATTCCTTACATAAAAATACAACTTAGAGTCTGTTTTTTGTTTTTGTTTTTACAATACTATGTGAAACACCTGAACTTTTTCCCTCTTTCATTTTATCATCATCACTTAAATATTTTAATTAACGTTAGAAATAGGAGTTGTGACAGTGCTCTTGCAGTTGCTAGAAAGAAGTGCTCAGCAGCAGAATTCCAATCAGGTCTAAAGAAGTGTCTGTTCATGTATTTGCATGAAGAGAAGACCAGATTTATTTTTCTCTGATTGCCAGTTTCTCTCTTAATTTGGACAGAAGTATTCTACATCTGGCAGATTTCATCTCCCTTCCACATTGGCCTGTGCTTCACGAAGAAAAAAGGTCAAGTCTCCATGCTGTCCACTTACTTTTAAAAAGGCAAGCAGCAGATTTTCAAAATTAATGCCCCTATGCTGTTCATGATATTAAAATCCCAGCAAGAATCCCTGGGGAAGAAAGAACCCTATTCTATGTGAACAGATAGGTGCCAATTTAGCCAGGCTGACTTCCTAAAAATCACTGCTTTTGCAACCTAACCCAAAAAAGGGACATTGAACATAAATAGGCAAACTACGTACAGTTTTCAACACGTTCAATTCATAATTGACACTGGATTCCAAACTTCCAGAAAACCACTGGCACAGATAAGTTTATCAATTTTGTCAATACCATCTTATTCTCCACAACTTTAAGTTAGTTAACCAATATTCAGTTGCTTCATGCTCAAGCATTTACTCTGGCAAAACAACAGCACAGAAGAAAGCTTTGACCAATGATAACTCATGGCTGAACGAAGAGGTATCCGTAGGAAGATTTCTCCTACAAGAGCCCATAAGGCTTTCAATTTGGGAAACATTTCCAGATGAAGCTTTCCCTTTCAGTCTCATTAGCAAAAGGAAATATCTTTCTCATCAGTTATGCTACAGACTCAAAATACATAAAGTGACCCATTTGATGACGGTTGTTGTAATTTCTGTGGCACTCACATAGCATAAGAGTTCTACGGATGCTTGCCCTGAGATCTGCATTTATAGAACACCATCTGGTACTTCACACAGATCAAGTTTTGCTATTACCACCATACCACAAGGCCTTGTCTCCCTAAATATAGAAACATCAGAATTATCCACAATTATTCATCTGTTACACTGAGCATCGCTCCCACTGATTTTGTGATTTTTTTTTTTTATTGTTTTCTTAAAATATATTCACAGTGTAAAATTTCACCATTTCAAGGCACTGTTTGATAACAACTATATATAGATGCTTTTGGATTGCTGCTTTCAGCAGTGTCTGAAAAAGAAATTCCTAAGCTGCAATTTGAAAATCAAATTTTTTGGAGGGCACATGACCGAAGCATGTGACCACGATGAGTATTTGCAGTTCTGTCACAAACGTGTGTGCACTCTGGGTCAGGAGTCACAGAGACACCAAAATACTGACTTGGAGAAAAACAACTTAGGTCTCAGTGTATGTAGTCGTAGCTAGACAAGATACAGAAGAAATGAATGAATGGAGAAACACAGAGAAACTTCTGACAAGTTGTAAGAGGTGAAGTAGAAATGGGACCAAAGAAAAGGATTAAGTGCTCCACTTCTGAAAGAGAAAGCTGCTATCAGCATCATTCCATACCCCAACAGGTACCAGACGTATCTGAGCACTGAAACTCCTCAAGCAAATTCCCTAAGGATGCTACAGGAATGAAAGTATGATTTAGCAGTGAATTGCAAACGCACACAGGAAAACTCCTCCCACTCATATGGAAGGATTCAAGGTCCTTAAAAGTAAGAAGTTCAGACTTAGCTTATGACTTTGTTTTGGGTGCTGTTGAAGATACATGCCACAAATACACCGGTCAGCCTGCAGCTGTATTGATATGCAAGCTGGGTTAGTTCATTACAATTAGTCAGCTAATCTTTTATTATGCACAAGATATTCTAAATGATTTCCTCTGCTAACACAAAACTTTTTCACTGTACATCCTGTTTCAAAGCAGCAGTGTTCAGATGGCTTCCAACAGACAGGTTGCTTCAGTTGTTCTTTTCTCCTTTGTGTAATGCTCACAAACCTGTGAGTTGACTAATGATAAACCTATGAGGAAAGTCAATGCTTAATAATACAGCCTTGTTATCACAGTGTACAAACCACCCGGGATTATCTGTGATGGTAGTTCAGTGAATTCTGGTCTGATCAGTGATTCAATTACAGCTAAGAAATGTGGGTATTTTTAATTACTCATAGCTGAACACTATTATTCCCATTTTATTATTTAAAAGTATTCTAAGGATTTAGTCTGATATACTGAGGAATACATTACTGCCAAAGTATAAGGATCTGCTTTTAGATTTTTTTTCAACACCGATTTTAAAGTCAATTTCTGTATTCTCTGTAGGCTACTAAAGCTTCTCTTCGGCTCTAAATCAACAATCTACACTGAAAATGACATTCAAATTTTATCTGGTACTGTGCTGGTCAGACTAACATACTCCAGATGTTAACATCAGGATGTGACCAACCAAATATGCAGGGATGGAATGATGGGCAAGGGCCTCATGCCCGTAGAGCTCAAGGAACAACACAGGTTGTGGCTGACCACGGAGAACAGCAATGGAAGTCACCTTTATACTGTGATATAGCTACATATTGTACTTACTATATTGTGCTCGTAGAGGAATTCCCATACCTTGCTGTATCACTTTTCTAAGTCAAAACCCTCTGTAATATCAAGTACCTTTCAGTAAGTTCATCGCACCCTCCACATAGGGAATATCTAAAAAAAACACCCCATCAAACTGCATAGATGCTTACACATGATAACACTGCTTCCTTCCATTAACCTTTCTGCAAGAACAACCTGAGTACTCATTCAAGAAGAAAGAGCTAAGGTATTAACAGCTTCCAAATCATGCAAGTAAGGAAAGGTTACACTGCAATAGTCTCCGACCAACCTATATACAAGAATTGTAATTACCCACATATGTTTGCTCATGGGTGCTTATCTGAGAAAAAGGAAGAAAAGGTAGATGTGAATGAGGGGGTGATATGCATAACAGAAGGTTCACATGCATGATGTTTGGCCTTTAGCCTATGTTTTGAGATGACTGGCAGCCACACGTATTACAGTGGAAAATGAGTTTAATTACAGCACTCTGCTTTCAGCAATATCATGTCTGCTTTCCCACCCCCTCAGCATTCCTCAAGGTAACTGTAAAGTTTCGTGCCTCATATTTGAGATTTCTGTCTTGCAGGGAAAAAAAAAAAGCATGAAAAGCAAATCATTTAAGAAAGTTCTCACTTTTGAATCATGGTTGCTCAATATGTAACTAAATACGGTACTGAATAATTTGAACCCCCATCTTCTCAGTCCTGCTCTGTGGGTTTTCTGTATTAAGGCAATTTGAAAGGTAAACCTTCAATCCAGAACATATGAAGAAAGTAAAAAATGGAGGCATATTACTTACATTAATGAAATAAAGATGGAATAACTAATGAAAAAAAGATTTCTTACTTTAATACTTGTGCTGTGGTAGATCCTTACATTACAGCCCAACTGTGTTTGGCACTGCGTGTTTAATAACAACTCCCTTTCATGAAAGAGTTCTCAATCCAAACAGACATGAATGACAACAGTCCCTGATCCCTAAACAACTTATGTCCCTTTTAGACAATGGCTTAACAAGCATTACCAGCGTAAAGTTAACCATCATACAAGCCACAGAAAAGAGTAAGCAGTAGATAGGAATACACATTGAAAATGAAGCACATAAGGAAACACGGTACTATGTTTTAAAGGAGGACAAAGAAGTAGAAAGCTTTGGCGATTAAAATAAAACAGCGAGAGAGGCATGATTGAAACAACACACTGGGATTACTTAAAACAGTTAGAAATAGCCCCAGTACTACAGACTTTTTTTTTTTTTTTTTTGAAGTCCGCAGATGCTTACAGCAGGTCCACAACACTGTGCCCCTACTCACTGTGCTATACTACATAGCACAACTGATATCAAGGACAAACTAGAAACCAAAACACAATTAAACAGAACTAAGATCTGCAGGATTCAGTCACTGCTGCATACCAAGTTACCAACATACAGAAAGATTTGTAACGATTGTATACGCATCTCATATTTCCCCACTGCAATACATACAAGAGGGTGGCATGTAACCCTAATCTGACTTGAAGAGACTGCAAAACCCATCTTGTGTTTGATCCCTGTATGGGAAACTGTTAATCACAGCCTGAACCTCTGATTAACCATCTGAGGCAAGTGACGGGTCAGCTGCAGGAGCACAGGTGAAGGTAATTCAGCTGTGCTCCCAGAAGGGGCGGAGCTTGACTCCACCTCTCCTAGATCCCATTTAAGGGCTGACCACCACTAAGGCAGCATCTCTTTTGGAGATTGCTCTTGTGTGGAGTTCCTTGTGGCAAGCATCCATCCTAGCTGCGAGCCTCAGAGTAGGTGAGTTGTTCCCCTATAACCTCTGGATATTCATCTGTTACAACCTTGTATAATAACAACTATACAATCCCATAGCTGGGAGCAGATGCCCAGCACTGGATGGGTGTGAGGGGGGGATGGAGTCCATCTCATAAACCCCTGCCTCCACCCAGTCCAGCATTCCACCTCTGACGATTTCTGATAACTGCTTCCAAAGCAAAGCACTTCATTAGGCTTTTACTTAAGCCTAATTATTAAAAAAGTTTTCCCGTTCCTTTAAAATGAAGATTAGTTAATAACCTGATTCTCAAGAGTTATCAAGGTTTTTGTAGGCCTTGGTAATTCACATGCTAGTATTAAAATCTTGTTAATTCTGGCAGCCAGCTGAGGCCAGGCAAACAGCACTCTCCCAAGGAATGATTGTGAGTCCTTTGCTGACATTAATGACTCCAAGAGCTGACCTAGCACCTAACAGTACATTACATCATTTATACCTACTATCCACTCCTCTTCTGGTGCCTCCCTGGAGTTACACAGTGCCTGTGCAAAGCCCTCCATGATAGCAAACTGAAAGGAGGATGATGTATCCCTGCCTGCAAAAACAAGGAGACTATTTATGTTACTGACTCATTTCAGTTCTCTAAAAATTCCTTCCAGCAAGATGATTGAGTTACATAATATAAAACCCCAGAAGTCAGCAAAGTAAATGCAGCTTTGTTTAGAATAGATCTCTTCAAAATCACTTCCCAGATGAGATGACACCATTCCCCAAAACGTCTTTTTAAAGCACCTTTTTATTTTTACGATAACAAAATAAAACCCACCACAAAAACCCTCAACCAAAAATTAAAATACTTAAAAAAAAACACAATTGGAAGATTCTACCAACATCTGTTTGCTGAGTATTCAGACATTATTTGCACTACTTGCATTTTTTTAAATATTATTCCTCCCGAAGCAGTTGTAGCAAAGACCATCTAATTATTAAAGTACAGAAACGCACACTTACATGCATGTTAGCTAGCAAACACTTAAGCTTGTACTACAACCTACAGTGATATATCAAGTAATCACAGGACTAAGTGCTTACTTGAAAAGGAGTGGGATATTGCTTGTACAATTAACTGTCATAAAACCCATCAACACTGGAATCCTTCATTTTAAAAGGTAGGCATTTAAAATTTCTATCTTTCTTCCTTAACTACTACCTTGGTATTCAGTGCTAAACTACAGATGACCCAGAACAGCTTCAAAAGCAAACTGCAGATGGTGCCCCTTGACTTGCTTACACAAGAGACAGAGTTTGAGGGCAACTTACATAAGTTATTGGCACATTTAGAATCAGACTCCAATTTGTTTTCCGCAAGTTTAATGACTTAAACTATTGTAAAATTTTATGCTTAAACACAAAGACAACAGTTATCAGGCTCACTGACTTCACAAACAGTGGCGTTCTCACTTTGCTGAGTGTTTCTATAAATCTACTTATCCTCAGCTGGGCTCCTAAGCTGAAATTGAGTGAGCACATTTTCTATTCTTTAAACCTACAAGTTTGTTTTTAATCATCTATTAGGGTGAGGAAAAAAAGAAAGCAACTATTCAAATTTTCCTTAAATATTTGTATGTTTACATGAGTGTCTTCCTCATTCCTTGTAGGCTGGGCTGACAATATACATCTCTTTTCTCAGATTATTAGCCAATAGATTATTAATAATCTTAGATTATTAAGCAGTTGCTCTTTAGATCACGATGATCATGAGAATAAAACTGCATTCATTAGTCTGTTCTTGTCAGTCAGAGCTGGTTTTCATCCATTACACATTTAAGCATCTTTGATTTTCTTCTCTCCGGCAAATTCTAAACTTAATCATAGAAAAAGAATAATCAAGATTGCCATTTAACTCTGGATTCTTCTGATTTTTTTTTTTTCCAGAAAATTATCTTCTTTATTCAGAAAGTAAAACTCATCATTGCACAATTTTTCTCAATGCTAACCCAGTCCCTGAGCCTAAACCTACTATTACCCGAGTTTGAAAACGCCTGCTCTGACACTGGCCACATAACAAACGTTCAAGCCCAACTTCTCTGTGCAGCCTGCACTTCCCTTGGTAGATCCTAAGGTGACTCAGAGGTTTGACTGTATCCAGTAGGTGTCAAGGAAAGAAAGTAATCCATCACAGATATTGATCAGTGCTCCAGCTACTACACTTGCCATTCCAGAAATGGATTTCCAGAGAAACGTGAAATCAAAACAAGAAATCCTAAAACTGCACTAGGATTTAAGATCTAGTGGAATTTATATGCTTAAATCTGCAGATGGAAACTTAAAAGCCCTACCTAAATGGAAAAATCAGACAAGCAAGCAAGCATGCATACAAACGAAAACATTTAAAAAAAAAAATCACTTAAAGAACAAATTTAAAAAAACAATCTACATTTTTACTACAGGATTCTCCAGGCCTGGGGGGTGGTTTGCCTCTTGTTTCTCAGTGCAAAACAGACTGCGTTCCATCCCAAACCTAACGCCTATTTTGATCCACAGTCTATGTCTTCTATTGTACATTGCTACCAGAAGAATTGCCTTGGCCTAATCCTAGGATACCTGCTCTAGGTTTGAGCATCCCAACTTGACCACACCATTTTAGCATCATATCAGGCCATTAAGCTGTTTGTAACCAAGACATAAGGTGCTATAAAAGAAAGCCTCAAAGCAAATTTCCGTCTTCCTGATCACAGCTTTTGCTCAAAAGGCTGTTATGCATTCTACCTACTAACCGTTCCGTATGAAATGCAAACATGGCCTTTTGAGCAAAGTCTGCACGCTCAACTCTTTCTCTTCACAGACTGCAAAGCCCTACCTCCACCTCCCACTCAGCTCCTGCCTTTCCTCATTCAGCTTCCTCTGCAGCCCCGTGCTTCCACCATTGCTCTTAAACCTGCCATTCATGCCTGCTGTTCATCTCAGTAAGAGCAGAACACACGCCTCCTCTTAACTAGATAATGAGATCAGAACAGCACAAAAGGACCACGCTTTACACTAAAATGCCAGTCCGTCCCTCGGATCACAGTGCTAGCTTCCCTAGGTAGGAGCAGAATGTCCTGGCTTTACAAGGAGACACACTTGTGGCTCTAGTCTCTCCCTTAAGCAACAGACATATAAACCACTGTGGTGGCTCATTTGTTTTGCTCCAGCTTAGCCCACCTGAGGATTTTAGTCTCCCCGACCTTGCCCAGGTCACTTAATACTTTCCCTCACAGTGAGAACTAAAGGCTGCCACCACGGTAACCCAAATCCCAGGCTGAAACCATGGCAACAGGATCATCCTTCAGGCATACTACCTGAGACACTCAGCGCAATTTCAAAATATTCCATTTGAAATAAACCTCTTTCAAGCATTACAACTCTCTGACACTCATTCCTTCAAATTATTACAATACAGATCTTCAAGATGGTCTCCAGTTCCAGTAAGAACTTCAAAGGGTAAATTCGCAAAAGCAGTTGACCGGTTTTCTCGATGCATCAAAGAAGAGTTAGAAAATTCTGTCCTAAACTTCCCTGGAAACAGTGGTACATAAGAATTTCCATCTGTCCAGCTGTGGATGTTCTTCAAAGTCGTTTCTGAGTTCCTCCTTTACTGCAGGACACTACAGGAAATGCTAGGAGTTATGCAACAGAACCAAAGTGAAGAAAACACAGCAAGAAAAAGCCTTTTCATGCTGACCAGCTCCATCCAGTTTCATTGATTTTAATGTTATTTGTAGCAATAACAAGTGCAAGAATTTCAGACAGAGTTGTGATTTTCATGTGATGCTTTTCCCTTAAGCGACCAGTAATCAAGACAAAAAGTAGCCTTCCTCTTCAAGCTTTCCTGCAGGCTCTGCGGTAATTAATCACAGATCTGCCTACGTTTTATCAGGCGCCTATAAAAGAATGTAGGGATCACAGTGTGTTACATCTCGTGGATAATCTCAGAATCCTAACAGAGTCATACAGAGGTTTTCTAATTAAAATGTGCAGTGAGATGTGTACACTACCATAGTAGCAAGTGGGACAGAGGGATTCTCAACAATCTAGTAACCATATATTCATACGCAAGGATCATTTATATGAATGTAAGCAGTCCATTAAATATAATGGAAGGAACGGTTTAATTTAGTGATTTTTTTTCTTAAATACAGAATACTGTGAGAGTTCTCAGTAACTTAATGCCAGATTGTTTTAAAAGGTATTTAATTGCCTGAGTTGCACTGAATTATTACGGAACAGCTTGCCAGTAGGAGATGACTTATGCTAATGATAGTTGGTACACACTTTTAAGAGAGTTTCTTTCATAAAATAATTCTTAAACTCTAACGTAACTGTCAATATTTTATTATCCACATAAATGTCAAATCTTATCCTGAATCATTAATTTGTTGGCACCAAACTTCTGGGAAGCAGCAAGACATGTTAATTATGCACTGCATACTATTTCTCTTAATCAGTTACAACCTTGCTTCCAAGTTAACGTCCTTGGTTTTTTATATTGTTAGAAGGGGTAAACCAAAGCACACCACTTCATTGTATGCCATTCATTTAAAAAGCTTTTCTCCCGTTCTTACTTTATTTTTACTTTATATACTAAACAAGGAGTAAGGGAATAACTCTAGATCAGCTGTTCTTGCCCTTGCAGGAGACTAACTTCACAAATCTTAACTGGGAAAACCACACAGCCGAACAAATAGGTGCAGGAAATTCCCAAGGCACATTGAAGTCAACTTCTTGGTATACATACTAAAGGAGCTAACCAGGAACACTGCCCTCCAGGGTTTGTTCCTTGCAAAGAAAG
Source organism: Alectoris magna (assembly GCA_030625065.1). Taxonomy (NCBI): domain Eukaryota; kingdom Metazoa; phylum Chordata; class Aves; order Galliformes; family Phasianidae; genus Alectoris; species Alectoris magna. The sequence goes on along the minus strand of CM060575.1, from coordinate 3,104,934 downwards.
AGTCTCGTCACCACAAGTGAAGTGGTGATTGATGGCTGCCTTGGCAACGGTAGTCATAAAGCAGTCAAGTTTCAAATCTTTGGTGTCGGGTGCCAATGAAAATTTGACCCCAGATATGGGGAGATATGGTATGTATACACTCACCAAAAGCATTAATAACATGTTCTTTGACTGTGACCTGGAGCTTCACAGAAGTACAACTCCAAATGCCAGCTTAAGCCACAGAAAAGCACTTACGTAAAAGATCTCATTGGTATGGATAGCATAAGGGTTCTTCTCAGTTGAAAGATAATTTTCCAAAATATTTCTTCTTCTGAGTTTTACACAATTCCCTACTCTAAAAACGACTGCAATTTGACTCTCTTTAACAGACCTGCCTGTGCCTCTGCAGCCAACAACAGGAAATTACTGGGATTGCTTTATTCGCCTTGCACCACAGGCTCCTGTCCACACTGCATGCTGACTGCACTGATAGTGCGTCCTGGGAAGCTCAAACAATATCTGAATAGACTGACCTATATATACAAGCCTACTGGGGGCTAAAAACCTCCCCTCCCTTCACTTCTGGAAGGGCATTATTATATGCATTTGAGCTCTTTTTAGATCAAATTTATCTGCAGGTAAACACAAAACAAACCTGATGAATCTCTGGCAAATAAGGCATTTCAAGCAAAAATAAATAGAATTTGCAATCTGACAGGTAAGCTCTTTTGCTCAAGTTCTGAAGCTGCTATTATGGTTGGAAAAACAGTTATACAGACTATTCAGAAATTCACCTTGCTCTACTGCCCATCCAATATCTTATTTCTCTGATGGATTCTCATTTCAATGTAATCATATTCCCAGTAAAAACTGAATAGTGCTGGAATGGAAGATTTGACACAAGTTATTCGGTTCAAAATATATGAAACAATATTAAACCTGGCCATAGGGCTTCTCAGGAGGGGGAAGGGAATGTCTGCTTGGCTACATATAAAATATATTCCATGTGAAATTTTGATTTTATAGAAAATATTCTTGCTGATCCCTTTGCTGCTTCTTTCTGTAGTAAACACGATCATGGGGAAACTTGAGGCTTATTTGAAATCCTTAAAGGTAATTAAAGCTCAGACAGTTCAGAAAAAAAATTCAAAAGTAGAAATGGTTCACCAATGGTTCCCCTGTGCCTAAGGGAAGTTTTAATTAAAAGTCACAGGAAAATAATCTGCAAGAAACAAAAATGAGGTGGGCACCTAAGTCTCAAGCAGATACGCAATAAATATTCAACAACAGAATTTGCTGTGGTTTTGTTCATTTTAACACTTACTGGAAAATCTGTTCCCTTGTCTTCATCCTCCTGACTGCTCCCTGACAATACAACTGTTTGCCCAGAACCGGGGCTGGAAATATCACAGTGTACATTTGTTCAGCTTTTCTTCTGCAGCATATACTGAGCATGGCATCCTGTACTGTGTATTTTCACCACTGTCAGTTCCTTTGGAAGAAGGAAGGATTCCTACAGAAGAATCTATTGAAAAGTTCTGAAGCAAGGCAGGTAAGGAGATATCCCTTTTCCCAAGGGTAACCTGCCTGTTGAGGCTCTGCCCCAGCTATTGGACACGGTCCTGGATTCTCAACTGGCCCCCTAGGAAAAGAAGCAAAGAATTGCCTTACAAGGAACAAAAGGAAAGGGAGGACTCCCACTCTGTGCTCACCCCAGGCTCTACAACTGTCCTTAAGAACCAAGTGGAAGGGATCCCCTCCACGGGATGACAACATTTACTCACCTGCTGGAGAAAGCAGACAATTACTCTACCAATGCTCCTATTCTAAGCCCTAAGTCTGCAAGGATAATGCAAGAATACAAGTTTAATGGTGTACATCTGTCTGCCCCCCAATAGATGCCAACCATAAGAAACTGCAGAAATAACTATTAACCCTTCTGCTCTTTGCCTGCTGCCCCATGCCAGATCAAGGAACTTGGAGTCCACCTCTCATTTTAAGAAGTAAGAAGAATGGCCTGCTGTGTGGACACACAATTACCAAGGTCACACGTTTTGCTAACCAGATGAACAACTGCTATCCATTGCATTTCTTCCATCCAAAGGGAAAATGCCATTGTAGGTGGAGAGGGCATACTGCACTCACTCAGAGTTCTTACCCCAAATTCATCCTAACCTGATTGCAATCACAGAGAAAACAGAGTACAACTCATCTTTTCCCTTTTCAAATTTGTTCATAAGTCCTTTTCTGCATTCATAACAGAGAGAAGAAAACCCAAAATAAGCATGATTTTCATCTTAGAAGTAAGAGTTTTCTACTCCCTTCTATCAGTCTCTGCAGTCATTTCAAGTTTTAACAGAAGGGCAACTGCACTTATAATTCAGACATTTCTAGATAAAATAAGCAGAGAATCAGTTCTTCCTACAGCGAACGCTGAATTGTGCTATTATCCTACACACGGCAGGTGCCAATTTTCTACAGAATCATGAAGTGTCATAATTATAAGCAGAATTACTTGTTAAAATTCAAGAAGCAGATAAATAACAAATGGGAATGTTGATTATCCAACAGACGTATAAAGAAGATAATATCTGCATCTGATGAAACTGGTATATTATTTTTGCCCTGAGGGGCAAGATGTATTTCTTCAAAATGGAGGGGTTGCTTTAGAATTTTTAAAAATATTATTTTAAGTATTTTAAGTTAATTGTTTCTCAGCATCCCTGTATAAGCATTTTTCCCCTGAAACATTTACAGATACTGTCATTAAATCTTGAGAAACTGAAAAACAAATCAATGCTACAACCACTTATAATTCTTGGTGGCTGTGATTTGAGAAACCTGAGAGGAAAGCAAAGAGGCAGTGTCCAAATGTGGCTCTCCCATACTTTCCTATTTATCTTGTTAGCTTTTTCTCATTAACTTTTACCCTTTCATCGGAAAGACCTGATTCCAAACCCACCTTTATGGGGTGCAACTGATGCACCCAGCCAAAAACACTGGAAACAAGGTGAGCGTGGCTGAGCTAGAAACTTGCTCCTGCCTCTTCCCTGCTGCAACCATTGTCTTTCTGTGGATTCTCCCATTACCTTTAGCATTGGTGTGGCCCGATTTGCCTTCTGCCTAGAACACACTACACTGGTGTGTTCAACCCCCCCCCCCCCGTTTTTATGGGAACTTCGTTTCTACTGTAACTTACTATTAGCCTCAAATTCCATTGCAGTCAGTCCTAGTAAGCTTTATTCCCTTTGTATTACGTACAGGTGGTATTAATGCAGTTTACATCCCTTATTCTGATAAGGGCATTTCCCTAACATCAACTAGAAAAAGCAAGTCCTAGAACACAACAGTGCTGCAAAAAACAAAAGCTGTGCATATAACACACCACAGCTCCTCCTGATCCACCACCCTGCTCTCTGAAGCCACTGTACACATAGGGCACCATTAATATGCTATTTTTGCAATGACCAGGGCTAAGAGGTGCAAAGGTTACTCATCACCATCAGTTTAATGCAGTAAGTATTTGCGAGATGAAGATTTTGACAGAATGGTATTTTCACTGCAGTAGAGGAAGTGCTTAGGTGTCCAGATAAAGGCCACAGTGTTGGAACTTGAAAAAGCAGCAATGCACAAATCCCGTACAAGATTTTAACCATTTTCTCTGACAGCAAACATTAAAATGTTTGCAGAAATAAACGTTAAGCTAACTTGAAACCAAATGCAAGCACATCAATTCACAGATACAAATCACGTCACAGTGGAGCAGAACAGCAGTTCACTTCACTGCTTCTCCTGCAGGCAGTCGGATGCTCTCAGAGAGCTCTGCACGATCTGCCTTTCAGATATCACGCCCCCTACGTCCTTAATTACAGAGTATCACGCCCACTGAGGAAGTCTTTCTAAACTCTCTAAGTAGGAAATTGTTTTAATCCTCTATCAGGTTGCAAAAGAACTCAAAAGGCATACATCACCCTGAGCTGAAAAACCTCAGCTTATAAGTCGTTAAAGTAACATTTGAGCTCATTTTGTGCAGTCAAGTTCTGCAAAACAAACTAAATGCAAGAGTGGAGCAGAGAAAGAGACGCTCTGTGATCGTATGTGTGTCAACAATTTAAGTGACTGACCATACATTTAACCCACAAAAATTCTAAAACTACATTTCTCATTATGCAGGCACCTGTAAGGATGCATTCTAACCAGCTCCTTTTTAACCACAGATGGATACCCAATACTGAATAAGCAACACGCATCACAAAGATGAGTGCTTAGCTATAACGATAAAAACTGGAAATGGCGGATAAAGAAAGTTTCTGGTCCATCAGAGCTGATACATTAATGAGGCAATTATAGCCCATGGCAGGAGGGTTGGAACTAGATGATCTCTAACATCCCATCCAACCCAAACCATTCTATGATTCTATAAATATTAAATAAGTGTAACTATTCTAACTATTAAACACTGACAAAGCTGCAGGTGAATTACAACCAAGAAATCCATAGAAAAGTGGCAAGGGGAAAAGGAAAGCCCATAGCAAGTCTCTGATAAATTACTCAAGATGGAAGGGACTATAAGAGAACTGGAGTAACAGTTGATGTAATTGCACAGGGGAGGTTTGAGCTGCTGCATATGTAAGTTAGCACCTCTAATTATGTCCTTCATTTTAATAAAACCCTTATGCCATTCAGTTTTGATTTGTTCACGTATCAGAGTGGACAATCAGAAGGAAAGGTATAACCTTCAGGAGATGCCATTAGCATCCAAGTAGCAGCAGATGTTACCTTCTGCTTTCATATGAATATTCAGATTACATATACACGAGGCTGCTGATTGCACTGCGTATCATGTCCTTACCTTCACTACTAAAGCCTATAGTGATAATTTTGGCAAAGCTGTTACCAACGACTTTCAAATAAAATGAAAAGCATATTTGGATATAAACTTTTTTTTTTGCCAAAGTTAAATACATCCCAGCTAAAGTGAAATTAACCTTCAAGTGGTATTTGAGTTACAGTAAACCAAAAGGCTACACAGAAGATTAGATATACTGTAGTTTAATTAGGTTACAATAATTCACCTCATTAATCTTCCAAGAAACAATAACCACAACAGTTAAACACTGTAATTAACAAACCCTATTTCAAGCCTTATTTTATTTTTATACCCAATATTTTCAAGTGCAAATAACTCAATGGCAAACAAAGGATAGAGCAAGCATCAGGTTCCCTGGATGGGGATGTAACAAACATCCTCATCCCTTCAACACAAGGTAGGGGAAAAACAAGGAGAGCACTGTTTTTATTTGTTTCTGTCCCAGTCTGGGCCATCACACCAGCAGCTGGGTCATCCCTCTGGAAGGATTACCAGTTTGGACAAGGCACTGCAGCTAAAACACAGCAAAATGGTGAGCATACATGGTTCCCCTTTCCTTTGAACTACACAACTCTTTTGAAATCACGTGCAAACATCCACCTGTTTGTGCCATGGCATTAGTTAATGATATAAAATCCCACAAGGCTTTGTTTGCTACGAAGTGTTAGAATTGCTGTTGCAGCGACTGATATTCACAGATCAGAAGATCCCATCACAAGCACTGAGAATGTTCGTCCATGCCTGCAGCACTGCTGCCTTGGGGCAGGATGGAGAGCAGGAACATTGCATACCAAAGGACAAGGGAAAATGCAAAAAATAATTCTGTAGGTAAAGACAGATCTATAACATGATCACCTGGGGATTATTGCCTGAAAAGAGGCTCCAGGATTTGGTCAGCTATTGGGAGTACAATTGGATGCAGAACAAGGTGATAAATGGCACAGAAAGCCAGGCGTCTTCTGCATTAGAGCTCAGATGTGTCAGTGTCAGAGAAATGAGTTCAGCGAGGAGTCACAGGAAAGCAGCTCTGACAAGATGAACAGACACTGAACCATTGCTATCTTGGGGATCCTCCATATGTTTAAGAGCTATGGTTAGTATTTTCATTTAATGAATTCTAGTCTAGTAATTGCAGGTATTTTCACACAGATTACGGTAAATAAGAGGGTAGAAAAGCAAACCTCATTTTCAAAAATTCCATATACAAGAGCAGCTCTGAGAACAATGCTGTGGAAATAATTACGAGGCATTACTTTTGGAGCAACCTAAGCTCCTCATTCAACTACAGCATTCAATGTAAGGTAAATAATTTGCTTTGCTTACTTTGATTTTAGATTTCTTTTTGTTTGTAATAAATTTACAAAAAGGTTGTGTCCTCATAGAACAAAATGTAAGTGTTGAGAAAGCCAAGCTGAAATACACGAGTGTTGCAGAGAATAAAACTCATTCATTTGTAACAAATTTCCATTAAAACAACATAGTAAGTACTGAAGTCCAAATGATATGTGGCTGTTTCCTTGAAGATGATTTTCTATACATCTGATAAACCATAAGCACTATGAAATGAACCTCAGGCAGAACAAGCACATTTTTGCTGAGTGAACTTGGAAATATATAGCATATATATAAGGATTAGTTACGAAGGCGAACGAATTTAATATATCTAGTTGCTTAGATATCATTATCATCCTTTATATGCTTCAGATTTATACAAAAATATATATACTTCCATTCTATAAGACTAGCAAGATTTATTTGCTGAGTTTGTTTTTTTTCTGCAAAGTATTCTTAAGAATATCAACACTTTCAGAGGGGAAAAAAAAAAATGATCAGTCACAAAACTCTACTAAAGAACTAGAGGCAGAGGCACGATGTATGTACACTTCATGGTGGTTATGAACACTTAAGCATGAGGAAACTCACTGATCCAAGAAGACAAGCATGTATCTTTGCAGCTCTTCCAGCATCTTAAGCACAACGAGGACAACAGTCTGGGAAACAAAGAGGTCTTAAGCACTGCCACATGACTATGGAGAAAATATCCCAGTCATAACCACTGCACTAGGAAAGAATTTCCTGTGCACCATTGTACAAGCAGTGTTTCTTGATGTAATCCACCTAGTTTCATGACTTTACTAAGTTTAAAACTACTAATTACAGTTGTTAGGATTTGTGTGAGAGCAGTCCAAGAACAAAATATCATCACAATTTCTCAATCTCTGTTACATTCATTCTGCTGACACCTAGAGGATCTCTTACACAAAGTTTAAAGCAAACAAAAAAGCAGTGCAGGATTTCAAGCACGTGTGATGGAGTTCCTGGTTCTTGCCAGGGAACCCATAGAATGGTGATGCATCTTTTGCTCTATTGATCTGGGGAAGCTGCTGAGCCACCATGCTAGATCCAAGGCAAGCTACAAGAAATACTTCACAGTTGTAAGAACAACCATGGCAATACTGCTCATTAAAAACAGAATATTTATCAGACACTCTACACATTAGATGTTCATTGTTCTAATGCATGGTCGCACGGGTTACAGGACCCATCAGAAAGCACATTCCAAAAATCAAAACAAAATCGTATTCAATAAAATTTACTTCTAGTTTATGTTGTTTTCAACAGTATTTTAACTGGCACCCTGCTAAGACTGGTGCTCTCTGTTTACGAGGGTGGATATTGATAGGAAAGGGGAAATGGTTTTAAAATGAGACATTTTAAAATGGTGACGCACTGGAACAGGTTGCCCAAGGAGGTGGTGGATGCCCCATCCCTGGAGGCATTCAAGGCCAGGCTGGATGTGGCTCTGGGGAGCCTGGTCTGGTGGTTGGCGACCCTGCACATAGCAGGGGGTTGGAACCAGATGATCATCGTGGTCCTTTTCAATTCAGGCCATTCTGTGACTCTATGATTCTATTTAGCAAACACTGCTTTCACGAAAATCTTTTTCCCTTGGAAGCCAACATTGTAGGAGCTTCTTTCAGATGCTGCAATAGAAAGGAAAAAAAAAAGTCTAACATAGCATTCCCGTTAACCCCGAAGTCTTCTCGCTCTGCCTATTATCATTGAAAGCTTTAGAAACACCACTATATCATAAAGGCTGTCTTATTTCTTCCCAAAAGACAATCACATAGCAAGATCTCTAATAAAAAAGGAAAAGATTAATTGGAGAGCTGCCTTCAGAGACCAAATGTTCCAGACCTGACAGTTTTATAATGTAAGTAATTAGGGCAACATTATGAGTTATGTTATCAGAGCCAGCAGTACGATCAGCAACTGTTTGTATTTCAGGGTCTATTCATGAGTACAGTATACAAAAAGAGCACCAGCACTAAAGGCAGAAGAAACAGATGTTGATGGAATAGAGCTGACTTCTCAGCTAAGCACTGTTCACCCCCTGCCAATGCCTTCAGTGAATGTATCTTCATTAAAAGAAATTTAATCTTGAACAAAACCAAGAAAGCTGTTGCCTATCAACACAGTCTGTAGAAGTAACAAATACTGCACTTCTGCAGATGTCAGAGCAAGTCAAATCCTTTCCTAAAGCAAAAATTAAAGATGAAAAATAGCAGTTCGGGGAGAAAAAAACAACAGTTATTTGCACTAACCTCTGCTCATTTCTTCAGCTGAATCTGAGCTGTGCTTTTGTCAGTATTCTAAAGCAACTCTCACTTCTGTGGGGGAACACACATAGCTCCTCCTCTAGGCAAAAGGCCTACAGAACAGCTGGAAAGAAACAAGAGTCCAAACACCCAAGACTAAAAAAGCCTTGGCCTCCAAGCTGGTGACACTAAAGACAACAAGCCTTTGCTGGTTTATCTGCAAGCAGGGAGATATCACAAGGAAAAAAAACAGGAGTCAACTTTAAAGGAAGTACACAGGAGACATGGGCATTTGCAACAGCAGAGAGAAGAGGGTGACACATTATCAGGCAGAGATGAGCTTGTTATTTGCCTGAAGGCATCCCAACAGCATCACAGCCTCCCCCGCAAATGGCTACAGAACTGTGCTCAGAAATTTGCAGGTACTTCTTAACATCTGGTCAGTTTTTTAACCATGATTTCACTGACTGGGTATGAATGCATAATTCAGTGATTGCCAGTTAATCACAGATCATTAATAAGTCAATAAACTTCTTTGGGTATGATTGATTTAAAGAATGTGAATTGAATGCTTTTTTTCCCTGAGTGACAGTTTTTCATCAAATCTTAGTATTTACTTATTTGGCTTTTTTTTTTTTTTTTTTTAAGTCATTACTTCTGCACAAGTTTGAGACCATAACTGGTATCATACATTCAAAGAAAAAAAAGTAATTTCATCTGAATTTAAATCCAGTGTGAACTCAGTTCTGGTTTTGGCATCAAACACAAATTTGATGTACATCGTGAAAAAGATCACCAATAGAGCAAAAACATGGCATTGTTATTAAAAAAATCATAAATGTTACGTGTAATTTGTCCACCGATCCATTAAAACATTTTCATATATTAGATTCCAAATCACATACATATTTCTACAAGTGCATGCTGTGCTTTCCCATAGCAAGAGTTAACACATCATTGCAGATGGAAGTAACTTAACAAGCGAGTTAACCTGGGCTGGAGCACTGTGCGTGCAACCAGTGGGTTGGGGGCAGTGGTACATCCACAAAAGCACTGAGAAAGAAATTATCATTCCTTCTCCTATATAGTTGGAAAGTTAAAAAGCTCAATTTTCATTTAACTTCATCACAGTTCTCAAAAATCTGTCACATACCTGTTTTTACTCATAATGCCCAATTGGCATTAAAGATTTTTATCTGTAAATACTTTTGACGAGACGTAAGAATCTGGGTCAAGAATATAATTTAAAAGAGAACATCCCTAAGCCTGTTGAAAATTATGCTTTGTATTCTGTTATTCCTGTGATACGCAGCAATGGTGAGAAATTGCATTTAGAAACCTACTCTTTTAACAGTAATGAAGTAGACTTGCAGAGAAAAGTGTAAAACATTCTTACTGCATTCTCACTTCCTATAGGGAAAAAAAAAAAATGTAGTTTTGAATATCACAGGTGATACAAAATATGTAGTTCTCCATTTAAAATATCTGCTTTGGCCTCATTATTTCTCATATCTCAAAATTCAGCTGAAGAAGCGTTATAATTCCAGAGAGACAATGAGAAACCACAGAAATAATCCCGTATGGGAAAAACCACAACTACCTGAAAAGTAGGTAAATTAAGTTCATCTGGCAGTTAATGATCCAAAATGAAAACAGCATTGAGTTTTCAACTTTGCTTCCCACTTGATGAAAACTCCAGAGACAATTAAAGCAATGCAAGTTTTAATAATTGAAACTCGTTCTTTCTTGTAGAACATTCCAGTCAAAATGATGATATAAACAAACTCCTCGGGAAAATACATCTTTAAAGAAGAAATTCTACAGAAACTGTATTTTAAGTTATTCCTTTGTTATATGAATCATTCTTTATAATCTTATGAATAACCTGAGGAATACACCGGGGAAATAAAAGGGTATGCTTTATGTTGCAGAAGTAAAGTAGGAGCCAGTGGCTTCAGGCTGAGCAGAGGTGAGAGAGAGACTTGTGGCGACTCGAAAGTAATGTTAACGCTCTGATCTATGCCCGCATAAGAGGCTCATCTTTGACTAAAGCCATGAAAGAGGACACAGAAGTAGATAAATGTCTTTTTTTTTTTACACCAAGTATATAAATTTTCCTCACAAAATGGTGGAAAGTGAATGGTTCCTGAGCATCTAGGTCTAAGCAACTGCTTCAATCCTCATAATACAAATGGAAAACATGCATCACGCCAACAACCCAAGAAGAAAAGTTGTGTTCCACAGCTGAACTGGAGGTTTAAAATAATTTAAACAGAGAAAAGTAAATAAGGAAGCAACAATTGATCTTAAAGGAATATTACTGTAACCACTGAGTAATTACTAGCACCAATCTTTATCAGTATGCAAAGAAGCCAGATTCTTTTTACTTCCAGAGCAGCTCTAAGGATAAAACGATAAGAAAGAAGCACACATTATAATAAATCACACACAAAATTCCCCGTCTATTTCATTGAATATCTTTCCTCTGGAGGCACAGAATGCAGAGCTTCTTCCTGACAATGAAGAAAGAAGTCTGTTTAACTTATATTTCCACTGATGCATTTTGCCCTCAGAGCGTATTCAGTTGAATAAGTAGAAAGGTTTCCATTTACAGAAGTTTAGTCAAAATGATTACAGGACTTGTCATAGAACAATTTCTAAAACAAACTGTTATTTACCTTCTATGGTCCCCTTGACATTTTAGTTCTTTCGCTGCTTCCTAGTTTCTGTTTTCACAGGAGTGGCATTGTTTCCTCTGATAAATAACAAGTTAAAAAAAATCACAGGCATCTGTGTCTGTGTGAAAAGCCAATGCCGTTAATTACTTTGCGCTCATATGCATGAACACATACGCGTAGAAGAAATAAATGAAATAACAGAAGGAAGAAAACATTTCGGAGGAGTTTTTTAAATAGTTTCCTATATAGAGAAGATCTTCCATAAAGGAGTGATTAAGTCCAAGATGCCCCAGTCTGGAAGAAGCCTGAAGTGTGGTGCAGAAGGCAGAGAGGGGCTGATACTGGATCTCTTTTCCTAGGGTGAGAGCTAAGTCATAAAAGGAAGCCAGGCTGCGGCAGATTCAGAAAGAGCAGCAGTTCACTCCTGATACTGCAAAAGCAAGCAAAACTAGAAGTTCATGTAAATGAACAACAGGCTGAACCACCAATGGCTTCGGAAGACATTAAGACTATATTTGGCTCAGAACATTGACAAGCTACAAGGGATTGGAGCATTGTGGCTACCCTTCTTCTTTCTTTTTTTGAAGGATAAAAAGTGCATGCCCTTTTCTTACACCATCCCTTGATTATATGAAGGCCGCTCTTCATCATCACCTTAGGACACTACGTTAGAGGCACCATTTAACAGGCCCTATATTACCATCCTCATTCTTCTGCAACAGCAACTGAAATAGGAAGTCTTCAGTTGCAGTACACTAGCTGCTAGGGGCAATGATTTAATTCGGGGCTTCGCCCAGTTGGGCCCTATCAAAAATTAGGTACTGACTGCACAATAAGGATCAGCCAGATTTTCCAGTAGTTGCAATAAACAAGAGTTTTTTTCATAAAATGATCCACAGATCAGTCTGGAGATATGAACTGTTGTTTATAATGATCCGTCCTAACAGGGCATGAAGCAACATGATACATCGCGAAAATAAAATGAGCAGTTTAAGCAGTGCCATAGACCCTTTGCCATTAAAAAAATAAGCTGCTAAATCAAGCCATGACAGCTGGAAAGGGAGCTAAGAATTCAATATTTATATTTTCCCTATGAAAAATAATGCTAAATGAATATTAAAGAAAAAAGTAATTGCTTGCAGTCACCTCAAAGAAACCTTGCAAACTGCTCAGATGCTTCAAGATGCTCAAAGTGTAGCTTCTTTTCATATTAACGGGCAGCATGTCTCACAGAACTACTAACCACACCACAAATCTGCAGCCTGTCAGACTAAAGGGAACCTCAGGGGATACGCATCCTGCTGTGCCTGCAAGATGAGTTACTCACCATCTCAGCAGGTTTAAAGAAACAAAACCAGTCTTGGAAATACCTTGATGGAGCTTTAGCACCTGACCCAAGAGATGCTACTGGCAGTTCACCTTTTGCAACAGAACCAAAGGAGACCCGGCTTCCCCAGCCTGTCAGCCAGATTGGCCTCTCATGCTGTTCTCCCAGTCTGTCTCATTTATCTTTTGCCTTCAGAGAGAACAGAATGAGATAGTTGGCTTCCGGTTTCCACAGTCTACCATTCTGTGCTCCTTACAGACTTGCATCTGCGGAACAACATAGCTTAGAGGACACCTCCAGAAACGGTCCAGTCCAACCTTTTATGAGTAGATGTAGTCAGAGTACTGGGCTCTGACCACTCATGGGTCCAGTGGATATCTGACCATCTTCAAGAACTGCAAGTCCCCCTCCTGCTCCCTCCCCTTACACTGTCTCAGCAGCCTGGTCTGGTTTCCAATCACCTTTTTTTGTACTTGGATTATTTATTGCGTATATGGCAACAGAACAAGCAGGCTAGCAACTTGAATTCATTTCTACATGTACTTTTTATACTCAGAAAAGCTATTTTTCCATTCCCTGCTTCTGCTGAGATTCCTTATCCTCTTCTATAATTGTAAAAATTCTCAGTATGTGCAGTGAACTCCCCAGTTACAATTATTTTTAACTAGCTTTTCGTGCCCTGTTGAATCTAACAGCTTAACAGCTTCAATTGCACTTTTTGAACTTCCTGTCCCTCTAAAAACAGAGGCTTCTTCTTAATAGGACTTCCAGTTTGACATACCCTGGGTTGCAATGCCAGGATTACTTAAATCATTGAAATTTATTTTCGAGTCATTGTGGATTTGATCACATAGCTGAAGAGGCTTCACTCAGTATTGTAATAGGACACACCATGCCACACAGGTCTTTTACACATCAGAAAGTTTAGAAAAACAGCAGCTGTAGGGCAGGCTGATTATAGTTCAGTTTTCTGGACCGTGGGTTTAAGTTCCTAATATCACAGTTTCACATGTTTCTATTTAACCAAATATTCTAAGGGTCAAGATTAAGCCATCCCTTGGTCTCTAAAACTGAAGGAAAGAATGAGGACAAATAATGGAACAGTTGATCAGATTTATCATGTTGCCAGCATCTATTCCACCAGGCAATCAGATCCTCTGGCAGGAAGTTTTAGGGTTTCAGAGGAGGGTTTTGCTCCTTTTGCAGTAAACACAAGAGAGCAAAACAAAACAAAAGAATAGATAAGAGGAGCAGCATTCCTTGAAATACAAGACAGGAAAGTATGAGGAACGTACATGTATGGGAAACTGTTAATCACAGCCTGAACCTCTGATTAACCATCTGAGGCAAGTGACAGGTCAGCTGCAGGAGCACAGGTGAAGGTAATTCAGCTGTGCTCCCAGAAGGGGTGGAGCTTGACTCCACCTCTCCTAGATCCCATTTAAGGGCTGACCACCAATAAGGCAGCATCTCTTTTGGAGATTGCTCCTGTGTGGAGTTCCTTGTGGCAAGCATCCATCCTAGCAGTGAGCCTCAGAGTAGGTGAGTGGTTCCCCTATAACCTCTGGATATTCATCTGTTACAACCTTGTATAATAACAACTATACAGTACAATACATGAAGACTACGACACATGCAATCAGGAGCTGACAAAAGATTTTCAGACAATTAAACAGCCAACATTAATGGGAAGTCCAAGCGAACTGGTGGCCTAAGACTCTCAGAAAAGTTTGTTTCTAAGCCAAGACATTAAAGTGTTTCTCTAAGAACATATTTTTGTGTTGACAGAAGGTTGTCAGTCTCACATCACGTCAAGATGATATCTGGTGTTTCAACCAAGATCAGATCACTCGAAATTCCTGCACACCAGCTGCAGTTTATGTTTAGAATATAAGATTTTACTCTTCGCAGTTTTTCATGTAAAAAGCTAATTTGTGTAGGCACTTTTCAATAGAACTTTGCTTTATTGTGAAACTCAGATGTGATTCTTACATCTCCAACATCAAATCTATTTATTACCTTTACATGTGGTATTTAAACCTATGCATTTTATCTTGCAGAAGACTCACAAAGTTCTTTCCCAGTTTTGGAGGTCTCTGAGTGACCTATTTAGAACACAGCTCCCACAGATTTTTACATTCAGTTTAGTCTCCTGTGTTCACTAATATCTTATTTGCCTCATGCTTCATTACTCTGAGAAAGTAAAACCCCGTAAATTACTTCAGATCAGGACATCACAATCACCAACACCAAGGCAAATTAATCTTCATCATATTTAGACATCCTAATTAGATAAACTAACGCTAATCAATGGGATAAAATTAACAATGATAACAAAGTTGACTCTTAACCGTAGACCAGGATAGACCAAAATCCTAACAAAAATCTGCAGGTAACTGCAGTATTTCAAAAGACATCGATACCACCACCATCACACAAGTAGTTTAAGATACCGGAAAAGGGATTTGTTTTTTTTGCTACTCAAGCCATTACTTCCCCATTTTCTGCCTGACATTTTCTGTACTGAGAAGATCAAAGTTTGCTATTTATTTTTGTAAGAATAATGAACTACGTCAGCACTGCTACCAAGTTCCTACACTGCTCACACAGACCTAGGCAGGGTTATTGCTTTCTCCCTGGATACACGCACGTACATGAAGCTCAACCTCAAGCTGTGGATTTTACATCACCAGTAATACTGGAAATAGTTCCACGGCTCAATGTTAAAACATACTGTAGGTAAAGCAACCATTTCCTCTGTGAAGTTATGATCAAACAGCATGTTCACATTAGATCCTGCAGACACCAACATGCTTCGTATTGATTTCTTGAGTTATAATTGGTACACGCAAACATGCACAACGCTGGGGGCACTAAGCCACTTGCTACCATTAAATCATTGTAAGATATTCACCTATTTTCATTACGCAAACAATGCTTATATGCTGATTCACACAAGCTTCAGGTTTTAGGGTAAGAAAAGCAATCCCAGTGATTAATATATAATAAACTACTAACTACTCTTAAAAGCTATTAAAGCTATAGGGCATGTCTTCAGGGATGGCTGCCTATACCTGACAATTTCAAATGCCTCTATATTTCTCTGGATATACTAGGCCACTAAGCAGAAAACTTGCAAACAGGACATATCTCACTAAACACAAAGTTCTGTACAACAGGTTTTCCCTATTCACATATGTAGTCTTTTCATAATGGTAATATTTACCAACAGCGATCATTTCCATTCTTTCAAGAAAGGGAATTGAATAGCCTACTTGATAAAAAAAAATAAAATAAAATTTCATTTTAAGAGTTGTAATCATCAGCTGTAGTATTTCTTAAAGCTAATAATGGACCAATCATTTTCCTTCTTTGTGATAACTCAACATATTAAGCACAAACCCAGAAGGAAATTATCCCAATGAATAATATGTCAAAATAATGCAAGGCACTTTAGCTTATATTCTTGCTGATGGATTTAATACCAGTCTTTAGGAAATGATAATGTTGTTCTGAAGATGAATCTACTCGTAACTGACAACTATGACAAATGATTTGTTTTCAAAGCAGCAATTTATGAGGGCCAGGTGAAAGATGATAAAAAGTTAATAAAAGTTTGAAAATATTACAAGACTGAAAGCAGTGCATCAATATCTGAATCTCCAATCAAGAAAGTAATGTCCTTGTTGTTTTCTTTTTAGAGCTCTGTCTCTCAGAGCTATAATGTTACGTTATCCAGCTCATGCAGCTCCAATTTTTTCCAGTCTTGGTTTTCTCCTGTGTGAGATTATGAAATCCATTTATCTTAACCCCGTAGAACGCTGTAGCTGTAGACACAACACATGCTGCTATCAAAGAAACACAGTGCAGTGGAAAGCTGCCTGATATATTTATTAGCTGTTTAGTGTTACTTTATTAGACAGAAAAGATAAACTCAGACGTAGAAAATCTCAAAGGATTCACTTAAAATTGATTGAAGTGTGTTATTGCCATGAACTCTTAAAAATGTAGTTTATTTTCACCACAGGGAAATATCCCCAAGTCTCTACATTTCAGTTATCTAACATAAAGGGATACAAACCAAATCCTGACTCCAATAACATATTCCACATCCACCCTATTCAATTTTGATATGGATATCCTGGGAAGTTCTCATGGGAAGGCCTCAGTAAGAATACTAACCTAGTCCAACTTCTGCCAGAGACATAAAGTCCCACCCACCAAGACTACTTCAAGCAACGGGACCACTACGCTTATATTTCAGGGCTACATGATCAGTGATCAGCGCTTACCAGCTGAAATGGCTGAGCAATATTTTTTAATTCCTGGACCCCTGATAGAGGTCAATAGTTCACAGTCAATGATAAGGCTTTTAATGCATGCAAATTTGCAAGGCATGATGCATTTAATAATCCCTCATCTGAGTAAGCTGTAAAGAAGCCAGCAGGAGAAATAATTAATTTACATTAATAGCTCTCAGTGTGGTTTGCTGTAGTGCCTAAGTCAAAAAAAAAAAATACTCTGAAGAGCTAGAAGTAAGAGTTCACTCGGCAACAACTATTTGCATTTTGATTCTCTAAAAACCTATAAGTGCATAATTAACAGAGAGCAAGATGCGCCAACAGCAACTATAGTAACACCGCAATCTGCCAAAGAGTGGCAAAATTTGCTTTTCATAGGCACCGAGTTTACAATTAGAGAATAATTTCAGAGAAAGCACTCATTATCTTGCATGATGGCGACTGATGGATCATTCTCATAAGGTGTTCTCCGAAGTAAAAATAGCGATGGAATAATTGTATCACAATAAGTCATTAAACTGAATATACATATTGTGAAGCAACGTTATCCTCATGAACTTTACGCCTTCCTAAAATCACTTAGAAGAATTCTTACATGGAAGCGTGGTTAACATCTAGAACAGTCATTACCTTCCAGTTACAAATGTTCAGTCTCAAAATTCATGCTTTCCTCACTCCACACCTTCTTCGCTTTGTGCAACTACCCATTGGGAAGCATCCTGTACAAAAGAGCATCTCTAGAATAACTGTGTGCAAGTCAGCCTCACACTCTAGCATAAAGCAGTAGCATGTGTGCTCTCCAGTGATCTGCTTTTGGGTGAACCTTCACCTATTACACAGTCCTTTTCAGACTCATTAACATGCATAAAGCTAATCCCACAGTGACTACGATAAAGATATTACACATATTGTATGAACCTTGACTAATGATCTTACTCTAGCATTGCAAATGAAGATATTATTATTGGGAAATATATTTTTCATTTGGTATCAGTTTCGAAAACAACAACAAAACAAGATGGCATTTAATAAAGCTTCTTGCCCAGACAAGATGCATTAATATTAAATAATTAAATATTTTATCACTGAAATGTAAGAGTCTAATTCTAATCACCATTTCAAGATTAAAATATTGTAAACATTCTGCAAGAAATCTACATTTGCAATCAGAATAAATATTTTCTCCTGGCAAATATAATTACAATAACGCAGAACCTATCTATTGACAAAAGTTTTACAGAAGCAACCATAAGTATTTGTTTACCACATTGACTAATTTTGAGCCATGTTGAGCGATGATTAACCTTAAAATTCCCAACCTCCTCATACTAATAGAATAAAGTGAATCGACGCATGACTGCTGCATTTAATTCAGATAACACCATTCCCCTGCAGCATGAGAACACATTTCCTAATTTTGATTCTCCATATGGCAGGCTTTGTTTTGATTTCCAGTATGCAATGTTATATAGAAGTCATTGTAACAGACACTATTTTCAGAAGATGGATATTTGATATTATCTAGCAAACAGCAGCAGCAGCCACCGAGATAAATGGATGCATTTGGTAGTTGCTTTCTAATGAAAACAATATGCTCACATGCTTTTTAAAATCATCACGGTTGCAGAAGGCTGAATTACATTTTCCTACCTATGGTAAATATTATCTTAATGGGATATAGAGTTCAAGTGAAATCAGTGGGATGCAAGTTAAAGATGTGACAAGAGATAGGGTCAGGGTTAGGTAGGTTGCTCTTGAGGTACATATTGACATATTCATTCATGGGAAAAAAAAATGTTGCTAAGCAACAATTTCTTCTCCATTTGAGTAGCTGAGTCTTTTTACAATATTCCTAGAAAACCTTCTCTGAAGCACCGCGATTGTGTCAATGTCAATGGAGCCATTTTTATCTAAGAGCAATGAATGTAACAGCATGAAGCTTCTTCACAAATCTCTCTCGCTACTCTTCCTCTTATAATACGTACATCTTTTGAATTGCCTGAATTCAAGCTTTACTTTTCCTCCTGTTTCCTCTGGCCATCACGCTGTCCTTGCTGGATTAGAAGAATCTCCTTAAAGAGATGTTGTTGAAGGCAGGCAAGAACCAGTTCATCTCAGGCAGCCATACATGAGCTAAAACAGATTGTTTCTTAAATTCCTTACTTCTACTCCTAATTTTGCAGGACGTGACGAATTCCTTCTGCACAGATTTCATCACGGTCATGTTTTTCATTAAACGGATGTGCCTTGCCAATAACTGTCTCTACTGCAAGATGCATATACGGATTTTCTAAATTGCAACTTCCTTTTCTTGCAGATCAATAAGTTACTGTGTGTGACGACAAACGCTTTATAAACATTCCCTAAGATATACAATAGGAAACTGACTTAAGATAACTCGATTCAGCAACCTTGCGGTATGATGAAAGAACAAGAGAACCTTAAATCAAACACAGGTAAAAATTAGTTTTTTTAGAATCATAGAACCACCAAGGTTGGAAAAGACCTACAAGATCATCCAGTCCAACCGTTCACCTATCACCAATAGTTCCCACTAAACCATGTCCCTCAACACAATGTCCAATCATTCCTTGAACACCCCCAGGGTCCGTGACTCCACCAGCTCCCTGGGCAGCCCATTCCAGTGCCTGACCACCCTTTCTGAGAAGAAAGATTTCCTAATGTCCAGACACATTTTAAACACAAAATAGAGAACAGCACCAGATGCCTGACCGTACTGCTTATAAGGAAAGCATGTACAAACAAAAAAAAATTGCAATTCCATAATCTCCTGATTATCGTGTACTATAATTACTTCATATTGCTCAGGTCAGTGCTAAATACTAAATACAGACATGAGAAACTCTGAAACTTCATAACTTTTCTTAGCTATTTCATCCATTATTCTGCTGCAATATTTGCAGCACCTATCACGTGCACTGCTGTAGATCATAGAATACCCAAGTCAGAAAGGACCCATAAGATGTCCCTGTCCATGTCACACAGCCAGGGAGTTTCAGTTATTCTACAGTTACCTAATCAGAAATTAATTGCACCCTCAGTCAGGGCCACCTCTGTTTCATACCACTAATTTACCTCAATTATTCAAATGGAATTTAACTGATTTCTAAAGCATTACTCAAATGAAAATATAGCTCAAGCCTGACGCCTTCCTTCTGCAAAATAAGGATCTCAGACCATTTTTGATGATAGCAACAAATTTTAAGTGTACTTAGTAAAATGGGTGGGGGTTTTGTTGTTGTTGCTGCTGTTGTTTTTTAAACACTTCAGGATCAAAGCCCAATCCTACAGATAGCTCAGTACTGTCTGCAGGGCTTGCTAATAGTGTCAGAGTACCATCTTTCCTTCCTAGTGGTTTACAACCTTTGCAATTTGTGTGATAATTTTTCTGGTGGAGACAAAACCCCTGTAGAGCAAATTTAAGTGTCCATGAATATGGTTTATGTAGTTTTTATCATATGTGCCTCACGCAAGCATGCACATCAGTTTGAAAACCATTACTCAGAAATTCAGCAGCATGCAACTTGGATTTCCAACTCTCCTAGGGAAAAAAAAAAAAAGTAATATTCAGGTGGAAGCCAACACCAGCATCCAGCTCAGCCAATGATCGGGTAAACTCCATTAAGTTAATTTTGCTTTATCATGCCAAAATTGCCATTTGTGAAATGAGGGTAATTCATGGAACATGCAAAGACGCTGGGCTGAACAGCACTGAAAAGGAGGCGCGTCCTGCTATTGATGAATTAGTTGTGGCAACAGATCTTTGAAAACAAAATTTAAAACACCCAAAACTTTCTCTAGAAACTGTATCCCACTCACCAGGATTTGCATTAGCACTTTGATAACAAGCCCATCAAACTGTGCATTTCTTTAGAGGGAACAAAGAACAGCTTGTCTCCACAGTCTATTATAATTACCACCAAACTGCACTGGAAACTTGGCAGTTTTGAATTTCATAACACCCATGACTGACATTCCTAATTAATACTATTGTTTTCCTCCTCTGGCTGAATTTTCTGAGTGCCAACATGCATAGCATACACAATAAACAGACATTAAAGAAAATAACATCAATGTTAATCTCTAGCACAAATACATCAAATGCCTCAGTGAAGTGCACCGAAGAGGACAGCATTCCTATAAATAATGGATCGTTGCAGTCTGATAATCTTTACCCTCCTACGCTAATAAGATGATAATCTTTCTCCTCCTGTGTCCTTGCCTTTGAATTTCAGTGCTGCATTGGCTAAAGTGCACTACCAGCTCATCTTGTCACATTGCTTTGAAATCTGAAAACGAACAAACCTTTCAAAAGAGGGAAGGAAAACGGTCTAATGACAAACGGTCAGAGGAGTGAAGTGCTCTGTGTGTTAATTCTTTATTAATCCTGATGCCAATTTTTTTTCTTTTTGCTTCTGTACTTCCCAGTAGTTCTAAGGCCAGGAAAAATTCATGTGGATTTGTATTTGGTTCATGCTAGCTCACTGTGGGCACATCTCTGCACAGTAGAGCTCGGAGATCTCCAGGGAATCCCAAAGTAACTCCAGAAGCAGAATTAGCATATTTGAATACAATATCAACACCCAGCTGACAACTGCCCACACTTCATTTATCAGCAGAACTGGTTTCTATTTCTTCATGGCTCCGTACTGAACAACGTGGACATAACAGCATCATTAAGAATATTAACAGCTACTGATTTCAGAGCCAGAGACTGTATGGAGAAATGGCAAATGGATTCTTACAGGTGAAAACTTATTTGTAAATGCCATAATGATGTGGCCTCACAAACTGCTCCCTGAAAACATGCAGGTAGAACCTAAAGCACCCTTCGAGCACGTGAAATCCCTAGATTGGATAAAACAAATTCACCTTGCTGAGCTTTGGACATCACTGTTGTTGGCCAAGGTCTGATTGGAAATCAACAAAATTAGATTCCATTTCCCACACAGACTTCCAGCACGCCAGATACCTTAACGATCCAAACCACACAGCGGAGACCCTAAAGAACATAGTATTCATCGATCAAAAATATTTAAATTACAATTCTCTAAACATGAATTATATCCACAGCCACTATCAGCATAAAGAAACACATCAACATTACACATAACGTGTGCTTTTCTAAACTGGACAGCTTTTCCATGCTAGATCCCTGGCAGATCTCCCAGTAAAAGAAATCTGCTAGAATTTTCATACACTTCTCTTTATAGTCATGATCTCAAGAGGTAAATACACTTTTAACTACTGTGAACCAAAAAGGACTTTTAAGCACTAAAATACAGGCTTAGAGACTGTAGCTTAAGCGTTGGATGGTGGACGGACGCATGGAAATCTGTGTCTTTTAACTCTGCAGACTGCTTTTAAATTTCTCACTTACATGAGAACCAACAAAAATAAGAAATGAACAGTATGATCTGGAAGAGATATTCAGAAATGGATGCAACTGTTGGAGCCTGTTCTTCAGTACTTTTCAGTGAAACTAACACACGATTGACTGCCAAATCTGTTCTTCTGGAGATTGAGTAGAAAACTGTTTTTTTCTAGCCCATGAATATGTTAAAAACATCAGAATCGCAGTAAAATGTCACAATTTTCAACGCACTGAGTTGTTGGATAGCTTCGATATGCTTTTCACTTAAATTTCCATTTTTCCTTTAAAACGTCCAAATTGAAGTCTTAAAATGGAATAATTAAATCAAGTTGAAAAGCGTGCCACTTGAAAGTATACAGAAAATACTGTAAATGCTTCCACAACTTCAGATTTTTCTTTACTTTTACATGCTAGGAGTTGGGATAATGACTAGAACGAAACTATTGACAGTCGAGAACTTAAATTCTGGAGGTTATTTTTTGTTTAAATGACCTTACAAAATTTCAAAAAGCATTTTCTAACTCCACTTTTATGTCACGTGGGAAAGCAAGGAGCGTCACATACACTTAATCCTAAAAACTGAGTTATTGATAACCTTGCTAATATCCAGCAAGGTGTCTATCCACAGACTTTGTATTGAATGCCATTTATTACAAGGTTATTCAGTCGATAATTCTTTCTCTGAACACAACATTTAAAGTTCAAAAGCTGGTGTGTGTCATATGTCTTTTTTCATCTGTAATGTCCTCTTCATCAAAGTCTGCAAAGAGCTCAGAAGAGGCTGCAGTCTCCTGGTAGCCTTGTGTTTCATGTTGTGTGGTTTAAAAGAAATGCTTTTATCAGGGAAAGTGTCACAAAATGTCTTTATGAAGCCCTTCAAGTTCCCTGCTTTAGTATCAATACAGTCCTAGAAACATCAGCTTGAATATTTCTCTTTTAGAGCTTTGACAGGCTCAAGCACGAGGCAGTTCTAACGACCTTTGTCTCACCCTTTTCACCTTGTGACACTTTCCACCCTTACATCTCTCTCAATATTGCCACATCTTCAGCCCCATTTTTGGCAAATTTCTCTGGAAAAAACTCAGTGCAGTTGACAGCAGCCTCTTTTTTTTTTTTTTTAAAGATATGTACTTCTAGGAGGCAGAGACAGATTGTCCCTTAAGCTGTCTATGGTGACTGGATCAAAAGAAAAATGACAGATGTGACACCAGGGACAAAAACATTTTCATAGGGTTCTGGGGAAAATATTTGTAATTCAAAAGTGTTTCCGTTTGGTTTGGTTGTTAAATAGAAACCCAAACTCTGCGCCCCAGGCTATTGGCTATATGTCTTCAAGACATCAAAATGGCAAATTCTAATATACATACTGACTGACATACTTACAGATAACTATGGCACAGTGACTAGCACCCTTATGCAGGGACACTGCAAACAAAATCACCAGCAGAAAGCAATGAAGCATAAAAAAAAAATACGTCCCTCCAAATGAGCATTGCCATAACTGCCTCATCTCAGTCTCATCCACTCCTGCGAGTGCCATTCATATATTGAAGGGTAATTCACAACAATTTACAGATGCTTGCCTTATCAGTTTAGCTTCAAATAGTTAATTTGAGCATAATTTTTTTCCCCATTGCATATGTAAAAAATAATGAACCACAGTAAAAACTGCAGTATTTCTGAATACAGAAGGCTTGCAACGAATCCAACTTCACTCTGCAATCTAAAGGAAACAAAACCCAGGAAAATGATATAATGAGGGAATAACAAACTGTAAAAACCTAAACAATAACCACAAAATTGTGCAAGTATGCATTACCGCATCCACCCTCCAGGATAATTATGTCCCTTGGACATGGGAGCCATTATTTCATTTTTATTTTAGATCCAATGTTCCTGTGTGAATGTCAGTTATGATAATACAGGCTGATGGTCAGGTCTGAACTGTCATTGCTTTCAACAGCGTTTCCCTCAGAAGGTTCCATTGTGTGATATGACAGTTCAACACTCCGCGCTCATAATACTGGCGCTTTGGGGAAGGAATGGGCTTTTAAGAATTATCCATTTAATACGTCCCTTTGAATGTAACTGTTTCATAAAACCTAGAGAGAATTGTGTTGATAGGGATCATTTTTTGTCTTCAACACTAGTGAAATCAGTGCTGTCATAGGAATTCTAGTTCTTCATGGCTAAGCACAAGGAGAGTAACAGCACAGCTCGCCCTCTTCATGAGAGGGGACCGTTACACCCAAAGGGTTCTGCAGCTTGACTACCCTGAAAGGAAGAAAAAAAAAAAAAAAACACATTCTTGAATTCAATATCACAAACAGATCAGTGAGATACAGCTCCTACCATCCACTTGGAAAAATTAAACCTGTTAGGAAAACCCTAATTAGGATTCTTCTTCTAAATGAAGAACCTTGTGTGAAACCAGGACCACAACCACTAGCAACTGGATCACAGCCTCGACCACTTTATCGCAATTGGCTTACATTAACACATCCTGCTCCACAAAGACTGCAAGAGGCTTCAGCTCGCTGCCTGTGCTGATGCAGTGCAGTCAGATAGCACTTCAAAAGAGCACCATATTTAATTTTCACCTACAAACATTAAAACAACCTTTTAAACTGAATTTGTGATACTCAATAATCCTGGGAAGCAGGGCAGTTATATTAGGGTACATAAACATCTATCCATCCCCACTTGGGAAACAGGTTTCAAAATTTTACCATTTGCTTTTCTTTTTCACAGTACATGTTAAAAAAATACACCATAATACGGTAGAAATGCTTTGAAATTAAAGAAGAAAATTTCTGCTCTCTTGCTCTTGCATCACCCAGTAAATAATCACAAATGGTTGTTAGTCTATTCAGTTTGTTAATGGGATCATGCCAAATTCAGGAAAACACTGCAAATAATTATAACTCACAATTCAGAACCCCACCCATCCTCATCTTTCCACAGCCTCTTTTATTCCTTTTGTTTTACCCTCATCGATTGCCAGCTGCTGGTTCAGATGTCATTTCCTGCCAGATGTTTTCATAAAAAACCTCAATTAGTATCTAACAGATGAGACAGCTATAGAACCACAGAGTTGTACAGACTTCCAGAGTCCAAAATCCAGACTTAGGACATATAAGCCACTTGATGAGATTCTATTGCTCCTGACACATTGGTTTATCCAGTGATTATTTCTCACAGGTGAGGATTTCATCTGTATCATTCTTTCTAACTGAAATGAGTAAGCCAAAAGTCTACTCTTAAAACAAAGCACAGTAACAAAGAGAAATACTCAACCCTGCACCAAAGAAAGAAAATAGAAAAAGGAGCATGGAGGCTGCAGTCAGCCCATGGTACTTCCTTCTGTTGCTCCTTCCTTCCCAGGTATTATAGTACGGATCTGAGAATATCAGAACATCCAGATAGAGAGAACAGCCGAAGATTCAAGCACAGGCAATCAACTGCATGCTCAAGAAAGTCAGCAGATTTGCTTAAGTACCAGACTTTACTCCATCCTTATAATAAGCCACAATGAGGACATAAAATATCCCAGCAATAAAAACCTCTGAGTTTAAAGGAAAATTAACATGACTAGAATTAAACAAGAGAGGAGTTGGATACAGAATTTATCTCACAATAACCTATTTTAAACTGTCAGCAGTCTTTTAACTTACAAATTACCATAGAGCATGGCCATGTAAGACACTACCTGTCCAACCAGCCTTGCACCATTACAATAACAGCTTTAATAAAGAAATGAAGTTTAAAGCATCACCTTTCTCAGCATCTGAGACTACAGAGATAATTAAACCTGATTTTCTTCAGAGCATTCCAGCTTCCTAATGAGGTCTAATGAATTCAGCACTGCAGATTTAACAACAGGTGCCTTTACATTAGGAGGACAGGCTGTACAGACACAAACAGCACCTGCAGTACTTTTCCTCAAGAATGCTAAAAAAAGGCTTCAGAACTCCCTCCAAAAACAGCTACCTTGCCAAATACATAAATAAGTAAATAAGAGTATTACCTAACATTCCTAAATAGCCCATCAGTGGGGCCTCAGCCCCAGCGCTCAAGTGTCTGCATCCATCACAAGCACTGATGCACTCTCATAACACACACGTGCTCCCCAGCTCTCAATCTCCACTTGGACTGCTTGATACAGTTAGGTAGGATCAGTTTTATCTCTTGTCCTGAGTCAGCATGAAAACCAAGAGACTTCTTAGCAACTCCCAGATGCTGATTTATTGAGAAATACAACGCTTCTCCTGGATTGCAACAGTGAGGTTGTCGCACAACTTTCCCAGTATCACAAAGGAAGCCTGAGGAAGAATCAGAAAGTGAACAGTACCTCAGGCCAGCCCTTAATCCCCAAGGCCACACTGCTTTTTCTAGGCAAGTGCAGGAGCTCCTTACTCTAAAGGGATCAAAACCAGAAACTGCCAAGGTCATTTCACAGACCTGCAGTGACAGCTGATACAACAGTGAAGAAAGAAATAACAGCAATCCACAAGTTCAGTTGCCACCAAACTTCACCGCCCATTTCTGCATGTTTAAATAAAAAATATCCATACAGGGAACTACACGTTCTTGAGACTAAAACCTCCATTGTGGTTTAATAAGCTACTAGAAGGTCTAATATTTTATGTTACAATATAGAAAACATTCTGATATAATAAACATGCTTGCACTCAAAATAACTCCCATAGTTTCTTTTTATAAAATGGTTTTCACCATAGATACCAACAACTAGAATAAAAAGAAGTGTACCAAGTTTTCCTACAGAGTAACACCTGTAATACCCAGATGTCTGTCACTCTCTCCGCATACCCCTAACCAGAAGGCTCCTACTCTAACTGTAGAAACGCCGTAAGCATCAGCAGCATCATGGTCATTGTTCAGTTGCTGTGACACATTCCACTTGCAGCTTCAGGTTTGGAAGGTACAACAGCCGAGTGTGATTAATCAGAGTCTATTTGTTGCAGAAGCTAATGGAAGAAACAGTGCTAAGCATTTTTCAAAAAATGAATAATAACCCAGGTACCTGGCACCTGCATGTGAAGTGAAGCATTGCAAACAAATGAGGAGTAATAGAGCTTACTAGGCATATAATGTTATTGTTTTATTAAAAAAAGTGCAGAATAGGCAAAGCAGAAGTAATCAACCTGAACACTTTCACCAACTAAATAACCTTTAAACTTTCTGAAGTCCTATAAAATAACATGATTGATTAGCATCTGCATGAGCGTGTAAAGGAGAATGGGACACTCATGTTTTGAAATTATATCAGAATTTTTACTCGTACCTTAACTCTGCAAAAGGGTAGAGTCTATCATTCAACCACTAAGACACTGAGTTAATGATTTTAATGGCCTTGATCTTGCTATTGTAAATTCCTAATGACTATATTTGAAGGGTAGAAACTATTGTAAAACTAATTGTTGTATATGAAACTATTGCTAGTTTCATAATTCCCAACTCATTTTTATTTCTCCTATGGCTCCCTGTGAAATAAGATTACTCACAGGTATTGCTACTATCTGTAGTCCTTCTGAGCTCAACAACTTCCTCCTGATGTGTCCCAATGTACAGAAGGACTACAGGGAGTCTTCTATGGAAATACTCCTAGCTTACCACTTGACAAAGAACAGGAAAGATCTTGGTCACCAATTCCATCCATAAGCAGTAAATCCAATTTTTAAAGGAGAATTAATTCACAGTATAGCTGACAGAGCATCCCAAACATCATATTTAGAGTTGCCACAGTAGAGTCTCAAGACTTGAGATTTTGATACGTTGACTTTTAGAATGCTAGAGTCAGAAAGCTGAGGGTTTGGGGTCAAGAATATAGAGAATAGAAGTGTTAACACTGAGACAAATCTCAAATCTGGAGAACACAACACAAACTGGGAACATAACAGAGTTTATAGAATCACTGAATGGCTTAGGTTGGAAAGGACCTCAAGGATCATCAGGCTCCAAACCCCCTATCGCATGCAAGGCCGCCAACCTCTACAATTAATACCAGACCAGGCTGCCCAGAGCCCCATCCAAGCTGGCCTTAAACATCTCCAGGGACAGACCTCTCTGGGCAGCTGTTTCAGTACCTCACCACTCTCCTGGTGAAAGAACTTCCCCCAGTATCCAACCTAAATCTTCCCCCCCTCAACTTGAAACCATTTCGCCTCATCCTGCCATTATCTGCCCTTGTAAAGAGTTGACTCCCCTCCGGTTAATGTTTGGAATGTAAAACTTTCCAGTATAAGATCTTAATCTCACGAGAAATAAGATAGCTCAGTTATATTTTTTATAGGCTTTCTAGAAAGCACTACAGTACCATTCTGCTCTGGAAGAAGTGAGATATTCACTAGGCTGGCTAACATTTGAGGCTGTATTTGCATTCGACATACTTTAGATTCTGAAAGAAGTGCAAGCCTTTGTTTTGAAAAGCAAAAATACCACACTGGAAAAAAAAAAAGGGAGAAAGACAACTGAATGATGGAATGAAGGATAAACATCGTGCATTATTGTTTATTCAAGTATCTTGAAGCACTAAATAAGGTTTTCCTAATGTCATTACTGTGGTGATTAACATCCTTTCTCACTCTTAAAAAAAATCATTCCTGAAATTTAAGAATGAATTGATTTCTCCCCACTATAATGACTCACTCCACACCTAATTGGAGGAAGTTGCATATTTTTCCCCAACTTCACACTTGCAAAATAGCAGCTTAATTCTGCTTCCTTTCCTCTTCTGTTGGAGGCAGCATGAGCAAACCCCACGGTGTCAGGATGATAAAATACCTGCTCCTGGCCTTCTCACTTTATAAAGCAAGTGAGTTCCACCATACTGCACCTCCTCCTCAAGCTTAGGAAAGTGGCTGCTTTTGAGTTTTGAAGAAGGAAATCAAGAGAAAAGACGGGATGGTAAAAAATAAATGCTATGGTTTAAAAAGTACAGGCAAACTTTCTGATGGTTGCAAGGAAAGCTTCTGTGTGGGTATGAGATAGCAAGGGTCAGCTGGGCTGCAGTCCATCAAATAAGCATTTGAGAGAAAATCTCTATAAAAAGTGAAAGAGTAAACTGTTAGGAGATATTAAATAACTCCATATTTTGATTTGAGAAACTTCTGGTTTTTGTCAAACATTTCCTGACAGGGAGAGAAATGGTGACTGTTGTTCCCTGCTCTACAGCTGTGAAGCCTTTCACGGTGAGATCTCATAAGTAATATAATGGCATGAGTCCTACCATTTAATAAACAGTTTTTTCTTTTCATTTTTGATACACTGCACTTAAACATCAACAATACTGGAACATTCTGGAGCACCACTTCCATAGGATGTATGTAAACAACAGTGATAAACTACATGTAGTACAGTGAAAAAAAGTATGTGAAGTAGCTCTCATCCTCACATTTGCAACCACAAAGTTTCGGGAGCAATATTCAATTGAAACACTTGGGAATAGTTACGTTTCCTGGGGAAACCTAACAAGACCTATAATAATTTAAATCTGGATTTCCTTAGAGAAAACACTTCTATGTATTGTTAGTGGTATCAATGTGTTTTTCTGAGCTAGAAGGTACTCATTTACCACAACTTCAGCAAGAAGAATCAGAGTACCATTACTGCACCAAATCAACATCTCCTATCTCTAAGGATGATTTGTCCTCAGCAATTGTTCTTTTACTGCAAAACATTAAAAGTAGTATCTCAAGCCTATATTAATACATTGAAGTGCTTCACATGCCATTAGAAAGCTCTCTGAAAAATAAAACATGGGCTTTGAGATCCAACATTCAACTCCCCACGCACAAAATACCATGAAGCCAGTTCACTACACATACAGGTACGCCTTTTATGTCAATGAGATGAAGAAGCCCCTAGCTACACAGAACACTTAATTGCTTACTTTTTATTATTAATCTTCCCACCTTCACATATTTGAACATCTTAACCTATAAATAAATGCAGCACTGAGGAAATATAATATTCATCTTCTCACTGCAGTCAAGAATCAAAACCCAGTTGTGCTAAACTCCAAAAATCCATACAGTTCATCACCCTGAGCTGCTTATAATGCAAAACTACAATGACACTGGTAAAACATAGGGAGAAAAAGCAGATTAACAAGCAAATTGCTCTGATCAGAGACTGCAGCAGCAGTTACATTACATTTTAACATCATATCCCACACCTCATAATTAATTCATTGTGTTATCCAGAAACTCAGTAATCCTTTCTATACGTTGACACACCTTCAGAGAATGAAGTCTTTGTGTAAGAACATGTTTTCAGAACCAGACTTCAGCAATGACAGAAGAGGAAAACCAAAGGTGCACTGTTGAAGGAGCTCCTAAGAACTCTCAATAAGGATGATAGTGGCCTAACTGTCCTTCCTGAAAACCATTTAGTTTCTGCAGGCTGGGATTCTCTTCCCTCAGCACGTTGTCCCTGCACACTTAAAAACCACCCTCTGTAACAACACTCTTACTCATACAAAACTGGAGCTGCATGTTTTCAATATGGCATTATTTCCTCTTCTAAAATGCAAATTTGTTTTAGATAAATAGCATTCTTGTGTCACGTGTCAATTCATTCTAAAGGAAATAAAAGAAACCAAAGAAAACAATCAGTGCACATACTTTTACTACAATAATATAAAACTGCACCTTCTGAAAAGCTTTGATTGTTTCCTTACCGTGACCTTTTGCCTTTTTGAATTGCTAATTCAGTTAATGGATTCATTTTGCTCTGAAATTTGCATCATGGAAATTACCAGCCTTACAAGGTCCTCCATGTACAACACAGTTTGCATATTTTTGTTACAAAGGTTGCACTTTTACATTGGAAAACAGTAGGATGCCTTGAAAAGGTAAGAATGTAAGAAGTTACATTAGGGTCAATGGTATAACATAGTGCTTGTTACTTTTTTTTTTTTAAAGGCAACATGAAGTCCTGCATTTATTTTTATTTAATTTATTACTGAAAAAAAAAATACAGAGATAAGCTTAAGACCATCGCTCCATCTTTAAGTTTAGCCAAGGACTAGCCAATGTGACTTGCAGGGACAGAACTTCGAAGCCATGGTATGATTGTAAAAGATTTTCAATTTTTCATTTGGTTATTCCACGTAATACGCTGTACTCTACATACGCACATATACAACAAATAAGTTTAACCTTAAATCTATGGAAGTCAGGCAAGTTTCCCAAAGACAAATGAAACACGAACAAGTTTACTTCCCTGTCCTCATGAGTTCTGCAGCAATACCCTCTGCCAGATAAAAGAGCTACAAAAATCCATCTTGAAACTCACCACAAAATACATTTTATGCCACTGCTGGTCTCTGGTAAGCATATTTCTAACACAAGACTAGAGGACACTACCACTGTCAACCAGTGTCCTTCATTTAATTTATCAGAAGTTAAATCTAATACCAAAAGAAGTCTAGACAAACTGCTACTGACTAATTACAATGGTCAAACTTTTCCTCCAAATGAAATTCTTTGGATCCTCAGTGAGAGGACACATTTCTCTGAATAAAGATTGTGAACAAAGACTTCCTGCAAAGTGTCACTAGATGGCATCTCATCATCACAAGTGTCATTCCTTCACGACAAAACAGTAAGCAGAAAAAGTTCTGAGGACATTTCAATTCACTGTAACTCTTGAAACACTGTCTTTACTGCTATGCTCTATATACTGTTCTACTGCAAGTCACTTAGAATTGAAGAAGATCCATATTCACAGGTTGCTTACCAACACACACATGAAAGTTAACAAAATCATGAATGTGAATTAAAAGGACTACTCTTTTTAGAGCCGCACTTAAAATGCAATCTTAGATTGCAAATACTCTGAACATTTCCCCCCTGCATGTTTGGCAAATTCCAGTATGTGGAACTACCAAAAACTGAATAATACTAAAACAAAAAAATGCATTTTACTTCCCCTGTTGCATTGTCTTCAACTCCCATGGGGTGACTTCCTTGATTTTCCAAGTGAAAAAAAAACATGTGAGACCACAGCTCACTGAGAGCCTTCCCACATCAGCTTATCCTCAGAGAAGAGCAATGCAAAGAAAAACTCACGTTGAAGTTCACTCCATAGATGCCTTCATTGTTTGTCTTCCCTTTGCATTTTGAGTGGCTCTCCACCCCTAGTTTCTCTTCTCACACCAAAACCATAAACATTCACCAACTCAAAATGATCTTCTATCAAACCTCTCCTATCATCAGCTTTCTAGATTCATAACTGTTGGTATTTCAATATCCACCTATTTAGTAGCTGATTGCTTACCTTTATTTAGGCTGACATTTAAACCCATGACTAAAGCACAGAAGAACTGACAGTGAAAAGAAGGCTGCTAAGAAAACAACGCATAGCTTAATATCTTTACTACCAAGAAAAAAAAACACTGAAATTTACAACACAATGAAAAATTAAAACTTCATCATCCATCAACATATCACAGAAAACTGCTTTTCTAAGAACAGCTACAAGTTGCTGCTATTGGCCAAAAAAATCATGATTCAGTAAAGCTTACACCTCATTTAATAATAATGCACTCAATGGAAGAGAACACATGGGCTGCTCTGAAAGTAATGCCTCCTGTGTTGTTATGTTGGTACACAACATCAGAAACCACACTGCAATGCTGAAGGCTCCAACTTCATGGATAGGCCAGAGAAGATGACCATCATCCTCTTACAACATGAGGACCCCAGGCCCCAGCCTGAATACCATGGAGCACATTGCCAGTCTTGGCTGGACTGCCCTACCACAGTCATTGCATAGCTTGGATTTGGGTATGAACACAGCAATGGATACTCAGGTGTACAACATGGCAAAAACCTTCCTACATTAGCTATCTCAGGTAAAGTTTTGACCCAATTCTGAATACAGGGTGCTTTTATTGTAACTAAGAAAATACTCCTAGATTCACATGGTAGAGATGTAAAAAAAAAAAAAAAATCCTACAACACAGCCATTCCATACATCAGGTTAAGAACTTAAAATCAAGGTAAATCAGTTTCATAATACCAGGAGATTTCTGCACAGTGCACTTTCCCCTTCTCTCCTGTGCAGAAGCCTTTCCAAACAGTGTGTGATGATTTTTAAAGTGTAGTTCTGGTTTGGGTTTCTTTCACTTTCATGTCTGTCCCTGATAGCGACAAATCTTAATATCTTATTAAGCTTTCATTTGTTCTTTTTCTCCTTTTTATTTCTCTTTTGTTTTCTACAGAAAAGGCTCTAAGATGCATTTAGTTTTAAAGAAACCCAAAACTTCAATCCATTTTTTTCCCCCCACACACACCATTATCTTCAGCTAATAGATATCTTTCCCCAAAGCAGCAATATAGATAAGGTAACTTCAGGTAGCTAGCACATTTCTATTCTGATCACAGGCAGCAATTCTTGCAGCAATTTTATTTCTCAGCAAAAATCATTATTGTCCCTATTGAATTACCCTGAAGAGTCTTATTTTACGCACAGTATCTTTTCTCAGCATTTCTTGATTAAGAACATTCTTACCAAATATCAATATATAGGCACGAATTTTAAGAGATGGAGACTGGGGATAAAGCAGAATCTTCTTAGTAAAAGGCAAACCTTTATATAAGCTAGAAATTTTACAATACCTTGGGAGTATGAAACCAAATACACATGAAGAGTACATCACTTGGAGAAAGCATATAAGGCATAAAAAAAAATTACAGAAGCCAAGCCCAAGTAGATACCTCTAGAGTCTGGCAGTTAGTAGCTTAATTGTCTCCAAAAGCTTCCCAACAGGCATATTGTCTTAGCTCCACAGTCATAACCGATGGCTGTTAAGTCTCATCAAGCAAAAGACTTTTAAAGGCACACTCTGCTTCCATACATATTGGATTGTTTATCTATTAAGTAGCTATACCTATCGAGAAATGCCATATTAGATAGGTCTGATTCACCATTGAGTTCCCACTGTAGATAGTTGTACATCACTAACACTACTCATTCCAATGAAGTCTCCATTTCATAACAGAAAAGTGAAATCAGTGTACAAGTTCCAGCTGCATTAGATTCCCATACAGGTTCCATCATCAAGAGCAGAAAAAGCAGTTAATTTCTTTTTTTCCCTTGTAAAGAATTAAGAGTAAGGTCTGGAAATCAGCGTTTCAAGCTGTGGAACTGGGGAATTACTCAATAATTCGTTCTCAGCTCCATTTGAATTCTTCTCTGTCAACTCTCCTTTTATTACCAGATTGTTCTGTAAGTAATGATCATGAAACACACTTGAAAAATCTTTGTGTTCCCTCTCATCCATCACAACAAACAATTTCCCAAGCAATGAGAGAGACAGCGTGATTTCAAGAGAAACATGCTTAACAGTGAACTCGTTATTTTTGATGCCATGATTTTGGGGCATCAGAAACATCACAGAAATCACAAAGCTCCTTTGTCTTTCCATCACACCTCTCCTCATCAAATCCAAGCATGGCGCTCAAATCTACCTCTAAATCAGTGATTAGCAAAAAAGCAGAATTAAATGTTCGTAAATTATTAAGGCTCAAGAGAGGCAACCAAAATTCTGTTTTATAGATACCCTCAGATTTGAAAGTACCTTCTTACAAGCAACAGCAACCAAAAGATTAAATCATGAAGTAAAAAAAAAAAAAAAGCAGACCTTCCAGGTTGAGCATGGCCAAGAAATTCTATAAAGCCACCCTCCTTCCCCTTCTCTCTGTCTTTTTAAAGGGAAGAGAGAGATTTTCAATTGAAAATGACAGATGTCTAAAGAGACTCGTCCTGCACTGGTAATCAGATCATAATCTCTTTTAGAAAATACATTCAGATGAAAAACACACCAAAAAACTACTTCTTTAAAAGGTTTGCTTTCCACAGACACGAACCCAATTTCAATGCTAAGACAATAAGCGCAGGAGTTTCAGAAGGTAAGCCTTGGCCTCTCACAACATTATTTTAAAGCTCGTCAGGAGTTAGCCTCTACAAAAAAAGGCTGTAACTTTCCAGTTGCTATGAAAGCTTACCAAAGCAGTTCTAGTCAGAGGAAATATGGGATCAAAATGACTTACTGAAATAAGCTATTCTTCCAAACTTAGTATATGAGGGGAAAAAAGGATTTGATCAAATCATCATTCAGATAAATGAAAAGTTATTTCCTTATGTTTCAGACTCTTAAAATATTTCTACATTTACGTTAACATGTGCAAACATCCGTTTCAGAAGGCAGCCATTTCAAGACAGCATTCATTTGGAGGAAGTCCAACTACCTCCTTCTTTCATGATGTTTTAGGTTGATTTTTCTATGCTATTTCTGATGCCACAGTCTTTATTTATATTAATATTTATATTAATATCTCTGGATTTCATTTATATTTTTTTAAGTCACAATTCTGACTACATATCTATAAAGACTGGAGAAACCAAAACCACCTAAACGCAGTAATAGTGCACTCCTTACAGACCAGAACCTGACTGCAGTTCATGATAAGGTCATACTGATGACAAGTGAAGTTGTGTATTGTGCCCCTCTGAGAATCAGGCCTGCAACTTCTTAGCAGAAACTTATTTTATGGCACACCTATCTCCTGCCAAATAGTAGCGTGATAAATGAAAAGACTAAGCGCAATACAGAGACAGACTACATTAGTTGTATCAATGAAGTCAATATAAGGTACTTCTTCCTCCAGTTCTGTACAGTTTTCAAGCAAACAGTGGTATTACTGTTGTTAACTCTACGGTCTCGCACACTACTGAATTTGTCTCAGCTTCTGCTTTTTGATTCCCTGTCTATCCTCAGTAGGGGACATCATTACAAAATGGAATGTGGGGGGCAGGTCTGCACCTGCACCACACCCTGTAACTTATTCGGATACTCCCCTCCTCAGCACAACAGCAAGACACAACCTGAAGCCATGTCTGTATTTTCTGACGCTGACAGTAGCACACCAGACAGCCTGATAGAGCTGTCAGTGAACTTAGATTTCATGACTCAAATCAGTGTTATTCTATTTGGTAAGACAGATCCTGGCTATAATATTAAGCAAATTTGACAACAAATGCACTTTTCTACATACCACATTCGCGCCCAAAAAGGAACTTGAAATCTACAATCTGTCTCAAACTTGCAATGTGTTTCACATTAATAATACTCTCATCGCCTGTAATAATCCAGGGCACGTTGAGCCAGAAAATAAAAGTTCTTTTATGTTCTAGTGAGAACTATTGATGATTAGTGGATGGTTAGACCGGATGATCTTGTAGGTCTCTTCCATCCTTGGCAATTCTATGATGGGCAAAGGTGACTTTCAGGGGGGACAGAATTCCAGAGCCAAAACTAACCTGAGCCTGCTAACTGGTGCTGGAGTCCCTTCCCCAGCAGAGCCAGACACCTGGCCTGGACCCACCAGGGTCTGCCAAACACCAATCTCCTCCTCTTCTCTCAGGAAGGCTGAGATAATTGCTCATTCTCTACAGCTGCATTAATGGCATTCAGGTGCAAATTTCTGATGGCCAAAGAGATTAACTCCCCTCTCACAACCCCAGGCTGATCACAATAATTTTCATGTATGTGACATTTTTCTATACACTATTCAAAACAAATAAAGCAAAAAAAAAAACCCAAACTTGTGGATTTGCATTCATATTTGCTCTCAAGCAATACAAGATAATAATAGCTCATACGTTCAAGTTCCACAAAGTATTAGGCCACCAACAAATCGCTTAGCTATACACTTGCCTCAGAATTA
Source organism: Alectoris magna (assembly GCA_030625065.1). Lineage (NCBI taxonomy): Eukaryota > Metazoa > Chordata > Aves > Galliformes > Phasianidae > Alectoris > Alectoris magna. Next base: position 3,068,026 of record CM060575.1, on the reverse strand, counting down.
GCAGGAAATGGAAATAATTTTGTTTCAGCACTGCAGTATCCATGATTGCACAATAAAAACTCTCACACACACACACACAGAATTAGAGTTAATGATCCTTTTGGTGCTTTCTACAGGTAATTCCTTGTAGTTCCATATTTTCATGAACATCTGTATTGGAAATTATATCTATCTGGCGCTCAAAGATGGAATTGCATCAGCCATTTACAGGCTGTTATCGAGGCCAACTGTGTTACAAGAGGTAGCTACGCCACTGACACATCTGTCTTAACCAAAAGTTTTAGACTTCCCTCTGCACTTACAGAAAAAAGCATTAAAACACTCTCCATACAAAGTTTAGAACACACCTTCCTCCCCACTCTTCCAGATGAAAGCTAAAAGTGAATGTCAACTCACAGACATTACTATCCACTCTTCTGCCTTCAACGTGAAAAATAAAAGTTTGGTAAGTCTTGCCCCATGTTAGAAATCTTAGCAGCTCCCCAGGGGATGAAGAGTCAATGCAAGTAAGACGCTTTTCTTTCTTTCCTTCCCTCCTTGGAACACTACCACTTCCAGCAATTTATTTGACTGACTGTGCCTTCCATTACCATGTAAATTGTTTCAGGCTGAAGGAAAAAAAGTATTAATCTCCCCTCAGTAAGTCATAAAATAAAGAAATCAATTTCAAGGTCAATTTAGTCTAAATAACACCTGCTGCCCTTTTTGTAACATGCAGACTCCTCTGAAACACTAACTTACTGTCTATAAAGGCATCAATATGTGATGTTTCACATAAATCAGGGTAACGCATACACAGGATAGTGTATTTTAACCATACATCTGAGGCTTAAGAGAGATTCGGAACAGATCACTTGTCATCACAGAACTTCAACATACGCATGAAGCTCCTGTGTGAATAAGGGACTGAATTTTGCAAGAAGCTCCTCTCTTGAAAGACTGTTGATACCTAGAGAAGGACATGCAGGAAGGGTTCAGATTCCCAAAAGACGGGCCTCAACATACTTCTTTTATTGAAGTATAAAATAAAAGAAGCAACAAGAAATGGTTTCTACTGGAAACCTTAAGACTTCTTCCAAAACTAACAACTCCAGAAAGGAAAACATTTGACAGTCTCTCTCCTTCTTGCAAGAAGGGAAACCTATTAATTGAAGAAAAAAGAGCTGGACTAGTTCAGAAAGAGCTCAGTTTCTCTAACAACTCTAATAGGTTTCCATAGTAGCAGAAAACCACATTTGATGACTCTACAGCTTTCGTACCATCATAAAACCTTTCCAGAAAAAATTGCCTTGAACTCTTCAATGTCCTGCACATGAATAGAGAAGTTAAAATGAAAACAAAGGAAAATTGTGAACTGGTTAGTGTATTTGCCCCAGCATGACCATTCTTTTCCATAATCTTAAGACAACTGATTCTCCTATTCCATGTGCAACTCAAAGCAGTGTTGGTACTGGATTAAGTAAAATCACCCAGGAGGAGTAATTCCAAAGTGCCAGAGAGTCAACAACAACAGCTATCAGGGACATAAAAAGGCAATTCCTTATCGGAAGGTGCCAATATACTGAGATATAAAAAGATTTACCATTTACTTCAAGTGAGAGCCATTATTGTATATATCCTATAAAATTATCAGTACTCATTCTGAGGTGGAACGGTCCTCACTGCAAAAGATTCCAGCAGAAAAATAAACAGAAGCAAGGGAGGCCCATTCAAGAGCCCAGCAAATTAGCCGTGAAGAGAGACATAGAGACTCAATAGGAACAGTGTATTTCTGGAACCTAAAGGAACCCAAAGCAACATCAGCAGCACATCAGAATGCTTTTCTCAACAGGAAATTCTCTTTCCAAGAAGCATCAAAACACTGAACAATGGAGAACAGGAAGGAATTCAGAGAGACATTTCTTGAAAATGAAGAACAGAAGCAACACAAGAAGAAAACTAGAATACCAGTAACTAGGTTTATTCTATGGGATTTCTAATTATTTCCTACACATTAAACATATTCACAAAGCAGTCAGGAAAGAAGCTTACAACTCATCTAGCTACAGCCACCCAATAAAGTCACGGAGTGTGACATCACCAGGCAAAGGACTGTGACCTCACAGCCCTCCTCTGCTTACACCGCAGCACAGCAGGGCTGAATGAACCCGGGGACCTCCAATGATCCTTCACCTTCCTGACCCTTCACAGCCCTCCTTTGGGCACTCACTCGTGGTTTTACTTGTTCTACACTGCGATGCCCAAAACCACACACAGTGATCGAGGTGAGGATGCGCCAGCACAGAGTGGGACAACAATTCTGAAAGCATTCGCATTATTCCTTTCATTTGTTACATCACTGCCTCACTTCTCTGGCACTTCTGTGCGTGTCAATGAAGAAACTTAACACTGAGAACTCACAAAAGCAAAGAAAAACAAAAAAGCGTTCTGAACAGACCAGGTGGTGTTACAGCCTGCAATTGCAGAGGCTGCAGGCTGGGCAATATCAGCCACAGTTGCTATCCCACTGCCTTCAATTCCTGTTCTTCAACTACAACTCAGTAGCACTTTTTCAGTGAAGGCTTCTGAAACACAAACACTGCAGGATATTCCAAGTGGGTAAATCAGTGCAGGAACTGCTGTGAGTTCAATTTGAAGAAAACGAAAACATCTGGAAATTAAAATAATAAATAATCACAAGTAAGAGGGCTGAGATTGCGATGTACTACACTGACTGTTTATCTCTTAAGTAGAATCACTTCAGGTTTAGTGAGGCAGAAGCTTTCCACAACCTGTGAGTGTACCAGGGACATTCACCCAGAAGTGCTAAAAGACAATCAGGAATAGAACAGGTACAGTAATGATAATCATAGCTGGGATCTCACACATCCCAACAGCTCACCCTCACACTGCAATAGCCAGTAAGCATCTCCACATAGCTTGGAAAATCAGTACTGCCCTTGAATATGGGTAATATTGACAGGCAGAATTCCAAGCCCAAAATTTCAGGTCAGTTTAGATAAGAAGTAAACTTCCCCTTTGTGTAACACTCAGAGGAACGTAGCTTAGCAGCAGTTCTACAGAAAATACTATCAAACAGCCTAACCAGCAATTCTTAGTTAGCCCCAACTCAAAAAAAAAAAAAAAGAAAAAAAAAACCATACCAGGAGCCCTATAGAAACATACACCCATGGCACTCCATCACTGGAACATACCATCAGGAATTATTGAACTCATGAACACTCCAACAATTTCTCTAACAGAATTTGAAGACAAAATTTCATGCAGAGCAATATATCCCAACAGTTTTCCCAAGCATGGAAAGAATTCTCTCACAGTCTACCCTCAGAGTAGCTAAAATAGTTAGCAGGTTCTTGGCAATACCGGGCGAAGCACTCCCAGGCAGGCCAATAGTCATAAACAGAAAGAAGCACTGAACTCACCCAACCAGTGACAGGGATCTCCAGCCACACAGCACTACCCTCAAGAAACAGCCAACATCCATGGGATGCTCTCCTCTCCATGGCTGGCCCTTATATGAGCCATGGGGGGCTCCAACCTGGGCCCACCCCTTCTGGTCACCTGAGGAGCACAGGTGCAAACCATCTGCCTCTGCTCCCTGGGCCAGCCACATTGCTTCCCCAGGTGCTCAATCACCACTTCAAGCCATTACCAAACCCTTCACCTACATTGTATGACATGATTTTTGGTCAATTAAATAGTTAAATTCAAACACACATGCAGTTAGAGATGAACTAGTTGGTTTTTTTGCATTCCCTTTTTTCCATTATAAATACACAAAAACATTGAAAAACTATGAGCCCTTTTCTGTTGGCACACCACTGTGAAGGCCAACCAACAGGCACACCACTTTTCTTCTGTTCAGTAAGCTATGAACTGCATTAACTTCAGGAAAGATGCTTTACGAATATTTGGATAAAAATAACAGCTGTGGAATAAAATTACCTTGACAAGTACAATCCTGATTCCAGCCTCAGTTGGAAATCTGCCACATGTTTTTCTGTTTGTTTATTTCCAGCAAAAAGCCGTTTCAATAAGAACCTCCAAGGTACACAGATAATTAGAGTTCAATCCACCTGGCAATCCATCGGTTTTTAGCAGACACTGAAACAACCATACAGGTTCTGGGGACCAAGGAAGGCTCTTTCTGCAGGTCTCCAAACTTCCAGTGGCTCACACAGCACAACATGAAGATGTTCAACTCAAGCCCTCTCAGGATACACAATTAAGTAGCTACTGAAACAAGCTCTAAAACATTTAGAAGGAGAAAAGCAACATGACCAAGCTCACTGCAGAGACACAAACAGGTGAATCACATATAGCTAATTAGATCAACAGCAGTTCTCACAGACAAAAAGAAAATGGAGTAGTTGGATTAGGACTAAGCAGTGATTGTGCACAGACACGCTGAACAACCCTAGTAGATGGAAACAACAGCTGACTGTCATGAGCGTAAACAAAAGAAATCAGAAGGAATGACTTCGATCACTGAAATTTCCCATCTATAAAAAGCAAACCAGAAATGTAGTCTATCTGCAGCCTGATCAATGAGATATATTGTAAACAGTGAAGGAGAAAAAAGTCAAAATCAAACCAATAAAATATTTCTCACTGGCATGTGATCTATGTCTACTGCATGCACAGAATAGCTACTAAAAAGCCCTCAGGAGGAAAACACAAACACACTGAGTACTAATGAGGAATTTCACAGTCTGCCATTATATGTTTATTTAAATTTCAGTGTAGCGTGCATGCCAATATGGGAAGAAGTAGAATAAAAGGTCAATAACACCAGGAAATAATAATCTAATGGATAATAATTTGTATATTAAGCAAATATTATTTTAAAACATTTCCTCAAGTCAATGACTGTTTAACTCTGCCCAGAGTCAGACTGCAGATAGGATAATTCTCCTTTTCTGCAACAGTAAACCACCAGATGGGATTGCCAGCTATTTGACTACCGTGACAACTGTGCCACAAACACCAGAAACAATGAGGACAATGCAGATATTCCCTAGTCCTTCCAATAACCATAATTCATTCTGTCACTTGAACTTATGTTGAAACACTATTCATCTATTTTATAAGGTGCCGGAGAGACCTACAAATGGAATTTGCCTTATTTGTGCCACGTGCCAGAGCGCTATTTGATCAGGGACACTGTCCTACATCTGTTCTATTTCCTCCTGTCTACACTGAGCTTGGTAAGAAAGCCAAGCGGGACTTTTTGTACTGATGGAAATAATAGTAGTAAATACTGATTGGTTTTGTTTCTGTCTTCACCCCAGTGTTGGAACACAGTTTATTTTCTTCACAGCAGCTCGTGCGATGCTATGTTTTGGATATGCAATGAAAATAGCTCTGGTAACACACCAGTGTTGTTGTTCATATCTTCATCCAAACACATTACTCTCTCAAAATATTCTGTACCTGCTCCAATGTGTTTATCCCTTTGGCTTTTACCAATTGTTCCTTATGTGCTGAGGAATCCTTTCCACAGTGCTAATTACTTTCCCCTATGTAGGCATGCTATCAGTATGTACTTGCAGAACTAAAGCCTAGCTAAGACTGAAAACTCTGCTTCCTCTTCTTCCCAAAACAAGGTTTCAGTGTGATTCTCTAGCAGAATCAGGGTAATTCTTTTTCCACTTACAATTCCATTTTCTCTTTATACTCAGAAATATATATTTAAGTAAAGAAAAATATAGTTTCCATTTCAACTTATTTTCCACCATTTTGTAAATAATACTGATCTATAATGTAATAGAAAATGAAGCTTAAAATGAATAGCACGTCCAAATGAGACTTCTCATTTAAGTGGGAATGCACTTTTCCTTCACTTTTTTCCCAGATCAAAATGTCAGTGATTTTTCAAACCAGCTCTAATTGTAACTCACTACATGGCACTCGCATTTAAAGCATCTCGAAGTTTCTGAAAGCTTCTACGGGGAAGTTTTATACACTTTGCCTGGTGCAGTCATCAAAATAGGATGAAATCCATTCATCAAATCATTCATTGAAGACAAGAAAGACAAAAAAGAAAAACCAACCAAAACACCAAGAAAGTGAAAACAGATCCATGATGTCTAGTAACTTTAGTCAACTGAGTTGACTAATAAAGACACGAGCAGGGCACAAGAAACTTCTTTCCCTCAGGTTCCCGTTCATTGATGGGACAAAATATAGGAGCCCTGCAGCAAAATTATCCCGACTTAAATGATCTCAATCTGTTGTCTATTGATTTTTCTTACATAGCAGTAAGTTTTGATTAACTTTAGTAATAGCAGTGACTGCTTCAGAATGTCTTGAATTGATCAGACGTAAGGATTTCCTATTAAGCAGAAATTAAAGACATATTTCTTCCAGTATCACAATTAAAAAGCACCTCCTTCTTTGCAAAGGTATAAATGAAAAAAAAAAACTCAGTGCTCCACTACCCATTTTGTTGACTTGGAAGGTCATCAGGACATGTGTTCCAAATGGGTGATCTAAACACAATGATAATTTTTTCTCCGTCAACATATTCACAGCAGATTGTCCTTCATAGGCTGCATGGCTCATCTTGTCACGGGTACCAGAAGTTACCACACTTGTAGGAAGTGGAAAGTACATAACGCTAGCAAGAACCCAACACAACAGGGGTTCTTGTTGGGCAAGGCTTTGGGAATAAAAGGTACCACAGGATGCTTCAGTGCTGCGTTACTGTGTCAAATGAACATCTTCAAAAAGCATTTTGTCAGTCTGATATGCATCAAACTATCTAATTGGAAATATTTTTCCTCTTTGGAATTGTAAATTTTTGCTGATGCTGCAAATCTACACTTTTTTTTCTGGAGAAAATAGAGAATTTTAACATCCTAAGAGAAATTCAAAAGGATTATGTACTTTCCAGTAAGGAAGAACTACATAAAGGTAAAAGGTCACATTGCTAATAAAAACATGCAAAGTTACCAAACAAAACAAAGATCAGTTGTCTCACTGAACATAGATCAACATTTTAAGAACCCTCCTTGTAGGTAAAAATGTGTGTTTGGTTGCATTAGCCAGAAATGTTACTGTTTGGTCCACATTCCTGCATTTCCTGCAAACTGATGGCTGCTCATTAGAGCTAGTAACATTCTTTTTTGATTTTTGTAAATTATTTTTTGATATTTAATCAGAACTTGTAGCCATAATCATATATTTCTCACCAAAACCAGATGACCCATGAGCAAAACCCAACTCTTAAAGGAAATGGCTATTTAAAATAAAATAAATACTTATCTTTTACTTAGGCTTCATGGCTGCATTTGTTTCATTCTGGCCTTTAAAAATCCCTGGAAAAATGTAATATATTCATTAGTCTTTGTGAAACCAGTGCAAAGAGATACCAAACAGCTTGCAAAATCGAACTTCTTAATGCTCATAATTAAGAATCTGATTGGTTAAGCATAGAAGAGATGAGAACACAGTTCCTTTTCTCTATGATGGATAGCAAAATCGGAAGCCAAAGGTACTCCAGGGGCAGGACACAACTCCCCTAAAAATAAAAATAAAAAATTAAAAAAGAATTATGCACAACATCATTTAGATGCACATAATTATATAGAAGTTCGTTTATACCACGGGAGATCCTGTAGCTTACAGTTTTTGCTTCACAGAAGATACTCTTGCTCTCCCCATATTTTATTATGGAAGGTTTATCATCCCTATTAAACTTTAATTCCCCCAAAGCAGTGCATTAACAGATTCATAAGCTTTAACACCTTCAGCTTTGTGCCATGTTCGCTATATGCTGAACACAATTGTTAAGCAGCAGTTCCACACTTTTCTGTAGATCTTTTTCATAATAAGGAGATTTCAGGAATATTTCAAAAGCACATTTTGATACGCTCTATTTTCCCTAATTTTAAATGTCTGTCAAGTAGAAAATTGAGTTTCATGGTTTTAAACATAAAAACAAAGAATGCAGACCCCTTGCTCTCACCGTTCATTCTTTTCAAAGCATTTTTCGAATCATACATGGAACTTCCAATGTATTTATTATTTACTGCTTTCCCCTGAAGTCTGCTTTCAAGTTCACAAATAATTATTTGTTTTTATGCTTTTCCGTGATTTAAAAGTCATCTTAATGACGGGAGACATTTTCCATTAAAGATCATTCCACTATTGCAAGTGCTGTAAATACTTCTAAGAGGAAGATACTTGTTACAAGAATCCCCTTATGCTTCTCATTCGTGCTAAGGTATTGGGAAGAGGAAATAAGATGTCTTATCAAGAAGCTAATTAGCATGATGGCACATAATTAAGGAAAGAGACTTTTAAAAAAAAGAAAAAAAAAGAAAAAAAAAGGAAATTAATTTACTGCAGATTGTTGAAAGAAAAGAGATGAAGACAGAAGAGTAAGATAGAAAGGGGAATAAGGAGCCTGCTTCCGCTAGAAAATCAATTCAAGAGCTAATATTGCAGAAGAAATAAATGCAGACTTCATCTGTGCCATGGACTCCCGATATATGCAATATTTAGGTACTTCACAGTGGGAACATTGGTTGAACCTGAAGGCTTTTCCACGTTACGTCATCACAGGCAGGGAATTGCCTGCTCCTTGTGTATAAGTGAATCAAATATCATTATCAACAGGGTAGAACAACACAAAAGGACTGGGCAAAGTGGTTTAGAATCACTGGTCTCTGGCGGGATTTTGATATTTTGGAGTAAATCACTCAGCATTCTTAATATTAAAGCTCATCCCCTCTTTGCAGATCAGTCTACATGTGGCAATGTAGAGAAATGATGCAATCATCCTGTGGTGTCAGTTAAACCTGGACACAAACAAAAGGCCAAACCAACCCACCAAACTTCTTGAATGCAAAAGCAAAACCCGTTTGATACAAAGGTTTAACAAAATGCACGGGGCCAGGGTAACTTAGCAGCAATTACCATGCATTCAAAAACAGATGTGTGAAAAGCAAGTTCTTGTTTTTATAGAAGCGAGTGAACAGCTTTAAAGCTCAAGGCTGTAACATGTGCAATAGCATGTACTGCACATGCCTGCTTATTTAGAAACCAAAACAAAGGGGAATGAATAGGACAACTGTTCAGAATTGTTTTGCATTACAGGTTAGCTGTCATGAAAGCAAGCAGCAGCATTTATAAGGGGGGGAAATAAAATAGATACTCCCGAAAGAAATATCAGTGCTAAAAATCATCTGTCAGAATTACTATTGCTCTTTCCTTATGCAGAAGCAAGCAGGGGGACATCAGAGATTATGGGGAGAGCTTCCAGACTTGCTTTTATCACTTGCTATAGACACAGACTACAACAACCAATAACAGCCTTTTTATAAGTAAAGCATTAATTCAGCATATAATGTATTTAATTCGGCTTCTGTTGCCTAGAATTGGTTCGATCCTCAACAACAGCTAGCTGACACTGAGAGAAAAAAAAAACGTTATCTGAGATAGCAGCAGAGGGGCTGAATTAGTTTTCAAAATCTCTGCATTTTATTTAGCTTCTGCTGCCATCTACAGTAGCCATCGCTAATCTGCACCAAGGGCTGGTACAGCAGAGAGAGAAACAAGATAAACCTTCAGCCCAGTAACAAGCTGAGCTGGAAAGAACAGGGGTACTTCAGCTAACAGTCACTGAAGGACCTAAGGAGCTCCCTTTGCAGATAGCGTCTCTCTCTCTCAGTCAGGGCCCAAAAATTCATTCACAGCTACTTCTCTGCTCTGTAAATGAGTTAACTCATCTGCACAGCACACCGATAAAAGCACAGACCTCATCAGTCTGTGTAGATCAACACAGCAGTGGAGCCGCCTATGAAGTGATGAAAGTTTTGATTTCCCTTGGTAAGATCGGTACATGGGTAACCACTGGCTTGATTCAGTTTCCAGTTTTTCCACTTGGGCATTTTGTGAAAAGATGAGAACTACACAGGATTTATTTTGAATCTTCACCTGAGCAGCCATTTGCCATCTAAATATTTTTACTAGCTATCTTAGCAGAAATATTTTACATCTGTGGTGACACCATTTGTGAAATATTTTCTTGTCAGATTATGTTATAACCACGAGGTGAGTAGCATTCCTCTTATTTTTATATCGTATCAGCTTTGGAGGCACAAGACCTCAGTATGCTCTGGCTGAGAGGCCTGCTTTGCTTGAGCTGAGATGGAGTACGGTGGGCACTGGAAGATGGGAAAACCTTGGGATTCCTGCACCAAATAACACCTTCCTCAGCACAGCCCAATGCAGCTGCCTTCAAAATAATCCATTGGAAGATAAAGCGGAGAACAAACCTCCTTCCTGCCAGCCCACAGGTTGTGCAAAGCCTACAGCCGTGCCTCACTGTGGGAAGCACTGGGAAACTTTCCAGGTGCTTGAAAGCATCTGGATTTACCCAGCTTGGAGGCTGAGCATGTACAGCTGTATAAACTACAGAGAAATATCCAGTTAATCCCATCTCCTCCTCGCAGTGAGATTTAATGCACATAATCACTAGGTGAAACAGTGCTATGCTGTCTAGGTGAGTGGTTTGCAGGGACCTGTAAAGAAATGCTGGCGCCCAATTACTTGCCTCTCCCTTGACTACACCCTCACAAAGCATGCACGTGTGTCTTCAGCATGGGCTCGGGCAGGCAGAGGAGAGGCGTCTGCAACACTCCCCAGTTCACCATGTCTGGCACAGGCACGGCTCTCCATCTGGGAAGGGAAAATTCTGAGCTGCACACCTGGGTGTGAATGTGGGAAAAGGCAACAGGCATGAGCAAAATGCCACTAAAACTCATCTGCTTCGCCCTCTGCGCTCTGATTGCATCTTATCTCACAGGTAAACCTCTGAAACAGCTTCAGTTGACAGAAGCCAAATGACCAAGGGGTTGCGAGGAGCTAAAAGTCTTTTGTCCTTCTGTCAAACCTGTCTCTGCAAAGCAACGCAGCATGCTGTCAGGTGACCCTGAATTTTAATTACTAGAAGAAGTAAATGAAAAAGACAATCCATATATTTTACATTCTACAAGGCGATTCCGTAATTTAAGGGGAAGTTTCAGTCTGAAGGAGATTGACACATTAATACTGTACTTGCCTCTGCTTTTTGCTGTTCCGTGAGAAGCTGTACAAGTCCTCTTTAACTGCTGTTATCTCTGAGCACAGCGGAACACGCTGCCTGTAGTGTGGATGCAGGATCAGGGAGTTAGAAAGTTTTAATTACTGGCTCAATTACGTTCACTGAGAGTCTCCTTTGCCCTGGAAGATGGTTGTGCATTTTTCAGTTTGCTTCTCCAAGTAGATGCTTGTCTCCAAGGACATCACCTAGACATGCTTGGTCTCCTAATTACACTTCAGTGCTCTTGCAATGGTCAGTCCTCCAGAAAGGAAGCACAACTTGCAGGTGTGCTCAGATTTTGCTCAGTTTTGTCTTCCAAAACTTCCTTCTTTGCTCCTGAATTCAAGTTCTCTGCCAGAAAAGGTAATTTTACAGCTTGCTTGGCCAGCAGAACACTTTGAATCATTATTTATAATTCTCAGTTTCTTAATATGGAAAAACACTACCTCAGCTCCAAGTTGCGTGTTCTCTGCAGTTTTATTCTGTGGAATAAGGAGGATTGTGACAAATATGATGTCTGGATGTGGATGACTGTCCAAAAGTACCCTGGCTTGAAAGACCGTAGCCTGCCTTTTCCTATAAAGCTTCTGTGTTTGTTATTGCTATTTGCAGATACTTGCTGTTGGTATTGCTTGTGAATACAAAATGAAATGGAAGCAGTAAGCAGCCCAAGGCTAACAGCTCTCTGGGTCCTGCTGGGTCCTGTCTCTGCCCAGTTGTCTCCTGTGCACTGTGTGGCTGTTGTTTATTTTCCCTTACGATAACTAAAGATAGTGGAATATGTTAGTACTGACACAACATCCTTCACTGTCCATACTTCGTGCCTTCCCTGTTTGTACAGCCTGCAGTCATCTTTTCTCTCACTTTTAAACGTATTTGTTTACAGGTTTCACTGTGCCAATAGAAGAACAATCACAGATTTGGTCAACAAAGTTGTGGTCAACATAGTGTAGTAAGCTAAGTTCAGTCAGGAAATGAAGATTGGTCTCAATTAGACAAAAAACTAGTTTAAGGGCCATCAAAAGGTAAGTATCCCAAATCAGAACTATCCTCTCCTTGTAGAATTCTTTTCTAGGCAATATAGTAAGAAGGCGTTCCATATCTCTGAATTCAGTAGATTATATATCGCCAGTGCAAACCACCTCCATTCAGACCTGGAACAACATTGTGAGTGTGAGTCATATGGAAAAACTGGTGCCTGGTCATGTAATTAAAGTTTGTTATGTAATTCACACACCCAGATATTCCAACTACAGAAATTCACATGGGAACCAAGAGTACAAGGAATAGTAGGAGCAAACAGCCTAAGTGTTAAGAAGCACAGAGAACTGAACAAGAGACCAAATGAGTCTCTGAGCTGCAAAGTGAAAGGCAATAAAGACATTTAAAAAAAAAAAGAAACAAAAAAAATCTCTTGGTTTTTTTTTTTGTTGTTGTTGTTGATGAAAGGTGTCTTGTCAGTAGTACAGAGCCCCAACCAGACAGAAGTGACAGAACTGCTGATATAGCAGACAGCAAGTCTTTCACTATCTGAATGGCAAGGAAGAAATCATCTCATCCCGGAGATCTCTGTCATTCAGTTTAAAGAAAGGCCAAGCATTATGTCAACAGATTCAAAGCATCACAAACATCTTGCAAAGTATCACATCATAAGCTACGAATATGGGGAATATTACAAGGGGGAAAATGTTTTTTTCCAGTGTTTTAAAAGAATAATCACCATGAAAACACTGCTTATGGACTTGTCAACTCAGTTTCAATCTTGAGTAGAACAACTGACATTAACTGGTTAGTTTTATAATCACAGCTTTTAAGAGACACCTTTTCTGCAAGTTATATTAAAATTTAAAAAATAATAAATTAAAAGAGAAAATAAAAAGGGAAAGACTTATAAGGGAAGCCATTTTCTTGGGACTGGAAAACAGCAGAGCAGAGATACAACCATTCTTATCGTGCTGTGAAGGGCATACCCATGGGGAAGCCTTCCTCTTGTGCTCCTGTCCAAACTCTGCTAAGGATTTTACATTAAGATGAAAGGATAAGTGAAAGGATAAAATCTATAAACCATGTTGTAGGCATCATCCCAAACTTAGGCTTTGCTGATCTTCAGGAGGAATATTTTAACTTCACTAGTCCTTTAAATAAGTTTATCCAAGAAACTAATGAGGTAATTTGATTACAGCCTACAAGCGTTTACATTATTAGAATCCTGAAACATGAAAAAAAAAATCTGTACTAAAGCCAGAATCTTCAAATGTCCAGTCCAACCAAGCCTGGAAATAAATTGTACATTTCTAACCATGATGGGAATTGTTCATTGGAACAGACTGTCGAGCATAACAGAGTATCTGTTATTTGCCTTCATTAAAATAAATTGGATAGCTTTCTAAAAGCTTTGCCTTTTCTCACTATTTTATTTATATATTTAAAACCTCTGAAAGAACAAAAAGACATGCTTTGCCTTTCTGTGAGCAGTGGCAGCTAAGTGCTCCGTTGCTTGCTCTTTGCTTGTCATTCTTCTTTGTAAAATACCTTCAAACACTAAAATGGCAGTGTCAAGATGCAGAGTATTTCTGATGCAAAGCACAGTTTTGCACAATTCCTTTCCATTTTTTTCCAGCACGTTCATATACGTTTCTTTTCTTTGTTTCATTTTTCCTAGGACTTTTAGGTGAAGACGCTCCACTGCCAGCGCCTCAAAATATCTCTATTCTTTCTACCAACATGAAACATTTCCTAATGTGGAGTCCTGTGGTCGTTCAGGGAGAAACTGTGAGATACTCTGTTGAGTTTCAGGGGTAACTTCTGTTTTGTTTTAGTTATGGTTTTTTCCTTCTTTGCTCTCTGAACATCAATTACAATCCCACACTGCTTGGATTTCTTGGATACTGCTCAGCTCACAAGTGTAGAAGTTTGATGCTCCAGCACTGTTAATCGTGAGTAGGAATACTCACGTTTGGTCTAATTCTGAGATTGTTTACAGACCAGGCCTTATCAACTGCTGGTTGTTAAGAGATAGCTGCATAATCCTAGGCATGCACTAACCCCATGGATGAAAACTGCCTCTGCCTAAAGAATTAGGAAGATTAGCAGAAGTTTGTTTAGAAAAGGGAAGAGAAAAGGCTTGAATTTTTTCAGTGTTATTCCTTTAAACATATTATATACGTTTATTTTTCTTCAGAAAAACATAAGAAATTCTGATTGATCTCAAGCTGTGACTTGTGTCAAAGTTTGGCCTTTGAAATCTGATTCACCAGGGATGAACAAGTGACTAGGCAGCATCTGAGGCACCAACTCTAGGTTGCTATTCCCACTTCCCACAGTATCGTGATGCTTTTGGCTGATGAACAAGCTGACTCTGGGAGAATTTCTCTAGATAAGATCTAAAATGCATTCATACTGGTTTCATAAACTCCCAATAATCAACCCACTGTATTCCAGTACTGGTCTTACTTGGAAAGAAGTACCAAGCAGCCTTAGCCCATAGGGGATGTGACAAGGGTACCTCCTATCAGAGTGCTGCCTGTCTGCTTTCTTTTCCCCAGGGAGTATGAACGGGAGTACGCTAACGAGAGCTGGATCCCCATCTGTGAGTGTTCCCTCATCACAGTCACTGTATGTAACATCACAGAGGATATCTCAGCCACCGTGGCCTATAACCTGCGTGTAAGGGCAGACAACGGTGCTCGAAGATCAGAGTGGGGCACCCTGAAAGGTTTCTTCATTCGAAACACAAGTAAGTCCTGACATTTGTGTTAAGCTACACCAGTTACATTCATTTCTTGATGTTTGATAATAAGGGTTAGCTCTCATGTATGTCTGTGTATTGTGCATGTGACTTGAAGCCCATAAATGCACAGAGCACATCCTGCTTCTCAACTCTTCCCGTGCTTAGTTGGGACTTTTCACTCTTAGACTGCCATATTGTGATCTTGGATATCAGTCCCGCCATAGGCAGGGCAATATTTACCAGGGCTTAAATTTCAAGGGCTTCAAAGAAAGCTAAGAAGACTCCAGGCATTCCTCTTAGCAGGCTGACCAGTCCTGCTGATGATTTCAACAAGTACTGATCAACGGGGGTTGTTGTCAATGCTCTACCTAATCCATTTAGCCTAGTCATTTTTAGGGTCCAGAACCTGATCCTAGAGAAGCAGATACTCTAGAATCTAAACACCCATGTTGTCCTCTGTCCGCTTTGTGCTGCCATGGAAATCCAGCTCCCTTCAAGACACGATTATTTCCAACCATGCTGTCAGATGAAGCTGCCTGTCTGAAGCCAGAGCTGACCTTAAACATTCACAGATCACTGGAAGTTACTGCCTCACGAGTGAGCAGCCCTCACCCACAGAGAGCATTTAGTCAAAGCAGCACCCTCAGAAATACCACATGAAATACTGTTGGTGTAGTAGCAATTTCTAGGTGGTGCTTTGGATGACAAATCTTTCCCTTTTCCAGGAGCCACTTTAGCACAGAATTGAGCTCAGTCCACGCTGTCAAGCAGAGGCAGAGGAAGGATATTCCTTAGCTTAACTCTCTTTATGGACAAGAACAGCAACTTTCTCACTTTTCTCGTAATTCTTTTTCCCAAGCAGATCTCAGAACGGAGCAGTCTTTGTATCAGGGGATAAATTATGATTTTGACACAGCAGCTACAGTTGGCATTAGATCTTTTCTAGTTATTATGAAATACGATACTAATGTGCCAGAGATTGCATTTATCCTGAGATTCGAACTGTTCATGCACTGGTAGTTATACAGCTTCCTTCTTCAGTTCAATCAAAACTCCCCATCGAACATATTTAAAAGCTAGCTAATATAATTGGAAAATCTGTTCTTTTGTCATGCCCTGACTGATAGAGTGGATTATCTCACAAGTGTTCAGGAAGGATAATAATCAGGCTTCTGAGGGCTTCTACAGCTTTGATCATAATGCAACAGACCTCCAACATTCAAGGACCTTACAGTTTTCCACAGCAAATTACCAGGTCCACAGCAGATTATCAGACAGAAGTTGTTTCAAACAATTCAGGATTTCAGATTATCCCCATCAGTCTGCTCCTGACTGGGGCATCTTACCTTTCTGTAAGCAGCTCTGCCTCATCAGCTCCTGCCAGCTACAGCATTTCTGAAGGACTCACGGCAGACAATGGATGACCTTCGTAAAGTCCAGAATTTGTCACTCCCCAAACTGCTGGAGCCATCAGCATCTCCTAAGATTTGAACTGTGGCTTTGGGCAGTTCCCTTTCTGGTCACCAAAAGGCAGTTGGTATGCTGCGTGTCTGTTTACCAGCATCCAAGCTCCCTCCTCCCTCCAGCTCCTCACCAGCTTTGTTCCATAGCCTGTTTCTTTCAGCTGACACCTTCATTACCTCTGCTGTAGTCTGATATCAAGTCTAGTGCCAGCACTGAGGAAGACACAGCACAACAAGGTACTTCCTGTCTATGATTTTGATTGTCCTCTTTCTTTGAGAACAGGTTATCCAGAGTCTACTTGGCTTTAGGCTTAGGCAACCTTGGCACCTAGTTGCCAGGTGGGATCTCAGGCAGGTACGGTCTGTAGGTCATGTTCAGACTCATTTTCAGCCAGAGTCCATCCATGTGGCCAGAGCTATCTCTGAACTCAGGGAGAGTCACAGGAAGGAAAGATCTCACACACCACTGTGACCAATCCAGCTATGTTCAGTTGGTGGTAGCTCTTCTCAGTACCCAGAGGTCACCTTGCATAGCAAGTACACTTTGCCTTTACATTTAAATGAGTCCTTTGAGGGAAGCCGCTTGCCCTTTCACATTCCTGGTAAAGAATAAAGATAGCCTGTGTCAAGATCTATTTGCAAGATCTCCAGAGCAACCACCTGGAATTCCATTCACACCTTTTCCAAGTGATAAGGCATCACAGAGGCTTCCCAGTACTGTGAAGTATTTGACAGCTTGGTCCTGTGTCTTAGAGACCTCTGGGCAATCCTCTCGCTAAGCTGTGAAAGTTCAGAGGACACAGCTTGCAACAGGCTGCACTGTGAATATATGGGCAAAGGAGAAGGAAAAGGCACTTTCAGCTCTTGTACCTATACACTTTATTGCTCACTTTCTCTTGTCTCTGCTTTGTTGTCTCTTAGGATACCTGGCACTGAGTCTGAAAGGGGCTAAGAACAGCCTGCAAATTCTGCGTGTGATTTAAGGTCGGATGGGGCATCAGCACAGCCCACAGTTCTTGCTAAACAAGCTCCAGTCTCAAAGCCTTAGGTGTAGATACATGCAATATAGAAAATACTTTTAGCAGATCGTTCTTAAAACTAACAATTTAGTCGATTTTAGTTCTTCATTTGTCATAGTTCTGACCGTTAGTTGGTTCCTAGTCTCCCAGGACAAGAGATAAATGTTAAATGCTCATGTTTGTTTAGTATTTGTGTCTTGCAATATTCATCTGTTAATACCCGATATTATTTTTAACCTCTGAATGGTGCTATTTTTAATCTTGAGACATCATCATGTTAAGCTTATCAGCTTTTAATTTAAACATACAAAGTGGTTTTCTAAGCCTCACTGTTGTGGCACATTCATCATAAACATACTTTGATTTCATATTTTCATATTGTTCAGTATCAACAGCAATTCACTTTGTGCAAGAGCAAATTCTATTAAGAACATCTCTTCTGTGTGTTTTGTATGCTCTACTTCCTTTCTTGAAAGCAAGAGGGCTGAAACCAATTTCAGCTACACGAGCATGGTAAGGAATAGTGTAGGTAAGTAGTGCAAATATGATCTTCCGATTCCCTTGATTCCAAATTCATGAATGTACAGTGCATAGTTTCATCCACGCTTGATTGATTCTGATTGTTCCTCACAGCAGAATCCCAGACCAAACCAAGCTTTGAATATGAAAGTAGGCATTAAGCATATCACCAAAAGATTTACTTGCATGCTAGCTACAAAAACATGTCACAGCAGGCAGCAGGTCATCAGCCCACACAAGTCCTTCTAAAAGTGTGCAGACACTGAAACATAATAAAGATTCATGTGAACAGACTGAATTATCCTAGGGCTTTAGTTGCTTTTTCTTCCACCTTTGAATAACTGCCGAAATTCACATGAAGGAGCAGTGGTTTCACAGCTCCTGTTCTGTGTGCTAGCACTATGCTAATGCCCAAAAGCAGAACTGGCCTGGTGCAGTGTCTCAACTTCTGGTTGCCCAGCTGGTTCTGCTGCTGATCACACGGGACCCTCAGGCCAGATGCTTCACCCACTGGAGAAAATTCAAAACCTTTCAAGTCTATGCCAGCCTGCTGTTGCCAAATTCCCATTCAGAATGCCAGTCACAGACCTCCTCCTGCTCAAAATCTGCTGTGAAATCTAGACAAGCTGGGAAGCAGGGCAGAGAGGTTTCTCCCCCATTAAAGAAACCAGCTATTGTTCCAGATAATTGTTGGGGTGCTCATGGAGGCAGTTGGAGAACAGCCATGGCAGGAGCCTCTCCTTTTCCTACCTGGGCCCAGGTAGACTTTTTTGAAGATTTGCTTCTGATGTGAAAACACTGCTCTCTCTCCTTTGGCAGCTTCCCTGACCCCACCTCTGATGAAGGTCATAGCAGATGGGTATCATTTATTAGTGGAACTGGAAGACATGGGACCCGCCTTTCAGTTCTGTGTTCTCTACTGGGAGAAAGGCCAGGAGAGCAGGGTGAGTTTACCCTTGGATTTTGGCATGAAAAGAGAGCCCGTGCGTCTTAGAGCAGAAGCATAAAAACACTTCCCAGGCACTGTTTTTCAAGTTCAAGCTGCTGCTGCAAGGCTGGAGCACCTGCTTGGTGTCAGCATGTGCCATACTCCTCTGCACTGCAGGCTGGCACTTTACTATTCCACAGCTGTTAGCTTAATGGGCTTCTGAAATGGATTTCCTTCCTTTTTGGAAATGCAAGTAAATGAGATGAACCTAGTCCACAGGTTAGAAAGAATCCTATAGGCTTGCATCTGATTTCCTTTCGCAAATGAAATGCTAACTCTTTCATATATATGATATACAAGACCTAAACATTAATTCCAAACTTCCAACTTCATCATAGTTTCTACCAACTGAAGTGTCACAAACACCAGGTTTACTGGTCAGTACACGTCCAGATCTCTACCAGGATTCTTTTCATTATTTACTAATTGTCACATTGGACATGTCTAATTTGAGGGGTTTTTTTGCAAGATGTCACAAACCACAGGCAGCCACTGACGTGATTTGTTTCCCTGAAGCCTTTTCAAACCAGTGGCTCTCAAGGACACATTTTCATGGAGAAAAGTATTTTGATAAAGAGGACTGGCTCTGCCAGAAGAACCCTGCTGGCTTTTTGGAGATATCCATATGTGTGTGATGGTAGAGGCTCATCAGGCCCACTGTGAGCAAAGGCTTTGCCTCTGCAATGCAGCAAGATTTATGGACGACTAAATGTTACCTGTCCTCTTATGTCTTGGCAGACTGGGAATAGGAACTTCATCTTGCTATCAGTTCACAGAGTCCTATTTATTAAAAATAATAATAAGATATTGGTTCATCTGCTGTTTGAAGTGTGTTACAGTTGCATACTCCAAGTTCATATGCTCCTTACTAGCCCAGTCCCTCTCAGTACTCCAGAATCACAGCACAGCTCTTGTACTGCTATCACAACATGGCTCTGGCACCCCTACCATATCATGCTAGAACAGGCAGGATATTGGCATCCCTAGAATGACTCAGACCCCGTATCAAACTGAGAGGTAGGTCATGGGCTAGTGTTGTGGCTGAACACCATCAGTAAGCTCATGGCTCTTTCTCTGTGTCCCCTCCTACTCTTCCAGGCATGTGTGATCTGCAATCCTCTGTGCTTCTTTTTCTGTCTCTTCCTATTCACACAATCCTCTCTGACACCACCTGTTTCTATTATTCTCCTGTCTTTTCTCCCAGAAATGTCAGGGCTAACACCACATTAGAACTCCTGCCCTCATTTAGGTCCTTGTCCAACATTCTGATGTTTTCTTTCCTGGGCCTATGGCAGATGCAACAGAAGATGGTGAAGGAGGTCAGCTCCACAATTCATCTGGCCACCATGGAGGCAGCAGCTGAATACTGTGTAAAAGCCCAGACTTACGTTGAGACAATCAACAGAAGCAGTAGCTTCAGCCAAACACAGTGTGTGAGGCCACAAGGTAACAGCCAGCCTTCTCGCATCTTCCAGTCTTGTAGTCATGCCCAATAGAATACGGAGCAGCATTTATTTGTTTTGCAGCCAGTAATTCAAGGTCAGGCTGGACCAGGAGGCTGGATTAGCAACCTGACGAGCTACAGATGTCCCCATTCATTGCAGGGGACTAGATGACCTTTAAGAGTCTCTTCCAACTCAAACAATTGTATGATTCTGTGATCTATGATTTCCTGTCTTGTTTGTAAATGTGCCACCCATTTGTTCTCCAAGGAAGATTCGGAGCGCAGCCCCCTACAGTAGCATGGGTAACACTCCTTGTTGTCTGGGGACAAAAAAAAATCTCACCAGGGCAGGTTGGAAGGGCAGCCACAGAGGGCTGAGTCTGATTGTGTTGAGTGGTTTGTTCTCACAAGCTGAAAAATTCTGTTACTTCTCTTGTTTTTAGGCAGCGGATCCACGTGGCTCATCACTGTCCTCATGTCCTCTGTTGGCTTTGCTGTGGCTGCCTTGACTCTGACTTTCCTTGTCTGGAAAACAAAGAAAATCTTCCAGTATTCCTGCTGCCCCGTTGCGGTCCTGCCAAACACGCTGGTAACGTTTTCACTTTGTTTCCAGAGTTCTGGATCTTCACAGAACCATGGGACAGGCAGAAAAAGCAGACACATAGATAGGAAGACTTGCTTATTGCATTGTAATGGAAGAGCTGGTATTTGGGGGAAAGAACAAGCACATCTTTCAACATAACTTCATAAACTGTCAGCAAAGAGTTCATGTGATCAGACAGTTGAGCTGTAGGATCAGGCAGCCCTCATGGGGTGACTGCATGGCTGCCACTGCCTTCTACCTGGAGCACTGAGCAGGGACAGTGCTCCTGCTTCTTGTGGGGAAGCAGCTTGGGAAGCATGGGCTGACCAGCTGCTCCTCAAACAAAACAGCTGTCACTGGCAACACAGCTCCATGTCCTCTGGCACCAGCAATGAGCTCTTAATTCCTTGTTGAGGAGCAACCAGTAATCAAAACACCCTCTTCTCTTCCTCATGCAGGAGGAGTATATTTAAGTCAGTAACTTAAATGCGCTGTCTGTCGCAAGTGAGAATGTAAGGCAGCACCTTTTGTGGTCATGATCTGAGCCCCAGGTCTCCGACGGGTTGCAGCAGGCAGGATGAGAGGAGGCCTGCGGGGAGAGGCAGAAGTAGAACACCAGGTTCATCAGTCTGAGGGGGTTTGAATGAGTGCATTTGCTTTACAGAAGGTACCAGAGCCCCCCACCCAGCTGATTCTGCACAGGAGGGAAGAAGCTGAGCAATGTGATCTGATGGTGCACGCGATCCCCTCAGAAGAGGTTCTCTGCCTGTGGATTCAAGAAACACCTTAGAGCGTTCCTAGGCAGAATGTGCTTCAGTGTCGACAGAGTGCCAACAAGCCAAAAAGAACATTGTTCTCTTTGTGCCAAATCTGCTGCAAAGAAGCATTTGGTATGAACACACGGCTGGCTCTCACCCTCTTCCTAACTCCATCCATCCACAGAAAAGCCAGAAAGTGCCCCAGGTGACAGCTGCCAGTTTCTGTACTTCTCCTTCATATCCATACCTATGAGCAGACATAGGTTAACTCACATTTCCTTCACGGTCACATCGATGGTCCCAAGGCAAAGCTCACACCTTAGCCACCAGGATTTCACCAGAGCAATGTACGCAGAGCTCAGTCTTGGGTCCCAGACCACTTCACTATCAGTAATTTTGCCTCTGATTTATTATTTTTTTTTAAAGAAATGAACCTGCCAGTAAGAATCCTTGCATGGCTAAAACAGATGAAATGAAGAGAGATAAAATGCTGTCGGGGCTGCAGGCCCCAGACATGAGATGAGAATTTGTTCCATGTGACAGATACCAACGTATGATGCCATAGAGGAGAAAGGTAGTTAAGGATGAGTTGATTAAGTGGGTGGTGACTGGAGCTGAAAAAACAGGGGAAAAGTAGACTCAAGAAAGGGGGGAAAGAAATGGAAATAGGGATGGAAAAATATGCAGATCACGCAGTCAGGGCCATGTGGGGTGCATGCTGGGCAGCCCCATGGTTCAGCACCACAGCTGAAGCAGGCTGCTGACTGCATCATGCACAGCAAACCTGATTCTGTGGCCAGGAGGGCTGGGGGGGGATCAAGAGGAATGCTTACATAGAGGGGGAGTATCAGGAAGGATGCATCAAGCATCCCAGCATGACCACATCACTGCCTATTTCAGACCTGATGACACCATTGTGTTCCAGATAGCTTATTATCATTTCCGCCTTCAGGAAGGAAATCTAAAAAGAGAAAGTCCTGCCAAACAGAAATAAGATACAGTTTCTTCGTATATACGGCAGTGATGGCTGTTGCTGCAAGGATAAATCATTTAACACCTGCTCAGCAGAGACTTATGTTGGGAGGGCACGGGAAGGCTTTGATCTGAAGAGCTGTTTTTTTGGAACTACCGGCGGAACTAATGCAACATAGCAGAGCTTTTCCTAGCAGAAAGCGCCTTGACTTTCATTCTTGCAACGTCAGCTGAGGCCACCCGGTGGCAGCAAAGCACCGCGAGAACAGCAGAATTGACGGAGCAGAGCTCTGCGTTCCCCCGCCGAGGCAGCCCCCTTCGAATCCCCCCCCGCAGCCCCTCGCTCCGCGCAGCGCAGTCGCTTGCTGCATTCCTGTCTTAACAGCTTCTGTCTGGACAAGGCAAGAATCTGGTCACTAGGAATTAAGTAACCATTGGGGTTGGCTCTGATAGGTTTGTAGCAGAATATAGGGTAAGAAAATCTGCGCTAGCCTGAGCACCGGCTCAGTGTGGATGCTCAGGTTATCGCTACTTAATTGGGAAATGGTGAGTTGCAAGCACATATATAACAGCTGCTCCAGACAATTGTCACAGCAAGTCCCTGCTGCCTGAGCCGAGCTGGGGGCTGCAGCAGGGGACAAGCAGCTGGGTGATGTGGGGAGCGATGGGCAAGGAGGGAAGTCAGCATGTAGCTGGTGTGGGCTCTTAGTCAAATGTCTCCTGAAACAGCTTTGCCCAGACCCATCTTACAGGCAGTGACCTTGGTGGCAAAGCTGGTTTAGTGAGCTCCCGTGCTTCACATCTGTCCCGATTTTATTTCCAAGGGTTTGCATGAGTTCCAGCATCTTCGTTTCTAATGCACCCGACAAGGGTGTTCCCATAAAGGAAACTGTCCTGTTGATTGTCCAGCCCATGGCTGTTAGGAGGAAATGCTAAGGCTTTTCAGATCTCTCTTCCCACTCCAACACAGTTGCATTACAGCACTGCCAGCCACTGCTTAGGGGAACAGAAGAAAAAAAAAAAAAACCCCACGAAATGGCTTCGTTAATTTGAACAGGAATGGCTTCAGAAAATTATTTAAATGCATATTTCCCAGCAGCATATTAAGCATAGTGAATATGTTTCTTTCTCATTGCAATAAGAGATTTTATGACCTTCCTCGCTGCCAATAAAGTGGTTGAACAATTGCACAAAAATGCCCAGGCAATTTTAAAAGACACATCTGGAAAAAAATAAATAAATCTGACAGCAGAGAGACGGGAAGGAATTGTTTACGTGTCGCTGCCATCTTAGCAAGGCTGTGCTCCATTTACATCAGGATATTCCTGTTTGTGTCTGTGGAGACGTGAAACCAAATCTGAGATGCTGATTGAAAGAGCCTGGAAAGTTTCCAGCTCTGAAGTACACGCTGCATTTTGCTACGCCTGAAAATTAAGGGATAGAAGAATAGCAATTGTTTTGCCATCCCCACATGTAGAAACACGGTGGCACCACATCAGGGAGCTGCCGTCAGTCACTCCTGCCATTCATTTCCATGCCTTGAAAGAGTTAACCGTGCCTTAGCAGTCATGGCAACGGCTGCCTTTGATAACCGATTTTGCTCCCACGACCATAATGCCACATTTCAGAGTCAGGATCAGACAAGTAATCGCAGCAAAAAGCCATGATGAACTTTGTTCATTTCCATTGGGGTGGTGGTAAGTGACTCCATTTCTTTCTAAATACAGATTTCTTTGTTACTCCCCTCATGAAGCGTCGCATGGAAATCAAGTACAAACTCACATCACCTTGTCACCGCATTTGGTTCTTAAGCTGCGTATAACCTGTGGGATGCAATTCCTCCATACAGCCTTTCCCTGCAGACTCCCTAAGAGCGGAACAGAAGAAATGTCAGTCAGACCTTTTCTCAAAGAAAAACCATCCAGTCTACGGAACACAGGTCAGCATAAGGTGTTGATTACATGAACTTTTAAAAGGGTTACATGATATGACTCGATTGACAAGAAGGCGAGAAATTCAATTACCTGTCCCATAACACTACCTGGCTGGAATACAGGCTAATTTTTCCCTCTAAGTATATTTCCCTAGAAGTACATTACCACTAGCAGTTTTTAAGGGCTGCTGATGTTAATAAACAACCCAGCATTTCACTCTCCCCTTGAGATCTTTAACTTGATAAATTGTCACTTTCTTTAAAATAATAATAATAGTAATAATCAAAAAGAAACCAAGATCACTGCTTTTTTAGGACTATAAATTGATTCCATTTTCCTCTGAAGGTGATATACTGCAAATGAAGTGATATGGAGATCAAAAACATTTAAAACGTTGCACATAGAGATGTTTATTATTTAAAGACTTAGGTGGAAAAGTCTATTGCTATCAGAACACAACTGCAGAAACAAAATACAGCTCAGATCAGACCTGTTGTGGGCTTCTCAATAAAATGAACTATAAAAGTATACAAAAATCTCTAAATCCAAGTATAAGTGGACTTAAAAGATGGCAAGGTTAAGTGAAATTGTCCAAATAAATACTGCACATGGAGCTCTAATTTGGTCTCCTTCATTATATGGGCTGTAAGTCAGCTCTTAGCTCAGAAGTGGCTATTTCTGAGAGTTCATGGTCCTGATTCACTGACGGTCACAGACCTACACGTACAGCTGAGGACATGCTCCCACAGCACAGGCCAGCAGGTGGGCATCCTGCTCCCCTCTGACCTCTGCACAAGAAGAGAAGAACAGGTCCAGAGACTGGGACCCAACACATGGAATAACCAATGGCAATGAACAAGGGCTAGAACACGAGCTCAAATGCAGTTCCCTGCAGGAGGGAGATGGGTAATAAGCCTCATCATAGCTCTCTCACACAGCAGTCTGACCACAGGAAACATAGGTGCACCACATCAGAACTGGCCTTGGACACAGGACTGTGACCTACTGATTCCATGTGTTCTCAACCTCCTTTATAAGCAAGCTGAAGTCTTCATTTTCCCTTGGAACATAAATAGTATTTGATTTATTTTTTGATTTTTTTTTTTTTTCCAAGCCACACATCTCCACAATATCCTTTGATTTACTAGAAATCTGAATCAAGAGAGCTGCCCTGACCAACCGGTTTGGGATGAACTCACATACCATTCACCAGGGGTTGGCCTCAGGTCTATGAGGCTGCTACCACCAGCCAACCTCTGATGGCATGGCATTCTAAGTGGACAAAAACAGGCTCAACACCCATGATAGAAATAAAGACCAAAACATTGGATATTGTGTGTTGACTTCAAGCAATGGTATCACAGGAAAATTAGGTACTTCATTAAAAACAAGAGGGAAGGGAAAAACAAAAGGAAAATCTTAGCAAATAGATTGTGGCCTTTTTAAAGGCACAGAGACTTAAAGAAAATGCATTCTACCTGTCAGAAAAGAAAACCTTAATAAGAACAGAGGAAACTTGACGTGGTGAAATAGCAAGGTGAGGGAAGATGACAGAAGCAACAAGGCGCCCTTCAGACACCCAAAGTCATGTCCAAGTGAGAAAGAAGGAAGGATCACAACTTCCGTCTGATTAAAAGTAAACACACAATAAATCAAGACAAAAAGAATTTGAGATACAACTTCTTAAAAACAAGTAAACTAATAATAACTCCTTTTCCAATTACATTAGAAATGGGATGCTTGCCAAGTAGTCTACGGGGCCAACAGATGGTGGTGTTACCACGCAGCTCTCAGAGGAGTTAGAACAAAGAATCATAGACTATCCCAAGTTGGAAGGGACCCATATGGATCATAGAGTCCAAATCCTGGCTGCACACAGGACCATCCAAAGAGCAGACCATATGACTGAGAGTGTTGCCTAGATACTTCTTGAACTCCAGCAAACACAGTGCCATGACTCTCTAGTGAAACCACTCCATGCCCAGATCAACCACCCCCTCAGTGAAGGACCTTTCTATGATAATTGAGAGAGCTCTCACAACAACATTGGCCAATTCTGAGTACCCTGAAACAAATCCCCTCAGGCTCCACAGACTTATATGTGTCTAGGTAGAGCAGCAAATCCCACACAAGTTCAGAGCTGGCTAGGAGTTAACTGCAGTCACTGTCCTCTAACTTAGGGCACCTGGGGTCCCAGAGCCCATCACTGGTGTTGAAGACAGAGGCAAAGAAGGCACTAAACATCTCTGCTTTGTCTGTGTTTCTATTTGTAAGGTGACCATTCTCATCAACAGAAAACATTGTCCCCTGGTCCTCTTTTTGTCGTTACCACATTTAATAGCAGAAAAAGAAGCTGGACCTTGTAACAACTTGGTTAGCTGTGAAGGATTTTATTAATGTTTCTGTGCTGAATCTGTATGCCTGAAAACACAGGATTACCTTTCACAAGTGGGTGTGCGTGGATTGTTTGTTCATTAGGAAGAAAATTAATGAATTACACAATCTGGATAGTATTCAGTCTGGAGTTACAGCATGTGGGTGGGACATTTGATACTAGATGTGGTGCATGGCTCCTCGTGTGATCCCAGGAGAATTTAGGCTGTGACAGAACTCAGAAGGTCTTTAATCCAACCTCCCGCTCATTACAGGGCCAACTGCTGTCACTGCAAGCTGCTCAAGGCTTTACTCATTCTGGGCTTGGAAATTTCCAGAAATACAGACCTCAAAACACTCACCTTCATGTCCTCTCAGTGAAAAAAAAATTGACTCCTTAAATCTGGACAGAAACTCCCTCGTGTTATTTTGGCCATAATACTGACCTTATCAAGGCCCAGTAGTTTCACTATAGGAAAGCTATATTTAGTTAACTCCATGTTAGCGGGGAGCTTAGGGTTGGATTAAATGACCTCCAGAGATCCATTCCAATTAAAAATATTCTGCAATTCACTTTTGGCAGACCTAATTTAATTGAATGCTCTTATGTCTATATCAAATTATGCAGTCTATTTTGTTTTATGGGAATTATATTAACAAATGGAGAATAACAGACTTCTGTGAAATCTGAACAATACAGAGCCTCCTAGTAGAGCACACTGTGGAGAAACGGGGTTGTCTTCAAAGATGCATACAGCCTTAGAGGCCAAGCAGACAGGAGGCCTGAACCCTGCTTCAGACGTTTCAGGAAACAGAATAGAAAGGACTTTTCCTGATACAAAACTCAATGGAGGAAGAGGTGACAAAGAACTTACTTGGGATCAGCTGCGAGCCCACAAATTCTACCCCAGGATCCCAAGCTGTACAGACAGCTCTGCTACTGCTGAGCTTTTTTCCCCCTCCCGCAAGCTTCACTCTCTTCAAGTTCCCAGAAGATTTAATGCATCTTTCGTTTGAACAATTGCTCTTTCATTTTGCACCCCTGCTGAGGTCAGAGAGTTCATATAGTCCTGTGAAAGTGGCCTTTGATACAAAGCAGCTTAATCTCTATAGTTTTTCCTCATATTGTGGTCTTCAAACCCTATCTCCCACTTTTTAGATGTCTAACCTCTATCTGCTGTGCTTTCATTCTTTTAAATAGCATCCTGTTTGTCCTCCAGGTTGCTCATATATCTCATCCCTCCTGCTGCTATCCAGACAGGTGGATGGCTAACGTTTTTCCCTCTCTTTGCCAAGTTCTGGTCCTGACTCTCTCTCCTGCCACCTGGTACTACTTCATCGTTAATTTTTACGTTGTTCTCATCGTATCACTCAGTTTGATACTACTTCCAATATGGTACCAAACTAAACCATTTTAGCATATGTCTCTCACCATCACTGTATGTTATGTTGGAATAGTCTTACCCAAGCCCTCTCAGCTTCCCATACTCGTACGATTTGGCATTTTCATAGCCACTACTGCACAGGCATTTGCTTTTCTTCCAAAGCACTGTGATATATTGTTGTCTGCCAGGCACAAGCTTTCTGTGCATCAGTCTGTCATCCTCCCATTGACCTATTCCCTTTCACTTGGAACAGTTATGCAACTATATAGCTGTTCCACAAAGACATATTTTTTTTCTCTCTGTTTTGCGTTTACTACCAATCTCTCAGTTTTTCCTTTTGTTGTTTTACCTTCCTCTGTCTTCCCAGAGGGAGAGACTTCTGCTCAAATTGAGATTTGGCACTGAAACATTTAAAATCTGCTCGCTGTATGAATGAATTTGTTATATTCTACAGATTCCTACCTCAACGTAAACAGTATACAGTATTTGCAAAAATCAGCTTCAGCTTCTACATCCAAGCTGACCATCCTGCCTTCCTGTGGCTGCCGAGCTTAGCACTTAGCTTCAGGATAACTACCCAGCTCCCATTTGTCTCTGAGCCAGCACCACTACTTGGGATCATGACCACAGCCTCAGGGCTCTCAAACCATTGGTTTGGAATAGTCCTACATATTCTATCTGAATCGTGAGCCAGTGTTGACTTAGTGTTCTATCATATAAAGGATATGCCCAAATCCTATCAAAGTCAAAACAAGAACCTGGTTTTAGTCACAAACATTTTCTGCCATCCATTTTCTTTACCTCAGGAGCTCACAGGACAAAGTTGGTTTACACACCCCCATAGCTTCATTACAGCTGCACATTCATAAGCCCACTTCCCTCATCAATAGAAGCACAGTGAGGTAGCTAGGAAGATGCATAAGCTACAGCATAATCCCTTCTTTACAGTGCACAGTAACAAGCAGCAGTTAAGTGCTGCTGATATATTTCAGATACAAATCTTGTTCAAACAAATTTGCCCTTTTAAATCTCATTGCCAAATCATATTCTACCATTGGTCCTTAGAAGCACTAAAATTGCTTCTGATAAATTCCTCATGATAAAGAGACCAGGCAAAACATCATCAGAAATATCAATAAACATATGTAGGAGAAGTTGACTCATCCAACCAGTGATGAGAATCTTTCCAGCTGTAGAACACACCTCCCCAGCAAACAACCTTCACCTAAAAGACATTCTCCCTTTGGAGACTAGACCTTAAATGAGCCCAGGGAAGGGTGACCCTTCCCTTCAGGTGGGAAGCACCAGCGAACTGATTGCACCTATGCTCCCTGGGCCAGCCACCCTCTTCACCAGGTGCTCAGTCATCAGTTCAGGCCATGATGTAACAGTTCCCCTGCATCTACCAATTACAGTGTCTGGGCATATGGATGAATCCTAGTTATGGCAGTAAAATACAAGGATATATGATTAAACAACATTGTTGTTCTTTCCACAAATGCTACCAAATGTACATGCCAGACAGAATCAGAAAACTACATCGTTTAAACTTTTTAGCTTCTGTCCATTAAGGTATATTGATAATAAAATAAAAATAAAAAATGTACCTGAAGTAAGAAAGGGGAAATGGCTCCTGACAGGAGTTAAAATGCTATTTCAGAGTTAGAGCCAAGGTACTTATTTTGAGGAAGAAGTCAAATTCTCATTAAATGCACCTCAGATTTGATTCTTTAGCTACAAGGACTGGCGTGCAATATTTATAAGAAGATCTATTTGATTTCAAAAGACTACCGAGCTATTGTGGTGAGTGTAACCCCAGCAATGTTGTCCAAAAAAAAGAGAGAGAGAGAGATAAATGAATTCATCTGTAATTAACAGCCAGCACGGCTTCACCAAGGGCAGATCACACCTGACCAATCTATGATGGAGTGATGGCATCAGTGGACAAAGGAAGGGCAACTGATGCCATCTACCTGGATTTGAGAAAGGCCTTTGATGTGGTCACCGCATTACATCCTTATCTCTAAATTGGAGAGATGGATAAAAACGGATACTAAGTGGATAAATAACTGGCTGGATGGTTATAGCCAGAGGGTTGTTGTCAATGGTTCTGCATCCAGGTGAAGGCTGCTCATAAGTGGTGCCCCCCAGGGGTCCATCTTGGGACTGATGCTTCTCAATGACTTTATCAGTGACGTAGGCAGTGGGATTGAGTCACCCTCAGCAATTTGCTGCTCTCGGGTTGAGGCCATCCCAAGTATGAGTGCAGGCTGGAGAAGAACTCATTGAGAGCAGCCCTGGGGAGAAAAGCTTGGGGGGCCTGAGGGATGAAAAGCTGGAGATGAGCTAGCAGTGTGCTCTTGCAGCCCCCTGAAGGCCAACAGTATCCTGGCCTGCATCATTTGAGAAGTGGCCAGCAGGGAGAGGGAGGTGATTGTCACCCTCTGCTCTACCTTTGTGAGGCCCGATCTGGAGCACTGTGTTCAAGCCTGGGGCCCCCAGTGCAGGAGGGATGTGGAGCTATTGGAGCAGGTCCAGAGGAGGGTCACGAAGATGATCAAAAGGCTGGAGCACCTCTCCTATGGAAACAGGCTGAGGCAGCTGGGGGTGTTCAGCCCAGAGAAGAGAAGGCTCTAGGGAGACCTCACTGCAGCCTTCCAGTACTTGAAGGTAGCTTACAAGCAGGAGGAGAGAATCAACTTTTCACATAGCCTGATAGTGACAAGACAAGGGGGAAATGCTTTAAACTAGAAGAGGGGAAATTCAGGTGAGTTGTTAGGAAGGAATTTTTAACTCAAGAGAGAATGAGGGGCTGAAGCAGCTTACCCAGAGAGGTCATGGATGCCCCACTTCTGGAGGCATTCAAGACCAGGATGTCTGGGATCCTGGGCAGCTTGGTGTAGAGGCCCATGGCAGGGTGTTGGAACCAGATGACCTTTAAGGTCCCCTCCCACCTAAGCCATTCTATGATTCTATGGCAATTAGCGTTGTAGGCATTTCCAAAGACACAAGGGGACATGAACATATCAACTTTTTATGAACGTGGAAATCAGATGTCTAGGTCTTGAAAGAGCATATCTGTGCAGTGGCTTATTGACATTTGTCAGCGTTGCTACATTTGTTGTGAGTTATTTTGTTTTGGGGCAACTGTTTTGTGAGGCCAAGGAGTCTATGAATATTGGAAGGCTTAAAACCTGCCAATAAGGCTTGGATGTGCAAGAATGCTTCTTTAATTTTAGCAGTGAAGAACATGAATTCTGCTTCAAGAGTTCCGCTTAAGCGAGCCTGTGACTTCTTGTAATAATTTAAACATGTCTGAGCAAAGTTAGCATTGGAAAAGTTACAAAAATTAGTTAAACGTTTATCTTGCCCAATCTAACTGCCAGCATCTTGATTGCGAGGAAACAATACTTGTGATTCAAACGCAGAAGAATTTATAATTCGGGGTCAGAAATGGATAACAAAGTCTCTTGCAGCACATTAAAGAATGAAAGATGAAGCTGGGAAGCAAGCATGCTTTATGTTGGAAATATTTCTTCTGAGAATGAAGAAAGGCTTCCTTTTTACCCAGTAAGTATGAGATCAAAATATCTATAAATTAACTTAACAAAAGGTGCAACACAAGAAATGGAGGGATATAAAATTACTCAGTGCGATATAGAGTAGGAGTGCATCTTTGCACTGGACTGTTTTGGAGGATTTCACCCTGGTCACAGCTCCAACCCAAACCTAGCCATGTCCAGTCCCTTTTTATGAGGCAACCATTTGGCATCAACTTTCAGCTCTACTCTGTGCCATAACAAAGCACTTGGAACAGATAATCACTACAGCTGCATTGACACTGCTCTGTTGTAGCTCTGCTTGTGCCACCTGCAATACCACAACCTGAGGCTGCCCAGCCTGTTTTCTGCCAAATTGCTCAGTAATGTGAAAGCTGCCTGCTCTGGGGATTGAATACAGAAGCTGCAGCCCTCCTATTTTCCAGCATGCTTCTACGTGGTGTCTGGCTGCCCTGGCTTGGGGACAGATGCTGGTAAACCTGTCCGGTTCAACCAAATGCAGCATGATTTGCATTGCTATGTCATTGTGTGCTGATGTCTTTGTGCATAGTCTACCTCTTCTAAACCTGAAACACAAGCAGAGGCACATTATGAAATGGCAAAGTGGATGTGCTACCATGCAAACACATCCTCTAATGAAAGAGGGTAGGAAGTATCATCTGCTCTCTGACCTCAAGGAGATCTATGGAGAAAACGGTGCCAAGACATTCCATATGGCAATGGTCCTCTTCTCACAGGGGACTCCATTTTTTCAGGAGAAAGCGTGCTTTTAGATCTAGTCTTAGAGTGGCACCTGGTATCCACGAAAGGATGAGCTGCAGACAAAGCTGGTTAAAATATCCAAACAGACTACTCTGAAACTGATACTTCGGTATGTCTTATCTACCAACCAGTGACACTGGATCAAGGCAATTGTCGTTGGAAAGCAATAAAAAAAAACCTGTTGATTGTGCTGTTTGGTTTTTTTATGAGACCTTTCTGTCGAGACTTCTGAAGGTCTTTGGTACTGTACTGTCAGAAATGATTTTTAACTGGTCAGATGAAGGAAAAGTTCCTGAGCGACCTTGTTGGGCTTGACTCAGTGCCTCAAAGTGCATGAGAGACACATCCTTAGTGAAAAGTCAGAAGTTAAGCTGAAGACTAAGATAACACTTTTTGCCACATTAGAACAGCAAGAAAAAGATGAATTATGCTGATATCTAGGCTAAAGGAAGAAAATCCTGTCTAGAAAAGGAGAATTTGATGCAGAGGAAAGGAGATCAGCTACTAGAAGGGGTCCATCCCAAGGTGGAAAGAAGTGAGAAGCCCAGTCCAGTGACTGCTGAAAAAGACATTTACAAACACATGGGAAAGCTCTATAGGATGGACCTGTAAGAAATGAGAATTTGATAAAAAGCTGTAGCTTTTTTAAACTGTTGATTTAAAAACAGCATAGAATCCCATGTAGTTGACAGTGCTAAACTAAACTAAACACGTCAAGCCCCCCCCACTTCATTAGGGGACCCAAAAGTCCTCTCATTCTATTGAATGTTTCTTTTGCTTTCAAGTAGTGAAAAACATATCCTCACTGAAACATTTCCTTTGCAAACACTATAATTAATTTAAATTCTCTGCAAAATTCTTTTTGTGCTCAAGAAAATACTTAGCAATAACAATTTGCACTGATCCTGTAGGAAACAGTAAAGCAAAAGGAAGATATATATTACTCACAAAGGCAGTTGTACTTAGAACATCTGATAAGAGCTATTGCTGCAAAAAGGATTTTTAAAGTTCTTGTAGCCACAATATGAAAGCTACTTCTCCATAGCATTCAAACCCTTCTGCTTTACTATGCAAGATAATACCACATAAATACAATTTAATCCAGGCATCTGAACTGCTTTCTGTAACATATGTATGACCTTTCCATTTTTATACGCACCAGATCTGATAAACAGAGATTATATAAAGAGGAATCATTTGAGCTTTACCGCGTGAGTATAGCAGAGATTGTTTCCCCCTCTTTTAGGCGATCCTAACATCCAGTGGAGTCTAACAGTTGGTGAGGAAATGACTTCTGACTTCTGTTAGGAAAAGGAAAAACCATGTTGGAAGATTCCCTGACTGTGAGCGTGCTTTACTTTGTGCCGAATGCTTTAAATTCTCAAGGCTTGAAAAGCTCTGTATCACATATCACAAAAGAAACCAAACCTCTTCTTTATTTTGCTTTCCTTTTTTTTTTTTTTCCATACTGCCCTGCGTTTCTTCTTAACAGACCTGTCTGCCCAAAAAACAAGAATAAAGACGAGAAACAGAAATATCTGCTAGGAGTAAAAACAAAATCTTGAAAGCATTTACAACCAAGTTGCCAGAATAAGCCAAACTCTTGGATGCCCGGCTCCCTGCGAGAAGAAACAGCATCCAAAAGTTGATGCTGGGATCAGAAAACACAAGTGATGGAGCAGCAGACAAGAGGAGATTGGTGAGAAAAGGTCTGCAAAGATGTGCGTTCACACTTGGAAAAGTGTGATGAGTCAGGTGCTGACAACCACTTGGAAGATAATCCTGCAGAGCAGTAGCTATCGTA
Organism: Alectoris magna; assembly: GCA_030625065.1. Taxonomy (NCBI): domain Eukaryota; kingdom Metazoa; phylum Chordata; class Aves; order Galliformes; family Phasianidae; genus Alectoris; species Alectoris magna. Next base: position 3,033,643 of record CM060575.1, on the reverse strand, counting down.
TGAAGGTGTGCTGTCAAAGTTAAAGTATACTCTTTACTTCCCTAAGCAGCTGGCATGCCTTAGAGCACAGAAACATTGCTAAATGAAATGCCCTGCAATATAGAAATAATTGAAGTAATAATCCTGTGGTCATCTAAATAACCATCATTTGTATTTCTTACATGCAGTTTAAGCTGAACAAATAATGTTGATTATTTGGGCTTTGTGATGACATACTCAAAGGGCTGGAGGGGCACAGTGCAATTATCATACAAGCACAGAACCAGTTAAGGTTGGAAAAGACCGCTAAGACCAATCCCACCCCTCCATGTCCCTCAGTGCCACACGCTTACCCTCTTCTTGAACACCTCCAGGGATGATGACTCCACCACCTCCCTGGGAACAACTTAAGGCTATCAGCTCTCATTCTACCAGTTACCCAGGAGCACAGCCCAACCCCCACCTCACCACAGCCTCCCTTCAGGAGTTGTAGGGAGCAGTAATGTCTCCCCTGGGCCCCCTGCAGACTGAACAGTCCCATTCCCTCAGCCACTCTCCATCAGACTTGTGCTCCAGGCCTCTCACAGCTCCACTGCCCGTCTCTGGACACACTCCAGGGCCTCGGTGTCTTTCTTGCAGTGAGGGACCCAAAATTACCGCTGCACAGAAGCACTCCTCCAGCACAGGCCGCTGAAAAAAAACATCTGGTGCTGAGGAGGCAGCTGTAGATGACAAGATAGCAAGAGAGGGCAAAGTGAAGTTCGCTAAGGCAGGGAATTATCTGCTCTACCAAATGTTACCTGTGCAGATTTGACGTCATAACTGTTCTCACAGTGCAGCATATCTTAAGGACTTCCTAAATTATTTTTAAAAGAGCAAGGCTGTAGCCAAGTGATTCTGTATAAACAGTGGAAAATCTCACAGATAATTGGAAGCAAGTATGTAGGCCAGACACCGGCAAGGAGCACAACGGAGTCCCACAGCTGCCTGTGAGGGTGGCAGGGGTGGGGACCCTTCATTCTGCTGTGGTGGTTATGAAGGAGAAGCTCCACCAGCAATTCCTCTCTTGGAAGAGCTGGAGAAGTACCACCATACTGCATGGCTGTGGGCAGTGAGGCATGGAGTGAGGTTTCGTGTTGGTCAGGGTGTGAGGTGGGAGCGTGGCCTCTCTGTCTCTGTGACCCTGTATGGCTGTTTCCGGGACTCACTTTGTTCCCTCCGCTCAGACTGCTCTGAGGGGCTGTGGCTGGCCCCAGGGTCCTTGCAGGGTGGAAGGAAGGAACGGTCACTCAATCCAAAGCCCAGCAAGTAAATGCAACTTCCTCACCACAGAAAATTGTGCTCATCTGTGGGGTACACAACCACTGCATGACAAACATTGCCAGCCCCAGTGCTTGGGTACACGGTCTGTACCCTGCTCACACAGCAGCTTTGCGTACAGGCCGTGCTGTCAGCACCATCCCCTCACAGCACACCAACCAGCAGTGTCCTACAGACCCACTTCACTTGGTATTGTGACAGACATCACTTCTACTTATTACAGACTTTAAAATTTGAATTCCTCTGGGGCTTTGCTGACCTACAGAGCAAACCCTTGCAGACAGAAAATTTACATTGCTGTACCGATAGCAAAATCAGCCCTTCAGTTTGTTCCTCACCAGCTTAGAATAGAAAAGCTGAAGCATTATTCCATCCCTCCTTCTCCCGGTCACATCCCTGCCCGCTGGGACACGACCAACGCATTTTGCGGCCACGCTGATCCCTTTGGGGAAGAAGGTGTGACTCTGCCCCAGTCCCGCTCAGCCGTCAGCATGATGCAGTCTCCTCCAAGGGCTGCTCAGGAGCGCGGTGGCACAGCAGCTGTCCCTGTCGCCCGGCTCCTGCCGAGCCTCCCCTGTCTCTCCGTGCTGGGAGAGAACAGCGAGTCCTGCAGCCTGCAGGTGTCTCCCAGCAGAGGAAGCTGCAGAGCCCCTGGGGATCATGTGTGGTACCCGAGCAGATGTTGACTTGCTCTTGGTGCTCTTGGTGAGACAGACCCTCTCTGATCCTCTCACCGCCTGCAAGAGGACGGCCGCACTCCCGCGCCTGCAGCTGCTCCTTTAACATACAAAGGCAGGATTTCAAGTGAAGAGAAGAATGGGAGTCTGGCTGCAGCGTTTCCTTCGCTGCTACAACAGCAGATTGGAAGAAGCTGAGAGTTTTGGTGCCTGGAAAACTGGATTCTGAATCGTGAGAGGCTTTGAAACACCACCCCCGCCCCCCAAATAAAACAAAAACCTTTGACTTCTTCTCTCAGCAGGAGGGGGAGGGAGGGCGGATTTACCATGAAGACAAATCGAAGATGCAGAGCCCTGCTAGCAGTGAGTCTGAATCTGATGGCTCTCCTCTTCTCTACAACAGCTTTTATCACGACCCACTGGTGTGAGGGCACGCAGAGGGTCCCCAAGCCGAGCTGCGGGAAAGAGAAGAAGACAAACTGCCTCAACTACAGTGGGAATGAGACTGCCAATGAGACAAACCAGAATGTGGTTCATTACAGCTGGGAGACGGGAGATGACCGCTTCCTTTTCAGGTATTTCCACACTGGGATCTGGTACTCCTGTGAGGAAAATATCAATGCTGCTGGTAAGTGTAAAACAACTTCCTTCCAGCTTGTGTTGTTTTGTGTTTGGCTGAGTGTAATGAACACACAGACAAGCTGTTCTGTGCTGTAAGCTAACGCAGATTTGCCCTGCAGAGAGAGGCAGAATTTTAACAGTGGTTCGTTGAAACACAACCTGTTCCCAACGAGAGCAGAAATTTGCTTGTTTACCTGCTGCCTGATGGCAGGGTCTGTGCTCTGAAGGCAGCCGAACCCCGGCTAAGCGGTGTGTGCTACCCCTCAGCGGGCAATGCAGCTGGGCACCGCTCAGAGCTTCGCCTCCAAGAGCTGCTCCATGCAGCGCACAAAAGGCACTGGCTGTTAGTTGTTATGGAGATTCTGACATTTACCCTATCGGATTGTGATTGCCCCCTAAATAACCCAAAGGGCAGTGGTCTGAATGACGGGGAAAAGCGCAGCGCTCCCGATTTTTATCAGGCTGTAGCTTAGAGTTCCTCTTTTCTAAGTAAATGAGCACTCAGATCCTTTCTGGTGGCTAGATTATACATGGTATATACTGGAGTAGAGAAAAGGTAGTTAAAGGGCAGAACTGGGCACAGGAAAGCTCATTTCTGTTCCTTGCTCAGCCATTTACTTACTGAGAATCACTAGAGAAGACCGGTTTATCAGTCAATTCATTTCCCTTTCTGTACCCTGGAATTTATCAACAAATAAAACACTGGAGGATGGATGGAAGGCAGTCCTGTTTCCAGAGTTGTCAAAGCTCACATCCAAACTCAGATGTGAAAGAGCTGTCCTGCCATTACCAAAGCAGTGAATCAAGGGCAGCTCACCACTGTGGGGAGGGGAGGACAGCAGATCATCCCATCACTACCCTGTGAGCGTGTGCTGTACAGAGGGGCAAACTTAGTGAGCAGCTCACAGTCCACTTCATCCCAAGGCGGTGTCCACACTTTGGTAATTTGGGGGTAGTGCTTCAAGTTGGTCATTACAACTCAATTTGATGGAAGAAAAGAGAAGCTGATGAACTCCAGCCTTCAGAGTGTCAACAAGTGGCCCCATGCTAAAATAAGAGCACCAAAGTAACACTCTTGACATTAGGGGGGGAAAAAAAAGTAGAAAAAGGAACACTTTTCTTATTGATTTGGAAATAAACTCAGGCCACAACAGACTACATGAGTAGTTTAAGACCCTCTAACATCATAAGCATCTTACTTTTTTATCACAAACAAACGTGCCTGAATTCCTTGCAGATATTGCAAGCTTTCCAAGCCAAGCTTTATGTTTAGCATAACTTGTGTCTGTGTGGCTCTAATCTGAAACCTGAATTACCTGTGGGCAAAGAGAAATATGGTGATCAGTTCTGTGCTGTGTAAACAAAGCCATGCTGTGGTGAGTGATTTTAGGAGGTGGCTGAAAGCCAGCTTTAGAAAGTTGTGGCGAAAGCAGGAGAGAGGGCTGTCTCTCCTGCTGTCTCTCCTCTCCAGCACACCACCATAGCAGCCTCATATGTGTGTTTTGTCTTACTTAAAACACTAACTTGGTGAAAAGAACTTTTCAATTAGCAGATAAGGAGCAGGCAACCTTTAGAATCCAACCAGGTATAAGGTGTTATTGGCTTAGACAGACAGTTGCTTTGTTTGGGTTTTAGAATAGATTTTCTGGTAAGGATGGGAACAGTGCAATGGCCCATGAGAGTATCAACACATGAAAGGTCTTCATACAGTGGTTTGTGAGCATGTGGTCTTGGCCTAAGGTCATTGCTTATACATGCAGCCCCTCTGTTCAATACATCTGCAAGTAAGCAGTTCCGTAGTCTTACTGCACTGCTCGCAGTACATTTCTCTCTCCACAGTTCTCTAAGTATTGCAAGTCATATGGTCACCATGTCATTAATAAACACCGTAGGATGCCAGGAGAATGCCAAGAATATACCACTTAGCATACAGAAAGTCATGTATTAAATCCATCAAAATCAGTACCTAAAAGGCACCACATACTTTTGACAATGTTTTTCTTAAAGCTTTACAAATACAATACTGAAAGTGACTCCATAGGAAATTTATCGGCCCCTAATCATCTTTGAGGTCCTCTGCTGGACTCTCTCTGGAAGTTCCCTGTCTTTCTTGAACCGAAGAGCCTAGGACACAGTGCTCCAATGTGGCCTCACCAGTGCAGAGTAGAGAGGGAGGATCACCTCCCTCGACCTGCTGGCCATGCTCTTTTTAATGCACTCCAGGATATCATTGGCCTTCTTGGACACAAGAGCACACTGTTGACTCATGGTCAACCTGTTGTCCACCAGTAAACCCAAGTCGTTCTCTGCAGAACTCCTCTCCAGCAGAACTCTCTCAGCCCCTAACCTATATTAATGCACGTGGTTATTCCTCCCCAAGTGTAGAACTCTGTACTTGCCTGTGTTGAACATCAGAAAGTTCAATTCCAGTCAGTTCTCCATCCAATTCCAGGTCTTTCTGAATGGCAAGATGTCCAAGATTCTCACACAATTCACATACTGAATGCATAATTACCAGCACATTTCATTTAGCCAACGTGTTTTTCCTAACAGGTCTTGTAAATCTACTGTGCTGCTAACCATGTTATCCAGTGCCCTGGAGACCCCTCACCCTGAGTTTCAATACCACATACTCTACACACAAAGCACTGTTCTGAAACAACCCACACAGGACATTCTCATAAACATAATGCTTGCTTAACAGCCTTCCTTTAGCCCACACCTGGTGTCATCAACAGCCATCACGTAGAGTCCTTTCAGTAACCGCTCCATGACTTTACACCAGTCAGCATACAGTACATATGGCCACAGACTACAGGGAGCACCATTCCTACAGTTCCTGACCTTTCCCTGAACACTCACTGCAGATGTCTGAATGAATCCCACCGGCAGTGCCAGTAATTGTCTGTGTTGTTGTGATGCTGTCAAAACAAAAATGTCTCGAGTTTCTTTCCACTGCTTATTTGAAACGTCTGCTTAAATTCCAGATGTAGGGGTGCAAAGACATGCCATGCACTGTATTGAGACCAGCAAAGTGAGCCCTCCTCTTGTTCCTAGGTTTCACTAACATCTCTAACAGATGTTGAATGTGGTGATTATTTCTGAAATATTTTGTGAATCTAAAGTTCATTTTTATCCAGCATGCTTTGGTCTGCTAAAGAATCTGAAAAATATTTTGCATCTGAGAAATAAAATGTTGAATTCCCTCTGGAAAAGAGGCACTTGAGCATGTATATTCCTCCTGTGGTTGAATCCAGTAACTATTCAGCACAGCTTCCAATTCAAAAGTATGCTGAATTCCAACCTGCTTGAAGGAGGATGGAGGCTCTCCTTTCCAGAGTGGGTTCAATGCTTTGGATACCAAACAGGTGAAGGTACCATCCATAAGAGCAACGCATCTAGTTTCCCAAAGAACACGAATCTAAAGCATACCTTATGAGCTCTGTAGCTCATGCTGGTCACAAATCCTGTTCTTCCCTTAGACACAGCACAGAGTGTTTGGTGCCTCGTTCCAGGTTGTGAATTCCTTGGCTATAGCCAGGTGACTCAAAGCTGAGCTGCCTATCATTTTATTTCTTTTTGAGTATGACCTTGCATGCATATCTTATTTCACTCCTGCTGTCTAGGCCTGTGCTTGGTCCACTGCTGGATATATCAGAAGATACTAAACTAGTGGTATGCTAACAGCAGCAGGGATGGAAAAGATCCAGCAGTAAAGTGATTGGTGGATTTTCTGACTCAAGAATATAATATTTAAAAAAAAATATACGAAGTAGGTAAGGCAGCCTACCTTATCCTTTTGGAGAACTGGAAAGCAATAAAATCTTAGCCACTTTTGCTTGTGAAAGCATTTATTTGATTTTAATAGAAATAAACCATAAATCAGACCTTGTTTAAGTGGCTAACGAGCAGGCAATGTCGGTAATCGCATCCGTACTTCAGAGAGAAAAGCAGCACTTGCATAGATGCACTTTAAGAGTACTGCCCCTTCCAATAAAAAAAAAAAAAAAAGAGCTTTTTTGTGTTGCTCACCACACTCCACAAAAGCCAGAGAAATAAGAAAACTGCATATCTAGGCTCGTTTTGCATTGTTGGAATTCTATTTCGGAAGCAAGGTGTCTGTATTCTCTGTGCCACCAGAAATTCATTAGCACTCTTCAAGGAGTAAATCATCGAACGGCTTGAGTTGGGATCATCTACTTTCAATCCCACAGCCATGAATAGGGTTGCCAGCAACTCTATAAGACGCGAGTTCAGGCTGCCCAGGACCCCGTCCAGCCTAGCCTTGAACACCTCCAGAGCTGGAGCATGGGAGAGTAGAACTTACCTGATATGCAGAGATGCATCAAAGTGGACCACGAATATAGCCACTAAAAGCACAGAATCCTATCTGCAGCAGGAGCCAGAGAACTGGAGAGGTGCATCCTGCAGTACTGAATAAATCAGTAACATATGAAGACAAAAGCTCACCATACATTTTTGCAGCATGAAGTATAGAAGCAGCACTGCTTCACCCTTCTCTCTCCAACAACATGATAATAAGAATATGTGACTCACTGTAGGCAGCTGTCCAGGGCAAAAGCACCTGTGAATAAATAATTAAAAAGCAAGAGGAATTGGGAAATCTTATTGCATTATGAAAAATGTAATATAATTGGTATAACTGAAACCTGGTGGGTTTATTCACAACTGGAACGTAAAAATTGCAAGTTACAAATTGCTTAGGAAGGAAAGAGTGGGTAAAAGAAATTGAGGAGGTTTAGCTTTGTATTAAAGAGATAATTTCCAGCGATAGAGGAACTGAACTCAGGGGGCATGGATAGTTTCCATCTGAGGATGCTGAAATAATTGGCACATGAAAATGCAGTTTTGGTAGCAAGAATCTTTCATGAATCTTCACATTTCTGCATTCAGAGAGGAAGATGGGTAAAAATAATAGAGACCACTTGACCCGGCAACATTAGGACAGGTTTTGGGGAAAGCAGTCAGTACAGAGCAAGAACTGGATACTATCAAAGGTAGAACTAGACAAGAGTAATGCACTAGACCCAGTCTCCGTGGATTTTCACAAAGCATCTGATGGAATGTCCCACTGAAAATTCTTCACAGAGCTGCAGACTGCAGAGGGAATGGTAACAGCAGGTTGCTAGGTATCCACATATTTCCACAGTGGAAAACAGCCAGAGCTTCTTCAAACTGGAAAAAAGGCACAAAGCACAGAGAACTATGACAGTGATATTGATGGGGAATGACAGGGTTCAAACAAAAAATATCATTGACTTCTTCTACAATTTAAGAACAAGAGGCATAACAGATAAATAGAAATATTTCCTTCTACAGAGTACCCTGCCATAGAATGATGTGAAGGTGAAAACTGAGGACTGCGTGTATCCAGGAAGGAAATATCCATCACTGACACAATGATTTGAGAGCAGCCTCTGACCAGGAAGTCCCCAGACTAATGATGCAGTACTGATATCACAAGGGGAGTACAGGAGCAGAATCACTCTGCATACAGACATCTTCCCTGAATATCAGTTATTTATGATGATACAAAGATAGTGAAGTAGGTAGAAACTTTGCTGGAAACTGTGGTGCAGGTTTTACATTACATTATTTATTATTATAGGGATAAATGGAGAGGCTGCAAGCTGATTAAAGAACAGTCTTACAATGAGGCTGAGGCAATTAATATAAAAAGAGCAAAGAACACAGTGGAGATCAGATACATCTAGCAGTCCTCAGGTTTGGTCTTGAGACTGATTTGATTATAGCTGAGATTAACAATCTACAGAGATAGAACCAGAAGAAAAAAGAACCAGAGACACAGTTAACATTATCCAGTTTCTTTAAATAAAATGAAAAAAGAAATCAAAACCAACGCAAAACCCACAGCAAACCAGTGGACATTAACAAAGCAAATGTACGTGCCTCTATTGATCAACATCATCATCATTACAGCAGAGAGTAACAAATACTTCGAGGGGAGGTTACAGTCTTCCTAGAGTGGGATGAACAAACCCCTGTGACGACCTGTTCTCCTCGTTGGGCAGAAAAGGAATCTGTCCAAGAAGTTGCCATTCTAACACAGGAATCTTAATTCAAAGAGAACAATCTTACTTTAAATGCACTCCTCATGTACGCTCTGTCACAAAGTTAGGAAATACTGCTGTTACAGAGTAAAGATTTATCTCCGTAACTAAAAATGTGAGCTGACATCACAGAGCAATAAGAATAGTGTTGAAATAAATAAATGTGAAAGCAGAAATTACGCAGTTCTGTGAGGTCGCAAGAACTCAATGGTAGGCAAAAGGTAAGAAACAAGATGTGGGCCAGCATTTGTCTGTGAGGTGACTGCCAGCTGCCAGAGTGCTGCAAGAGAAAGGAAAAGTGTTATTCTATGGATGAATCAGCACCACCGTGCACTTTGTTAACACCATCGTGAATTGTTAGGGTAAGAAAAAGGGAGTGCAAAATAGATGCACTGTGGGATTTCTAAGGTAGCTGAGAATTTCCTTCAAGACAAGAAAAGAAAAAAGTGGTCCTCTTTAGTAGAACAAATCAGACATCAAGAGGGGCTATGATAGTACCATACACACACACATACATATACATTCAAATATCAACGAAAGAACATTATTTAAGTTACTCATCACTGAGAAGAAAAATGAAGATGCAAGGAGGGGTTCTCAGAAAGTGAATGCCTGGAATTCACCGCCACAGAGGGCAGTGTGAGCAAAGGAAATGACTGAAATACTGATAGTTTTAAATTCGCAGAAAGAGCCGTGTGACAAAAGAGCAATGCTTCTGGCACGAGGAAGCTTGGAGTGAATCCTGCATAACTGATTTGTTGGTATCTTGAGGAGGTCTAAAAGAAGCCATCTTGGTCTGACTGCCTTTTGTCACACCATGTTTATATTGTATTAAATTACATAGCATCCATGCTTCAGGGTTTCCACTGGTCATTGATAGGAGCCAAGAAAAAATAGCTGCTGGCTTGATGCATGTCGTATTTTCTGGAGGGTTTTATGCCTTCTCTAAAGCATCAGAAATTGGCTGCAGATGGAGACTGTGCAAGGGTGCTTTGCTGCACTCCACGTTATTACAGCTTTTCAGAATCTAACTGGTATGTCTGTTCATGCACTGAAAATTAAATTGATGATCTAATTTGCAACCAGAAGAGAAACCTCCTCCAGGTTAGATAACAAGGATGATAATGGATTTTTGCCTTCTTTTGGAACAAGGGGAAAGGTCCATTTCAGGAAAGGACTTGTGATTCCTCTTAACAAATCCTGAGGTTTTGCTTGCAAGGTAGGATAGTCCTGGCCATAGGAATTTAACCGGTGTAATAGGAGTCCTCACAATGATTCTTGTTCTTCTTCTCCTCTGGTACATGACAGCTGTGGTTTCTGTGGTCATTGCTTTATTACAGACCTTCAGGTTTCTGTAGAGTAATGGGGATGTTTTGTGTCTGTGATGCACTGGGAATTCTGGACTTGAGGTCCTCCTGATCCTGCTAGACACAGGATAGCTGTATGAACATGTATCATAAATTGTGAATATAAAGATGAGACTAGCGTGGTAAATGCTGAGACTGGCAACAGAGCAAAGGGACAAGGCAAGGCGCCACTCCTTCCTTGCTAAATTTCTCTGTCTCACAAACAAAAACTATAAACCTACATCGCTTTCTCTTTGGATGAGTCCATCCTCGGCCACTTAACCCAGCAGTCTTGAAGAAACTGTTTGGTTGCTTGTAAATAGAACAAACTTCAAAGAAGTAGAAGATAAACACACAGGTCCCGTATTTCAAAGAGATACAAATGATCATCCGGATGGATAATTGAGACTGTTACCTCAGTGCCAGTTACTGCAAAATATGATCAGATGCATTCAGGACTACAGGTAGGATGGAATATCAATCACCACAGAATCCTCCTGGATTTAAATTACACCATAATAATTCCCGATTTAAAGTTTTCCTTTATGTGGAATTAGCAGAGCTAGAGTAGGTAAAATTAAAAATTGACTTACCTGACAGATCTCAAAGTAAGGAATCATCAGGGAGTAGGGTCACTTTTAGCATGATCCCGTTAATCACGCTTTGCTGTAATGTTATTCAGTATTCTTGTTGGTAATCTAAATGGTAATATAAATCTTCACTGATCTAACTTGCCAATGACTTAAAGACTACAGACGGTAGAAAATAATGAGAAGCAGATGTTATTACTATGGAATGACATGGCCTGTATGAACAGTCACGGTCAAACAAAAATTCGCTTTAAGCTGTTCCACCTTGCACTTGGCTGCCTCATGGGGCACGGGGAGGGAAGGACATAAGCCATGCTCACTGGGAATCAGGTTCACTCCAGAATGTTCAGACTCATTAGATTTGGAGACAAAAACACCATATCATTCTGTCATTCAGACTGATTTCATCCTGCGTTATCTGACCAGTCCAAGCTTGGGAATAAGGTTCACAAAAATAAATACATTTTCTTCCATCTGATTTAAAAAACTGGATATTCTTTTGCAGTGTACTCTGTGTCTTACTGTCCTTCTCATCCTCTTTGTTAAAACAGCCGTGGCTGGAAAGTTACAGTTGCCTGTTTCCAAGCTCTGAGTCAGGTGTGCCCAACTCAGGATGCCTGATGAGGGCGATGAAAGGCTTGATCTGGAGATGGTGTCTAGATGCAGGACTCAAGTATATGCTAAGTTCAAGGAGGAGAAGACGACTCCCTCAAGGATAGAGAGGCCTTGCAGAGAGATCCTGACAAAAGTGAGGGCTGGGCAATCACCAAGTGTGGGTCCTTTCCAAATTAGGATACTCTCTGGTTCCTTTTAGTGACTCATGTTCACAGCAACATGCCATGCCATGCCATTGTAGTAACACTCTGTTCTGAATCTGTCCTTTCCTCCATTTTTAGCACGCATTAGCTTTTGATGTTTTCATTTTCTGGAGTAATCCTAACCGTGAAACAGAGTTTCCTTCTTTGCTCTCAGAGACTTTCATCTCTGCTTGCTCTGCTTACGTATTTCTGCAGCTAGGGCACAGATCCAATATGAATACTCTGGCTGGGCGTTATCTGGAGAGAAGTGCTGGCATGGTTAAAAGAGGATCCATGCTGACCCACAGCTACTAATTGGAAAGAGTGGAAGATACTCCTTTGATCTTTGCTAATCACCAGCCTGAAGGGAACTGCTAATGCAGTCACATGAGAAACTGTAGAAGACATCATGCATATATATACAGTGAGGTATATATCAGCTACATATTCTGTCAGAAGCATTATTTCTGGTCTTCCATGGTTTCCTGGAAACCTGATAGTCCCCCAGATAATGGACTCCCTGATAACTAGCATGTTTTGGCATATTTACATTAGCAAGATTACTCTTCTTTTTACAGCACTTAGTCACAAATGACAGCAAATGGGAAGTGAACAAAATGGCGGCTCTGTGCCCTGAGGTCCCTGTGGAGCCAGTGAGTAGGAAACAACTCTGCTTTCCCACTAGCTGTCTGGAATGGCACCCTGGCATCTGGAAAGAGATGAGTTTTGTAGAGCCAGTGAGGCTTCAAGCTAAGTGTAATGTTTCTGACCACAAAGGGTCAAAGTCGTCACCTCTGCGACGGACAGGTACAAATTCTCATCCTTCCATTCCTTGGTTTGAAGTGCTTAATCAAAACTGTGCCTGATTTCATGTTTGCCATCTGATAAAGTCAGGTCTAATTTGACATCAGAGTCACTGAAAGCCTCTCTCCGCACCATTGTGCTCTCAATTCTGTTTTCCGTCTGCTCGAATGTATGCCCATCCATATGTGTGTACACAATGGGCCTGTCAACCCATTGGGCCTTACGAAGACAGTCAGATGAGTCTTGTGACTTCCATGTGTTTCAATTAGACATGAGTGTGAAGAAGTTTCCTTTCAGCAGCCATGAAGGATTTTCCCATCAGTCAGGGTTTTGTTGCAGAAAACACAGTTGCCATGGCACGCAGTCTGACTTAGCACAGCACGCTGCACGTTCCCCACTCCGCCTGCACCCAGTGCCCCTGCACAGCTATCTGCTGCTCCGAGGAAGAGAAAGGGAAACTCTGCAGTGTGCACATCCCCGCTCTGATAAGACTATTAGCATTTCATTTTGAATATGGGAATTGAGGAAAAAAAATGCATGACTGAAATGAAAAAAAAAGTGGAAAGCTTAAAGAAGTGGTCTTCTGCTATAAAAGGTAGAAAGGTTTAAGAGTTTGAATTCATTGAAAGAAATAGGAATGGGAATTGGAGCAAATTCCCGCATTACTTGGAACCAAGAGAAATGTTGACGGGCAGCAGCTATAAATGAAAGCTGTTGGAGTGGTAGAAAACAGTTATTTGCATAGCTCGGTACATATTTGAGTGCAACTCTGTAAAAACTGGTTTGTTTTCCAGCAGAAAATATTTTTCCAGCAAAATCAACACTGTTAACAGTTGGCTTTGGAGACTAAGGCTTGATTTTCATTACGGGGGGAAAAAAAAAAGTCAGTTAAGTGCTTTGTCTGGGATAAGTTTAATCAAAATTGGAATGTTTCACTTGTTAATTAACCTGATAAACTTAGTCTGAGTGAGCTCATTAACCTATATTTTTCCTCATGTAGTATTTTAATTCACCGAAGTGGTGATGCAATCCTAATCCACTCCTTTGGACCCCTGGAGGGCTACCTCATTTTTTCAGATACACACCATGATTTCACTCTCCGTAGGTGACGTGGAATCTCATTAAAATCACACAGCTCCAGAGAGGAGAGACAAAGACCTGCGAGGGCCTATTGGGAAAAAAAGGGACCTTGTCTTTCATAGGCTGGGAGCCAACGTGTTTCTAAAAGGGAATGCTGTTTAAATGAAATTTAATCATTTAACAGAACTGTACTTCTGAACTCATGAAATTTTACGCAGGGTAAGTGAACACAGACAGCTTTTTCTTTCTTTTTTTTTCCCCCCTCAAGATGAGAAGCAGAGTTATACTGGAGCTCCTCCTTTCACTCAGAACTACTACATTTGTCTTCAAGTCAAATTATTTATCAGAATATTTTGTAACAGCATAGTTGGAAGACACACCAGTTAGGATTTTACAGAGTTACTTTTTATTTTATGGCCTTAATTGTTAATGAGGTATTTAGCACTGACCTCTAAAGAGAGAAAGAACATAGGACCTATAAATGTGATCCAGGATACCAACTTCTGATCCTTGCTATTGCAACGGGTGTGTTATACCCTCAGCATATTGGCTTAAAGCCTGTGCTTTTTTGTGTTTTCTGCCCTCTTCCTGATTTCTAGCCCAGACCACCAGCTTACTTTTTGAGGTGTATTCTGGACCAGTTCAGGCACTGTTGCATTGTCATGAAGACAGTGATTGAAACTGGTCCAGGGGAGGGTAGAACTCTCCATCTGTGGAGTGGGAAAGGAATGAACAAGCCACACATTTTAGGGAACTCGTGAAGTACATCTGTATGCTGTAGTTTAGATGCAATCTATGTGCACAGCTGCATCTCCAGCTGTTTCATATAGCTGTGCACTTGCTCTCTAGCGTCTACCACTTCCCCACAGAAGGATCTCAACCTGAGCTGTTGCACCGTGCCAGTGACAAGATGCGCACAGCGTAAGGGGAAAAGCAGTGCACTGCCATGAAGCTGACATATGGTGCAGTCCTGATGGCTCTGTGGGGCCTTGCTTTTCTTAATTTTCTGGCAGGGTTGAATTTTTGGGATTTGGAATACCCACTTTCCTTTTTTCCTGAAGTGATTTCATTTCTCAGACATGAGAAAATTTTGATGATAATTATTTGCTGGAAACTCAGGAATTCTGACTGCATTAGGAGCAGGAGAAGGCACAGAATTGTAGAAGGATCATGGGCCTCACCCTGCAAGTTAGACAGAGAGATCATCCGATGCTGCCACAACTCTTTCTCATTGCCTGAGTCCAGCACTTGTTACCATACACCGCTTCCTCAGAACAGAAGCCCAAAGCCAAGCTTTCTGCAGTAGAAACCACTGAGGAGCTGGCAGTCGTTTGACTTCTGTGCTATGGGTGCTTGCACAGTTATAGAGCCGTGAAATGGGAAAAGTTCTGATCAGCCTGTGTGAGAAAATGCTGTGTGTGCTCTTGGGAACAGAAGCTGAGCCCAGGGGACTTTAAGACCCAGGGGATTCCTCCTTTCTTGCCTGTTTGCCACTTCCCAGTTCATGCTGAGCAGGTACTCAAGATGCAAGTGCACACATACGTGTACATGCACACAGATGCCTGCGTGACACTTACCTGCTGGCCACGCAGACCAATGCAGAGAGATATGCCTGTAGCAGCACCCACAGAAACACAAGCAGCACTCCACCAGCTCTTCTTCCCGTCCATCTGAGCAAGTGTCAAGGTCTCCATTGATAAACTGCCCACTTCTCTCTGTAGACGCACAAGAGCATCACACCATTGGTCTCAGATACTGTCATGGGCTGTAGGTCTGTTATCCATACCAAGACCTCAGGATGCTCACCCAGGCACCAGCTCAGACTGTGAATATTTCCAGATATATCTTCTAGTCTCTGGCTGGTTCATTCTGAAGATCCCTACTAAATCACAAATACACGCATATCTGCACAATTAAGTAATATTAACTGGAGAAAAACACAAATTTCAGTGTTTTCAGTTGCTGGTACCTAGACCTGTAGGTCACTTCTAAGGAAGTTCAGAGAGACACAAGTGAACCTGTGCACAGCCAGCATGCTTAGGATGGAATGCATTTGCCAGGGCTTGCACAGATGGCATTGCAGATTTCTACCTCATCCTTGGGAAACCCTAGAAGGAGTTGGGACCATGTAGTTTCCTCCTGTTGATGTTAGGGTAGTCAGTCCTTTCTCCTCAACCTGCAGCAACTCCCTGATTCTGCTGAGCTCCAGAGAGCTCTGCACACCATGCTGCAGTGTTGAAGCCAGGTTGCACCTCCTCTGTCTATGCAAGAGAGTTATGTACAGGGGAGACCACTCCTTGGCTTTCTCCTCTGTTGGAATCACTGAGACAAGCAGGTGAGGACTATCAAGGGAAGGAACCTTAGACAATATTCTTGTTGCAGCACTAAATGACAGCCTTTTCTGTATTCTCCAAATACTCTGCAGGACCTAGTTATTAGGTGACGATGCATCTGGAAAAGGGCGGCACAGCAGGATAAACTCTGCAAAGTCTAAAATTAAACTTAAGAGGGCTTAAGAGATCGGTTATACAAGATATCCAAAAATAACTTAGAATAAATCCTAAGAGGAACAGTGAAAACACTGCTGACATCCTCAGTTCTCAGAGAGATGTATGTCTGCATGTCCAAGTACGAACACAGTCTATAAATGCGCCACTGGTGGTTACCTCTGAAAATGGAGGAAGGAATTCCTATGTCCAGGCACAGGAACAACAGAGGGCAGAGCCCTTCATCAAGAACTTCTTATGTAGTTCTGAGCATAACCTTTAGCATTAACGCCATCACAATCTGGAAATCTGCAGCTGAAAGTCAAGTGACCTCACCCTCCATGCTTTTGTTTTCCTCAGTCCCCAGTCTGCAACCAGTCTTTGCATCATGGCCCCAAAAGGCCTTTTTCTGGTTACTCCAGCGTTTTCTGTCCTTGCTTTTTAAGCTAGAGGCCTTGTCACAGAGAGCTTTCCTGGGAGAGACAATACTGGGCAAGCTGATTAAAGGGAAGGTCTGGATGCACCTTCCTCCAAGCAGCATGTGATCACCCTCTCTACGTTTGTCCAGTGGGCTAGGCATCTAGATCCAAACATGATGGCATCACTGGCTTCATCAGGACCCAGATGAACTGGAATGGCTTTGTCACTACTTTACCATGTATCCGAAAGGCACTGTGCATCTCCAGCTCTCAGAATGACAGATGTCATTTCTCTAGTAGCAAATGACATTCATTGTTGGCTTTCTTGGGGTAACGTGGGGAAGACTCAGGTGTTTGTTAAAGGTTTCCAGTAATATGGCTTCAGGTTCATTGCAGCCATGGGGTAGACATGACTCATAGAAGTCAGGTTAAGATAATATTGAAATAAAATTAATAGATTATGTCTGAAAACAAACAAAAAAAGCGGATCCGTATGGCTAGAATGAAAAATCCAGCTTAATCTGCTTATATCAAATTCAAATCTAAAGGTCACTCTCCCTATATTAACTTGATATCAGTGCATTCCTGACAGACGTCATGCCTTATCACGCAGACTGACTGAGAATGATTCCTACTCACAGCACAGTATCTTTTATAGCCCACCTGCTTGCTTGAATTTCTTGATCAGGTCCCTAAGAACACCGTGTGTGAAAAAGACTTGAGGGAGCTGGCCTTGCTCATGCCCCTACAAATATAGGAAGAATGGCTACAAAGAGCAGCTAGAGGAGTTCTATTAGGAAGCACTTCAGAAGCGTGTGCAGCCCTGGGAGGCACTACAGATATATCACCATTCATCAGGTAGGGTAAAGTCACAGGTGACCTGATCAGGCCCCAGCAATAGTCATACTCTGAGCACCAGGCTGAAAAGAGACCAGCAAGGTCCCGTCAACACAGAGTTTCTGAGATGCTGTGGTTTCTGTGATACACCAAGTATCTTTCAGACTGTTTCATAACAAAATTTGTTCACCTGACATTCCCTCTGCTCAGATACAGACCTCTTTTGGAAATAGAGATGTTGCTTTGATAAGTTGTTTTCTTTTCTAGACCGTCCTCTTAACGCCTGGATTCACAGAGGACAAGTCCTTTCCTCAGACATGGGGTTACAGAAACGTTCATTTCAATATCAAGCGCAACTTTTATAGCAATTTATACACAGATTACATACACAGCACTTTGTAGCATATGTAGCAAATAAAAAGTAATAATAGCAACCTGTTAGGAATGTTTTCCTTTATCTCAATCCTACCAACAAAGACATCAAAAAGATTAACATTATATAAAGATCATGGAATTACAGAATCCTTGGAGTTGGAAGGGACCTCTGATGGCCATCTAGTTCAACTCCCCTGCAGTGAACAGGGATTCCTAAACATAATGAATTGCTTATAAGAAAAAAAAATGCAGACTTCAACATCTCTTCTGCATTTCGCCATGTATTCTTTTGTACTGGCTCACATTTCCTAAATCAGTCTTTTGACTGTGCAACAATAATTAAAGAACACTAGTAAAAATTTCAGCTGTCTTTCCATAAACTGAAGTCTTAATGGGCAAAACGGATTCTTCTGCCTTACCTGTGGCAGGCATGCCGTGCTCTGATTCCTCGGGGCAGAGCAGGTAAGCTATTGGCCACTTTGCAATGCATCTTATTGAAAAAACCACAGGTATTCATTGGACGGATGTACCTAAGCACAGGAATTATTTTATAAGTTCTTCAGTTGCCTGAAGAAGTAAAAAAGAAAAAAGTCAAAGCATCCGTCTTGAAGATCCATTTGCTGAGGTGGAGTCCTAAAGAGAGAAGCTTTAATTTACAGTGATAAATGGATGAGGCAGCCACAAGGCAGAGGGAGTGACACAGGGCTGTGCAACTGTCACGGCAACACATTAGCCTGCTTTATAACAATGGGTTTTAAAAGACTTGAAAATGCTATGCAATTTTTTTTTAGCTTGCTTTGTGCTTCAGCTTTTGTCTTTCATAGCCACATTTTATACCTAAATCAGAGCCTGATCCATCCCATTTGAAAAACTGGGGTGAGCGAAGCTTTGACATCTGCACCCAAATAGCCACAGCTGGACAAATCCCTTTGTTCAGTCCTTCCAGAAAGATGAAGTTCTCCACCTCTCCAGTAAACAGTGCTGAATGTCAGATTCTTGTAGAAAATGACTGCTTCTTTGCTTTCTGCTGTAATATCAGGTGCCCAACCAGAATCCCACGTTGATTCTCAAAGTATTTAATGACAAGCTGCTGACAACATGAATCTACTGCTGTCTACAAGTAGGATCAGCATGATTTTTGTTCTGCTTAGTCTGTTCCCTAAGAAGGTGCTTTCATGGTATGGCCTATAAAATGAATTCAACCATTCTTTGCTCACTCACATTCTCCTTTCAGAGAAGAATATGTTGCTTGGGGCACTAAGAAAGTACAGCTGCAGCTGTACTTTCGGTCCCCATTCAAGTGAGCCAATTGAGCGTCCCCCCTCAAGGGCCCTCAAGTTGGTCCCTCAAGTTTCTTGGAGTCAAATCTATCAACATCCTTCAAAATGTATCATGGAAAAGTTGTCCAAATGAATTCAAATTTTGAATAACTTTCTTTATCCTCAAGTAATTATATGAGACTCTGGCTGTTTTGGCTGGAGCCTCAGCTGAAAATACTATGACTGGGACTCAAAACTTGCTGTTGATGGTGTTGTTGGTTTTCTTTTTTTATAGACAGCTTTAGATCAGCATTATAAAACTGATTATTTTTACATAGCAGACACCTAGCATGTGTAGAATCCATGGAGTCCTGCTCATCCATGCTTGTAAATGACAGTCCAGTGTTGGTAAGCTGTGAATGATGTGGCTCCTTCTCTGCTATCAAGTTGTTTCCTCCTGATCAGAGGCACGGGAACATCCTCTTTTCAGAACCAAAACCTAGATGGGCTTTTTCATACCCTTTATTGAAGGTGACTCCTGCCTTGTGAGGATAATTTGTCTAGGAAGGAAGCCCAGTATATGTCTGTTCTGTGGCTGAGAATGTGTGGTGGTCCACAGAGTCTCAGGTGGGAGCGATGGCAGAAACACCAGTCAGAAAGAGGAGGCAGAGCAAAACCAAACACCTTCTGTCTCCTAAAATAATCCTTTTCTTTTAAAGGTGAAAAATGTCGAAGTTTTATTGACCTTGCTCCGGCTTCTGAAAAAGGTAAGACAATACAGTCAAGGCTTCTTCCCTTTTTACAAATTGCTCCAGTACTGTTTCTTGTCATACTTCAGTGCCAGGGGAAACATTACTTCCTAAGCACACAAGAACTTACATGTCATCCAGATTACTTTCAGCTGAGGGGTTAAGACAGCTGTTTACTCAGTTCCTGCAGACCTGTCATTTCTCTGATGCATTCCTTTTTCATTCAGCTGTTTGGTGGGTTTTTTTTTTCCAAGTAAATTAAGATTTATATTGTAATACAGACATTTCCCTGCTTCCTCTAGTAAGGAAGGACACTGCATAGTTTCCTCAGGCCATGGAGACATTTATAGTCAGCAAATGGCAGTGACACTTACTTTCAGGTCCCAAATGTCTCTGTGCGAGGGGGAATCATGTAGCTGCTTGTGTGACCCAGCATCATGGAGAGAAGAGGAGGAAAACAATCAGGTGCAAAGAAAGGGCAGGCCGCAATGCTTTCCTTTATCCCTGTACTAGAGGTGCACATCCCCCATAGCAATTTAATCCATATTTCCCAATAGCATTCATCATCAGAAATATAAAATAAAAGGTAGAATTCAGTTAAATAAGCAGTTGGGCAGCTGAGCACATCCTGCTTCCAGCTCAAGACCGAGCACTCTGCCCACAGTCACAGAGGCACACGACCCTTGCGATGCCCTCTGTGCTCATAATGAACGAATGGAGAATCCAAAGGATGTGAAAACTCACATTGGTAGGAGCAACACCATTTTTTAGATCACGTGAGAGAGTCTCAAAGCCTTTTGAGCAAATGGTACCTTCATGAAGTCTGACAGAGGCAGAGTGGTGTAAGGAACAACTGTTCTCAGTCTGAATTGCTGATCAGCAGGACAGCTTGAAAGAGAAGGATGATTACCGTTAATAAACTAGTGGGGTATTCAGTGAGAGAAATACTAACAGTCTCTATGAAGGTCACTGTAAGCAAACTTGAACGTATTATGCACATAAGGGAAAAACAATCCTCAGATTACTAACACTGATGAGCTGTGCGCTAAACCTCACGTACAGAAATGTGACCTTGGGACTGAACAGATTTGAAACCACAAACTCCACACTCAGCAGAGGGCAAAAAAGCAAACTGGATATTAGGAATCCCAAGGAAAGGGCCTGAGAATGGAGCAGAGAATATCCTGTTGCAGAATGACTGCGCATGACCAAGAGCCTCTCCCATATACAGAACACACGGTGGTATTTTTTTTCCCTTCTAGACCAGTTCACAGAATGGCAGCAAGAGTTCTAGAAGGTTCTAGAAAGTTCTGTACAAGAAAGACTAGCATTCTTCAGCCTGAAGGATAGAAATGTGGAAGGAGATGCACAGGACATTGATAAAGATGTAAGAGGAGCTGAAAAGGCAACAAGCACAAGGCCTAGCAGACACTGCATGATTTGAGATGGACTCCAGACAAGCACGGCCTGTCTGTTAGAAAGGCACGAGGATGGTTTTGTGCTTTATCCATTTTCTGTGCAGGTTCATTACGGTTCATAATGCATCACCCACGCTCATTCCAAAACAGCACTTAGTACTTTAAGTATATATATATATTTTTTTGGTGGTGCTAAACGCTGTCAGCAGTTTTTTTTTCCATAGTACTTTTAGAGTTGCTGCATGGTGTCAGTGTATATTTCTAGGCTGTTTCGTTTTTCGTTTTTGAAGCAGTCAAGCTCTTTTGGTGCAGTTTTAGTGAAGAAAATTCTGTTTCTGAAGCTTTTCCGTGCAGTTGTACGACACGTCCACAGAAAGGGAGGGGAACGCTCAGCCGGAGATAGAAAATACCAACTACCTGACTTACAAAGAAAAACAGAAAAAATCTGCAATTGCAGATTAACTGAAACGTGGCCAACCTGATTTCTTCACCATCGGCCTTGTACCGTCCCGGGATCACATGTGGAAAGAAAGCTGTGTCAGTGATGCCCAGCTTACTTTCACTGCAAATTATTTAACTTATAGACCTATTCTGTTCTTTTGTAAATAGACAGAACTTCCAACTCCTTTAATTTCTTCATCCTGTCACTCAGCATTGACCTTGCAAGTATCCCTTGTGCTGTAGTAATACTCCAACAGAAATCAGCATTTTAACATGTATTTCTCAAGCAGAGCAATAAAGGTATTCAGAACAGATGATTGCAGAGGGTCATCCAAATTCCAAAGTGAAAGGTGGATAACTGTGCTTAGCTTCTGGCAAGGGGCAGGAAACAGATTTCCCCACTTCTGGAGCACCGAGAAACCTGCGTACAACTCCAGGTTCTTGTAGTGTTGATTGGCCATGTACACTGGGCAGAAGCTTGCAGCTATACAGTAGCACCTGGTGCTGGGACAGATACTTGATTCCTCTTCCAAGTAAATGAGATATGATAAAAATGCAGCAAGTATATAGAAAGTGAGGATCTTTTTCTGAGCTCAGCTGTACTAACATGCTTTGGTTTTCACAGAACATTGTGTAACCAGGAACACAACTTGTCTTTACAATGAGACTTCTGTTTACTCATTTTCTATACGCATTCTTAGCATCTATTACCACTACAAAGTTCAAGGCTTTTTTATTATCCAAAATGTCTCTAGGTATGCGTGCTCCATTACTGCAGCTGGGGACTCAGCTCTCACCAACTTCTCAGCTAAGTACAGGTTGTTGGAGACTGTCAAAATACTTCCAAAGCACATCATCTCTCACTTTGAAGGAAGCCTAAGTACAGACTTTTAGTCTGGTTGTGCCACAAGTTTTTCTAAAGTCCATCACCAATTAGCAAGAAGTCAGAGTAAAACCCCATCGGAATATTTAAAACCTTTTTAACAGAGAAAAGTTGATCGCTGAAACATTTACAGTAAACTAATTTTACAAATACGTGGTGAGGTCTAGGTGCATCCTTACCACAGATCTTACATTCACAAATGAAAACCTGTTTCTTATTTTCACTGTTAAAACATAAGGATCTACCATTTTGAGCTCCCTATCTTTAGTCTGCTTATGCTGATCTGGATATTGTATTTCTGTTCAGCTATTACAGCTTTTGTATATATTGCACCAATGCCACCTACTATCAGGAGGCAGATCTGAGCAGCAAGATTTGGGGCAAACAGACCCACAGTGTGGTATAAATAAACACTTCCAACCTACACTAGGAGGGCCCTTCCCTGCTCTTAAGACAGCTGCCAACAATCTGTCAGAACCCTGTAAGCCTAACATTGAATTTATTAGCTATTGCTGGTTGTTAGTGCTAAATCTGCTTAACAAAAATCAGCTTTGTGATGGCAGATATAATGAGAAAAAAAATATTTTCCATGTGCACATTTATTATGATATTATTCATTCACTAATGGTGAAGGAAGGTAGGATAATAGGTTACCAACTAGGTTACTTTGGACTTTTAGAGGGCTCTCACCGAGCAGTTGGCTTTGGGTCCCATGAAGCCTTCTATTTTCTAATTCTCATTACAGAAATGAGTAATAAGATGGCAAGTATTTCCAAAAGAAGCTGGAAGAAAGCTGCCACCTGATCTTTAAGTCCTGAATCGTTCCTGGGATTTTCTCAACAAAGCAAATCAAAATTTCATTCTTGCTGATTATTTTTACATCAAAAAAGGGTAGCTGGTTTAGTAAGGGGCACTGATCTGTTACACTGAAAAGCACATCCAGTTTTTAACTTCTTGGTACATCCTTTAATGCACCCCCCAGTCCTTCCTCTGCTATGGGCTACTCAAGACCTTGCTTGTTCAACACAGCTTGCTTTCCATCAGGCACCTGCCGCAGTGCCCACCCAGCACACTGGGCTGCAACATGCTCCATAATCCTCCTTCTCTCATCAGCCCTTCTGGGCTCACCTTCTAGCTCCCCTCTCCCATCCCTGCAGATCTGTGCCCAAGAGGACTTCCACGGGGCCGTGGAGGATGCATTCATGAGGAAGAAACCAAGGTAGAATATTATGTCCGGAAACTACAGCACCACAGTGTGAAGCAGAAGGTGACAATAAGTCCCATCAAGTCCCATGTCATGAATGGCACACAATTACACACAAATACAGGCCTGTTCCTCCCCATGCATAGAACTGCACGGAGGGTTGAATTCCCTCATCCTTCTCTAAATTGCATAAACGTCAGCCATTAACACAATGACAGTGAGGGCAGAAGGAGAATGAGGAGCTCTGACCCGAGGAGCCCTATCGGGAAGTTGCTTCAGGAGCAAGCTAAAAGATCATTGTGCTCAACAAGCTCAAAACTGAGATGGTTGCACCAACATAGGGCAAGATTCACATATGAGATTCACGGGACAATCTCTTCACAAGGATGGTGCAATTTAAACTACTCTGGTGTTCTTTAAGACCTCACTTGCTTCAGACGTCAGATCTGTGGAACAATCCCCACAAAAAAAATAGCAGCGGGTCATCAGCAACTGCCTGCACAGCACTGCTTTTTACTTATTCATGGGGAAATTCACGTGCATAAAACAAACAAGACCTTTTAGACACCACAAAAATTGAGGCAGCATAAAATCTTACAGAAGGAAAAATGTTCATTGCTGGTGAGTATTTAACGCTCAAAAATGTTACAGGGGACTTTTTAAATTATAGACTGCACTGGCAGAGACAGAAAATGACTCCTGTATGTCCCCTACACAGCTCGTGATGATGCATCCTGTAGAGATGAAAAATAAAAGCCTGTGCTGTCTGAAAAGTAGCTGGCAAAACTAGGATGACAAACAAGAAGTAAAGTCTCACCTAAACAAAGCACAGAAAAACAAAAAAAAAAAAAAGAGAAAGCTTAGCCAAATCTATACATGCTTTTAAGCCAGCGCTACGGTAGCAGCTAATGAGAAGGAAAACAAGATGCCTGATTTTAATGGGTACTGACATAACTGGTGTATCAGAAATTTGACGAGAGAAAGATAACTAGAAGGACAATAACGTCATGGCACTGATTGCACTGAAAGTCAAAGCAGATGTCTTGTGCTAAAGCTGAACGAGCACAACAAGGTAACATCATTAACAAGAACAATCTCTGTAGACGATTCCATGCTCAGACAAAAAGTACAGACTTGAAGTGATCACCCATTGGGTTGGCTATCAACAGCGGGGTCACATTTGGGAGTAGGGATGGTATGAGGACAAGAAAGAAAATATCAGGGGAAAACTTCAAAACTCCGCACACAGGCTGAGAAAACATCACTCTAGATATGATGCAGTGACTAAAATTTGAAGAAACTTAATGAATATAGAGAAATGAGTTGAGAAACTTGTAACTCTTCACTTTTTCCTGAGCAGAGATCTTAGTTCAAAGTGTTACCAGGAGATGCTTCACATCTGTGACTAATAAACACACATTTAGCATCCTTGCAAAAGCAGTTAGTCAAAAAAAAACCTTGGGAAGGAGGGGATGTAACAAAAACAAGAGCTGATGAAAAGAAACCAGTGGATCAGCTAAAACCTCTCCACAGGCAAAAGCACAGGAGCCACTGCTCTCCCACACAGTCAAAACTGCTTGAGAAAATGGACAAACAGCTGATTGCTGATAATGGGCTGTTCATGGCACTGGAAAAAAAAAAAAAAAGGAATTGCAGGAAAATGAGATTGCAATTATTGAGAAAGAGATCGACAGATAATACTCTATGTTGATAAATGCAAATAATCCTACCTTTACATATATAGTGATGGGTTCTGAATTAGCTTTAACCACTCAAGATAGAGTTCTTGGTGCGGTGACAGACGCTTCTATGAAAACATCAATTCACTGCTCTGCAGAGCTTAAGAAAAGATGAAAAGAAATATTAGGATCGTTGTAGGAAACAAAGGACAAAACAAAACAAAAATCTCCCTAACACACCACATGTATTGATGATGTACCCACCCACAGCACTCTGTGTGCGCTTCTCATCCCTCCCTTGCCACCCCCAGCTCAAAAGGGATATAATAACATTTAAAGAGACAGAGAGGAGAATGACAGCCATACTCAAAGACAGGGAATGCTCTTTTGCATGGGAAGGACAACGCAAAGCAAATTTCAGGCTGGAAAACAGATAAATGAAATTCAAAATAGTCAAGATAAAATAAAAAGCCAACACAACTTTTGGGTTACGTACTGTGTCACTGGAGAAAGAGAGGGTAGCTTTTCTAAAAGGGCTTCAATTGCCCAGAGACCTCCATCCAGTGGAAAGAAATGATTGGTTCTCCCTAAGGAACTGTACACTTTTCCAAACAGTTCCTGTTGTCTTCTGATATATTTCACATTTTGCTTACATTAGCTTTAATAGAACCTATATATATATATATATATATATATATACACACACACACATTCATGCAGACCGCTACCTGTGCACTTGCATTAGGAAAGTTAAATACAGAGGAGGAAAAAATATGTTACTTACCTGGTTACTTTTCTTTTATCTGTGGGGTTTTTTTTTGTTGTTTTTCTTTTTTTTGCTTGTTTTGGGTTTTTTGTGTTTGTTTGTTTCTTTATATATATCTGTTATGAATCATGAGTTTTGCAAATATACAAAGAGGAAACCATGCTTAGGAGCAGAATTCCAGCTATATTTGCATCAGGAAGCAGCAAGCTTGCTTTTCATGCTGATAATACAGAAGGTCTGGAGAATATTGCTTCTCAGCCGTGGGGAATGCTAGCTGCAAGGTCTGAGCGTAATTCATCCCGCAACCCAGGACTGAGAAGTACACAACCAGGCCTGAACTGCAGCTCTACAGAGGGAACATTTGGCCAAAATACTCTCATTAATGCTTATGGGACAGTCCTGATTTAGAGTATTTTTCATGATCTTTCGCATTACGTTACTCAACTGAACACACGGTAGGAAAAAGAACATAGAACCAAGATATTCCCCAGTCTGTTCAATGTCACGTACGGGATTAAATGTAGAACCAAGTATAAAGTCAAGACCACAAAAAGATACAGAAACCACATCAGCATGCCAAAGAGAATCTTTTTTGTTTAGCTCACAGCAAAACCTCGCCTTTCAAAACAGAGAAACCCACGAAGAACTACAGCTAAACAAAACAGCTGGCATTCCTTCTATCAGCTACACAGATCCTGGCGACTACATTTGTCAGATGGTCTTTCATGTTCTGAGAATGCAGTCTCTTCTCTGGGAGCTTTTTTGACTACCTTAGTTGTTTTATAAGAGCAGATAGTTTTAGATACTTCCAATGGCTCTTAGGATTATGAAGCTTTCTTTGCTTTGGAGGGAAGTTTTACTTAGTTTTGTGCTCTGTCTCTCTCATTCCACTTTTTCTACACCGCAGCACAAGAGGAGCAGGCAGATGGTCTGATATTATGAGACTGCATTAACCAACAGATGGACTGACTGCTCAGAGCTGAGTCCCTATGCCAGCCACAACAGCATGCTCCAGGTTTATTCCTTTCACCAATTTTTATTGATCATTCCAACATTTCTGGCTTTTAATTCCAGTCTTGAAGCAGCAGACATGAGCAAATGACTCAAACCATCAGAAAGCAAATGGAAGAGAAAGCACGAGATTTACACGACCAATTTAAGATTACATTAATGCTTTTCCCAAACAAGATATACAACATGTCACAATGTGTACCTGTTTGTGTATTTTTCCTCTCTTTTCTCTTGCAACGAATGTGAAGCGGAGCAATTAACGTGAGATTCAGGTGTCAGTTCCAACACAGAACTCAAGTCTGGAAAAGCAGAGCTATGACAGAGTGCTTAGAAACATAGGGGGAAGAAAACCCAGAGCAGAAGATACAAGAGGGAGAGGACCAGAAATGCAGAGAAAATATCACGTAACATCTTAAAAATCAGAAGAGCAAGAAAACCACGCATCCATTAAATCTGTGTAGCGCTCACCAGAAAAGCAGGATCTATTCTATGAACGCTGATGGAGCTGTCAGTGCACTAGCAGCATCGTGCTACTAGTTCTGGAATTGAACATTAAAGAAAATAATGTTAAAGAAATAACTAGATTTCCACTGATGTGGCAGACACACTGCTCAATCCCACTGTTTCTATCACATAGAGGCTTTTTGTCATATGCAATGTGATGTCAAAAACATACCGCTTGTATCAGAAACTTCCAGACAGATCAAGCTTGAGTTGGCAGAGGAGTGATTTGAGATGATGTCACATCATAGCTCAGAAGAATTCCTTCTGACTGTCAGAGCAGATGTTTTGCACTGAATTACGAGGAACCTGGCAAGTATAAAGCCTTTTAAGATCTCTTCAGCTGTCCTCACACTGGCCCAGTATTATGACTTGCACAGGGACAGCGTGGCACAGTGTCACAGCTCAAATGAGGCTTTTTTGGTCAGATCCTTGAATCCATCAGCCAGGAGAGCAGTTCTACCATTAGAACATCTGGTGAGCAGTAACCACACTCCACCTTCAGTTCAATGCACAGGCAGAGGCGGGAGCTGTTTCCAAGGAGGATAAAATCCCACTGTGATATCCTGAATATAAGTTTACCATAATTAGGAAGCAGTGTTTCTGTTGGAAAAGGCCCACAGGAATCAATACAGACTCTGGTCCACAGCTCCCTGCGCATCGCTTGTGGAATAGCGGGGCATTCAGGAAGTGGCATCACTGGCGTGGCAGGTAGCACACATTTCCAAGCCACCAGCCAAAATGTATGACCGATATCTCCATGCACACAATTCCTGCCTGCACCACGTATAACACAGTTAACATGACTCAGCAGCCTCCTTCAGGAATAGCGGTGCAATTTTCCCAGAAGACATTCTTTACGAGCAAACAGCTCATGTTTATGGATTAAAAATGCTTTGAACTCTTAACAGCAATTCCTCTGTCAGCCGCCTCTTCAGTGTTGCCTTGAGAACAAGCACTAATGTTGGATCTTTGACAGTCAATTTCATGACCTGACCAACTGGAGAAACATGCCAGGATGGGATTTCAATATCGTTATTTCATCTGGAGACAGGCCTTACAATCTGGCATCAGAAACTGTTGGCACAAGGAGCTGGCATCACAAATCAACTTTCTGAGTTTCCAACAAGTATATAACAACACACACTGAGCAAGGTTGTATATGCATGTGATAGAAGGCATAGATGTGTTTTTACACTCTCTAGAACTGGTTTGTCAGCTGCATTATTCTCAGAAGCACAACAGTAGATGAAGTAGATGGAACTTCGTGGTTCCGTAAACAGAGGCAAAGGCTTCTTTATCAGCACAGCCTCATTCATACAGCACTGAGTTCTGGCTGTTTCAGCTCCAACTGCAAACAAGTCTGGGAATGGCTTTACTAACACAAGACAGCCAGGAATCGTCTTTGCATCTTGTAAGGAAAAAGCACCGAAGCGCATATCCGTAATTTCCTCACATTCTTGAGGTCAGTTTAACCAGAGCTCTTTCTCATATAAAAATGCAGTCACAACTGTTGCTTATTTTTTAGGACAGGAAATTGCATTGGGTTTGAACAAAGAGTACTCGATGCTTTGATTTGTACTTCTGCTCAGAGTACTCTGAACAGCCCTTAGTTTTCCTTTCTCTGAATGAAAAAGGCCAGATGCAAACCACCAGAATGCCCTACAAAGACAGCAGCAGTTACTGCAGTTTCGTATTTATACTTCTTCAGTTGGGTACTGTGCAGCCTAAACCTGCTTAAAACTTCTAGAAGTCATTAACCACACTGTTCTTTGGACTGCTTAATCAGGAATTCATCAGAATGTGATATGATGCCTGGAGTTCTAAGCATAATTTCTGTGACATTTTTCAGGATTCCTTTTTCAAAGGAAGCTCAGCATTGAAAACTTCTGATTCAGGATGCTCCTTGCTGAGAGGTAATAGTGTGTTCATTTACAGTGCCTTGCCTGGTGCTCAGGGTTGACATACTTGAATAAATTCAAGTTTTATGAAGAATTTTTCATCCTTGAGACCCATTACAGGCTGAGGTAAAGCCTCTTTATCTCACTGTCAAAAATAAATTCTGCTTGCCTCATTTTTCCATTCCAGAATTGCCTGCAGCATCCTTTTGTTAGCATGTTGTCATTGTGCAGCAGTTGCACTCAACACGATCACCACTTTTGAAGATACACACTTAGTATCTACGAATCTATTCGATGCTGCCCTTCACTATCTGACAGAAGAACAAGGGACTGATCTTGTCAGATGATTATGATGTACTCGGATTCCTCAAGTTTCAGCACTCCTGTGAATAACAATTATCTTTTAGTTGCAATAAACAGGATGTTCATTCGTTTATAGTTGCAGGAAAATACATTTCCTTGGCACCCAATACTGCTGACTCAGAGGCTGAGTCCTTTTCTGGGGTGATCTGAAAGGTGGAATTCAGTTCTGTGGGGAGGCAGCACTGGTGGTTTTCACCAGGACCTCCGCAAAGAAGACACACAGTTAAGGAAACAACAGTAGTGCAATGCTCAGGGATGCATTCACTAATGTCCTGGCTAACTTGTTTATCTAAGAATCTCTAAACAACAGAAGACAAAAAAATATGCTTTCAGCAGCACTATGTTTTCATCTTTGGCAGAGACTGTGATCAGAGGGCAATCTGCTTTGAAATCAGATAATAAAAAGGGCCTTCTGAAGGTAGAATCCTATGATGTAAGTCAACATACATGGACTTTTTCAGTTTGCCCCAGCTCCATCATCCCAGGTTCCCAGTAACTCATCCCAGGTCACATACAGGGCTTTAGCTTTTCCAGGGGGTTGTCCTGAAGATTAAGACCCATTTCCTCCAGGAGCAGCTCCACAGTCCGTGGTGTTCAGCTCCAGAACAACCCCACCTGCAACACATCCCCACACAACACACAGAACGGGAGCAAAGAGCCAAAGCGACCCACAATACAGATTTCTATCATTGCCAGCTACACTGTTGAGGATGCAATAGGCTGGTTAGCATAGAGACACCTAGGGAAGAAATGGCAAAATAAGGCATATCAGAACAGCAGGTGTTGATGGTAATGAGATTACTAAGTCACCAAAATCCTCCTATCTATGTGTAGCTTCTCATGACACCATGCTGGGAGACACAGGACAGCAAGTAAATTGTGATGTGTAATAGAGACATAACAGGGAGACAGACTGCTGTCAGCTCCTGTCTGAGACAAGAACATAGCACATTGTTGATAACCTGCTAAAAGCCCAGGAGGTGTGAGGTGGACTCGACAGGCAGCATCCCTCTCACCCAGTATGATTTCAGGGAATCCTGGAAATATTGCCTGAATATATTTTGCTTGTGAGAATGCACGTATGGGAGTGAAAGGGAAGAAGTAGTTTTGCTTTAATTTTGTTTTAAAGTAGAAGACCGTTCTTTGCTAGGAGGTCTCACATTGCTGCCACAGCAATACAAGGTGAGCAGGGATGACACACTGCCTGACTAATGCTGCACATTGTGAGGAAGAGGCAGTCAGGAGCTGAACCTTTCCACATTTACAAGGAACATCCTTGGCTTAACGCACACATCTTCGCCAAGCTCTGTACATGAGCTCCTGGCAATGCTCTGTTCTCACATAACAGTTTGGTGAAGAAGCAAGCTGAAAACATACACAGCACAAAGACCAAATGTTGAAAGAAAGAACACAAACCCTCAGGTGAAGGCCATCCAGGTAAGAGACTCCTAATGAACCAAATGCTGACTACTCTGAAGGAAATATTTTCTTAAAAGGCTGAGTTAAGTCAGACAAACCACAGTGGCAGAGAGCAGAGGCTAATGAGTGCTGAGATGGCATAGGCAACAAGAGAAGACAAAGGAAGATCCTCAAGAGAGCTTCTTGCCTGTCACATGGAACAACAGAGGTCTCCCCTAGAGATGAAGCTCTTTGCTTTGCAGGAAGGAGGCCTTTGAGGCTGGAAGTGGTGGTAAGCCCTTGCAAGTGACTGCCCGATGAATCTCAGGTTGGGAGCATAGCATTGGGAGATCACTTCAGCACAAACACAGAACAAGGAGGCATTCTCTCAAGAATGAAGAACTGTTCTGCTTCTGATCATCTTCTAGAATGCAGATACAGCTTGCATTTGCAGGATGTTATCCTTTCAGATGACATTCAAATTCAAAACAGGCTGGAAAGGACATACAACTATGTAAATTCCATATGCATGACTTACCTTCTCCCTGTATTAAAGATACTTTTTAAAAGGAGCAATGCAGATATTCAGCGTACAACATGAAGTAAGACGTGAGGGTCGTGATCCTGCTTTTCTGGGCAGGACCAGGACTCAAAGAAAAAGGAAAAAATGTCCATACCATCCACAAGAAACTCTATCGTTTCTCATCCTGTTTGACCAGACGGATCCTATTTCTCTCAGCAGCTCTTACTACTCTTTTTACTCAGAGACCTACGGTTAGAGGACTCAAAGCCCTTCCCGTGACACCAACCACAGTCAGTGTGTTCCTTCCTCCTGTCACTTTCTCCTTGACCAGCAGGACCAAGAACACCAACAGGGCACCTGTGCCCTGCACTCTTACCTCCCAGTACTCTACAGTCACTCTGAATACAATCAAGGCTACTTCTAGCAGTATCCCACATAATGCATGAGTTGCAAGATGCAACGGTGTGAGGGCCAGATGAGCCTAGGCCAGTCCTCTGCAGCATCATAGCCCCTGGCATGCAGTAAACCACCCAAAACAGCAAGTCAGGTTGACAGATAAGCATCTCCATCCCCTACAGAGTACACTCTCTGATAACCACCACCCTCATTTCCATACCACAATCCTTTCAGTGCATCACAGTCACCAACATACAGTCCCAAGCAGTACCACACTGACCTGAGGCAGAATTTCTGCTCCCCTTTGTGCCTCTGTGGCTCTTAGTGCTGTGATAAATGCTGTGTCCCCGTGTGCTGGGCTCTGGGAGCAGCAGTTTTGCTTGCTGGGCCCTTCTATAGAGACAAACTGTGCATCTCTGTAGTTTCCCAGCATTTCTCAAACACATTACGTTTGTGTCTACAGCATCCAGTTTCAAGCACCTTTACCTAGGTGGGCAATAGGAAGCTTACATGCAGTTTATGTACTTGAAGTAAACTCCAAAAGCCAAAATGTAGGTATCCTGATATGGCCAGTAAACCACATTGGCTTTCCTAACTTATTAAAGCAATTGGCTTGGATGACTTCTTGATGACATTTCCATTGAAGCTTGCCTTTCTCTCCTACTCCTTGTAACCTGCATCAGATCGCTTATTTAATAGCGTGAGGTTGGAACATAGTGACGGTGTACAAATATTAATGAATGAATTGCCTGTGCTTCTGGTAGACATTCTGGAAGCTTAGAAAATCTCCAAGCTCTTGGTTTCTTTGGGCAGAATGAAATTTACAAGCTGAAAGGTGAATGAACGACAACTGCAGTTCATCATTTGGAACAGGGTGTTGAGGTTGATAAGCTTTGCACTGGAAGCTGGGGAGGAAGCAATAGCAATCAGGCTGGAGAGAGACAGAGCAAAAAGAATCACCAGAACTTTGAAGGTGAAGTTAGTATTTTTGGTTGTATATAACTCTGAACAAAACAGACAATGGGTGGCATGTTTTATTTACCAAATAAATCTAGGTCTGGCTCTCAGGTGGAAATAACTTTTTCATCTGCTCAGAAAATGAATCATGATTACTTTATAAGCTTACATCAAACAATGTTCAGCATCAGGACTTAGTATTGAGGCCTCTTCAATTCTCAGAACACCGAAAGTCAAATCTGCATTTAATTTGGAAGCAAGCCAGAGATTGTTATAGTGATACAGTGATACGCCAGGCAGATTGAAGCACTTTTCTTAGAAATGTCCGTGTTATTAATACTAGTAAGCACTAATATTACAGTGGTGCTGGGAGATGCTGTGCACTGCAATGCTGTGCTCGGCACTGTTCTGCACAGCCCAAGGAGATTTACCTTTCATGCCCTGGAAAGATGCTGGAGATGATCAGAGCAAATGCAGGCATATGATTATTCAAGAGACACGAGTCTGTGCAGGGTGAGGGTAGGGGTCATGTGCATAGGTCGGGTGGAGGAAAAAAAGAAAGCTTGCAAGAAGAGGGGTTGAAACAAGGAGATAGATTACACGTCCAGTGAAGTAGAGGACAGAGCCGCACCACAGCCTTGAACTGCAATCACTGCTACAGCACTACCCTGGTCTGTAGGTACCAGCAGTGAGTATCCCCAGATGTTAAAATGGGGAATAAGCAAACACTGGGGCAGATGTGCTTTGTGTTGTTCTATCAAGGTTGGGTGGAGGAATTTATGAATTTGAACTAGTTAGTCAGAGCTTTCTGCTGCCTTAGGTTACAATTAGGTTTACATAATCTGATTCATTCCAACTCAAAGCATTTCATCGTTTTCCTGTTACAAAAACTTATGGTTTTAAGAAAATGAGGTAAAATCTCTCCTTAATCCTGTTGTATCTCAGAACAATACTTTGGCTGTCTCTCTCTCTATTTCTTTTCAGAGAAGTGTTGCCAGTTGCCTTGATACCAAACTGAGTAATAGACATGGAAAAAAAACAACAGCTGTTTGCTGTTGATAGATGCAATATTACACAAAGTCAGTGTAAGAAATTAAA
This sequence comes from Alectoris magna, assembly GCA_030625065.1. Classification (NCBI taxonomy): domain Eukaryota; kingdom Metazoa; phylum Chordata; class Aves; order Galliformes; family Phasianidae; genus Alectoris; species Alectoris magna. The sequence goes on along the minus strand of CM060575.1, from coordinate 2,999,673 downwards.
AGGTTTGTTTGCAGCTATCTCTGTAGCACTGTTTAAGAGCTCAAAAGATCTGATACGGTGACAGCCAATCACACATTTGAATCAGATGCAATTTCTCAGACAAAATGTGAGCTGGGATCATCCTGGTCACTGATAACTCACTCAAATATTTGATAAAAGTGAAACTTAGGTATCTGATTTACTAAGCTCAACTACGTACCTCATCGTACATGTTCTTACAGTGAGGAGAGAATATATAAATACAAGTGAATTCTGTAGTAGTCGCTATGGTTACAACCAGCATTTTTCTAATACACACCATTGTCTTCAAATGCTTAATTTTCCATGTTTCAATTGCTTAGGCTGAAATTTTCCATCACTGCTCTTTGTTTCCAGGTGAATTCTCTAGCAGTTACACTAACAAATGTACAGAAGAATTCTAGCAGGTCCTTAATGCTGAAACAGCAATTGGGAATCTGGCAGGGACTTACTATTATCGTCTGTTACCATCCTCTCAAATTTACCCCATGGCCTGCTGCCTTTTAAAGACTCAGAAGCTCCACCCTACCAGTATTCTGACAGTTTTCATGTGCAACCCAGCAGGCAGATAGATGAGTGGATCTCCAAAAACCCACAGCAGTGCAATCATTCTGCAAGACACTAACTTCTGTGAAAGGGATTTTCTAAGAATAAAGCCCAAGACAAGTCTGTAATGCATATTTTAAAACCTGGACAGGACATTTTCTTTGAACAGCCTTCCCAAAGAGAAGTACCCAAGGCTGGACATCTCCTACCAGCCATACTCTTAAATTATGTGTGCCATCACCACCATGCATGCTAGATTCTGCTCATCTTAGTCATGACATAGTGGGGGAAAAACAGACTCCATATCCTATGCTTTGGGTCACAGGAGTCAAGATGCTCTAGGTATACCCAGAGAGGTTCTCTAGCCAAGCTGGGATCCTAAGCAACAGCTTGTTCTTTCTCTGATACCTTTATCACCCTTCCATTCTTCAGATCTCCATTCATTACCTTTTCTATTTCTCAGAGTTCAGGTGGTTGTTTACTAAATTTAAGCTTTTTGACTATCCAATTACTGCTGATCCTGATTTCCTAATCATTTTTATTACCTTTGTCCTCATGGAAGTATTTAGCAAGTAAGTGACCACTTGCTCCTCTTGTACATTGCAGGTGTCCTGTGGTTGTCAGTAGTATCTGAGGTGTTATACATCATGCTGTTAGTCGTCGGATTCAGCCTTATGTGCCTCGAGCTCTTTCATTCAAGCAGTGTAATAGATGGGCTCAAGTTAAATGCCTTTGCTGCTGTCTTCACTGTGCTTTCAGGTATGAGTGTTCCTTTCCCTTGTTGCCATAAGAACGGGACAAATCCAAATGCTAAAACTTTGAAGGGGTAAAAACTGGGGGCTACAAGACTCTTTTATCCCCATTGAAAGATCACATTTTCACTGCAAGTTGGGAGCCTCTGGCCAGGGAAAAGTAAAAAAGCACAGTCATGGTTTTACGATGACAATGCAGTAATTAGCCTCTCCCATATACTGCCCAGCCACTACCGGAGCCTCAGCCTCCATTTTAAGCAACATCACTTTGATAATGCAATAGGAAATGAGAAATCTATTGTGTTGAAAACTCTTTTTTCTGTGTTAATCCTAAGAGCATATGAGGGCTTGACACTCCAAACCAAAGAAAGATGTTTATCTCGTTCTTTAGCAAAACTGAGAATGAAAAGGATTCCAGTAATCACACTTAGGAGAAATCCCAAGAGTAAGTTTGGGACACGGATATCCTTCAGAACGACTGGTTCAGACTGTTTTCATGCTCTGTCTGTACTTGGAGCCTTTCAGTGTATGAACTTAAGGAATTCACTTGTCTAAAAGTTATCAGATCCAACCAGGTAATCACAGAATCACGGAATTGTAGGGGTTGGAAGGGACCTCCAGAGATCATGAAGGACCACTTCACCTCTATGCTGGCTCAGAGCTTCCCTTCCCAAGGATTTACACAAGCAACCACAGCCGGCTTTTGTGAGCACACCTGGATGGACTTCTCTGGCAGAAAGAACTTCTGAATTAAGAGGATTTTGTTCTGCTGTGTTTCAAACTGAAAGACATTATAACATGCAATGCACGTTTCTGTGAAAGAGTGCCAATCTTCAGGGACTGCCTCAAACTGCAACACAGTTAGTGATATAAAACTTTGATCAGAAGTGAATCTGAGAGGACAAAAAAAAAAAAGTCTGCTAAAAAACTGCCAAAGCATAAATTTCTGGTTCAGATGTCACTCCCAACCCTCTTCCCATTAGGCAAAAGAAGTAATAAGTGCCAGCTTCAATTTCATCCCTGTGTTCCAGCAGCCCTTGTTCACGACCTCCTACTCACCTGAGTCAATGGACTGTCATCTTGGCCTCCCACTCAGCAAACGGGCTGAACGTTGCTGAAACATCCATCTAAGTTCTGTAGGATAGAAAAGAACAGAACAGCCTTGCTGAAGTTAGTCCTGGCTGTGTCAAACCTCCTGATGACTCTGAGTGACAACGACATGCCTCAGGGTAGTCTGTAATATTTTATCAAGGCTGAAAAGCTACTGGCAGAAGTAATAGGAACAGCAAAGCACAAATTTTAACATCAATATCATAACATCAGCTGGAAAAAAACCCCATTTACTTAAGAAGTATAGCAAGCTCCCAGTGAATTCTGGAAAATAAATGTAGCCAGAGACATGGAAGGTGTGCAGCAGCGTGCTGTGCTCCTTCCACACCTCCCACCCTGCTGAAATCTCAGTTCTGCCTGTGGGATCTGCTCTTTCCTCCTCCTGACTACCCAGTGTGTCACACTGACATCAAGCAGCTGAGCAATTCCCTGCAGTTTCCTGTAATAAAATATCTTTGTTCAGCCTGTGCAGCAGTTTGTAGCAAATATAAATTTTGTCTTGCTGAAGGTCCTGCTTAACATACCTGCAACAGAAATGCATCATTCCCCTGGCTTCCTCCCACAGAACTGCCCTACATCATCCACATGTGAGACTAATGAAGCGCTTCCCAGTCTGGAAGTAAGCAGGAATCGAGAGCCAAAATTTGGGTCTAGGGGAGAGAAAATTGGGATCTGCCACCTGGGGGAAAGGCACGAGTGAAAAAACATGGATGGCCTGAGACAAAAAGTGATTTCAGTTAAGGGACAAAGCGTAATATACCCTGTTGGGGCAGAACATCCATATTTCAAAGTGTCTGGAACTGCTGTTGCAGCACGGGGTGCTTTGTAACATCTGTAGGAAAATGGAGAGTCCTGCCTTACTCTCAGCTAACTGCCTGACCCTACACTTTTGGTGAGCTCGGCTGCACTGCTCAGTACTAAAGCAGCTGTATCTCTAGCTATTGTAGCTAGAAAGTTCTCCAAGCATCAGAGCTGCTTTTTGCCACCACTTCTTGAAAAGTGAGGTTTGCTTTTCCTCAGCAGGATGTCTAGATGTAAAAAAATAAAGGCAGATTTTTCTGCTGAAGCTGAAGAGCCATGCTGGTGGTAAGGCACCCTGTGACCTGACTGCAGCTCTGTTCTCTTGAGCTTCACGGGGAGCACAGTGCCTGTAATAATACACTGCCTGATCTTCCAGTTGCACTTATTCAGCTAAAATGTAGTCCTGTTTGGAACTGACGCATCCACCCTAAGCATCGCCTACAAAAGCATTGCTTCCCGTTCTCTTACCTGAGGCCTGTCTGAGTCGGGCTGTGTGATGCCTTGTGGGTGGCATACCCTTGTTTTGCAGCAGTGAGGCTGGTGGTGATGCTGACTGTGCCGTATTTTCTTCAGCGGTTTTCTTTCTTTAACATTTCTCTTAATTGAGGATTCAGTACGATGTAAAATAGCGAGCTCTCAGTCACACCTTTCCTCTGCACACACCTCCACAGTACAACAGGAGGCATGAAAATACAGCAAAGCCTGCAGCGGAGCTTTCAGAGCACTTCCAGCAGTAGCTGCCTCCAGAACTGTAACAAAAATTTCAGCTGTTCTGCTCTCGGCTTCTCAGGTCTCTTGGGGATGGTGGCACACATGATGTACACTCAAGTGTTCCAAGTGACAGTCAGCCTCGGGCCAGAGGACTGGAGGCCACATTCATGGGACTATGGATGGTCCTTCTGGTAAGTGTCACCACCTCTTAATATCTTTTCATTTCTGAGTTGGTCCATCAGTCTGTTGGGAGATTGTACATATCTCCAATTGCTGGGAACACGCATGTGAATTTCCAGCTGCCAAAACACTACGAGCAAAACTCCACCATGGCCATACTATCACTGAAGTGTTAGAGGACAGTTATCAGTAACTGTGCAGCAGCAGCTGTGCATATCAGCAGGTACAGAGCATTTCTAAATAAACAGCAGCCACAATTACCAACACAGATTGAGCACTCTCATTAAAGTTCAATTTAGGTACATAATTACCGTGGCATTCCAAAGAGTTTTAAGGGGGTGGGGGGGCGTTTGTTGTTGTTTATAATTAATGTCTCCGTTGAAAACTACAGTGCAGTTTTTAACACAGCTGCAGAGGAATGCATAGTGCTCCCAGCACCATGGTCATTCCCTGTGAGTCATGGGGAGGTTTGGGGCAACAGACGTTTAGGAGAAGTGCTGTTAAAGTATATATTTTTAGAGCTTTCCTATTATCTTTGAAAATTACATAAAAAATGGTTTGGTCAAGATGTACCAACTGCATTACATCATTTGCAAGTTTCTAAGAAGCTTGATAAGAAAAGGAGAACGCGGAGAATAAAAAGACAAACATTGCAAACAAGATTGACATCCCTCCAGAAGCATCAGCCTCTTTGTATGGCTAATGGGGAAAATACTTGAGTTTTTCTTTCGTTTCTGAATATATCGCATCATTTTAATTCCATCTCAAAGCTCAGACAACGATCTTTGCAAACACCAATAAACGAATACAAGTACATCTTACGCACAGCACTGCAGGGAGTTATTAGTCTTTCCTCTCCTCACTACACTATGCTTTACGAGAGGAGTTCTCAACATTTTAGTAACATATCATTAAATACGAACAGCGTTATTTTAAAAGTGCACCTTCTTATCTGTATTAATGGTAAATATTCATTATTGCACTCAATGACGAGCTTATAAAATTATTATGTTTATAACATACATAATAATAATTGTCTATTTATTAATATAATTAGATAGTAATGCTTGCTATCCTGTTTTTAGTCATCTATTTCATGATTTACCATGAAACTAAAAATTCAGAATGTTGCTAAATGTCTTGCACGACAAATCAGTCATTAGAGTATCCTCTTTCATCCCTTGCAAGACAAGAGACACCATGCCACCAGAGGCTCCCGGGTCCTGTATGGCATCCTGCTAGACCACCTGCTAGAGCACAGAGAATTGCAACAGCACTGGAAGGAGTGCCAGGGATCAGCGCCATGGCTAAGAGCCAAAGGGCATGAATGGAGATCCAGGCTGTCATTTATTTTCCATGTAACAATGGGAAAACTATTTTTCCCCATAACTCTATTCCCGCTCTATCAAATGAGAATGATAATTACACCTCCCAAAATGAGGAATAGTTGCTTGTGATCTGCTCAGGTGTCACAGGGTTCGCAGTGCAGCTTTTGGTCCATGTCACCTTACCCCATTTTCCCAAGCCTTTGGTAAAGCCTGGCACAAGTCAGGAGCGAAGCAGGGGGTCCTCCAGGCAGTGAATTTCAGCAGGCCAGAGGATCGGTGGATGTCCAAGCTTGGCCCCTCCAGAAGGAAAACAAACACACAAGTGGGAGCAGTTTGAGCTACAACCCAAGCATAGCCCTAAGCTGAGCCAGCAGAGGCAGTGCAGGTGCAGTTCCACCACACTTGATTCACAGCTGGCATGGAAGCACTGCTGCTAAAGAGGTCTCCACTAAGGTAGGATGCAACTCAGAGCTCTTTACGCTTAAAATTAAATTTAACCAGCGTCCATAAAAGCTAAAATATATCAGTCATAATTGTCTTATGATGATGATTTGCTAAATGCCAAATATGAGGTCACAACCAGTCTTCGTTCTGCATTTCCTCCCCTGAACCTTTCAGTATTTCTGAGTTAATAATTAGAAATTATCACAAGCCTTCAAGAAAACAATGTCTCCATATATTATTCACCAGGCACTAAGCAAGCACAGTGAAGCGTGTGGTTTCAGCTGGCTTCTTCCTTGATATCAATTAGGAGACCAGCTGGAAATGTTTGGGGGATGTTGGAGCTTCTCCACAAACTGTCCGAAGCCACTTGCAAGGCTTTCCTGTGCCTGGACATACACAGCACAAGTTTCCTTCCCACTCCTCAAGCCAACCACGGGAAGCCTTACAGAGCTTCATCCCCCTAGGGTTCTCTGCACTTCCTTCTCATTTGGTTGCATCTGGCAGACAGGTTCAAAAATCCCGAGGAAAAGGCTGCCTCTACACACTTCATTGCCACAGGAATCCCTAAAGGATTATTGTTATGCACTGAATTTTGAAGTCACTGAATTTTGAAGCCACTGAAATGAGCCATTTCTGTTTACTTGAACCATTTTTTCAATCCATGAATAAGTGTTCTTTGCTTAATTTTCAACAAAGAACTGTTTCCTCGTCTGCAGAACATTTGCAGAATGGGAAAACAGTTCATGCTGAGGGCTCTGTTTATAATGTTTATTTATGAGGTAATGCTATTGTGCTATGTTTTTTTCTGTCCTGCATAATTTATAACAGTGTTAAAATCGGTTATAGAAAAGATGAAAGAAAGGAGCAGGTTAAGTGTGTAGCTGACAGATGATTAAGTTAATCTAAGTTAGTTAAGAAGTCAGTGTGAACAACACATACCTGGAGCTAATGGGCTGAATTGCGAGGTCCAGGGGAGCCTGAAGACAGATAATTTCTGCAAGCAAAAAGAGTTCTTCATGCTGGGAGCCCCAGGCTAAGGTTGCTGCTCCAGCCTGGCACTGCCACAGTCACTTTATTTCCACTTCCTTCTCCTGTTGTCTCCCCGTGCTCCTGGTTGTCACTTGCATGCTCACACCATGGGCTGCCCAAGGCTGGCTAGCACCACCTGCATGCTTGGGTCAAGGCCCTCAGGCTGGGGCTCTCCACAAAATGGAAGAGCTGTCTTCTGCTCTGGTTGGGCTTCCAGAGACTGGATGTAAGCCAGCAATGCTAGAAGTGACCCTGAAACAGGAAAAGCGTAAAGATATTAGTCTGATAAAAGTAAAATGGAGTGGAAACCACCCATGAAGTCGTGTTGGCAGTCAGTCTCCCAAGGATGCTCTCTGAGGAATTACAGTTTTCTGCACAGCTCCCTCCAGGAATTCCATACTGCATTTAGCACTCTCCTGCTAGGATCTGAAACACTGCAAAGGGAAATCAAGACATGCTGGACTTTTGTCAGAGTGCCCAGAGTGTTAAGATTAGCACTCTTCCATATGGTTCCCCATGGGATTGAAGCTGTGCCCAGCCCTTAGCTCAGCATCCTGCCTGAACGCCCAAGCATGTGCCAGAGGTCTCTGGAGGTAAGATGAGGAGCATGGGTTTGTCACCGCTGACTTACCTGCCCGGTCACATCCTGTGTATGTGTGTCTCTTGGCTTCAGAAATATAACGTGAGCTACTGTCTTAACCCAGCTGTCTGCTGGTTTCTCTCTCCACAGTCTGGCGTGGGGTTCTTTCACCTGCTGCATGGCGGCCTCCGTTACTACCTTGAACTCTTACACTAAGACTGTCATTGAGTTCAGACACAAGCGCAAAATCTTTGAGCAGGGCTTTCGAGAAGAACAGAACTTCCTAGACCAGGAAGCCATCAAGTACTTCAGAGAAAGGTCAGTGCAGACAGTCCCTCGGTCAGTGGAGGTTTTCATGGATTCTGCTAGTCTCAGAAAATCCAGGCACGTGGGCAAAGTCTCGGAGATACTTGGTGAAGATGTGTGTGTTAAAGAGACAAAAGATCCTACACGGTCTGTTTTTTTTGCTGAAGTTTTGTGATGTCCCAGTGCCTGCCTGTTCTCCTCTACTCATTAAGAGGCAAGACTGACCAGTCCTTACAGTACGCATCTGACTCACAGAAATTCATACAAAGCTATATCGCAAACACGAGCGGGATATTCCTTCCCTGAAAAAGGTGAAACTGGGGGGAGTATAGCAAATGTTACAGCTGTCCTTTCTCAGAGCATGTAATGGGTTATGCCTTAAAATCCCTAATAGCTGCTGAGATATATTCCAGTCACCACTGGAGTTGCCATCTTCCATACTCACATGCAACAACTCATCCTGAACTCCTCCTCACAAAATCGTGCATCTGTCACATTGCAGTGCTATGCTCCCCTGCACAAACACCCACATTCCCACCCACACTGCTGCCAGGGTCCTGGATTCACTCCAGATCTTGGCTGGGCTCTGAAAGCCCACAAATGCTCCTTTGCTCTGCCTCTGAGCACAGCCTGTCCCTGTGTACTGCCCACCCCACGCTGATGTCCCTGCACACTGAGCCCATCATCATGCACGGCCCATTGGCACACACTGCACACATCTGCAGACCTGGGTGGCTCTTTAGAGCCAACTGCTCAGTATCCAGCTGGTCCTGACCACAGAGATCTAAGTTCCATATTCAGCTCTTTTCTTGACCAGTATGACAAGAGGAGCGCTACCAGCAACACCTCTCGCGGGCATTTTCCACTTCTTAAAAGTTACTTCCAGTCCTTCAGACAGGAGCTGTCAACTCTGCCCTGCATTTCACCCCTGTACAGTCCTGCTGCACACCCAGCACCCCAGTAGTGCCACCTCCTCCCCAGCAGTGTGAGGGCTACAGGACAGAGGTACGAACACTGTCTACACTCAGTCTTGGCATATGCACTGCTCTTCCCCTTCACATACATGACTGGCCTCTCACACACTCTTTGGCTTCCTATGCGATTCCATGTTTGGTCCACGACACGCTAATCACGCCTTCCCTTTCCCTTTCGCTTCCCCTGTACTTCTGTATGCACAAAGTCTTTCCCCATACACATATACACACCTATCAGCAGCAGCCTTCACCTCACTGCTTGCTCATCACAACCATCTGTGACATACGTCATTCTCCTTCCCAAAGAACACTCTGGTCAGTCTGCTATCAGCCAAGCCCTGTGCCCTGACCATTGTTACCCAGCTTGCTTTTCTTGCTTTTACCAGTGCAGTCAGTCACACCTTGTGCTCATCTCTGGGGGGGGGGGGGGGGGGGGGAGTGTGCCTGAGAACACAGCCCATGTGAGCTAGTGGAGCAATTCCACTTGCTGGAAGCAGATCAGCCACTCTGGAGGGTGCTGACATAAGTCACATAACTTAGTTTATTACCTATAGAGAAATTATTCAGTAAAAAGCCTAGAAAAGACTTCAGACTGTAGGATTCCTCTGAAGGGCACTGGGGGTTCACCATTAGGGCATAGGTATGCCGTGTTACAAAGTAGGCCAATTTATTCTGAGTTCTGTAACTTTCTTGTTAGCTGAAGTGGCTGCACTGAGATACTTGCTGTCCTTCTTTGACGAGAAGCTTAAAGCTTTGCTTAAAACAGCAGAATGTGAAGAACACAAAAACACTGACCTCAGACAACAGGAAGGTGTGAGAGGCTCCTTGGGGGACCTTCATGGAACAAGGAGCTTCTAAGTTCAAAGAATCCTCACCAAAAACCTGTTGCTGAAAGCAACATAGAAGTATTTTGGGTAAAGCACACCTAATGAGCATTTGTTCTTCTTCTTCTGACCAAAGCAGCAGGTTCTCAGAAGTGGAAGAACATGGCTGGGAAGCTTTGAGGAGACAGGAAAGCTGGCAGGATCAGGCATCTCAGTAGCAAATTGAGGAGTTCTCCTGAGCAGGAAGAATGAGAGACCTTGCTGCTTATACCATTGCTTTGGTTAGTCAACCTTAAATAGTCTGTGCTGATACAATTGTTCCTCTGTCAAATTCTGAGTTTTCACTCTACCTTTCAAACAATCTTGGAAGAAACGACCCAACCAACCACGACTTTCTTAATTTTGCACTTAGAGGTGGCAATTAACTTTTAAAAACTCTTTGCGTGAAATGAATATACACAGGGAAGGGGAAGTGGTCACCGTGTGCCTTAAGGGAACACCAAGTGAGGGGAAAACGGTCAGCAGGATTACTGAACTGAGAACAAGAGATGTGAGACCAGCAGGATCGTAAGCAACAGAGTGTGTTTTGTCATACTGAGAGATGCTGAGGAAACTTGATAAAATATCACCACTGCCATTTCTGGAACAGTAACTAAAGACATTAACTGCACAGAGGACTGTAACCCTTTTCGTCCCACATCTGCATTGTGTGGTTTGACTTTGATTCTTCTTGCATTCACACCAACACACCAGATGAACAGGTCTTCGTCCACAGTGGCAATGAGCTGAATGCAGCACCACAGGTTTGTTGCACTTCTCTTGAGAGCAAGGTTTCATTTTACCTATGCAACTAGTAGGACACATAGACAAAAAAAGAGAGAGGTGCTTCCTTAGCCAATATAAATCCACACATTTGTTAACTCTCCTTCTAGCACTCAAAACAAGCTCCATCCTAGGCAACAAACATAGGAATAGACTGTTCCTTGTGGTTGCTCTGTGTACTGGTCAGGGATGCCCTGAATTTCATACTTTTGTCCCTACCACTTGCTCTATGGCAGGACTGTATAGTTAGTTCACTCCTTCCAGCTTCCTTGCTCATGTTGAGCCTGTGTGAACAAATCACTTGCCGCTCATCCTCCGCTCTCCTTTGCACACGCGTGGCATGCACAGCCCAAGCACGGTGTGTTTCCAAAGTGAAATCACACCACGTGCTGCAGCAGACAACTAAAGGTCCCTCAATGGACCCCCAAAACTAAGCTGCTTCTTTTCGTAATATTGCCAAACACACACATTTGCATGGCATCCATCCTCTTCCCATCCATGGTAGGGAGACATACGGACCCAGACCACGCATGCAGCCCTCAGTCTAGCTGTCACCTCACATGCAGGATGAACATCTCTGCCACATCCCCACTCACACTGCAGTGTCACCTCACGGACCCCTCCACAAACCCCTCTCTGCTGCTGATGCCTTACATTCCTGTACTGGTAATTACAGCATTCTTGCAGTGTTTTTAATTAGCAAGTTGTTGATACTTGAGCTTGTATTCCCTGTCAACTAATGTGCTTTGTGATTAGGATGTTTGGTTGTTAGGGTTTTTTTTGCATTACAACTGTTGTATCTGAATATGTAACAAGAAGTCCAGAGACAGCATTACCATGGAATCATCCCAGAGATCTAGAGCTGGGCAGCAATACAGGCATTTGTTTGTTTTTTAAATGCTAGAGCACTGTCAGTTAACACCAGCACTGTGACCAGGCTGTACTGTGAATGCAGCAGTGCTGCAGCACCAATTAGCAGCACAGCGTTTCTGGATTCTTTGTGTCACCAGGGAAGTGCCAGCGGCTCCAGCAAGGACGTGACTTCCTCTAGCTTTGATCTTCCTTTGCACAAACAGAAATTAACTTAGATTCTCCTTCCTTCCTGGGCATATATCCAGGCATATTTTTCCTTCCCTCCTACTCCTGCATCTCCACGTTCCTTTTCAAACCTTATAAATAAAGCCCTCCAGCCCTTCTCCCTTCCATTTGTGCATATCACTCCCCTCTTCCTCGCATGTTGCTCTGCCTCGGTTCACATTCAGCACCCACTGTACGCACACAGATAGCCCCCACACTGAAATGACTCAGTGCAATGGGCAGTTTTCTAAGAGGAAATTATTTTTTTGGTGAAAGTTCAAGTCTTAACGTTAGTCTCCACAGCTGCAATTCATCATTTGGGAGACAGGGGGAAAAAAAGTTACGTCCATTTTGGCTTGGGGTCCCTTCCAACCCAATTCTATAATTCCACGATGATTTGTTGGAACATAAGTTTATAGGCCCCTGCTCCCAGGTATGAAGAAGTCTCTATTACAAAAGATAACTGACAACAAAACAGCGCTGATCTTGCAAGTGCTTTGTCAATCACAGCATCGCTGTACTGCATTTGATTTTCACCACATGTAACTGCATCACCTTCTCAAGAGGACTCCCTAAAACACCACCAGAAGAATCACCAGCAACACATGAGATGTAAGAGCTGTGATGCTCCCTTGAGAGCCTCTACCTCAAGAAGCATGCACACATTCTTCCCCACACAGGGGATAAGACACATCAATCATGGCCCTGACACCTGATCCACCTCAGTTATGATGAACACAACGCAGACCTTTAAAGCTCCAAGGAAGGAAGATCAGAGGCAAGGGAACAACAGAGGCTTTTGGGTGAGAGTATGGGAGAGCTGCAGCCCATGGTGAGGGATAGGGGGGCTGAAGGGTGGGTTCTTCATGGAGCAGGACAAGCACTACCTAGAGCACGGAATAAGAAGTTACTGAAACGATACAAATAAACATGAATGAGCCACTGACCTCTTCTACCATTGACACGAGGAGGAAGAGGAGCAGCTTTTGAAATGCATCCAGGCCTGGTCAGGCTGTGGGAGAGGTGCTGAGTCCCACTAGCACTGCAGACACTGCAGAGTCAGCCATCCTGGCACTGTGGCAGAAGGGCCCCTGTCAGACATCCAACCTTCTGCTCCTGTGAAGCACTGTAAATTTCACTTATTAGTGACCAGAGCCAACACACATATTTATCATTTAAATCTGGAAGGTTCAGCCTTCCACAGTTAATCCATTCATAGCACTCTATTTGCCAACTTGCAGCTGACCATCAGCACCCTCTGTGGCACTGAGCTGGTCTCGCAGTATTTTCCTTGCTATCTGAGCCCTTATTCCGATCTGCAAAACCAGTGAAACTTGAGGCAGATGCTGCTGGTGACATTCTAACTGGCGCTGAGCACAGACACCGATTTCAGTGCAGAAATCTCATCTCTGCAGGGCTAGAAAATGTAGTTCCGAAATACTAGGAATAGTTTGAAACAGATGCCAGAACCACAACTACTACTGCAGAAGTAATAAATCAGGACTGTTCCTAACTCTGAGAATCAGAACTTGTCCAGTCATCATTTATAGGCGCTATTTCTTCCTTTTTGTTCATCTCTTTCATGCACCTTAATCAGACCTTTCTTTCTCTAACTTCATTGTACACGCATAAAAATGCTGTCCAAAGATATGCTCATCTCCTGCTCTGATTTCTAACTGGACCACCTACATGTGTCAGCAGGTTTTAAGCTACTGACCTACAGCACCTCCCTTTTACACTGTCAGTACCTTTTCCTACAGACATCAGTAAGAATTTCAAATCTAGCTATTCACCTTTGATTAGCACACAAGGATAAGTGTAACGTTCTGCCTTAGATTTACACTGCACTTCATTCTGCAGCACAGAAAGGTTTACCTGCAGAGCTGTTCCCTCTGGAAGATTACCCACACTAGCATTTAAATGGTGTAGCACTAGCAACCTATCCACTTCCAACACACACATACATAACACAATGTTGTTAGCCCCTGACCCTTAAGTACATCCCAAAAAATAAAAGAATGGGACAGAAGCAGCCCTGAGCCCCTCATTTCTATTCCCCGTGGCCTCTTTACATAAGCTTTCCCCAGAGAGGGGCAAAGCCAATGAAACTGAGTCCTTCCTGAGATCATTACAATCTCCATAGTGGGCCTGACTGGCTATAGATGGAGGAGCCCAGGTATGTTGTCCCCTTATTTATTTTGACCCTTCCATTTCTTCCACTTCTGTACATTTGGGAGCAGCCTTTGTTTCTGTTAAAGGTGCTACTTCTATATTCTCTTTTCCAGGACTGAGGAGGAGAGGGCTGAGGCTGGGGACCTGAGGTTACAGTGCCTCCATAGCTGCTCCCCAAATAGTAAGTGACCATGGCTCTGGATACAACCGATGCACAATGGCTTGTACTGTCCCCACAGTTTCTTGGTTTCTTGGGGTTGAGAACAAGGTTTGGAGTAGGAAGCTCTGTAAACAGAGGTTCGTAACTTCACCAGACAGCGCTGCCCAAACGATAATCAACTAGTATGTGAGCAGTACAAAATTCTCAAGGATTCAACTTAAGATGTATCTATACCCTGTAATTTTATGCTGTCTCAAGAAGCTGTGATTTCATAGCAGTTTAAAAATATGCTATAATTTACACCTGTATAGCTTTCATTATCACTACCCTTTTTCCATCTATATTTATCACAAATTCATGATGATGCATGCTATTGAATATAAAAGTGATTGAAAGCAGCTTTGATAGACAATAACGCTAGTATAATAAATGCCTTCTTTTTTTTTTTCTTTTGCACTTCTATTAATCTTTATTCCAAAGATTGTTATGCTTTTATCCAGCATCTTTCTTTAAGCTCCAGGAATCAGTGGTTCAATGCATGGAGCAATATTGGCGGATGGTTCCTGTCCTCCTCTGAATATTATATTTTACCTTTACTCTCCAGGAAAGATGTGCTGTATCTCCATCAATTTCCTTGCAAAGAAAGCCAGTGATTCTTCATAATGCAGAAGGGCGAGTTGGAAAAGTGACTTGCTTAGCAGAGCTCTAAGATTAACTCTGCACCAGTAAAAATTGGAAACCTCATGGCATTTTGTTGCTCCTGGCTTTCTGAGATGCACATCTCAGCCACATACTCGCAGAAGCTACGTGTTCACAACCCTAGTTAATTGATGGTGCTGCTTTGTGTCAGACCTGCTGGAACAGCTCTCCAGGTGGTCTCCACACAGGCACGCTCATATTAGCGCTTCTCTCAAGCTTGTTTTGCCATCAGCACAGTTGGTAACTCTTGCTCCTTAAGATATCACGGCAGTTGCGGACCTTTCCATAGGCAGATCCACATCCTTCATTTCCACAGGCCTGAAAAAAATCCATCGGCGTGGAATTGATGAGTCATATTTCTTAAGAAAATTCTCTACCTACCAAGCTACCAACTAGTGCTCAAATGTGCTTGTTTCGTTAAGAAGATTGTCCAAAGATGGGCTGGTTTTGTTTTCTGTTTTGGTTTCTATAAAGAACAAACAACAACCCTTGATCTCATTAGGTGTTCCAAAGAATAGAACCAACTGGTTCTATGCCCAGTCCTGCCCCGGTGCTTCCCTTACAGGACACACAGCTACCTCAGTAGGCGTACCGACAGCTCTCTAAAAGCAAAATGCATGTGAGAAGTCAGGTACCTCAATCATCTGTTGTGCTTCACACAATGTGATCATGCCAGTGTCCTGAACTACAGCCAATTACTACTGAAAGCAAACATGAAAAATCACATTTACTGCTGCTGCTATTGCTTAATACTTCAAAGGCAGCATTATACAAAATGCTAAAAGAAAAATAATCAGCTAACCAGACAATGCTGTGCTCTTATTCGTAAAGATCATTACAGCATTTCAGTTAAAAGAGACATAGAATAGAGCAAAATCCAGATAGAAAAGTTGATAGATGTGAAATCCAGTCAGAAATTCTCTCTTTTTTTGTCAATCATCACACTCTGCTAATACAGGAGTAGATCCAACATCATTCCCAAGCCACTACAAGTTCCCCTTCTTTCCTCCTACTACCTTACCCTCAAGTATTTCCCCAGAATATCCCAGTTCCCTGTTTCTGAGAGGTACTTCAGGATAAACTTCAGACTCACTCCTTACTTTGACTGGCAGGAATGCTTTTTTTTTTCCCCCCCCTCTCTAAAGTGCATCTTTCTGGTTACTAATGAGTTGCAGATGTCCAGTCAAGCTCATTATATTAGCTGCATAAGAAGTACCATACAGCATTGCAGCTAAGGCATCAGCAATGAGGCTTGCAACCCCCTTGAGATAAGCATCATAATTTGCATTGATAGACAGACAGGCAGCAATGAGATGACATCTCCAGTGTCACAAACACTGAGATTCCCCAGCATCACACTTACCTTTCTAGACACTTTTCTTTAGTCTTGGTAAGTGGACCATCATGGAATTTGGGTTTCTGAACTGCAGTCTGGGGACAGGTTCTGCACTTGAAGAAAATCTACCTTTGTATGTCCTTTGCAAACAAGGAAGCACTAAATCCAAAGGTAGACAGTCAAGCCACAAAATACAGAGAGAAAGCAGGAGAATGAGTATCTATCACTAACATTACTTACTAATATTTGTATTGATTCTGACATTTGTCTTGTGGCAGTGGCAAGGGGCTCCAGGGACAGGCCTGTTGCTTTGGTGAGAAGGCAGCACTGCAAAGGGCTCATGGCCAGCAGAGAATATTAATGTCAAGAGCACAGCACAAGAAGCGCCATGCTAAAGCCACACTGGCCACAGAGGCCTGCCTATATTTAGGAAGAGGACATTTCACTTCAGCCAAGTCTTCTGCAAAGGACAACCTGCACTGCACTAACAGAGGAAATGTCAGCAACATCTGATATTCCAACTCTTCACACAAAGGTTGTCCTGTCCCAGTAGAACAGAAAGAGGTAAAACCAGGAGTTATTTTCTGCTGTTCCCTTCACCTGGTATTCCCTTGCCAGCTGGCCTCACTTAGAAGTGCTCCAAGGCTGTTCTTATTTGGACCAAACAGCATATTAAGAACATTCACACATTCTCAGATCCCATTCTTTCTCCTGTCCTTCCACGATGACAAACTAGAACATCTGGTCCTTCTTGAGAGATAAGGACTTTTACTGAGTGCCACTGTAGAGCAAAACACTAGAGCATATACATAGAACGTTGAAAGGACAAGGCTGAGCAGTCACAGAAGACAAACAGCCACTGGACAGGAGACTTCAGAAGAGAATATTAAGGGCTGAGAAGGAGCCCACGAGAAGTGCAGTAGCACAAAGGGCTTCTAGCAGCCCAGGCTGTGGCAGGAGCTGAGGCTGCCCTGCTGGTGGGGCTGGAAGTTTAGAAAAGTGGCCATCAGCTATTCATCTCTCAGAAGCTCAGAGAAGCCTTGATCGGGGTAGTGCAATAGTCAGTCTTGAAAACTAGACATTAAACCATGTAATGTCCAGCACTACACTGTAAGTTTCCCTTAACAGGGTTTAACTTTTCCAGAGCTGGGCTAGGAACGGTGTTGGGGAGTTCATTTGTAAGCTGGTATCCTCTGCTCTTCCCAGATCTGCTTCCTCTGCAAACATTCATTGCTGGCATCTACTCATCTAAATATCCCCAGTCATATCTTGTTCATAACAAACTTACTCTTCCTACTACAAATGTCTGTACACTCTCAGTTGCCTGTTTGCTGCCTGTTTTGACCTTCAAAGTCTCAACTTCTTCTGTCAGATGCACAGACACTATACAAAAAAGATAGCTTCACATCAGAATGTTTTGTTGTTGTCACCAAAAAATGCTCACGGTTATTACACTCCAGGCATCACCTATACCTGATTTCTGACATCTCTATGTTCACTTCACATCCACTCTCTCCTTCAGCCTTCCCCCAAACCAAAGGACATGAAAACAAGCCTGCTGCTCAGGGTCTGCAGGGAAGGCAGGTGAGGTACAGAGAGCAGAGGTAGGACATGGAATAGGAAGAGGCAGGAGATGTTACGGAAGACAAGGAGGGGTCTGTATGCTGGTAGAGCCGGAGAGGAGTCAGGTAGCTCAGAAAAGCCACGAGCTTCTCAGGAGGGAGAATATTTTCTATTTTACTGCTCACTGTTTGTGATTGAAAGCCTTGGTTGTTATTTGAAGCAGATTAACCCAGAGTCCAGAACAGCACCTTTTCTTGTAGAAAACTGAAAGCCTGTTCAAAATGAAATAGGCGTTAAAAAATAAATAAATACAATCCAGTCACTGTTTTGGCAGTGTGGGAGTTTTAAGAGGGTCACCCGACTGATAGAAGGCCTTGGAAAAAAGCTGTTTGTTCTCCTACCACCACCCTGCAGGCATGTTCCCAGGGTCCACCCCACAGCTCTTCCACCATCGTCCCACCCCTGGCTGTCTACAGTAAGCTTTGCACAACCAGCTTCACCATACAGCATGCTGTCTTTTTTTTTTCCTACTCAAATAAGGCCACCAGAACTCTAAATTGAAAATATGGTAGAAACAATTCACTAAAATCTGTTTTTCTTAGTTGTGAGAGCCACAGAAGGAAGATAGTGCTGGGTTTGCAGGAAACTTTAGTACATCTCTGAATTCAGTGCTGCAAAAAGTACATTGCACAAGCTCAGCTGGAGAGGGCAAGGCACAGACGGCAGGCAAGGTCACTTTAACAACAGGGAACATGCTTGATATGCTGAGCAGCACAGGGCTGGGAGAAGGCAGACAACAAGGGCTTGATGCGTTTGAAATGTTGCTCAAAGTTGAGTCAAGGATTATCCTTGTGGAGGCACATGACAGCTGCAATCACCCTCCTATTTCATGTCAGCATTGATTTCAGCTCCGAGTCCTGCAATTGTTCCTGTAATTTATTCAGTTCATAGTGATTCACTACATGAAAAAAAAATCCCCTCTGATAAAGCACTATGGTTACAGATCTATGATTTGGGCTTGCTATGCTGAAAGCAAAGGGAATTTCACTCCTGTCTTTAGACAAACCCATGTCCACTAGGAAGCTCCCAAGTTAGAGGTCTCAGTTCTGTCCTCGTTTGCCTCTGCCAAAATTCAGACTGACGTTTTGCTGCAACAACCTTCAGATTCCTTCCCAGGCCACGATTCTGTTTCCATGATCAGCACGATGATAAATGCAAATTCAGTCCCCTGTTCAGCACCGTGGCCAGGAGAAGTTGAAGGATATCAAAGTAAAACTAAGGGATACTTTATCATACTTGTTCTTTCCTGCAGTGCTCCAGTGAAAGGAGCTAGCTTCCTGCAGAAATATCCATGAAATTAGTTACAAAACTTGTTTTCTGTTTAAGCATCATCTTCCCATAAATGGGCCACCTCCTACAGTTAATGCAGGACTTGAGAAAACAAAACGAAACAAAGCAAAAGAAAAACCAAAGATAAAATCAAAGAATATCTCAAGTTGGAAGGGACCCGTAAGGTCCAACCAGCCCTGTCCAACACTGCTAGAGATGAGATGAAGTATATCAGACCATATACGTACCCAAACAGCATTTCAACTACAGTGCAGATTGTATTTCTCATAACATGTAGGCAAAGGTTACCGTTCATTTCACGTTCAGGCAGTTCTACACCAAATTTGGGGACAAATACACAACAAAGCAAGCTGCAGCACGTATCTCAGTTGGCTTAAAACAACTTCTGCTGTTTTCAGAATAAGTTTCTTACACTTTTCCACAGCAAAACGTATTTTCTGATCGTGGGGTTTTTGTAGTGAAGAAAGTAAAGTGTCAGCGACCTGAATCAAAGCCATGAGTCAATGCATTTGAAAAACCCGTCCTGGAGTTTATTCTGTAAAATGACTGGAATTATCCTTTGAACTCGCAGCATTGTCAGAGTTTCTGTGTATATCATATCTCAGCTGCAGGTACCTTTACAGCTGAATAAAGCATGAAAGTATTAACTCCGAAGTTGGGAGATCTTAAGAGGTGTCTTTCTCAGCCCCCTCAGAAAACGAGCAGTGGAGCAGTATAGAAAAATCCAGGCTTCTTCGAAAGCACCTGATAAGGTTTCGCTTTTCTAAGACATTTCAGATACTCAGATAGTTGTTTAAGGATGGAACTACTCAGAACACCCAAATACTGAATGCCAGAATTAATCTATTCTCTTTAACACTGCCCTTAAGAGAATTTGTTCAAGCAAGTCCAACTACTAAAAATGCCTTAACTTAGATAGCAAATAAACCCCAACTTTAGAATTAGTAAAAGGTGGTCACTGTTAGGAATTATCTATTACAGCACTTGTGAAACAGGTTTACACGTGAGTGAGGAACCCAGAGTGACATGCTGGGACATCAGAAAAAAGACACACGACGTGTAGAAAGGAGGAACTAAGCTTTGGAACCCACCTGTGAAGCTGGGAAGCCTTCCTTTCCTTTTCAAGTTTCATTTGGAGAAGACAGTTTTGAAGCTGTTGGAAGTGTCTGCCCGTTTATGATGGCACATCAATCACAAGAACAGGAAAAGCTGGTTTCTCCATTTTACCCAAATTGTAATTGCTTTGAGAAAAGGAAGCATGTCATTGACGATGCCTAAGTAATGGCAAGACCCCAGGACTGATTTCAGCCCCAGGCCCCTGGCTGAGCCTTCTCTGGTAAGGATTCCAGCCCTTATATGCTATACAGAGCTTGTGGGCAGGAGCTAGCCCCAGAAAAAATGCTCCATTAGCCAACCAGAGAACACCTTATATGAGGAAAGGGGTCAAGGAGTATACATCAAGGGGTAGGACAGTGGTGGGTGGGGAGCAGTGAGCCGGCAAAAGCATCCATGTTCCCCCAAATTTGCCTTTCTTCCAGCTACACCAAGGCTTTGTTCTTCCTTACCATCTGTGGCTCATTCAGAGCTTTGCCAGTTCACCTCCAGCACCTTGTTCTGAACATGCCACATTCTCCACTGACATCTGAATGGGCGCTCATGAGCAGCAGGCTGGTGTGAGGGCTGGCCCCAGCAGGAGGGAGCCTGCTGTACCACCCAGCTGCTGCCATTTTGCATCTTCAGCATCTTTAATTACCCCATTAAGAACATCTTTCCAACCCCTGTTCAACCAGTTCTTGAAAGCGAAAACTTCTGGGGAAGGATGTTCTCCCTGATATGAGTTTATTTCTCTCCCATGCCTTTTATGCAACTCGAATTATTCTGCCTTTCTGGGGGCTCTCTTTTTATTCAGTTGCTCCGTTATCCTCTGCTCAACCAATTATAAAAATTCTAAATTTGATTTAAAATTGTTATTACGCTGTGATCCAGCAAATGTCTTAATTGTTTCAGTAGCCCTAGTGGAGCCAATAGGAGTGAGGTGTGCTCTTTGGGGTCTTAAATTAGGGTTCAATTGCATCCAACCCTAAGAAAGGTGTAGGCAGGAGTAAGCACATAGTTCAGGCCACTGGTACTAGCAGAAAAAGACTTGATGCAGTGGATCCCCTATAACACAGACTAGGATTTTCACCATCTTTCACCACGAGGGGAACAGGAATGTACCAGTTGCACAAGGTCTGAGTTGGCCACTGGGATTATTACATAGGTTTGTTATTTCCTTTGGTCGTCAGAAATTAGAAATCATGATCTGCACAGTGAGCATGCTCGTGTTTCCCTTTGAGGAAGGGAAGGCGTTTGTAACTGAATTTGCCATCCACGGGAACATTTCCCATCTACAGCAGTACATCCTCCTTGCTGGCCATCAGTCTTGCCAACCTAAGCAAAGTTTAGCCATCGAACGAAAAGCACTGGGATCCCCCCTTTTTTTTTGCAGTAGCCAGGAGAGAAGTGCAGGTAATATTCAGGAGCGGAGGTCTGGCATTTGCCAATGCAATTGGCATTTTGAGCACCTGAAAGCCCCGCACGCAGCGTACAGTTCAGGGTGGAAAGACAAGTCTGTAGCACTCCGAGCTCTGTAAAAAGAAGTGTCCTATAATGTCACTACAGGAACAACGATATCACTCTGTGCAGTTCTTCTATTTTTATCTTCTCTGTTTATTCATCCCGTAATTCACTGGGCAACCATGCAGAGCTACCAGGAGGGCAAAGCACACGGGACCAAGGTGAAGGCCTCTCTTCACTCTTTGTAGGGATGATCAAAGGCAGGCGCTGCAGCAACCTGCAAGCCAGGCTTCTTCCCCTTGCATCCTTACTGGAATTTGTCACCATCAACATGCCAGCAACTTCCTGCCTTCCTTGTCCTTTTCCAAATACCAAATGCTTGCTTCTCACAGAGCTGTACGGCTTTGAAAAGGAGGACACTGATGTGCCAGTGATTACTCTGATGATAGCTGATGACCACTTAGTTGGCACCCAGGAGGAACTGGTTCTGAGTTTATGTGCCTTATTCTTAAATATTCTCAAAACTCTTGGTTAGCAGAAACAAAGGGTTTTATACTGAGGTGAGAAGCAAATCAGGCTATGGGAAAATGCGGTTATGGGAAATAGACCTAAGATTGTCTCAAAATAGAACTGAAATTGCTCTAAGCGATTAGCCCTGTCCAGATGAAAAAGTGTGTTTTTGTCTTTCCTCAGGGCTTCACAACACCCAGCTCTGAATGTCACTAGCACACAGAGGAACAGGAGTGACCATAATGCTCAGAAAATACCCCCATTTGCTATGTCAAGCTCTTCTAGCAACATATCAAGCAGCTCTTCACTTTCATCAGAACCAACCTGCCAGATCTCCATGGTTCAGGATCAAGCCCAGCTGGACATTGTTTCCATCTCTAGGTTGGCCCCAGGAGAATCACCCAGCCCTCAACCATTTGAGCAAAGAAGTAAAAGCTTAGCAATATCATGTTCCAGCCAACTCGGTACAAGGACTCCTCCAGCATCTTGCCCAGCCAGCCCCAGGCTCAGTCTAACACCCAGCTCAGCCAAGCCTCAGCAATACTCGGACTCCTCTCCGGCCAGTCCAGGGACCAATGCTGCTTCCTTCTATGCCCTCTGTCCTCAAATAGCACACAGCTTGGAAGCTTCAGCATCAGATTACACATTGACCCCAACCAGGAAAAGCACAAGGCCTCCAACAGCGACTCCTGAAGACAGTTCCCAATCTCCTGGCTCTTCTAAAACTGGATTAAGAACTATAGGAAAGGGGTTTCAATCACATCTGGAAGATCCTGATCATGAAAGGTATGTATCCAGACTACACATGTTTAAGTCCTCAAATGATTATCAAACAATTTAAATATCTTTTATATTTACATGTTTCCAGTGTTTGCTTTCCTATAATTACCGTATACTTCCACTATATCCTACGAAAAGACCATATTTTCCATTCATTTATTTAGCTGGCTGGACACAAATGAAGATCATGTCCAGGCCAGGTTGTCACCCTCAGCTCTTTGCACAGGGCAATTTAAACGTGGCCTCATTTCCTTTCAAATGAGAAATCATCTCTCCCCACACTATTCACAGCCACCTAGGAAGCAAAACCATCATGATACAGCTCAGTGGTGGTAGCATCATTACAGTTGAGCCACACAATCATTAAGGTAGAAAAAGACTTCTCAGCTCACCAAATCCAACCCCAGCCCACCCTACCGTGCTCAATGATCACATCCTTGTGATCCTTCTCATCCTTGTGCCACATCCCAACATTTCTAGAACACCTCCAGGGACGGTGACTCCCCTACCTCTCTGGGCAGCAGTGCTGCTTCTTAGAAGAAACTGTCCCTAATATCCAACCTGAACCTCACCCTACCACAATTTGAGGCCATTACCTTTCATTCTAAATTGCATGATCAGGACCCCAACCCCTGCAGCAGCATAGAAAATACACTGCTCTTAGGTAGTCTGAGAAATAAGGGTTGGAGATGACACTGCAGGTACCTCCCATCCCAAACCTCAGGTTCCATACTCTGGCCCCACACAAGTCAGACTGATTTCACCCCCCTGAGCTGTTGAGTTCCACACCGTGTCCACCACTTCTCTTGGCAGGAGATTTGTAACCACAGAGGAATTCCAAGCCATGGAGAAAGAACTAGAAGATGTAAAAGATGAACTGAAATGCTTGAAGTGGAAAGTGAGACACATCGGTGAGACTGTGCAGCCCCTGGCAGAAGACAGCAAACGCTACAATGGCTACACCCTGACAGAGCTCAAGGCAATGGTGCAGTCCGAGGAAGATCCTTACAAAGCTGCACACAAAATCCTGACTGCACTCTTCAGCGATGTGTACTTGCTGCAGCACTCGGTCACCGAACAAGCAAGCAATGCCAGATCTCTGCCCAGGCCCAAAATAGACCCAGAGTTGTACACAGTGTATTGTGACATTCTGAAAAGCATATTCCCTGGAATTAGCAGCCAGACCTTGAGGGAACAGACACAACACATGCAGAAAAGCACCTAGAAAGAAGTGCAATAACATTAGAGACCACAAAACCTTCTGCGAAGTGGGAAGTCCCTTACGACTTTCGAGCACTGGACTGTGGTGCGTTCCGCTGGTTGAGTCTATCCCTTCCAGGAACGAATCATCTGTAACACCTTGGTGAGCTCTGAGCCCTTCACATCACCTGATGAGACAGGGTGGGAACACGTTCTGCATACTTACCACATTTTAGAGAAAAAATGCCCCCTTAGTGTCTCTTTCTATACATGGATGTTTCCTTGTTTCCAGCAACAACAAATGCTGCCAAAAGAATTGAAACAAGGCATCGTGTGCTCAAGCAAGGGCCTCCCTAACCCCAAACAGACCTACCAACCAACCAGCATCTGGGTAGTTTCTATTTTCTAGACTGTATCATTCATTAAATGACATTACTTGTTAGAAAATCGTGCTTGTCCTTTTTTTTTTTTTTAATTTCTTTTTTTTTTTTTTTTTTTTGTCTAAAAATACTTTACATATCAAAAAATCAATCAACAACCACAATTTGAGCACACACTGGGATGGAACATGAGCCATGTAGCAAACCACCTCTCACATCCCATGAGGATGAGGGAAGAGAATTAGAACGGGAAAAGTCCAAGAACTCATGGGTTGGGATAAAACAGACGATATCTGGAAGTCAGACTGGGTGAGCCACAGGAAAAGAGAGAACTGGCTTCAGGACAGCTACCAGCATTGATTCTTTGACTTTCCAGATGAAAGAACCCATCTCCAGGAGCAAGGGTCACACACACACACAGGACCTGTCTCTGTCTGAGCTGTAGGAAGCAGGAGGCCCTGCCCAACAAGCAGCCCCTCCTGAGGGGGAAAGTTGCTGGGAAGCTTCAGGCAGGCCACACTCACAAGGCCTGGATCTCATAAAGCAAAGAGGGTCCGGGGACCAAAAGGTGCTATGGTTGTGAGCCCGGGGCATCGTTTTCTTTGGCAGTCACAGAGCAAAAGGACAGAGCACTGCCCAGGCCCCACGCAATGACTATGGCCTGCCCTGAGGAACAGCAACCGCTGGTTATAGAGAGCATAGGGGAAAATGGCCCTGAAGGCCTCCCTCCCCATCTGGGAGCCAGCAAAGAGCAGTGGATGAACAGCAGTTTCACCACCACGTTCTGCTCCTGGAACAGAGGTCTGCATGGCCTCATGCCGCCCTGTGCAGGCTGCTGGCAGGGCGGGAGCTGCAGCCATGTTGGTGCTGCAGCCATGTTGGTGCTGAGGGAGCAGGGCGTCCTCACGCCATTTCACTCAGCACTGATAGAAGGTGCTGCCTCCTGTCCTAGCGGCCCACCACCCCTTTCAGAGAATCACTGGCACCGTTTCTAAGTCATTCCCCCGGTACAAACGTGAAAACAGATTGAAAAGCAGAACTTCTCTTTCCTGCACATTGCTGCAGCTGCTGGGCCCTTAGGGATAAGCAGAAGGTGACCTGTCATGCTGAGCCCCAGGGTAGAATCTTCTTAACGTTATTCCAGAAACAATGGGGAAATTAAGGAAATACATATGTATATATACACACATGTACATACTCAAGAAAAAGCCGCTCATTCTCAGTGTCACCACAGCTGCAGACATCTGTGCAGGATGAGACTGGGCAGTACACCCTGGGAATGTGCTCTGTATCTCCAAGACACTTCTGCATAAGGACTCCAGTGTTGCTCTGGCCCTGTGGTCTGCCCCAGTGGAGCCATGAGCTTTCTTTGCAAGGTGTGCCTAAGTTATGCTGGAGAGAGGCACGCTTGCTGGCTGTGCTTACCTGGCCTCTCCATGATGACAAGCACATATATCCTCCCACGCAAGGTTTTCAGCATCTCCTTTATTTTCTCTCTGGCCACCCACTCCTAACACAACAGAAGGGTGAGGGCTGAGTGCCTACACCTGCAGAAAGAGTCCTCTTTGGAGGGTAACAAAACTGAGTCAGCACAATAAAAATAAGATAGCAGTATCTGAAGTGCACGGGCCTGAAAGTTATTGGTTTTCACTCCTAACGTCCTACTGTGGCCACAAAAGTGTCCTGCTGCAGGTACATTCTACCTTAAGACTTTAGGTCTTGCTGCGTTGTGCTCAGACAGAAAAGCAATAGGACTGTTTAATTACTCTGACAGTTAAAAAAAAAGCATTCATCCATTGTCCTTCTTGGACAACTCATCCTGATCTGCACTGTGCCTACGTTGGTCCTTAGAGTTTGAATAAGCCTTCTCTCCACAACTTTGTCACCTCCACCTGCATAGAGACAGACAGAGAAGGCAATCAGAGTCACGGGGAGGAATCAGTCCGTAAATCCATGTTGTGTTCCATCCTCTTCTCCATTAAACTACGTACCATCATTTTTTTCATTTAGTACATACTTTCAAGTCTGAAGCGCCAATACTGAACCAAATAATTTTTCTTTCCCTTCTTAACTCTAGAAGTTACATTTGCTATTCTCCAGCCATACGCAGATGCAGAGATTCATTAGTATTACCCTTACCCAAGCAGCACGCTCTGTTATGCATTCATCCCTGTGTGCAACCTGAGGACCTGAGAGTACTGCACACACAGCTTAGACCTAAAGTCTGCCTTCCCCTGTGTCCTTCCCTAAGAGCCTGGTCAGAACCATGAGGACATGAATACTGTTCTCAGCCTTGGGCAATCTTTTATTTGCACTGATTGATTGAGTTAATTAAGCAGTCTATTAATATTCACCATGCTATGGCTCAGTAGAGTTCAGTTGGCAGAACAGATCCTACAGAAGATAAGTTATGCTACAGAGAAGTTCCTGATCCATGCTTATAGAGTCAGAAAATAATTCAGGCCTCTGGTTGGCTACTGGAGGTCAGCAGGTCCAATTGCTCTACCAGACAGTATTTTATAAAAAAATCTAAGTTATAAAAGATACACTGCAAAAAGTAAGCTGTAAACTTCATTTAAACAATTATGCAACCAACCTGTACTGGAGCCACTGGTAGATCAGATCTGCAATACAAAATCCCAAGGAGTTTTATTCTTCCAGAAGCACTACACTGGGAAATCACCAAGGTGTAGAAACCTCATCTACATCTGCATCAATGAATAAAGAAGATAAATGGCAAAGTTCCTGCGACACTGTTTTGGAGGGCTGCTTACCATGGTTAGATCACGCACTGCTGATTCACTTTTTAGACTTCCCGTGAATATTTCTAATGCATAATTACAGTCAAATTCGGTCATTAAATCATACCTTTTATGACCTCATGCTTACCCCTTTGTTCTGTTAATAATAATACCCTCGCATAATGCGAATGCTTTCTGCAAAATCCAACAGCCCTTCTGGTTTATGGTTTAAAATATAGCAGAACTAGTTCTAGGGAATGTCAGCTTCTTTAATATTCATTATCAGCATCATCCTTCCTGAAATACGAGTCACAGTGCTCGGGCAGCACCATTCATTACCATTAATCCCTCCTCCATTCTGCTCTCCTTATGTGATCTCTATGCATTTACATACCTCCCTCCCTTCGCACCTGACTTCAGTAACTCTCACATTGAGCCTACCATCTCCGCTTCCCAAGGTGAAACCATGTCTGGAGATCTCTTTCCTTTTCTTGTGTTCATGCATTCCTATAGGGGGTTAATTTTCACTATGAGACGAATCCCACCCCCAGCGGGGTCTGACACACATCCAACCTGTAGAAGGGCTATGGAGGGAAACCAGACCTGGAAATCCTGAAGGACCTCAGACACAAGGACAGAATACACACTGATGTACCCAGGTATCCCACTGAGAAATGCAGAAGATCTTGATTTCTTCAAGATTTATTGTGAAGAATACGTTTTTTTCAGTATCCCAAAGAGAGCGATTAAAATACATATCAATGTCTTGCTGGGTCAGTGGGTTTTGATCAAATTCCCGTTTTTGTATTAATATTCAGATACATTACCATCCCAGAGAGATGAATAATAGAAGCTATTTCATTCCTCTGACAATATTAAACATAATGAATAGGCTTACAACCATCCCGCATCCTTCTCCATGAGTTCTGACCACAGACAGATCTCCCGTTGGTAATGGAAATGTCACTTTGATTCATCTGTTCGCCAACCAATCCTTACCAAATAATTTCCAGCATAGAGCAAGCGATCCAAAAATGCTACTTTGGAAACAAGCCAGAAGTGACATTCATTGTAGATTAGATTCTACCACTATTTAGGCTTAAAACGTTTAAGGGAGCTTTGCTGCTTACTTTCTTTTAGCAGAGACTCCGGTAGAGCACAAGAGAGATAGATCATAAGACTTCTGCTAATTTGCAAATCTAAAATTATCATTGGAAGACCGAATTTATTATTGTACAGCTACATGATGACAGAAGAGATGACCTTTCTGTGGTGCCAGATGTCTTATCCATGCTGACCAAGGCCTTTAATCAGAGAGAGAAAGTATAAATTACCATGTGTCGCAGGGAAAAAAGCGTGCTATTCATAGCCAAGTATTAAAGCAGGCTGCCCAGAAAGGCTGTGCAGTCTCCATTCCTAGAAGCTTTCAGGGCTGAATGGGATGCAGCCCCGTGTGACCCATCTGATCTCCCAGCTGTCCCAGCTTTGAGCAGTACATTGGACTGAGGACATCTGACGGTCCCTCCCAGCCTCAATCACTCTGATTTTGTCACATCTGACTTCAGCTCTGCATCGCTTTTCTGAAAGGCTGGCTTCTGTGCCAGTGTTCAAGACTACACGTAGATTTTTAGGAATGTAAGTGTTGCATGAATTCACATATTTTGATCTTTGTGTGTGTGTGTGTGTGTGTGTATGTGTGCAAATTCCTTACATCCTCAAAAAAAAAAATCTCAAAAATATTTTGGTAACAAATACTGTTGCTACTACACAACCAGATGAAAGGACTTACATTCTATATGACCCATAACAGCTGGATTAAAACTAAGTACCTAGCAAATTTAATGATGCGTATGTATTTGTGACTCCCACAGAGATGAGATTCTGCCTCCACTACTTAGACAGCTTTACACCAACAAACAGCAAACATCAGTATGACTGCATGCAGAAAAAGACTGTAATAATCTAAGATGCAGGATGGAAACAAGGGCCTCTAGCTTGGAACTGCAACAGTTCTGAGAAAGCCTGAATGATGGCAGCTGGCTAAAGACAAGTACCCTGAGGACCGTTGTCTTGTTTCAGCCTTCAATGCGTAAACGGGAAACTCAGCTAGGAGAACAGTTCCACCTTTTGCTACGTGGCAGCAATGCCCACAACAGACCACGTTCAGTTTTGAAGCAAACAAATCAAAACAGAAGATTCAAAGAAGAGGCATGAAAATCACTGAAGCATTGCAAGAGTACACTACAGCTCAGCCTACGCGCCATGACACAACCTGATCCCTGAACACTGGTCAAACCTGGATCAGCTTTTCTAGGAGCAACCTATAGCAGAGGATCACCTGATGTGTCTTCCTCTCATCAAGCAGAAATGCTCCTAAAGCAAAAGACCATTAAAAACTACTGCAGCATTCCCCCAACTCTTTTTCCATACAATTACCAGCTTTCAGAACAAAGCTCCCCTCAACCACTTTAAGTGTGCAAAGCACAGCTCCGTGCGCCCTTCACCAAGAGCTTTCCTCTGCAACACACATGGCAACTCCTACACAGCACCCTGATGGTAAGAACATGCTACACTGGGTCAGATGGATTCCACCTTGCCCAGTATCACATCTCTAAGCCAGATGGTTAGAAGAAAACACAAGAATTAAGCAGCACGTGTATTTTTAACTAAGGATCTTCCTACATTCAAACATTTTTAAGCTCAGGAACTAAGATAGCATCTATTGCACATTAATGATTCTAGTAGTAGGGGAACCAATTGCCTTCTGTAAGGTTTAAAATTGTGCAATTGCAGAAAGAGGCCCACTTGTGAAGAAAAGGAGCACACAGCCATGAATAACAGGCACTACACTTGCTAATCCACACTTGTGAGCAAGCAGGGATGGCAGTCACCAGTGTCTGATCTCAGCTCAGCATGCTGGCTGACTCCTGTCAACACTCTGTAAGGCTGTACCGATGCTGCCTCAGCCCCCATCCTCTTTGAACACTCTTCTTGCTTGAAGATGAAAGTTCTTTCCTCAGTAACAGACAACGTCTGTCCTGGCTGCCCCCTCACACTGCTATCAGGCTGAAGAGAAATCTTAGTGAAAAAGATGAAAGGGCTCAACTGCTCTCAGTTCATTACCTTTACAGCAGGGACCATCTCTTCTCCCAGATATAATGCTCCTCTTGGATGAAGATTTACTTCCAGGAGAAACCTTCACAGCCAGGACAGCTTCTGTTCTCCCCTATCCTTATGCCCACCACTCACGCTTTCTATGTGAGCCTTCTCTACAACTTGGATGTCTGTTCAGCCTCTAACACTCAGCATGGTTCATGCTGTCAGGTGGCAGCAGCTGAGCCCCAGCCTCTTCCCACTCCTTACAATGGCAGTGAAACAGTGGCTGGATATAAAACCTGAAATAAAGCATTTCTCTTTAGCACTGCACATACTGCCCTCTTCCAGGGCCAGAATTCTTACAGGTAGGAACTGGCTTCTTCAATGAGAAGACCAATACTTGGCTATTTCTCATTTCTGAGTTTCTTAAGCATTCCCTGTCACTCACCTCCTGAGCATGCCTAGTCCATCATGCTGAACTTTTTACAAAAACATTGGGAAATGCTTTTTCCAGTTAGAACAGGTGAGCTGAGGGATATTCTGAAACAACAGTTCGCATATGAGCAAGAGGAAAAAAGCAGGAAAAGAATTGTATCTTCTTCTCTCCCTGGGTTTCATTTCCCCAGAATCTCTGTTCTCTTGGGAAAACTACACAAAATCTACACATGCTGATATTTTCATAAGTGCAATGAAGTAACAAACAGCCAAACTGAGTTTAGTCACACCTAATAGACCTTGAGGGAGTCAGAACCCAAAGGCAAGACTTCACTGAACAATTTGAATCTTCCAGGAAAAATTAACAACCAGCATACCTGGAGAAAGCTGCTAGCAGATCATGAGGTCGTTTTTCTCCTAATCAGAGTCAGAGCAGTGAGCTCTAAGTGTAGAACCAAGCACTGCTGGAAGTAGTCCTACTGTGCTGCTGGTCATTGGGATGGTCAGTCCTCTCCTTCAACTGGGAGCTATGAAACAGAACACTAGAGCCCCTATCAGGTACAAGGCTTGTAGCCTCCCCCCCCCCACTCTTTTCCAGTAATTTCTAGGCCGGTAAAAAGGAAGTTGAAATTCGCAAATGTTTCCTTTTACGCCTGGGTCTGAACACTGTAGCAGCACTTCCAAGGGTCCTGAGAATGAGGGTGAATGGAGCTGATGCTGTTAGACAGGGGTGGAAAATTGATCTCTTCCCAGCAAGATTTAGAGGCCAGTCAGACAGGAAATTACTCCAGATGGGCACTCTGTCCCCATCTCTCAGCTCTTCCTGCAGCTAGGAGATTCACTCTATAATTGCTTTTTTAGTCCACATTTTATCCTCAGCTGACAGAATTCCATTAGGGTGATACAAGCTGCGTGATAAAGGGATGTTTGTGTCTCACATGGGCTGTAAGTCATTTCTCAGCAAACAAGCAAACAGTCACAGAAATGGGTAAAGAGACCACTGAGCCAGGAGCCCTTCTCCTTTTGATCTGAATACAAAGACCACAGCATTCAAATGGAAGCAAACACTCCTGCAGTATGTTCCATTCCCCACTGCTTCCCTCTCTTCTCTTCGAAGGAGACACGTCAGTGTCTGCCCACACCATTGCTGGTTTAGAGACTCACTAACACAGCAGGACCTGGCAAAAATCTCCACAGGATCAGGCAACCTTGCAGAAAACAGCACCAACTAAGCAGAATGCAGCAGTGTGATTTCATGACCAGTTTCTCATGGAACTCCTCTGGTTTCATCCTCCAAGATGAGGATGTCTCTCCTGACTCAGTAGTACTGGAGCTTCCAGGTACCACATGTCTCTTACGCTGTCTGCTTCACTGCTTGCTCCCCTGCTCACAGATGGGTGCTTCTCAGCCACAGAAATTAAATTCCACTGGATTGTACCATAAAAAGAAAGGCAGAAATTGGGAAAAAGAAGTTGCAAGCCTTCCAAGGCACCTTTGGTTTCAGGTTTCATTTCAGACTGATTAAAAGACTTTTAAAAAAAAAAAAAATCAAATTATGCAGCATAACATTTATTTCCTCACAGATGATTCTTTTATCTTCTGCCCCTGGCTGGGACAAACTCATCCTTTTGATCTAACCCCCGGGAAGCAAGTAAGCAGGTAAAAAGACAGCAACTATGGCTCAGAGGTTTTTGAGTGGCCCTGAAATTGATCTGAGCTGAAGTTTAATAATCCCTATTCAAGAATTCAACCAAAGTTCATGTTAACTGTCCCGTTTCCTTTGTCATGCTTTAGATAATGTGGAAAGATGCGTTACTGCTGCTTGAGAATTGCTTTCGCTGCAATTCTGACATTACCTGACACTGGCTAACGTACTTCATGAGGATTTTCTTAATTGCATGCTTACTTTTCGCTCCTCAGATGCTTCTCTGACAAAATTATACCTGTAACAAGTTAAAATAAGTGAAAAATAATCATTATTTTCCCCCAATTCACTATGGAAACCATTCTAGTAGCTGGAATACATAGGACTGATTAGGACACTAAAATATCTTTGTTACGCGAAGGGTCATCACATCTCAACTCATCAGGAGGGCAAATGCTGATATCTCCTACACTATAGGGATGAACGAAGCACTTCTTAAACGTTACACTACTTTCTACATACGGCTGCCCAGGATCAAGGACTTCATCAGGCCTTGCCTTCGTGCCATACGTCATCCCAGAGCAAACCTTCTTTTCAGCCACAGATACCGCAGAGGAGAATGTTCCACAACTTCATCTTTTTAAATTATTTCAAAGAACTTCACCCTCATTTCATACTGTAGCAATTATGGGGGGAAGGAAGCACCAGTATTGGAAGATGCCTACAAGTTTAATAACTAGTGTAAATGGTGGCCAACAGGAACTTACACGAAGCCAGCTATTTACAGAAAGCAAAGCTCCTAAGCAAGCTTTGTGAAAATGTCTTTTATTCATATGCTCTTTTTCTTCCATGAGCACTTGTCATGCTAATAACAATACCAACAATTAAATTCCGTAACAAATTCTACTTATAATACAAACAAATAAGCATCTATTTTACACATAGAAGTGTTTTGCATTTAGTACAAAATACATTTCGTTGCTCCATCAATACAGAGAAATCCAGGAAGTGTATTGCTATCTTGGGTCTTTACGGCTTAGCTAACAACAGCTAAGTATTTTGTAAGCAAATACACAAGCTACTGCAGCTCCTGACTTACTACAGCAAGTAAAGCAGCTGTATCAGGAGTTGCAATAGTATGTATGTATCTTTGTTTCCACACATCAAAGCACTTCAGAGCTTTCAGTTCTATCTGAAAACAAGGAAAGTTCTAAATGAGAAAGGAAGAATGTTCTATGAGATCTTGTAAGAGATTTACAGGTTGTCACCACTGACAGATATTCACTGAAAAGTACATTTGCATAGCTACAAATCCTGCAGCACAATTATTTGGTTAGAATTTCTGGTTAGATGGCCAGACTTTCAGGGTACTCAGTGTTTTAAAAATGCCATTCACTCCTTACCATCTGCTCATTAAAATGCCTTTACCACTTCTCAAAAGGGATGGTACGTTGCTGGCAGCAGAGCTGGTTGGTGCAGCCCAGGGGGGTGGCCTCCTTGTTCGCAGAACCAAATGCAGGCTGTAGTGAAGGGCAGCAGAGAGACTCTGAAGGATGCATAGAGTGCCAATGCTTTTTTTTTTCCTTTTTGCTTTTAAATAGTAGTGAAATAATGGAAGAAATCATTTTTTCACTGGGAAAAAAAAAAATTAAGCGAAAGCTGAAGCTTACTCATTAAACCTCAATAAACCCACTTTCTGATCTGTCATTGAAGATAATGACAATAAAAGAACCAGAAAACTAAATAATTCATGCTTTAAATTTCATTACTGAAGGAAGTTCTCCTGTAGCAAAGGCAGCTTCCTCTCATAAGACAGGAGGTGGTTCAGCAGCAAGCACGGAGTAAATTCCATTTGGATGATAAGTCATCTAGCTCTCCAAGATGCAAGTGTCCAGAGCTGGATGTATTCAGGACTTCACAGTCAAGCCCTTGTTATCTTTTCCTCCTCTGCAGTCCTTTTTCACATAGACAGGTTTTTGGACGCAAAGCTGTTAAGGAAAATTGAGTGCTGTTTTAAAAATGCTTCTACATCAACAACAAAGTCACAGACTAAAAAGAGCAAGAAACATTCTCATTTCTATTTCCATTCCAGAATGAAGGTTACACTTCTCAGTGCCACATCCTACACTGACAGCGAGCAATGCCAACTGCTTCCTTGTAGAAGAAAAGATCTCAGAGTGCCAGACTTGCGGGACAGCAAACAACTAAATCAGTGCGTGGAAGTAACTCTATAATCTGTTACTCCATTCTTGCAATGGATGTAGAGGAGCATTTACATGACATACACAAGTTTCTGTCTGCAGAAAGGTGCTAAGAAGGCAGAAGCTGAATCGGGTCACAGGGGAACCACTGATTGCTGTTCCATTTCAGACCAAAGCATTAACACTTGCTGTTTCTTGTGGTCCATCCTTTCCTTGACATTTTGATTTATTATTTTACATGAATGATCTGGCTTCAGAGACTAAGTGCATCATCACAGGTTTGGGATTATGTTTAGAGAACAGTATGGATATAGAAGAGAAAGGATAATAAAGAATGAGCCAACGAGGGGAGGTAGAAAAGCAAAATCT
Organism: Alectoris magna; assembly: GCA_030625065.1. Taxonomy (NCBI): domain Eukaryota; kingdom Metazoa; phylum Chordata; class Aves; order Galliformes; family Phasianidae; genus Alectoris; species Alectoris magna. Next base: position 2,964,978 of record CM060575.1, on the reverse strand, counting down.
GAAAGTAATGATGGCATAATTAATTCCATCTTTCAATAAAGAAGATGGACTGACTCGTAAAGAGACAAAAACCTTTTCCCCCATGATACAGGGCACGTCTGCGCTGCAACTCAAGATGTCATTACAACAGGTACAAAGATGTGCAGGATACTTTTGACACAGCTAGTGCTAATGTATTAATACTCAAGCTATATTTGCACAGGTAATGGCATTTGAAATCCTTCTCCTACAGAAGTGTTATTAAAAGCCATCAAATAATTTCTGTAGCACTTTCCAGATAAATGAAGTAGAGAAATTGTCATGCTCGGGGAAGAAAAACAACCATGACTATACCAGCTTGGCTGAGAATATGTAATGTATTAAGGGAGCTATCCTGAGGAATTTACAGTGAATGACTGGGACGCTTCGGACTATAAATACAATCTACTATTTCTCCTTGGGAAGAAGAAAATAAACAGCCTGTCTTTTTAATTATCACTTGTAAGAGAGATGAGATCAACAAGAAAGACATCTGGGATTTTCATCCCAGTTTCATATATCGTGATTTTGGATTTGCTTGAGGAGCAACAAGCAGGTAATTCTGAGACACACACACACCCTCTCAAAAGCTGCTTATAAGGCCAGTGGGGACGCAGCAAGCTTATTACTCCAAAAGCTATCTTTGGACCTGTACAATCAAACGAGCTTTCAACTGGTCTTGAGTCAATTTCTTTCCTGAAGACCTCTGTGTATGTGTCGGTATGGGCTATGATTACATGCTACATCAATCTTTGATTTACACGATCCACTTCCAGATTTAGATCTAGAATAAAAATTCAGAGCATGATATTCCGCGTTTGCCTTCCTATGGATGAACTAAATTAAAAGAGAGGTGCAAATCTCCCTTCTTCTCCCAACTAGGTCTATAACAATGTTTACTATTCATACAGCTTTTGTGGAACATGAACAGAAGAAAACTGTAGAAGACAGAACTAACCTGGATCAGCCACAACCTGCTTCTTTTTGCTGTTGGTGACAATCTGATTTTCGTTCATCATTCGTACATCCTGATCACCCACGTGATCGCTGAAAAGATTAAAGTCAGTACAATAACCAAAATAATCATTTGGAAAAGTTACAAGAGTTATAGAAAAAGGTTACCAAATAAGTTATTCAGTTCAGGAGGCTAAATATACACTTATACACATGTGCCTGTGAACCACATATATGTATATATGCCTCATATATATACACACACACTTATGTAACATTCCTAATATGTTAAGCATAGTCTCATATTATGTTCCTATCTAAAAAGGAAAGGCTTTCTGCATCTACCTGAAGTATTTTTTGCCAGTCTAATGAGTGGCGTAGGTTGCAGCAGGCACACGTTCAAATACCAACATCATATTCACTCCACAATTTCCTTGCCTGCCTACACAGTTTGAACCACATTAACCAAAGTGAGATTTTACAGTAGCTCTGTACAAAGAGTCTAAAAGCCCTACATGGAACTTCACACTATTTTGTAATGTTGATATAGCAATTATTCGTGAGAAATGTATGAAACAAACAAAGTTTATTTACTGTGACAAGTTTCATTTGCAGGCCACATAATTGTATTATTTCTTTATGAGAAAGAAATTATTAAAATCAATGTTAAATTAAACTCATTACAGAGGAAGCTGTGAGCTGAATTGAAAGTTAAAGAAAATACTAATCAGACAAAGCAAAAAGTAGTCTGGTTTTACTTTTTTCTTTTCCTTACAAATGGTGCACACAACAGGCTTCCATTGTAGCCAAATGGAACACCTCTCCAACAGGCATAGTGCAACAGGAGAACCAATACTGAAGCACATCAGCATTTGCATCATTGATGATAACAGGAGAGGGTTCATGAAATACTGTACAGTGGTACGTGAAAGAATAGGTCTAAGTTAGAGGTACCAACATGCAAAAGATCAAGAACATCTTTTCTAAGTAGGGGTGATATCCAGCAGATAGTAAGAGATGTGTCTTCTACTGCCAAAGAACCCTGTCCTTCAGTGGGTTAGAATGAGACAGAAAGGGAATAGAAGACACATGAAGACCAAGAACATTCCTGCACAGGAATTCTTGTAGGGAAGACTGCATAATTTTTACTGGAAAACAGATTCTGCAGTGTATATGACCAAGAAAGGAAACTTCCCAAGACTAAACCAACAGATCTACGCATTATACAAGTACATGCAAAGGACGTCATGTGAGACAGCTCTACAATTGCAGCTGAAGTTTCCCTGCTTCCAGTAAAATAACTTCCCTCGTACAAAGATGTTACACTGAATAAAGTCGATGTTCATTTCTCCTTTCTGTATCCCCCCCGAAAAAAAATTCTCTAAACTCTTATTTTCATTGCAGTAACTTTTTCACTTGAAAAAAACATCTACCTCCAAATTTCACCATGACAACACAGCTTCTTGTAAAAAAAAAAAAAAAAACATAGGCCTAACACAGTCCTTTCAAACAATAATAATCTATTTCAGCATCTGACGGTACCAGCGGCCAACAGCCAATGCCCTGGAAAATCATAGGAAATCCCTATAAACAAATTCTGAGTCAGGATAGCTTACATTCCCTCCACTTTAATTTTACATTCTCTAATATTCTTCTGAAGTAATTGTTTTGCATTTTTGAATGCACAACTGTCACCTTTCTTTCAAGTGATGCATGCTTAAGACATTCTATTTTTAACTGCGCAATGTATAAAAGTGCTTATTTCTAGAAGAGTTCAATTTTTCAGTTTTTCCATCTCATTTAAAATATATTTGTCTTTCAATCTTTATTTTCCATGCCATGGACTGTTTCTTAGACCCTATCAATCCTGATCTTCTGAACATCTTTTTCACTCCATTTCCATCCTATTTACTGTGAGGTTACCAACATGGGGGCTTTAGTGGGTTAGTCCTGAGAACCAAACTCATTTTTCATTTAAAGGACTTTCTTTTCTCTGATATTTGATGCTTTTTCAAAAAATGTTTTGGTTTTTCCCCTCCCCCATGTAATCTCATTGCAATTTATCAATTCTTCTCTAAGGAAAACCATCCTTCCTCTTTGTTTATTACTGCAGTCTGACAAGAAAATACGTTCAAATATGAATCACTAATTCTAATAGCGTTCAAAAACAGTCAGAAATAAAGCCAGTACTTTCGTCCCAGCATTTAAAAAGCTACTGGTTATTGGCCATTAAGTGAGACTGAGTATGCTTTAGAGGGGAATTCTTCACAGCAACGTGCACATTCCTGACATTAGTCATATGAAAACATCTTGCAAATACAAGAGACTTCCAGTCAAGATCTACTCACATACCTAATTGCAGTTCTCTTCTGATGGCCAATCTTCTCATCATCCGTAAAGAGAATGGTATGATATGGAACTACTGGATCACAGGTGGGTAGGATGCCTGAAACTACATGGTTCACCATATCCAGAATCCCATTGTACACAAGCAAGTCATCCACCAGAAGCTACAGATAATGAAGAAACATAACAATTAAAGAAGTCTAGGAATCAGGCACTGCTTTCAATGGGCCTTTCCAGTCAAATAACTAGAAATCATTTTGGACCAATTGTCTCACAACTCTAGTCCCTTACTTCAGCTGCTACCCCTAAAACTTTCTCTCCTCCCATCTTGTCTTCTCACTGATGTTGCTAAAGAAGTTTCCAAGTAGGCAATTAAAAATGTATTTCATGCTTTATGTAATTACCCTTCTATCAACTGGAGCAAATCACTCTGAGCCCTGGGAATTAGTGAATCTCATCCCGTTTCAGCTCTCTAAAACTTGGGTTTTTAGTTTGAACTGGTGTTACAGACCTGCTCCATAGCCAGTGGAGAAAGGAAAGCATTATTCTATGGCTATTATCTGAAAAACTGTTCTTTCCTTGGACAAGAAACAAAGGACTATGGCTAGCACAGGTTAAACATTTCAATATTAAACACAGGGTTAATGAGATGAATACTATCCATTCAGATCATAAAAAAAAAAAATCACACGTCAGTAAACTGTGAAAAAGTACAGCCAAAGATACAAAGTGCATACAAAAAATTACTCACACCAAATTCCTTCACACCTCTTTGAGGTGTTTTGGCATAATTCCACAACTTGATCATTGACACAGTAGTAGGCGCATCAAAAATAACATATACTCTATTCACCTGTAAGAGAATTCATTTATATTTTAGAGGATAAATCCCCCAAAGAAAAAAAGAATCTCATGAGCATCTCATCAAATTGACCCGTGTTTGAAGAGACGTAGCTATAGAGCAGATAACTGATGCTAAGGATTTCAATTCAGCTATCGTTCCTGCTGATAATTCACAGGTGTTACCCTTCTCCACAGTTGCCCTCTCAAATGTACATATAAGTCATCAGAAGATGATATTTGCATCTGAGCTTGTCGTCTTAGACTGCTAATCAGTTAGGGAAGGAGCAGAGCAATACTCTTAATGAGTATTACATCAACAAAATACAGATGTGCTTCAGCACGAGACAAGCTGGCACATGAATGGAATGCACCTTACTTGCAATGCTAGCATTCCTCCCATAACCCCTAACAAAGCTTGATCAGAAATCCTGCAACTACTGTGAGGTACACGGACACAACTCACTTCTGTGTGAGGTACACAGACAACTCTCCTGATGCTTGCCAAGCAACTATTGCTTGAGATATTGCTCATTTTACTTTTTGTACTGAAGACGGAGAGGCAGATGCGATCAATGGAACTGCTTGCATCTCTTCTTTCGCAGAAGAAAATCTGGGCTATGATGCCCCGTGACAATTGTTGGTGTCATAAATAATGAAAAATTTGATGGAAAATCCACTCAAGCAAATAAATAAAATGACAACCAGTGACAGGGTGACAAAGAATTCTAACCACGCTTACATTAGTAATAAATCTGCAAAAGACAAAAATACTTCAATATTAGAAAGGAAAAGAAAGTCCATTATATGCAACTTTCATAAAGCCTTCAAATTTTCCAGTGTAGCGGAGTTTATGCAGCTTTTAAGCAGCTGGGATGTCTCTAAGGAGTCCAGTTTTGCAACAAAACCATGGAATATGGCACAACTATATGGATCTTGAAAAGGTATCATTTGTTACGGTTTAAGGATAGAATGGCGCATTGCTTACTCATCCCGCCAACACTTCACATACTATTTACCCTTTTAATACTCATAACTTACCTACAGCCCTTTGGTGTCTGTCTTGACACAAAACAAAGCATGGAACTGTGCTAGAATCGGGCATTATTTTCCTTTTATCAGAATGAACTAACTTCTCTGAGAATGTTTTCACAAAGACAAACACCTAACACAGAAATTCAGCTGTCAAATCACCCATTCCTGATGTTTCAATGGATATCTCCGCATCCAATCAACATGTAGGATTGAAGATGTTGAATACAGGCTGTAGGAACCTCAACCTTCCATTTTCTTACAGAATGCAAACAGTCAGTACTCCCAAATTTAATTAAAATTTTAATCTTAACTATACCCAATGCATGACAACATGAATTATTTTCAAAACTGACTTCCTTGCTTTTAAAACTCTAATAACTGTAACATATGCAAGCAAGGGTTTTTCCAATGCAGTAAGATGTAGAATATCACCCATCAGCTTTACATTGTCATCTTCATAACCCTTCTTCTAGGAAATGAACACATCTTAGTGATACCCAAAACAAGTCCATGGAAAAAAATGTCCACCCAGAAATGAAGTCAAAACTCGTCCATGTTTATCTCCCCTTCCTGTTTAGATCTTTGGTACCCATTATTTTACATGTGCTGCTTCTAGAAGGGCTCAATCACTTGGAGCCTTACCTTACAAAATACAAAGCAGTCTCATCTAATTTATGAGTTTAAATTCAAGATAGGTTAAAAAACTCTACTGTAAAAAAAAAAAAAAAAAAAACAAAAAAAAAAACCCATACTGGTTTTAGTAAGAATCAATTTAAGCCCCCAGTTCATTCCCACTCGACAGGTCGCCATTGCACAACACACTGATTAAACTCCTTTATCAGTAATTTTTTCACTGTAACTGAGCACACACTCTAGAAATTCTTCTCGTGTTGCACCATGGAGATACAAGGACGTTACAAAGCTGGGAAACATATCTATACTGCTGCGTTCTGTGCAGTAAAGAGAAAGCAGAATAAAGAGAACTCCTTCTGACAAGCAGCCATTTAGCATAGCTTACTAATATCAAATTGACCTCAAAGTTACGTATTCTTTCCCTTTCCATTACACTTCTAGCCATATCTGTACACATCAGCAGAATGGGATAAGGGAAAACGTACCAAACCAGGAAGAAGTGGTGCAAGCCACATATGCCTGCCATCGGTTGTGTTATTTACTCTGTCAATGAGTTTGTCTGGAGTTCGGATATCTCCAGATACATCTTCCAAAACGTTGACACTATCTGGAAAAGCAGCAATATCTGAAAAAATCATTTCAGTTTAAATAACCGAAAAGGACATTTCCAAAACACCATTTGTAAGAGTTCGTGCCTCTTCCTTCAGATTCCATGAGCAAGTATTCTCCAGTGCGGTAGAAAAACTTACAGAATACTACAAGTACTTTATTTAAGATAGCTGAAGAACTTGAGAGCACATTTTTAAAAGCAGGAAAGCCCTTACAGATTCCGGAATACAAGATTATGTTTAAAATAGGAAGAAACTAACTAGCAGCATTTCATTTATTTTAAAGCCCACTTTTATGACTTCATCAATAAAGTTCCCTTCTCAGTAAGAAGCACCACCTAGGGAATTTTTTGTGCAGTTGTGGAAACTCATATGTTTCATACCTTAAGAAAAGTGTCCCTGTAGACGACAGTCACCTTTCTGACCAGGTTTTTTTTCCCTTAAGTTGCTCAACGCTTGTGATAAAAATTAACTGTCTAACAAGGCCTTCTTTCATTTCTTCAAGAGGGGAAGATTAAGCCTTCCAGTGAAAAGGTTTTCTAGATAAGATTTTTCCCGTAAGGAAATGTTTACGCTTAAAAAGATATGTACATTAAAGGCATGTATAGAAATACAGATGAATGGCATTGTCTTCAGAATTCTAAGGCCCCAGCAATCCAGTCTGAGGGACAATAACTCTCCCTTGTTTTGCCTTCTTAGAGACTAAAGTCTCTATGTATAAAGAATTTAAGGAATGACACAGATGATTCAGCAGCTTAGGAAAAGCTTGCTTCAGACTTGCTAGCTGAATTACCACATTTAGTACAGCACTTAGACAAATGTGCTTTCTAGGGTCCTGATATATCTAAGAGACACCGCTGCACAAGTGGAAACAGATGTCTACTCCAAACTTACTGAATTACCTTTACCTGGCATTGTATTGTACTGTAAAGACAAAGAATAACATAAGCTAAGTTAACGATCCCCTGCTCTTAAAAATCATCTGTTAACACTTTTCCATTTCCAAATGTTTCTCCTCCATTACGCTTTCACCACGCACCATACAAAATATGAATAAACATGTCACTCAGAAAAGAGCTTTTTCTTTTTTCATTGTGATCTCAATTAAGCAATGAGAATCACTTGAGATATAAAATTCACACAGCACCCATGCCTTTTACACTTAGTTTAGCTGATACAGAAGACTGAAGCACAACTGTTCAGCAACTCTGATTACATCTTTCAAATGTGTCCTGCATTCCCTCTACTGGTTACCCACGAACACTGAATCAAATTCAAAGGATACTGTTTTCAGTTAGTAAGATTTGGTCACCGTGTTCATCAAACAACTCCAGACCAGTCAAACCAATGTAGTATGGGTCCCCCCAACTTGTTAGAAGCTGAAACTGGAAAACAACTAAAAAGGAAGGAATTAAGGAAAATTTGATACTGACACTCTCTGAATAAGCTACATTAGAAAACAATCTGTCGTTTCTGTTACTGATAGTACACATACAAAAATAAAGCCCTACAGTTGAAACAACTCTACATGTTGTTCACGTGTGTTTAAGCTCTCATAACATCTTCAGCTTCCAGAAGAACACATAATTTATTTATTTATGAGTGCACATCCTACCTCCCTATTCTGTTACTTATTAATACCACAGCTCCTAACCAGAGCCTTTATCACCTTCCTATGTTTTCTGAACACGCCTTTGCTCTGTTCTGAATTACATGAATGATAATTGGCCAGAAAATATGTCCCTTAACTGAATGGCAGAGAATATAATAAAAGTGCGTGCTGTTCATATTTTTCTAGTAGAGCACTTATTTTTACCTCTGAAAAGACACTGATTTTCATGAAACTGTCAAGAACTTAGTAATGCTGAGATCTCATTGACTCTGAACATGGTTAGGACAGCCTAATGGATTTAAGAGGGCTGTCAGGTAGATGGATGGCACGACAGTAAGGATTACTGCAGAAGGCTGAGCTTATTTAGGAAAACATAAGATTAAAGAGCCAGAAACATTAAGAAAAATGGCAAAATATTACACAGTTCTGGTCAACACAGTATTAATAAAGATGTAAAAAGAGACAAATTTCAAAAGAACAGCACTGACAACATTCAAAGATATGCACAAATACAGATTATGACTATCTTTGATAGGCTGGCACGATACTGTGCTAAGGGGCTTGGATTCTAAAAGGTGGGAAGAAGCGCTACCAGAGCATCTGACTACAGGTCACACCTTCATTTGCTTTGTTTCATTTATTTATTCTTTAGTCATAATTAACAAATGCCTTTCTCATCATATTCATCATATCTCATTCATTTCTTATAGCATGAGAAGATGTATTCAGGACTACTGGAATTCATAACTACATTATACAGAATACCTCAGTTATACACTACACTAGAAAATGACAGAGGATACAACCACATGGCATGAGTGGTGCTTCATAGTCCATACTAGCTTGTTCCATCTTCTTTGAAACAGTCCTGCCAAAATAACCGAGACAAAATGCTTTATTTACATACTCTTGGCTCTTTAAGAACAGAATTAAAAAAACCCTAAGCCTCCACACACACCTTTCCCCTCCAGTAGCAGACCGTCTTCTGATCTCAACAATCCATTTCATTCAAGTGTCACATACAGATAATAAAAACATGGAACAAATAAGAGCGGTTCAGATTGTAAAAATATCCTACTTTACCTCTTTTGTACCCTGTTCATCAGCTGGGGTTGCAGATAGTCAAGGAAGAGAATTTCTTGGGCAAAATCAAAGTGGCAGTTGCCCGGTCCCTTGCGGATCAGAAAGCCCTCTGCTGGGGAGATGTTGTGACCATCCAGCATTACATGGACTACCTTTGCCTTGTTCAAAAAACAAAATTATAACATGAATCCAATGCAACTGCATTCACTTCAGAGGCTGAAATAATTGTTCCCGTAATTTTTGCAGTATTTATTCCATTCCTCTATAATGTAACATCCTTTGGCAAAGGGAAGCCTAGACCAGCAGAACCCAGCCTGCAACCCAGTGCAATTCAATGCATCACAGCTGACACTAGCTGTCGAGATTGATGCAAGTGACAGAATTTAGGATTTTGGAGGGGGGAAAAAAGGGGTAAAAAACAAAATACAAAGGATTGGAAGAGTTCCTTCAATTACTGCACCCCCAGAGATGTCAGTAATCTGAAGATCTGTGGGTTGCAGGAGAACACATATCAAGAGACTAGAGACTCAGCTTTTATGTCAGCATATGTTGCACAGGTGATTTGAGGAGATGGTTAGTCACTCATCATCCACCTGAATGCAACAATAGATCAGGCCTGACTGCTCAGCCCTGGCTGAAGAGATCACAACCTAGTGACCTCTCAAGAGGTCACCTTTTCTGTCTCTACCACGTTCATAGAAAACATTTATTCCACCATCCTACTCATCTGTGCGGCAGGCAGCATCTGGACTTTTCCAGGATCATGCCAACTCATCTATCAAGCAGAGCTGTATATAACCTAAGGGCTTATGAATAAAGATAAGGTACCTCTACCAGGCAAAAAGGATCGAGCCGCAACCGCGTCACAGATGCGTGCGTATCTGACACGAACTCTGAAGATTAAACCAAATAATTCAGGCATACTCGATCAGAAGATGAAGGAGTTCAGGCCCCTTCATCCTCCCCCATTAACGCCATCTGGGGTGGTATGCAGGATCACAGTCACATAACAATTCAATCATGTAGCAACAATTATCACTGCATTTTGCCCTAAGCTACGTTAAATATAGTCTCACGTTAATCACAAGTATTGCACTGAGTATGTCGCTAATTACTGCTTAAGGAGGAATAATACCTGGAAAATAGAACAGGATAGCCTTATAACCGTCCCTATGACTGCAGCCTGCTGATTAATGGACTGAACAAGAATAGATTCATTTAGCTAGAAAAAAAGACTTAATTCAGTCTAAGGGTAATGTGAGTCAGTTCTGTCATCTTTGGATTTAATGCTCACTGATGAATATATGATTACTTGAGAATAGTTTTGTATGGAAATACGTAGTTCTCATGATCTGTTATTAGTATTTTTATTAAAACATAAGCAATATTTACTTTTAGATGTCAATCTGACAACAACTTAACACTCCAGGTTTCCTATAAAGCCTGATATTCACAACAGCTTTCATTTTCTTGCGATTTGCCATTGATTTTTTTAGTCAGTTCCCATTTCAGTGAGCTGCACATGCAAGAAGTAAATCTTTTTCAGAGAGTTTTTGTTTGTTTTGAGGGGTTTTTTTAATGCATTTTGTTGGGTTTTTTTGTTTGTTTGTTTACAAAAGCATTTCTCAATTTGAAAACTTGAAGTACTGGACTGTGCAAGGTGCTTGCTTCACTTCCGAAGAGCACGAAGATAAATTAGGAGTGAAAGCAGCATGCAGAGGGAAACAGCTATTGCAGGTTTCATCCTTAATAAGCTTGGGAGCAAATAAAGGAAATACACTTTTTGTATAAGAAATTCTTCTGTGTGGTACTTTCCAGCTGAATCAAGCTGCCAGACTACAGGGAGGAATTGAAAAAACCACTGGAATATACTTCAGTTTAGAGAACATGTACTGAATGGGAAGTCTGGAGACTTAGAGATGAAATCTTACCTATTACACCACAGCTGCTTATATTTATGTGCCCTTTACAGCCCTCATTTCTAAGTAATTTTCATCATCTGAGGAGGCACTCAACCATCACACATAGCATTTTACAAATCACATAACAAAGCTTTCATAAGGTAATTTTTCATAGAGCTGGAAACAGCACACAAGCCTTCATTTTGACAGTTTACTGCCATTACCCTTTCATACTAAAGCTGTGAATAGAATCCACCAGTCTACAGCTGCCTAGCAAATCATTATATCTCATGTCCAGAGACCGTTTCTTAGAAGAACAGCAATGCTTCAAAAAACAGATGCCATGATACCCTGGATCTCTGGTCTTAAGCCTCTTAACCACAGCCCAACAGATATCCCGCATCCTCAGTTTTTCAAGTACCTTATTTTACTCATTCTTTTACAGGATTGGTGGTATAAACTCCTCATTTAAATTGCACCTAACTGTGGGACTTAGAGGTGTGCTGTCTGCATGCACACCTTATCAGATTCACCTCTTTTACTACCTTGCAAAATAAACTGTAAAAATACACCTTTCTTCTTGTCTTGGTTTGTCTCCAAAGACCAAATTGCATGCTAAAAGATTTCAAGGGTTTGGCTATTTACCTCCTTTAATAGCTGAGACACAAACACACACACACACACTCAGAAACTCGATTTGGTTTGAAAATTCATGTACAAGCATTTCTCCCCCTGTTCTGCCTTGGAAAGACCTGCTCTTATAATGGGAAGACAAAATATTCCCCATCACTACACAGGCTGTTCTTCATATTGCATTATGCACACAGAATCACAAGCAAGATTTAAATCAGAAGGGACTTCTACATGCCTCCAGTCACAACTTCTGCTCAGAGCAGAGAAGCCTGCAAAGTTAAATCAGGTTGTTCTGGGTTGCTCAAACTGACTCATCCCATCACTGCATGCAGCCCCAGTGCCTCATCACTCTCAAGGGGATAAAGGGGAAAAAGCCCTTTCTTTAAGGCCAATCATAGAAATTAACTAAGTGATTTTACTAAAACAAAAAAAAAAAAAAAAAACAACAACAACAAAAAAGACATGGTTACCCAGGGGCATGCTTATATGATAAGCTCAGTGTGCTCCTGAACCCTCCCATTAGTCAAACACATTGGGTTAATGCATTGTATTACAAAAATTAGATGTCGAATGTTAAAGCCCCTAGAGGAGCTGTGGCTAAATGAAAGAACTCACACTCTGAACCTCTGTGAGTCTTCAGCCAGCCTTCAGCATTCTGCAACACCCCATGCTTACACTAAAAGAGGACAGGGCTAAACTTCAGAGAGGGAACATTCATTTGTGCAAGGTAAATTTACAAAGATTTAGTAGATCCCCTATATTTGTTACTATCTAAAATCAGAATCCTTAGAGTTGGAAGGGATCTCTGCAGGCAATCTGGTCCAACTCCCCTGCAATGCACAGGGACAGCACAGATAGGTCAGGTTGCCCCGGGCCTGATCCACTCTCACCTTGAAAGTCTCCAGGGATGAGGCATCAACCACATCTCTGGGCAACCTGCTGCAGTGCCTCACCGACCTCACTGTAAAATATCTTTTCCTTATATCCAAAATAACTCTACCCTCCTCGTGCTTGAAACCATACCTCCTTGTTGTACTACCACAGACCCTGCTAAAGAGTCCATCCTCTTCTTTCTTGTAGCTCCCCCATAGATACTGAAAGGCCGCTATCAGGTCACCTCACAGTCTTCTCCAGGCTGAAAAGCCCCTTGCAATGAATGATCCAAGCCTCCAACTCCAAATCTAGAAACTTCCTAGAATTTTTTTTGTATTGTCTCCTTCAAGTTTCACACATAGGAACAATTTTCTTATCTACTAACAAAATTAAGCAATTTGGAAAAAAGCGAGGAGGTACACTATGCAATTTCAGCTCACCTACATCAGCCAAACTGTGTGAAGATATCAACTTTCCAAAACAAACGTTAAGAGCCCCAGAGACTCTTGCTTCTTGATAACTGATTAATGAGCTCAACTAAATTCATCCATGTCAGCCAAGTCTAACGCTGCCATCACCAACTGCTTTCCATTGAATTGCCTGGGAAGTACACAGACTTAAGGTACCATAAACTTTATCACAGTACATACCTGAAAGCTCATTTGACGGTTGCACTGCATGCCTGCAGAGGTAGAGCCTGGGGGTATCATGGTGCACGTTCAAAGAACATTTATTATATTCCTAGTTTTATAAAGACTCACGAAATCTCCGTTCATCATGTCACCAAATGTTACTAGTAAAGTAAATAGCTCAACAGCACTTACAGCCCATTTACTAGACATTAATTTTCTTTTAAGTGGCAGACTTCAGAAAAGCAAGACGCTCAAAAACAAAAGGATCCCCGCCGTCAGAGAAAACAAGTTTATACACAGACACTGCTTTCTTCAACTTATCTACACCAGATTGCTGTTGAAATGCCCCCTGTTCAATCATTCCTCGTGCTGCAGGAAATAAAGAAACACATGGGAGGCTTAAATAGTGGATAGTGAGAGGATACCGCTTAGGAATCATAGATCTTGAAAATAATATGTGCTACTACGTGTCTCTTAGAAAAATCATCTGTGAAGTTTTCTTTAAACTGTCTCTGGCTTTTTTTCAATATTTGCTGTTTGCAGAGACAGAAATGCATTATACCTGCCACAAAACTCAGACTCAGACAATCTAGAAAGATTTATGGTGTTCCATTAAGGCAGCTATATTCATTTATCACAGTACCAATTTTCCAATGCACTGCTGTATATTTTTGCTGGCAGTGCTCCTTTTCTTTTACTTACCCCTCTATAGGTATCCTCCGGAGATTTATTATAGTTCCAGAAACGAAGCCCTGCAATACTTTCACTTTTATCAAAATGGATTGTGAGTAGATGATTTTCTCCAAAAGAGAAAGGAATGAGCCACATATGGTCATCCTCAGCTGTAATATTAGTCCCATCTATTAACCTACAAGGAGAAACATCCATTAGCGACAGAAAGGAAAAGCCTGCTTTTTTTCCCATGAAAACAGGTGTTCTACTAGGTGTCAATTTTCTTCTTATTTCCACTTACCAATTCCATTATTATACCTATGTGCATGCAACTAAAAAGCACATTAAACATAAAAAAAGTAATACAGAACTGCTGAATTAAAGATGGAGTGGCTGGGGGGAACAACATTTCCTTTAGTTAGCTCTGTTTGAAGAAAAACAAAAGATCCTTTGGTTTCCTTCCTTGAGTACACAGGCAGAGAAAAGCTCATTTGGTACCTCTGTACCAAAATTACTAAGGGCAAAATTCTCAGTCGCAGACATTTTATAACTTACTAATGTAGACCCATGCCTAAACTAGTTTATCTGGCAGTTGACAGCACATTACTATACAAATGCAGCTATACTGAGCATGACTGAGATGGTAGCCAGACAGCCCAGAGAGTAGAGTTTGTTCACATCCTTGATCACGCTCTCCATAAGGAACAGCCCTTTTTTCCACCATTCTACAAGAAGGCAATGTCTTCTCATAACAGCAGACCTTACACTGACTAGATAAACTCAATTCCATTATTTCCCCATTTTCGAATTCTGACTTCTACCACAAAGTATGATATACAAAGAATGTAGGAGAAGATGATTCAATTGCCCCACTGTAATTACTTTTGTACACTGCCCTGTGTGCATGCTGTTATAAAGTGTAATAGAAGAATGAGTACCAGATTCGGCAGTTTCTTAAATAAATAGATATGAATAATGAGTCTTTCACAGAGGAATCGATTAGAGAGCCCATAAGAAAGAGACAGAAAACTCAACTTAGTCCTGAACAGTCAATACTACACAGGACCCATTCCAAAAGCTACAGTTGAAGAGCAATGAAGTATTCAACATGCTTACAGAAATATCAAAAGCCAAAACAATTAAGCCCCTATGTCTTATGCTCCAATGAAACCTGACAAAAAAAAAAAAAAAAGCAAGAAAGCAACAAAATCAAATCATTACATGTAGCAGAGAGAATATTATGGACGTGGCAACAGAAACAGAACAAACCTATCTCACTTACTAAGAAAGACAATAAGAAAAAGCAAGGACTTAAAGAATTAAAAAATCAAAATAGAAGCCAGTCTGGCTTAGTGGCAGGATAAAGAAAGTTACTGCAAGTCATCTTTCACCAAAAGTCATGATCAAACAAGCTAAATCAATAGGATCACAAACTCCAGAAGGCTAAATGTATAGGCACATGCCAAGCAAGAATAGGTAGGCTAGCAAGCAAAAGGTACCCTAAATAAAATCCATCAACCACATCAGGAGCAGAAAGCCTGCCAGAAATCTGGAGGATCAGCAGATGACTGGGCTGTAAAAGGAAAACCAGGGAAGACACCGAAAAGTTAAATGAATTCTTTGCATCTGGGTCCATCAAAGCCTCTCCAGACTCCACCACCAGGGCCTTTTCATCATGGGGGATCTCATGGGAAGATTTCTTTGATCTTGACACCTACAGAAGAGGTTTTCCGTACATTTCATAATTCGAGGCAGCTTATTTGCCAATGCATAAAACGTCATTAAAATCATAAAAACAAAAGCTGCAGAATTAGCGAGCAGCACCTATACTTGCAATTCTGTAATACAGTCTCACTCTTGGCTAACTTGAAAGTTTTCCTTGCAATTATCCAGAAACTCTGCATAAACACTACTGCATATGCATAGACAGATGCTATAGAACACGCAAAAAAAACCCCATGTGCAGAAGTTACTTGTAGCTCTACCTATTCTACCCCTTTTGCTACTTACTTTTCTAATGTTCTAGAATCTCCCGTATACTCTGGAAGATCATTTAAGTCTTGGGGCGAAGCAGAAATCTGTTCTGTACTTATTTTTAATGCTTGGCCATTCTTTCCTATCACTTCCAGTCCAGTCAGTCCAAGGTAATGAGGATCTCCCCAAGTCATGGTAAAATTCAGTTGCAGGCCTATGTAAAAGAATATACATACAATATACTTATACACATACATGCATACTAGTTCAAAGTATGGGGCCAAGTCTCCAAAACTGAGTAATCAGCATCAACTAGAAGACACTTCCACTGGTACAGAGCAGATTTTAAAAAAAAAAGAAACCAAGAAAGCAGAACAACAATGCAACACTGCCACTTACAAATCCACATCTCATCAAACACTTCAAAAGCTGCTCTTCATGCCATGGGTTAATACAGAATACATCACAAGAACATGGATAAAAGCACAGAAAAATGCTGTAGTGTTTACCCACGTTGCTGGGGGCAAAAGGCTTCTCCTCTTTCTCTTCAAAAGGCTCACTCCTAAGTGTGCCAGCAACCTAGCAATTTGTTCTGAGTGGGGTCTGTCACCGCCATTACCAGCGCTATTGGATCTACTTACTCTCCACTCTGTGACCCACTAATGCACTAAGTCCAACTGTTCATACACTGGCACAAACAACAGCTCGTAGTCTGCATCTGAACCCACTTAATTCAAGGATCAGACTTAATTAGCACTGGCCAGCCACATGACCTCACTATCCTAAATAAAGCATACAGTGTGCGGTTGATAATACGTGCATCACTGTTTTCTAGTGATCAAGTATTTTCATGGCTGCCCACTTGCCAACAGTTTGAATTCAAGCCAAGACTTCTTCCATTCTGTACTCTGTATTGTCCAATCAATTACTATTTTCTATCACACAACTCCTAATGAGCTAAATATGTAGTATATATATGGTGTATAGAATAAATATGTGTAGTTCCCAAGAATTAGCACGTGTATTTTGTTTAATTAACTGTATATCCTGCATTTGGATAATTCCTGGTATGCTTGCTTACCTTCACATAATAGTGCAGGAACTGTCGTAAATCTGTGTCAGACCTTTAGCGGGCTGCTGACATCTTGTTCACTTGTAACTATACTGCTCCCAACCAACCATGTTATCAAGTGTCTCATTACTCAGACTGCAGAGTGACAGTAATTCAATAATACATCTAAAGTAGTGACATGACAGATTTTGAGATTATGCAGAAACAGAGAACACCTATTAGTCTGAGGGCTGTTATCTTTTGCCATCTAGGTGACTATGTGGACTTATCTAAAATCAGTCTCTTATAAATCCCATCAGTAGGTTGCTTAGAGAACACCAATTCATGGTTAAACTGAAGGAAGAGATGAAGTTAGCGCACTAAATACAACAGTAAACCACATGTCCAAACTGTACATAAGGAAGCATTTTAATAGCACAGCATCGCTGACAAACAGCATTGTTGATTTCCCTGCATTTCCAGCAATTAAAGAAGAAATATCACACCAACACAGAAGTTTATCTTCAGGTCCACCAGTTTCACACTTCCTAAACAATATAAGGAGCATATACAGATAGAACAAGCAATATTCCAGTCTGATCAGGTTCCATAAAAATTCACCACTGTAAATTTTAAATGTTTCATTTAATACATTAAAAGTAACCCAGAAGGAATCAAGTTGGACAATGCCTAATGAAGCACCGATAGTTACGATGCACTGTAAAACAAACAGCAGTAGAGCTATTCAGCCATCCAGCCCAATTACCTATAAATAGCGGAAGCAATTTGCATGAGACTACGTACACATAAATTCACTCGGGTGTTGAGATCTCTTTATATTTGCAAGGACGCTAAGAAATAAATAGTTCTATTAACTGACAAGCTTGAAACCATGACTACATTGATATTGCTACTATTCCCAAGGCCATTTCCTATTATAGAAATATGAAACAGTTCTCAGGCAAAAATATCTAGATATATTAGATAAAAGTCCTGCCCATTAGATCAGGTCTCCCAGGAGCCATCCAGTGAAGGTGTGAATGTCTCCAGGCCCTCAGATCTCAAAAACTCTGTCAATCCCTGCATCAGATTGTCCTCATGGTGAAAAGGAAGCCTCCCTTTAACCACAGTTGAGTCCTTCTCCAGCTCTTTCCCTTCAAGAGCTCAGCGGAAGTCAGGGCTTCTTTGTTCGGTAGAGACAAGTTAGCACAATAATCTGGTTAACAATATGTTGTCAGTATGAGAGACTGCATCTGCTGAGCTCTGAATTGCACCCTCACTATCTTCTTCACCCACTCCTGAGAAATGGGAAGAGGAAAAGGCATCTGAAGTTCTTCACAAATCTAAATTGATGACAGACATGTTCAACCACAGTTTACAGATGGACGCACTTCATAGACTATAGGCATAGTCCATAGATATATGACTGAATAACAGTATTGTGTGTATTTACAGAGTACATCACAGGTTTCCAAATGCTTTATCCTCCATGCCCAACAAGCCAATTTCTCCCCTGCTGGGTCAAGGGAGCTGGAATTGGTACTTCTGGGTCATTCAGAGGCTCTCTGGAAAATAATCTGAAGTCCCAGAAAGGGTGGGGTTTTCTTGAACAGAATCGACAAACCAGATACTTTCAGTACAGATGCAACATTCTGGTCTAGTTTCACTCTAGGGTTTCTATTGCCAATCTGATCTGAGAAAAATCAGTCTAAATAAATATGAAGGATTGGAAGAGAATTACTTGGTAATGGACACGGCAACCACAAATCCCATTCAAGGACTAGGCAAATGGCTAGTGTTATTTCCCAAGATTAAATGCCATCTGTTACAATATAGTGTTCTAGATTCCACAGTAAAAAAAAAAAAAAAACTTCTGCCTCAAATACTCAATTACTCTTCTTTATTCCAGACCTGACATCTGCCACAAAGGTCTGTGCAAACAACAAATCAGATCCTCCTTGATAACATTAGTGGGGGTGGGGAGCAGCATGTGCAAAAAGTGAAAAAGAGCAAACTTACACTTTCCAGTAAATATTCCTGGTTCCTTGGGTGTACAAGCAGAGGGAGAATCTAGCAGAACTACCTGCTTTTGAACCTAAAAACAAACCAAGAGGTGCAATGAACATGCAGATCATATGCATTTCAGAGACATACTACCTATAAAATACGTTTTTGCTTGTTCGTGTGGGATTTTTTGTCCCCAATAAAACCATATACTGCAACAGACAACCCACAAAAGATGGAAAGATGGAAAAACTCTGCTACCGAAGGTGCCTTCTCACAAAACACTGACCCCATCTTTGATGCCTTTTTCTCTGAACAACTTTCAAAGACCAATCTGGTAATTGAAATTTCAAACTCTACTGAATATCAAAATCCGTGGACCTAGTAAAGTTGCTGGTTTTCTCAAGCCTTCCCTTGCAGATCATAAAAGGTGACTTATCACCTCTTTTTCTCCCTATTCCTCATTTCTTGGCCACTCAGCTCCCTCCATTCCATTACTATCCACTATCTTTCCTTTCACATTTAGCCTAATTTTCTACTACTTCAACACTCCCTGTGAACACTGACCTACCCATGTTCTTAGATCCTTACAGTAGAACAAAATATCTTCACTGTCTGGGAGTTACTGGGTAAGAAACAAAAAGCAGAAATCATTACCAAGCTCCTAAGCATTACCATTCCAAAACGGTTCCCTTAAATGAAATCATGGGTAAGGAAATGAAAGACACATGACCACGGATAATACTGACAATAATGTAAGCTGCTTTGCTAAGAGCTATAGTCAGCGCAGTAAAACACTTTCTCATCCACAGATGAACAGTAAAAAGCGAAGCAGAGGATCTAAATAAGGATCGGGGAGTCCACACCTAAGCTTCTGTAATGGAAGAAGTCCTGAGGGAATGCAACAATAAACAAGTGATCAATAAATGAAAGCTGAACCTCAGTTTGTTGTTGGTGAAACCCTACATTACACAAAGAGTCTCAACAGTTTAAAGTGCTGCAAGTGAAGATGGAAACACAGTTACTGGTGCCACTATTAACTAGCACTGGAGGAGTCAAAGGGTTAGAGTCACTGACTGGAGACAGCAAGACCAAATTCAAGTGTCAGAGCGTTTCCCTATGTCATGTAAGCCGCCAGAATAGGTCAAGATAGAGCACACAGGCCTGAAAACAGCACAAGGCTCATCGGGAAACACACACCAGGAGTACTTCAACTGAACCAGCTGGAATTTTGATTCAGTTTTGGATCTCCTCACAGTTGTTCAAGAGTGTCCCATTGAAAAAGATGTCCTCATTGAAGAAAGAGCAGGTGCTCATCAGCACTCTAAGAAGATAGAGAGCAGTTCAAAGACTACACCATACCACTTTAAGCTAAAAATCAAGGAGGACTGTTGCTCAGTCTCTGGGCCATTAGGATGAAGTGTGGCAAGACCGCAGTGCATGAAAATACAGCCCTCCTCCAGCAGTAAAATACCTACCCTACGGAATAGAAGGGAACACCTTAATGCTGCAAAAGGGATACAGATTTGTGAAGATGATAGTTAGAAAAGAAAAGAGGAAAAAATAAAGGAGAACTTGGGAAGATATAAAATGACATTACATTAGATCCTATCCCACCTCAGGTATTTTATTTGAGGAGAAAGAAATAAGCAAATGCACACTGTGTGGGGAAAAAAAGGGAAAAAAGTCTTTGGAGTGACAGGGAACAGAGCTACTCATTACACAAATAAATGTACAGGGAAAATCACTGAGAGTGGTATAAATCTTCAGGAGTACCTAAATAAAAAAAAGAAACCCCTGTACTCTCTATTCAAGTAAGTAAAAAAAAATATATATATACACACACAATCCCATAAAGCCTTCCCAGTAGTCTCATTAACAAGAGAAAGCAAACTGTGGAAGAATCTCTGGGCTTAAAAAATTCCCATGAATTATTAAGCTGATGAAAAAAAAAAAATCTTCAAAACACAGATAGCTTTATTAGTTCTTCTACAGAGCTCTACACCACCACAGAAATCAGCGCCTCCTATTTCCATATCATACTTCAGAAAGACGCATTTCTAAGAGTTCAGAGATCCCTACCTGTTGATCCTCTGTTCTTAACCCTGCTTGTGTAAAAGGTCTTTCATCTCCATCCCCGTCAGCAGTCGTTGGCCTCTTCAGCTCTTCCTCGTATCTCAGAGAGCTGGCATTCTCCATTTCTCTATCGTACGTCTCATCGTAGCAGTATATAGCTTCAAGAATATCATCATCAGTACTGAACAGGATCGTATCCCCAAAGTGCTCTGGAGCTGAAGGCAACATATGGAATTAAGTTGAGAAGCTATATAGAAGATTTAGAGTACTAAAAAAAAAAAAAAAAAAAATGCTATTCAGTCCTTTACATTTAATCTACAGCAGTGATTAAAGATAATTGTATCAGTAGTCAGTACCTATTCCCCATTACGTCCAAATTCAACCTTAATTGTAAAGCAGACATACCTCGAAGACCCAGTCAAATTTCATGCACATTTAAAAGATGAGGAAAAACCTTATCTCCTCTTCAAAAATATCACTGGTGAAAACCAAAAACCTGCAACTTATAAATATCTAGTGACTATCCGAGGTTACTGAAATATGATCTTGTTTATAAGAGATTATTATGAATAAAAATTAGCTCAATACGCTACTAAAATTCACAATATCATTAGAAAACGCATTAGATGGTTTTGCATTACGTTTTGAAATTAAAAGGATTAAGCACTATATAAAAGTCCCAAACTGCACTGAAGAGGAGAGAGATAAACAAGATAAATGTATTTGTTTATATTGTACTGCTGCTTCCACGAAGTAAGAAAGAAATGATAGCATACCTCCAGACAAGGTTCCCGAAGCTTTAGCAATTTCTCCTTTAAAGATGCATTGTTCATCTAACATCATTATAATGTCTTTCACACCCCTAAAAGAGTGTATGCGAGATTTGTTATAATTCCAAATCCTAATCATAGCTACTTGACAGGGATTCACAAAGTCAATAAAGATAAAGTGAGGTTTTCCAGGGGTAAATGGCGCTAGCCAGAGATGCATATCATCCTGTGTCAGATTTACCCCATCAATTAGATTGGTTATTACTCTGGGATCTTTGCCATAAGCTGGTAAAATATTTATATCAGGTGGTTCAGCTGTTATTTTTGAAATCTGAACAGGCTCTCCTTTAGAACTGAAAACTTGAATTCCATTAAGGCCAACATAATGCCTGTCTCCCCAAGTTGTTTGAATGTCTATTACTAAGTGCTGCCCGTAAGGTAAAACGGGTATTTTAAAATCATTTCCATCACGTGTCTCCACAGGATTTTCTTCTTCTCGCCTTTTTGGTACTGTTTGTACTCCCTCTTTTCTCATGAGAAGGCATTCTCCAGGCCGGCTGATTTTCTGCTGATGGAGAAACTCATCAAAGATATCCCCTTGAAAATCCATGTTAGAGATTCGGCCACGATGGGAGTAATTAAACTTTACCAAGGAGTTCCAGGACTCCTGCAGAGTGTGTTCTTGTTCACTGTGCCACTTTGTTCTAGAGGTGCCAACTTCCTTGATAGACAAGTCCTCATCTGAAAATAACATTACACATACATTTAACACACTGACACAACTGGAAGCAAACCACAACAACAGACATTCCAGAATGATGCAGGTCACATTCGTGCTCCCCGACTATAAAATCCTGCTATATTAGCACTTTTGTATAGCCTCCCTGCTATAAAGGCTATATGCCACAACTGCCCTTTCCATTTCGACATAATGAAAATAATCACTTCAATATTAAAGAGCAACACGCAACACTAAACAAAACTACAGTTTTAGACTGGCAACTCTTGACTTAAAGAAATCCATCATTATGCAAATCTCAATTTAAGACCTTAGGCAAAACCCTTGGAAAAAAAAAATCCCAGTGATACTCATTGAGTAAGTACCAAAACGTACCATCTGTTTGCATTTCTGCAGGAGGTCTGTCAAGCAGTTGGTCAGAGCTAAACTGTTTAAGTTCCTAAAGCATTACAGAGAAAATCCAGAGCTTCCTTTTTCAGCAAAATAGGAAGAAATAAGAAGGAAGGGGTCAGAAAAGCGCGACGAAAAACAGAAACAGAATCGTTCATACAATGAGTGGAGGAAGGCAATTTCACTGCCGCAGACACAAGCTTTTCTGTTGATGGAAATCACAATTCCTACATGTGTAATGCTTTTATATAACTTTATGAAGTCTCAATCCAGCACCTTAGGTACAGTGGGTTCCGTAATAGCCTTGAGAAGCTAAAAATACATTTGAGAAACCCTCAGAACGATGGCTGGAGAGATACAAACCTAAAGTATGCTTTTTAGCAGGCCTGTCAAAAGAAAGCATAAATGCTGCTTGAATAGCATGGTAACTCCTATAAAATTAGCATCAGATGTACACAACTGAAGGTCCTTTTCTCTTCAGCTCTTGCCACCATCCTCCATAGTCTACCTTTAACTGCAGTTTCTGCTGCCACCATCCTGCACAGGAGATGTCTTCCATGCAGGTTTCCTCTATCTCAGCCACCCAAGCCGTTACACCTGTATTAGCAATTCTCACTGCTGAGCACTATTTAAATACAAGAGAAAGAAGAAGGAAAGAGCTCGGTGAAGGACAGGAATCAGGAAGAGATGAGGAAGAACCATTTAAGAGAGAAGGGTGAGAAACGGAAGAGACTACAAAACAAATGAACTGCATTTGCTCTACTTCTGCTAGGCACAGTAAAATACTCAACTCTATTCTGACCACAGAAGAGACCGTGAGAGAGGCAGGACTGTTTGGTCCAATTCTCACGTGACAAAAGGAAGATACAGAGTGCTAAGGTGGTCTAAAGAGACCTGTTAAACTGACAGCGCTCAAAACAACTACAAATAATCAGCAAAAAGGAAAGAATTCTCAGCCACGTGCACAAGAAGAAAGGTGGTGAGAAAAGAAGTAGGTTCAGCATTCAGGGAGGATGAGGTGAGCGCTGCGTTCTACACACGTAAGACCAAATGCTTTTCACTTCAACAACAGTAAGATGCAGATCGGGGATAACCACGGATCTCACGGGAACATGGTGGGGGCAGCACAGAGGAGCCATGTAGGAGCAGTGCTCTCCTTGTGACCCCACCAGGGAGCTGCTTAACTTCCATCTCAGCACAACTGAGGGCAGATAATTATGATTTTCTATCAAGTCGTCATTTTTGTATTTTTATTATATTTTTTTTTCAAATAAATGAAGAAAAGCAAATGTAGCACTGAACAATTACAGGCCCATGGGCTAGATTTTACTTCTGTACAACGTCCTTGAGCGTGTAGTAAAACAAATGGTTTTCAAGACTAAATGCCAATTGCAATAAAATGCAAAATAATGCTTTCCCAGAGGACTTTTTAACATTAATGTCTAACTTTGTTTTTGGAATCATTGGGAAAGAGGCAATGTTCCTAATCTGTCTATGGCCAATAATCATTTACACAGGGGACAACTGAGATAAAAATAAGAATTCTAAAGCAGATGGGAAACTACCTGAAAGAGCATTGTGTTCCATATGCATAAGCATGAAAAAGCCTGGAGACCAACCTGGCCACTCTCCCCCACCCCACAAGTGAAATACAAATAGGAAGCAAATGGCAGAGTGTGAATTCAGAGAACAGTGATCATTTGCAAGTCCCTTTGCTGTGGAAATCTCTGCGTGTACATCTACACCTGGGCTGGGCAATCACAGCTTCTTCCCGGATTCTCAGAATTTAAAAGAAGATACCGTATGTTTCTTTATCGCTTTAAAATAGCAATGCTTGAAAAAGTTCAGGATAGGGAAGTATAGAAGTGTGTTTGATATCCATTGGCTTGTCCTGGTTTTGATTTTTTCTTGTTTTTGGTTTGTTTTTAACGTTAAGCACTCCAAGCACTGCAGAGATCATGGCTTCTACAAGAGTTCAATAGGAGTGATTTTCAATGGGAGGTTAGTAAGCCCGTTGGCTATGTTAAAGAGCAACACCAAGAGAAAAGGAGTTCTGAAAAGAAAGCAGAGGACAATGGCTGAAGACCTACAGGGTCTACCACTCCTTTTAGCATCTAAAACACATTGCTTTTCTTGGAGCCTCGTGAACAAGTCACAGTATTCCTGCCATCAACTTCGATAAAACAACATCCACTTGCAGATGTCAGACATCTCTAATCTTCTGCATGCCTGATTGTGTGATGGATGCCATCCAAGGGAGTCCAGAAATAACAATCCCACTAACATGCATCTCCCCAGTGAGCTTTGGACCAGTGCCTTCCATCACCGAATCTCATGTCCTACTTCTGCCAGCAACACACACCACGCATTTCCTCTCAGAACTTCAGTAAACTACATTTTGGGGGCAACCACAAGCCTGAAAACAACATCTTCCCTCTTCTCTCCTCCGTTGTATTAATCTCACGCCTATTCCCTGCAGCTAAAAATAGCAATCATCTTTCCATGCTGCAATCACACGCTTCATTTCCCAAATCATTTTAAACGCTCTCTTCTGTTCCACTTTGCAATCAACTTTCCTGAAAACGGATGATCAGAACAGCAGTTTTCCCAACTGAAGTCTCACAAGTGCCTGTGCTGAGATATTAACATTTCCCTAACTAGCAGAAAAGCCTATGCTGATACATCCTTCGAGTGCCTCGCTATAATCATGCCTGCGTCACACCAGCACTTCATAGTCAATCTGTGATCAGCTACTCAGCCAGGATCCTTCTCTTCCTCAATCATTTGCAATTGATGATTACTCAGCTTACAACTTAATTCTCCATTAGTCCCCAAATGACCTTGCAAGCAGTACTTCTGCACTGCATTCCACTCTTATTACTCCAGCCCTCAAGTTCATCTCGCTGCGCAGTTCTTCAATCCTCTCAACTCCTAACACCCCAAATTATGTTATCCGCAAATTTTATCAACATACTTTTATCATTTGCTTTGCGCACCGAAGCAGTTACTGAAGATAAAAATGTATGTTTTTATAGCAACAGTAACTCAAGCCAAGTGTGCCTGCGTGAGCTATTTCTAACTTCCATTTCTCTCATTATTCCTCATTTAATGACCAAAGAAGAGCCGTGATGTTGTGTATGGGTGCGTGTGGCAATCTCCCCATTGGATGCTTCTGTTGGGAAACTGAAGTTTCCACAGCCCTGTGAAAGCTGAAATTCACCACTCTTCAGGAAACAAGTAAAGCCATTTCACTACTGTTAATGCTCTCTGAAAATGACTTTATCCCACACCTACAGTAGGGAGAACAAAAGTTGCAAGCTGCAATTTTCCCCATTGACAACCACAGATTGAGAGTTTTCTTGCTGCTTTTTCCCCCCACTAAGAGTTCTAAGTAGTAGATTACTAAAGCTGCTCTGGGTAAGTTAGAGGACCCTAACAAGAATCATGATAATTGACATCATAACTCCTAAATTGTTGATTGTATATTTATAACTGAACGGAAATGATTAGGGTGGGATTCATTTATAATTTCTGTAATGAAGGCAAGTATTTAAATTCAAACTCTCCCCAGTTAAAAGTCAAAAGCCAAGCCAAGTTGCTGTAAGGCCACTGGATTGTTCCTCAGTATTAGTTTTCCACTTAATTTAGGCACGCATCAAAACAAAGATTAAAAGAGAACATAATACAGTGAGAGGGGCTTTCTGTGCCATCTCATGATACGGACAAAACTTCTGCATTTAATGCAGGGAAATCTCTCATTGTACGCTGTTACAGGATCCTCTGTTAAATTACATATTTTAAGTGCTTCCATTACAAGTAGGTTTTAACTCCTTAACTTAATGCAAGATCTGATTTAAAGGATATACAAAAGATAAAATATATTCTTGAATTAGATGAATAGCACAGTAACAAAGAAATGAAAGAGATTTAGGCTTACCAGCTCTATCAAATATAGAGCTGCATTACATGGTTCATGGATTAGCCTATATATAGCATACCTGCCCACGTCACAGAGAGGAAACTGAGAATCCAGAACATAAGCTTGGTTAAAAGACTGAGATTGAGAACAACAACAGTGTATTTATTTATTTTTTAATCCCCTTCTTTAAATACAGACCTGAGCAAAACTGCAAACACAGAAAGCTTATGGCTCTTTCTTTGCAAAGTCAGTTAAAAGAAAAATAACCCATTTCCTGCTGACACAGCAAAACATAACATGTTTCTAGCAAAACATTTTACCTCCTTTCAATGTGACTTCTCCAGACATTCTGCTTCTATAGTCCCAAGAATGAGACAGCATATGATACCCAAAGTTGATACATTTTTGGACTACTGGATCACAATTCCCAGATTAAAGAATCTGAATGGATTCTTGGTTCTCTCTGTATCTGATTTCTGTATTGCATATATAAAAAGGAGAGAGATGCACAGACAAAGGAAATGAAAGGAGTAGCAATAGTACAAGTCCCTGTAGACAGCATATATTCTCACTGAGAAAGACAGAAACCTAACTACAGACTCTAAGGTTACTCAATACCTTGAGGTCATGCTCTTCCTCAGCGCTTTGCAGGCTTTCATTTTTATATCAGTGAGCATCAGCTGTCTGCAAGACTTGATATTCTGAAAATTGGCAGAGTGTACATTTGGTCCTTAATCTTCTCCAAATAAGTTTTAAAACACTAACCCAAAATGTGAATTTCTCAGAAAAAGAGCATTTCGTGTTCAGTGCATAACAAGGTGAGAGACTGAGCACTGCTGTAGCATGAATGAGAAAAAGTGAATGCTGCAAAAAGCACAACTAAAATCCTACTGTTTATACACCCAGAAATTACCAGTGAGCAAAAGAAGTGATCTTTCTTCTCCACTCAGTACCGATGATGCTAAAGTGAGAATACTGCATGCAGTTTCAAGCAAACTTAATGGAACAAGTCTATACCAGGGGCCACAAAGACAATCAAGGGACCAAAGCACTTATCCTATGAGGATATCCTGTGAGAGCTGGGAATCTTCAGCCCAGAGAAGAGAAAGCTCAGGGGCATTCTATTGATGTGTATAAAAACCTTGTGGGAGTGAATGAACACGATGGAGCCAGGTTCTCTTCAGCAACAGAACATGAGGCAATAGGCACAAATTAAAAACCATGAAACTCAATGTTAAAACAGGAAAGTGCCTTTACAGTGAGGGTAGCCAAACACTGAACCATCAACACAGTTCCGGATAACATGTTTTAGCTCGCTGTTTCAGCAAGGGAGTTGACAAGATGATGTCAAGAGGTATCTTCCAACCAAAATGACTTTGTGCTTCCACAAAATGAAAAAATACCAGCCCCTACATCAAGCTTGCTATTATGAGCTCTTACCTTTGAGTGCTGAATCATTTTTAAGATTCATGGTGTTTAATCCCTGCTTTCTTACACTTCTCCTTCCACTTGTCGGGTACTCCGAGCTGCAGCCATGCTTGTTACAGAGTTGCTCTGAAATATCTAAGCCAACATCACCGTCCTTTCCAGTCAGCATCTGCGATTTCATGTCTCCATTTGTATTTCTACTACTCGATCTTCCCAGCTCATTTCTGTGACATTTGGCATCTTCGTTAGTCAGACCTGGGAAGTTTGTCGTGTTTACATCCGAGTGTGTTTGAGATTTCAAGCCTAAACAATGTTCTGAAGCAAGCCAGGGAGGCTTCTGTTTACCAGAACTACCTAGAGGATTTTCTCTTCCTTGGGAAGACGAGTGTAACCAAGAAGGAATTGCACTTGCAGAATCAGACAATTTTCGTCCTGTTAGCTTCTCCATTTGGCCACTCAAAGGAAGCTCATCATCAGACTGATTAAGATCAATAACTTCTCCTACTGTCACGCTTTCTTTCGTATCTTTTATACGAACGTGAGATGGTAACACTTTTAGACCATCCTCTAACTTGGCTAAGTTTTCCTTAGTCAAGCTGACTGAGTTCACCTTATCCTCAAGATGATTTTCTTCTGGCAGAGATTTCGAGCTTACTGATGTATGGTTTGTCTGTAAGCATTCAAAATGCAGGTCCACTTCCTCGTCCGTCACTGCAGTTGCATTTACTTCTTTGCTTCCATTTGAAGAACAGGTTACACCCTGCTTGCATTCTGTAAGGTCAATGGTAGTGCCATGATCAGCAACGACATCTCCACAGGCTCTTTCCAATTCACCATCAAATACAAGGTTCTCATCAACATATAACTTCACCTTCTTTGCTCCAACATCAAGGTCCTGGAAAAATAAAGGTATGGAGATTTCAAATAAGCTGTTCAAATACTAGATATCACTGTTCTGATGAAAGCAATAAAAAGCTTATATCAGTAACATGCTTATAACCACTTCTTAAATGAAAAGCTCAAATACATGAAAACTACTGTGGGATATTTAAGAATGTATTTAAAAAGATCAACCATGCTGCTAGACGCTACTATGAATCATTTTGGCTGACATCTAGGAAATAAACCTGTTTAGAAAAGCTTGAGCAAAGACACCTAGATTAAGTATAGTTATCTTGGATCAGGATGTAAATTCCAGAGGTAGATTTTGCTTCAGTACCTTTAAGAATCACCACTTATTTCACACGTACGCTACAGGGTGAACAGTTACCCACATCAAAGCCACCAGAGTTAAAGAGTCACAGAAATACAAGGCTGGAAAGGATATTAAAATTCTCATTCACCTCCTAGCACTTAAGGAAGTAAAATAACCAATACCTTAGCAAATAAATCTGTTTTTAATAGTTTTCAAATAAGACAACTTCATGCCTTGATAGCCTATTTAAACACTTAACTAGCCTTATAAATAAAAGGCCTTTATGTCAGACAGCTCTGACACTCATTTAATCTCCATGAGATTGTTTTCTGTGGCACCCATTAAAAACCTGATTTTATTATTCACTTGAAGCTGGAATTAATGTACTCCCTCTGTTCTCCCCTTCTGAGCTTCGAGTTGCTTTGTGATCAGAGGTGATGGGAAAGGTTGACAGAATGCTTAGGTTTTCCCCAGGACCAATGCAAATGCAGTCCAATGCAGTCCATAATCTCCTTGTGCTGGAAGACAACTCCATTTCTCATAAGTCATTTCATCAAAAAGTCATCCTGCAAACACTTTTGACTTCATCTGAGGAAGCTTTTTTTCCTTCCAGAACTACCACAATGACACAATGTCTTGTAACTAGCAAGTAGATACAATCAGAGAGAAAAATAAGAGATTTGGTGAAAATAGGTTTAAGATTCTTCTTAACATTCCCTCCCAGCTGGCATCCTCAGCCCTCACAGGGTGCCTGCTGGGTAAGTGCTTCCCCTGAAGCAACAGGGAGGGTATTCCTGGATACACCAGTAATATTTGTGCATGAAGGACAAAGCTTTAAACTTGAGAGGCTTTTCTGTGAATTACACCCAGTGAGAGAACGTTGCCTCTGCCTGACTTCCCAAAAAGAAAATGAAAAAGAAGAAGCAATAGGAAATAAATCAAGAACTACAAACTTAACTCTGCTGGTACAAAGCTCCAGACTGGGCAAGAACTGCAAAACTGGACTGGGATGCATTTTCTGTGGAAGGACCTGAGTGAAAAAGATCTCCAACTCAGGAGAACAGATACGAAATACAAACAGGCACTTAAAAGGTAAAATTGTCCAGCTGGAGAGCAACTAAGATATTCATGCTTTTAAGTATTAATTCCATACACAGATTATAAAGACATACATACCACAGGCGCTATGGCAGCTCTTAGGGAAAGGGGTTTAATAGTGTAAGGTAAATTTAATTTCAAGGCCACAGAAAGCATTTATGTGATGTGTCAATATTTCAGATAAACTTGGAAAAAACCTCTTAAAAAAAAAAAAAAGGCATGCCCTTACTTTTGTTCTGCTCTTGCAGACTAAAACTGACCTCATTTTCCACAGACCTCAACAAAAGTAAATGAAGGATGCAATGTGAAGCATTCCCTGTGACTCTCTTTGGAATGCACTAAATCGATGACAAAGTCATCTGGCCTTTACAGTTTCCTTCAGACATATTCTTTACTACTTTCCAATTCAAAATCTAAAGCTCAAATATTTTCAACAATACAGAAGTACTGGCCTGAATTATTCTTCCACCCGTTGTTTGAAGCAGTACATGGGCACCTCCACCTCATGTGGTTTTTGAGGGAAGGCTGGCTAGAATGAGTACCCAAAAAAAAAAAAGCACAAAATACAGCTCCAGTTTTACATCAGCAGGAATAAAACGCATCTAATTATGTTTTAGTTTTTATTACTTCTCAGACCAAATTTCCTCCTGGAAAATTATAGAGTTAGGCAGAACTGCTTTGTATTATTCTTCCATATATGAATGATGTATGTTTAGTCCATGCGTACTGCAGGACTGCTACTGAAATCTGTGGGGTACGCTCCTAATGGATTTTACAATTTGCTTTATAGAGATTTATTAAAGAAATCATTGCCTTGCAACATGCAAATATGTTCATGCATATTCCCCATATTACACTCAATAGGCTCAGTAACAAATTCATACTATTACTTCCAAAAAACAGCAGTCCCTTTCACACCTTCTAACTGTGATGGAAAATTCTGTAGCCCACACTTTAATAGAAAAAAAGCTGTTACAATTGCAGAAAATGAATATACATCATGTTATAGTAAACTTCTTTAAGCTGTTCATTCCCCAGTCATTTCTGTACGTATAAATTACCATATATGCTTATGTAAGAACATAGATGAGAAGAAAACCAGAGAGTTAAAGCCTCTTATTGATAATCCAGAGCAGCAAATCCTCTTTGATCCAGTACCTGGGATTTTTTTTCCCCCCCCCTCAACGTTGCAGAGTACAAACAAGAATAATTTCCATGGTAACATTCAAACACACAAACAGGAGACCATCTGCCATCAGATGTCTCTCTAACGTCAGATTACTGGTTATTTTATGTATATGTAGTTAGTATACTCTTTAATTAAAATAATAAAACACCAGAATTGATCAACATTCAGCCTGTTTATACCTATTTACACAAGAAATCAAGGATTTTTATTTTTTTTTTAATATATAGTGATCAAACAACTCCAAATGCTGAACACTAAAATGCACTTACCCTGCTGTCTCTTCATTTCCCAGTAAAGGGCTACCTGACAGAAGATGCAACCCTTTTACCACACTTGTAATACATACATAAATGCTAACACTGTCTACAAAAACATTAGCGTTTACATTTCTACCTCCAACAACCAACAACAGAAGCAGAAACATACAGTAGACACAGGCCCCTCCAAGCTCTGTATTTCATCAGTGAAAACATCACCTACTTTTATTTCATACTTCGGAATAAAGATCAAACTGAGGTTTGCATAGAGAAAGGAGAGCACGCATACAGAGGAGGTGAGAAAAGACTACTTACACCACTTGTTGTGCTGTAATTCCAAATCTTGATCTTGGATACACCAAAGTCATGGGATCGGGTGGGATTGCGGATAACAAAGTAAAGTTGGATGGGCGGATGGAAAGGGCACATCCAAAGGACGCGTTCCTTCCTCGCCTAAAAACACATACAAGCAGACTGTCACCAATACTCTTTCTTCTGAAGCAGGATATTTTGATTAATTCACCACCCCACAGAAAAAAAAAAAATCAATTAGCAAAGTAATCATATAATAAAATCTGCTATATTAAAAGCAAAGCCTTAACCTCATTCCCATACAGTCAATCTGACTCTCCCGCCTGTAAGACAGCTCACAACCTGACAATTAGATAAAGGTCAGCTGCTTGCCATCCCAGAGAGACATCTGCATGCTCACAAATGACAGACAGCCTGCCATGCTTTGTAACTGCAGGGTCAATGCAAGCCCAGTTTATTTTAATCAAATTAATCAGCTTTGCAAGCACTAAAGGGGATCACTGAGCAGAATGGACACTGTCTAATCATTTCACAATTTCTTAAGAGTGCTTATGTTCCTATCTTGCCATCTAACAGGGGAAATCTTATCAATTTTATTTCACCGCCTCTATCTTCCGCGGTCTTTACAGCCAACTAATTTCACTTGCAGATCTATTCCTTAGAGCTACGTTTAGGATTCACGATAGAAGCTTTGAACACAGATTTTACAGACAATTGGTTATGGTTGTTATAAACAGTTTAAAGTACCAAGTAAGCTCTGGACATTGCTAAAAATTGCTGTCTATTCATATTTAGAAGAAAAAAGTAGGAGTGTGCAGCAGCTCACTAAGAGAGAAGGAGTTTTGGACTCAAAGTGTTGAATGTTAGTATACTTGACACCAAATGTTGCCAAATGCAGAAATAAATGAGGGCAAAACAAAGATGCATGCAAGCAACACTTTGGTGTTGTCACTATTTTTCCACATCCTTTCACTTCATGAGTCTTTCAGGTTTTCCCTGAAATAAACCTCCCTACGAGGTAATTCAGATGGTCGCCTGATGATGGTAAGGACTGATCTCTGCCCGTCTACTCAAAGATAACGTGAACAGAACCACTTCTCAGAGTGGTCGTCTCCGCATTCCACGTTCTGATGGTTGACAGTGTCATTGCCCCAGGAGTCGCTCAAAAAGTCTTAGGAGATTATTTTTGCTTTGAACATCAACTTGAGGCATAAACTGCCACACAAGCACCAAGTTTATTCCTTCCTACGTTTAAAATAAATTCAAAAAGAAGTCTCTTAACAGTGAAGTAGTTAAGGATATTCCTCAAGCCAGCATGAACCCAATTCTATGATCAGTTTCAAAGCTAGATTATGTCAGTTGAGACATATTAGGAACAAAAATAATTTAAAAAAATCATCTCCCAGTGGCTGACAACACGAGCGATCCATCTCCACACCTCTCAAGCTGGGACCTGACAGCCTGAAAAAGTAATAGGTTCTCTGCATGCACTGTACCAGAGGTGCCTTCACACCAAACTCAGAGCTGAAACGGACACTGCATAGACCTGTTTGTGCTGCTCTCCAGAAGAAGTGTAAAGTTACACATCATCTTCCAACTAATAGCAGACATATCAGAGCCAGACTTATTTGTTCTCAAGTGAGAAGCAACTGTAGAGATAGCTTTCCATCAGTGGAGGTGCTCAGGAATGAATGTACTCATGTCAAAGGTCTGACATCAGAACTTCAAGATACCTTGATGAATCCATGCCAAAACTCAGACTGGGGAGGTGCCTCATGTGTTATCGCATCATTATACATGAAGTATCCCTGCTCTGGAGTCACTGTCATTGCAGTTAGCACTGAAAAAAATATCTATCCCAAAAGTCCTTTGAATCAACAAGAGTGAACGTGGTACGCAGTAAGCATTCACTACACTTGCACTGGATCAAATGAAAAAAAGAGCAGGAACCTTTGATTTCTGGTTTTCTGGGAGATTGGCATCTGAGACACTGCTTTGTATCATCACTGGAGCTATGCCCAGTTCACAGGGAAGGAAGGGCTGAGCATTGAAGAGGGACGACATGGGTTCAACATTGTGAAGAAACATCATTGGCACATACAGATATTCCCATTGAGATCCTTCGTTCTTGAGATTCTGAGGTCTGAAAACCTATACATACACAAATCAGAAGTCACACTAGCTTTCATTAAAATCCCATCTCTGAAATCCTGGGGAGACTTGACTGCTCTGTATCGAGCAGTCACAGGACACAGAGACTCTACAGCACAACTGAACTTACAGCTGTATTAAGGCTCTGTAAATTTGCTAATTTCTTCAGGGATTTCATTTGTAATTTGAAGTCCATTGTCTCCAGCATACTAGAGACCTCATCTTACAGTCTGACAGAAGAACTATACAGTAATCTTCCACCACACTACACATTTTTCTTTACCTGTTGTTGAAATCAACCTACCTACCTATTCTTCCATGGTCCTTTTCTAGGTAAAAGTATAACAGTGGAACAGGTGCAAAGAAGTAAATTTCAGTCTTGAGTTTGCTGAAACTTACATTAAACATCTGAAACACGAAGTTAGCAGTGATGCCCCTATACCTTCAGATCACAAGAACTAATTTAACAGCAGACATACTGTAGAAATGTGAAATTCCTTATCCTTAAGGTTGTGATTTCTTTTCCTGCAAACACTTTGATTACAGCAGTGCAAAAAATGTGTTCCTTCACCCAAGACAATATCAAAGTATTATACATAAGTATATGTAAGTATATACATAAGAAACAGTTAAACGCACCTGTTTCCAGTTGCTCAGTTAACAAAGTCAAACAAATTAATCAAATTATAAAACATTATAACTGAATAGCAACATCTTGGACATGAAAACTGGATTTGGTAATTCAAAATGCAATCATGCAACCAAACAAGAAACTTTGTGATGGAATATCAAGCATTAAAAACAGAAGTTGTCATACCCAGGACTAGACCTGTTGTCTTACATTTAAGTTCTTATTGACCAAGTGGCACAAATCCCCTGGGTAGTCAGCATTTCGAATGTCCACATCATGAGGAGACACGAATATCTTTTCGTTGTATAAATCAAAGAACTCCACCTCTCTCAAGCCAATGTTTACTGGATTTCCCCAGTTAGAAAGAAGTTCCACAGTCACATAAATGGCATCGCGTACTTCCACACCTGTTGTCATCTGGACCCAAGTGAAATACAGTATACACATAAGTGACAACAATAAAATCTGCAGCAATATAAAGACTGTTAAGACTACAATGCTGTTGATTCAGAAGAAAAAAGCCTATAAATTCAGAGCTATCTGGATATTTAACCATTCTGCATTCCACCAATTCTACCCCACACCAACTGAAAAACCTATAGCAGGGTAAGAGAACTTACCACCCCTCTCAGGTTTCAACCACCCCTTAGACTAAGGAGAAAACAGCTCTGTCTCATTCCTTTGTGACTCTGATGAATGGAAGAAACTATTTTCTGCTTGCAAAATAACGTGTGAACTGTGATTACAAACTGTACTATAAAACATAGGGATAAGAGTCCAAATAAGGAGGCATGAGAGAACTCAACTCTACTGCTGTACAGCTTTTGATTTATTTTTTTCTAAACACTACTCATTAAACGCTTCTGGGGGTGATTCACATATCTGATAAAATTATTAAAAAACTAACATTTGTACTGCAGAGACTGTAAATACTAAGAAACACCAGGCAAATCGTTCCATCTTAAATTTAAAAAACTCAAACCCCCATGCAGGTTTTTGTAAGCCAGCACAAGCTAACTGGTATTTGATGCATTGGCTCTCACAGCATGTGAGAGCCCAAAGGGCAGGAATAGCCAAACAACTTTTACATCTCTTTGCCAATAAGCAGTCCAAGAGAATCAGACCACTAGGAAACAAGTGAAAGAGGGAATTTATTTGCATAAGGTCTCTGAGGTCGCTGAAACATCTGGGCTTTCTTGCATGTTACATCATTAAGCTTGATGATTAATAAAGGATCTTTCTCCTTACTAACAAATAAGAATCTGTTTTAATATGAAAATTTTTAGGTCTATTAAAACCATGAATTAGCAGAGACCACTAAACCAGAACAGGACTTCAACCAAGACAGCACCCAATGCTGACATACTGTATGGCTGCAAGTTGTACCAGAGGAGGTTTAGAGTAGACACAAGGAAAAACTCTCTCAGAGAGTGGTCAGGCACTGGAATGGCTGCCCAGGGAAGTGGTGGACTCACCGTCCCTGGTGGTGTTCAAGAGACATCTGGATGAGGAGCTACAAGATATGGTTTAGTGGCTTGTGGTCACAATGGTAATAGGAGGACGGTTGGATTAGGTCATCTTGTAGGTGCTTTCCAACCTTGTGATTCTATGATTCTATGGTTAATTAATCCAAAGCATGTTAGAGCTCAAGTAATCCGATAAACATTAGCATGTTCTCATGAAGAACTGAGACACTTCTGAGAGCATTAGCTGCTTTGATACTATTGACTAAGCAAATAAATAGCTTGGGATAACTTCTAGAGTAGCAAATATGCCAAAGAAACAGCTTCCCTGAACACAAAGAATGAAAGAAAGCTAGGAAGTGAATTAAGCGATTTAGATAAACCAAATAAACTGGTTACATGGGTTTCTGCAACAGCTTTATAAAATGGACCCTCTTACAAATATCATATATCTAAGGCCCCTTTGTACAGATCTGAAGTCTTTGTTACTTCCACCACATTCACCAAAGAAACAAAAATTATGTTGCAAAATCATCAAAAGAGGAAGTCAGCAACGTATCCAACACTGACACGCAGTTCTCAAGAGTAGAAATGGCAGGGTACGTAAGAGGAGAACTTAATGGTACATTCCCAAAGCCCTACTACTGCAGAGAAGGTAATAACTAGTAGTTGTATAGAAGAGCATGTAATACAGAAACAGCTGTAGCAGTAATTACGGGCTAAAGAGGTCCCCTTGTTTTCCCTTCTTCAAAGGCCACAAGAATTAAATAGCCCAAAGAACCTACCAATAAGACAGACCTGCTGTCTTACACTTTCAAGAGGGCTGCAATCTATGAAGGTGATAAACTCTCTTACCCTGCCGCAGAGTAATGCTGATCATTCAATGCATTTATATTCCAGTAGTACTTGGAAGCATCAGTTACAGTGCACACATATACAAACCTTCTCTGTCAAAACACAATCTGCTTCTGATTTTTCATCAGATAGGAGTAAGTCATTTTCACAGGTAGAAGTGCTCTCAGTCTCCTGATGAAATTCCAGAAGTTTCTCCTGTTGTCTGAAACACATGTTCTTTTGTATGTTATTTCCTTTTAATTCTTGCATTTTTAAGAAATGGTTTTGTTGGTGTGAAGGCAAACAGATGACAGAATGAACCCATACACCCCACAGAACAACTTAGGTACCCCACATTGAACAACAGCTGTCACAGCATCCCACCCCAGACAAACACAGTCTGGTTAAAAGACCACACTCCAGTTCTCTGCTAGATATGAGGAAGTTTGAGAAAGTAATACAAAATAATATGAGCAGAGGTAATACATAGCTAATATAAACTATTGACAGCTCCCTGATTAACAGCTACTGGTCCGAGGCTAGAGTCCTCTCCATGTTTTTGCAAATATTTGCCCTTGGGTATTTAAAGGCCATCAGACAAAGTGGCACTCAGTATGAAAAAACCCCCTTAGATAGGAAATTAGTCTTAGAAGAAATACGCATACCTGTTTCCAAAAGGACAAGCGCTCTCTACATCTTTTATGACAGCAGTCTTTGCCTGGGTTTTTTCTGAAGGTTCAACCATTGCAGAGAGAACAGATGAAACAGAAAACTTCTATGTAAGAAGAAAAAAAACATGTTTCATTCACACTGTTCTCTATATACCAGTGAGTATCATTCTGCACCTCCAGAATAGACAAGTTCAGGCTAAGTTCTGGGCTCTGCTAACCTTAGTTAATCTGTAACTCTACACAGAGTTAAAGCAAGAGTACCCAATTGAAAGCATTTTCTCAACCACAAAACTCAAAAATAAACAACAACAAACAATTGAGATATCACTGTTTATTCTTACACAACTGTAAAACTGTGCAAGAATTAACTATTATAAATTGTGTTCAAGGAAAACCTCTTTTCTCCATCTTGATCAAACATTTTTTTCTTTGCCATACCTTTTGAGGGCTTGTGGAAACCGACTGGCTTTGCAAATCTCTCTGCAAGGCTTCATTTTCAATTTGCATAGCTTTAACCACAGCTGAAACAGAGAGTTCGGAGTCCTTTTCACACTCATTCTTTCGAGCTGCTGAAAGTGGTCTTTCTGGTCGACTTAATGGTCCTGCCATGAAAAAGAACAAAGGAATATCCATTTGTACAGACAAGCAAGCATGGAACATTCAACAGCATACATCTGAAACATCCAATTCTGTTACTAGCACAGGGCTACATTAACTAAACACTAACCAACTAGAGCAAGGCTAAATTGCTCCGAGTTGTTTTTACATTAGGATTCCAGGTTGCATCTACCCTAAACAACAGGTGAAACTGTATCACGTGAGAAGCAAAACTGAAAAACAACAAACGGGATTTTTATGCTTTAAAAACTCAGATATTTAACGGGAATGCTTTGCAACAGTTAATTGAAATAGAAGTATATGATTTCAGCACACCAACATTTTTCAATGCAACTTCAGTATTCGGCTATTCTGGAGGAATCCCAAGATTCTTCTGGTAAAAAAATCAAGAGAGTCAGACATCACTACTTGCAACATAGGATAAGTGACCTTATGAACCTGTGCCCATCTTCCCAAACATGACAGAAAAGCAGAAGCATCACAGCCTGGAAAAAAGTTTAAAGGACAGAAGACTTGAAAAAATAAATAAATAAATCTAAAAGCATCAACTTTGGCTGTGGGAAAACTTGGTTCCTTTCTTGCTACAGATGCATTGTGTTCAAAACTTTCAACTAAGCATGAATTCCTGATCTTAAGACACACTTCTGCTAATACCATAGAGAATAGATATCCATCAAAGAAGCAGGAAAAAGAGCAAACATCAGGACCAAAGAGAGAGGAGAAAACCTTACGGTATAGAAGCAAAAAGAGAAGAAAGTTAACAGAGACACAGCATAGACTCAAGCGTGCAAGCTCCGGATTTTTCTCACAATCCTACTTAAGTCAGAGCTCCTGAAGCGCTAAAAAAAAAATTAAAGTAAAAAAAAAAAGTCTCATAATGACAGATGAAATCACACCTGCATCAGATTGGAAAACAAAATCATGAACATTTTCTTTACTGACATATATTTGTATTCCTTACTATAGCAAATTCTTTCCTGCTTCTCCGGCTGCAAGGACTCAGCAGAGAGCGGTCGACTGATTTTATTTTTTACCACAACTGGTCTGACAGGAATGTACATCTCAGCATTATCTTTTCTTCTGGCTGAGAGAACTCGCACCGGCTTCAACTCTGTAAGATAAGGAAACAGAAAATCAACTTCAGAGATTGTCAGAAGTAGCAAGACAGGAAGAATTATTGTACCTTAAATGCTAACGTTTTGCCACTTTAATTATGCCGGCATAGGTAAAGTGATAACCTCCATTCTCCCTTCCTTTTACTGATGCAGTTCTATGTTCTATCCATATGCACAGCCTCAACCGACTTAGTGATGAAATACATCACTATACAGTAGGTACATTAGACCAATGCATCTTGACAGGGGCAGGTATTTTCAAGCATTGCTGACCAGAAGATCAAAAATAAGCAAGAAACCCCGTGTCACTCATCAACACAGCTGTACCAGAATTATTCCTAAAGCACAGACTAAAAGGAAATGGTCATTTAGTTCATAGGAGTACTTATCTACTCTTACTTCTGGGGGTGAGGGGATAATAAGCCACATACTTACGTTCTCACTGTCATTACACCCCCTTATTCTTCTGCCTTTTCCTATTTACATGCTGCTTATTTCTATAAGAAAACTCCTTCACTCAACTGATTCAAAAACCGTTTTAGTTGAGCAATTAAGTGTGGATGAAGGGAAAAACAAAAAGAACAAAACGTACCTGAAATGAGTGGGGAAGTAATTTTGAGAAATACTGAGCATAGGTAAAGAGGAGACCATACTTTAGAGCCTTAAAAACACTACACTTCCCTGGAATAACAGAATCATCTTAAGACAATGCAAGCACCTGATGTATGGCTATTACTAACAGGACAGATGAAG
Organism: Alectoris magna; assembly: GCA_030625065.1. Taxonomy (NCBI): domain Eukaryota; kingdom Metazoa; phylum Chordata; class Aves; order Galliformes; family Phasianidae; genus Alectoris; species Alectoris magna. The sequence goes on along the minus strand of CM060575.1, from coordinate 2,924,500 downwards.
AGAGAAGCAGCTGTGGTAAGCCTAACCTCACTGTGATGCAACTCCAGGAAAAAAAAAAGAATAAAAGCTTTGTCTGATGTTGTGACTCCAAAACAATCCAAAGGAGTTTCAGAAGAAAAGCCAATCTGAGGAAAGGATGTCAGACAGCAGAAACAAAGAGAGATTACAAAGAAAATGAGCGAAGACAGGAGTTAGACACCAGCACAAGTTTTAGGTGGCATTGCTTAAGAGCTATATTCCCGCTACAGTAGAAAACAAATATTTGTGTTAACAAGAACGAAGACCCATCAAGTGAAACAATGTCAGTTAATGAGAATGCAATAGAAGATATGAATTTGTGAGGGGGAAACAATGATTTTTAATCAGTGGAAAAGATAGCTGAGAAGAACTGAAACACCACTGTGTAAAGCTCACCCCTACAGTGTCCTGAAAGTAGGACACGGAGGAACAAAGCACAAACTTGTCATATAGATATTGCTAACCCAGAAACATCCTGGCTTTGGAGTAGCAGTCCACATAGGACCTTCTGTTGTATGCACTGCTAGCACTTGAAAATAAACAGAAACTTTCCCAAACAATACCCAGAAGTCATTCACAGAAGTGCTAGGTCTAGAGCTGTATAAGTTCAGACTGGGTGATTGAGTCATTCACTGTGGTTTATGTGATTGCATCAAAGCTGGACCTAAAGCCTGGCTACCAGTCAGCACTGCTGTGCTTCTACCTTCTGTATCAAAAACGAGCACTTATCTGTCAAAACCAGTTAAGTCTCCCCGCATATTACTTTCAATACAATATAATACAGATACCAGTTTGATGGTGGTTATTTTCTCTCCTATCTCAGACCTGAAACCTGCATACCTGGGGCCCATCAGATGGACTGAAACTTGTTACTAAATTCTTGAGGGAAAAGATAGCCCAGGAAGCTGAAGCCTCAGCTGAAAGCTGATGTAGCTGTCAACACTGAGAAGCCGTACGTGCCTACAGCCTCAATTGTCTTTCTTCTAGCAAACAGCATAGCAAATCCCAGTGTACAGCTCCCTTGGGTATAACAGCATCCCTAATGGATCAGAACAAATAACCAGCCATGGTAAGATCTTGTCTCTGACAGCAGTGAGCAGCAGACACAGGGAAAAAAAAATGAAATATACAGTGCATTCTTCACAAGGCTCAAGTTTGCATTTCATTCAAAGTATAATGAACTTGCTAGCTAGCAATTTGTAACATCTACTAATTAAGACATTAATGTATTTGAACTTCTAAACATCCCATGGCAATAATCTTTGCATTTATTTATACATAAAAAAGAAATTATGATGCCTAACCATGCATACAAACTGAATGTTGTACCTGAGACTTTAATTATATTCAGGCCTGACACAGACCCTGAGACTACAAGAAGGTTGTTTCTTATAACGTATTAAATTCCAAATACAGAAAATTCTTCTTGAAGTATAAGAACATACAGTAGAAGGATTGCCCCAGTCAGAAGTCTACCCAAAGACAATAACACAAACTTGGTTTGCTTTTTATGTTACCAAAGAAGGAGGTAGTTAGAATGCACAATTATTAAAAAGAAGCAAGGACATTATCCAGGTATGACACCTTTCCAGCACATAAATGTGGACACTGGATTTTGGGAATTATGGCTCAGATTTGTAGTGATTCTCTTAGAAGAAACTCACTCAAAGATGTAGAGAACTTTATTAATGTACAACAGAGGCTTACTACTGTGATCCTGCTTATACTCCGATGCAGTAGGGGTACCAGAAACCAGGCTAGAGCATCTTCCAGCATCCTGACATTCAGAAGCTTCTTTCTGCATTGACCTAGTGCTCTGCAACTGAAGGCTTCCAAAGCTTGTAATTGTTTCTTCAGTAGGAGATGGTTCTGAAAACACTTCCTCTTCAATGAAGTCATAATCCTCACTAGAAGAATCTTCTGCCATCTTTTCCTCTTCTACACCGAGTTGCAAGCTGCTTTTCAGTTTCTGACACAATTCAGACAAACAAATCTGTCAGGAAAACTCAAATATTTATTTTAAAATAAACCCATGTGGCTGCCTTTTCCTCTAAGAGATCAGATGGAGTTGATATCAGGAAACATTTCCTTATTGTAGAGGTGATGGAGCCCTGGCACAGGCTGCCCAGAGGCTGGGGGGGGGTCCCCTCCCTGGAGATCTTCCAGAGCTGCCTGGATGTGGGCACCCTGGTCTGGACAGCCCTGCTGGGACAGGGCTTGGAGCAGAGGGACCCCGAGGTCCTTTCCACCATCAACTACTCTGTGATTCTGCAACAGTAACTTCTTTGTACATGATTTAATGTATGGTAATACTCCCGTAGACATCTATACTTGAAGCACAAAAACAACAGTAGGAAAAACTTACAGCCCAATGAATTGAGCCTCCAGTTTGCAAAGAAATTTAATCAGACCCGTTGTAGCAGGATTTCATGCAAAAATTCAGCAATTAATTTACTATTGAATAAACTGCCCAGCATCGCTCAGTAAATGCCACAAACAGTATAGAAGATGCTGGAGAGCCTTTCATTTTTTTATGACTGTTAAAGGAAAAGATCTTGTCTATCCTAAATGTATTTTTCCTACTGTTGCTGATACCACTCTGAGAGAAGTGAGCAAACTGCAGGAGTAAAACAAAAAGTCAAAGCTATCTTAGATACAAATGAACTGTGACAGCGTACATTTAGTGTGTAATGAAAGCTGCACGCTGCTCTCCTGTTACAGATTAGCCTTGTTAGGAAAACCATGTTGACAGAAACGTACTACAAAGAGAAGGCAAATTCACGTTCAAGAAAGGGTCTATGAACAACCTGAAGCTTGATATTGAGCATGTCTTACTGACAGGCAAGGCTAATATTTCCATTTGACGGGGAATTTTATGAGCTTTCTTTTAAGTTTAAAACATCACAGCAGCTGCACTGTAAGACAGTTCAGAGAACAAACTTCAGCTTCAGGAAAGCCAAACATATTTCCAGCTGGGATATAAACAAAAAAGTGGGGTTTTGTTTCAAAATTAAATTTAAAAGCTTGTTACTTACACATAAAGGATTATAAAAATCTGTCACTGAAAGCAAGTTATGGCTTCGCTGAGCGGCAAATAAAATCATAAGCTCAAAAGCAATACAGGAAACGTAGAAATGCAGGATAATAGAAGTAGTCTGCTTTTCTATCATTCCATTGGAACACAAACACATGGAATGCACATACACCAATGCATTAAGGCTATATGCACATGTCTAATTTAAATATAGAGGTTTAAGAACCACTGAGAAAAAAAAAAAACTTATGTCACATCTACTGAGAGACTCATAAGCATTTACCAAATGACCTGTTCTATTCAAATCTTCTGTTACAGGAGCTTTGAGGTCCCAGTTCATAACATTAACTCTCACTTAAATGCTGTGTTACTTCCCATTCCAAATATAGTCAGCTTAGCAATTTCTGTACTGAAAACAGCTGCTCCTCTTTCCATGACAGCATGTGCTGAACCAGGGCACACAGTGAGGAAAGGCAAGGGGGTAGTGGAAGGAGAAGGTGACCACAGTGGTATTAGATTTACTTGTTTGCTAATTAAGATGATAGTTGATTTAGTACAAGCAACTTCACCAGTAAAAATGATCCACGGGATACATCAAAGTGAAAGTTGATAATGAACCTCTGAAAATGCAAGCTAGGAAAACACACTTGAAGTTCATTAGCAACAGCTAATTGTACCTGAGAGTAACAGAGAGGATCATCACTATTTCTCTCCATGCTCACGCTTTCATAAGGTTCAAAATCGTCAGAGTACTCAAGAGGAGGTTTAATGCAGAGTTTGGTCCCTCTTTCTGTTTTAATCTCCACAGCCTTCTGTTAAAACATGCAAAATAATTTGATTATTTTTTCTTGCTATCAGCAGTACAATAATCAATAAACATCTTTTCCTCAGCTGCTCCACAGAGTAGGTCACATCCAGCACATAGCTTATGTTTGTCACCAGGGTGGGGGAAAAAAAAAGATAGGAAAAGGAACGGAGCAATCAAAGCAGCTACAGTTATGTCCCTTAAAGCACAGGAATATAAAGAAGTGTTTGCAGAACAGCCTCATGGGGAAGGCTCTAAAGTTTGCTCAGGAAACTGGCACACTTGGGTGCCTCTCTGAAATACCTCTATACTAATGGAGAACAAACACATGGGAAACAAGCAAGAGGAGTTACAAGTTTGTGTCATAAGTTCAAAGATGCATTACTTCAAGCTGTTACTTACCTGAAGCCATGCTTTGCGTTGTATTTTGCTTGGTGCAGTCTGCGTACTGTGCACTTGCAATTCACTTGCTTTCAGCTGGGATGCTGTTCCAGAATACAGAGGCAAGAATTAGACAGAAAAGAGAAATACGGTATTTAAGGATATATGTAATTATTTCTCTCCTTCAGCCAAGGAGAAAAGGGCATGTTTCTGATACAAGAACAGGAATAACAATTAGAAAGGCATTCCAAACACTGGTTGGTTGTGTACTAGTAGCAAGAGTGCTGAACCTCTTTGGGGATTACTACTATCGTGTGTTCAAGAGACTAAATTACTTAAAGCTACATAAACAGCATGTAAAGCCCCACATTCATTGGTATGAAAGTACTGAAGTATGTTCTAGCATAGATACACACATCTTTCTGACTTCCATCTGGGTAGAGAGTCAGGCATCTTCAGAAACCAAAGGCAGACTTTAATAAACTGGTGAACAGTAGATGTATTGAGTTTACAAAGGAAGTTTGAGTATTTACTCTCAAACTAAGGAAACAAGTTATTGGCAGATTAAATGGAATGTACTACGCATTTAACATACTGTGCAGAGAAGTATTCTTTGTGTACAAGTCAGACTAAGGAAAATTATTAATTTTCTAAGGCAGCAAAGAGTGTCATAACCTAGGTGAAAATTCTGTGTGTGGTCAAGAAGAACAAGAGGTCCTTACACTGGAAATGATCCCAATGAAGCAATGGATCTTTCACAAGATGCTTTGACTAAGACACAGAGACTTACATCCTGCAGGTCACATCAACATCCCCAACAGAGCAAGGACATAATCAACACTCTCAATACCATCCTAAATAAAGGCATCTCATTTCCTATGTCCAAGACAGATTTACAGCTTCCATTTCTTTTCAGTGAAGAAAAATAGCTGACGCAAAACCTTTCTTCTTTAAGCCATAATTTAATGGTCATCTTAAGCCAGAAGGAACTTGTACGACCAATAAAAGAAGCAGTCTTTCTACCAAGGTCATGGAACTGAAGAAAGATTTACATTGGAAGGGACCTCTGGAGGTCACTTAGTGCAACTTCAATTCGAAGCAGGGCTTACTTCAAAATTACATCAGTCGGCTCATCCCAACACTAGATGTCACAATTTCTTTGGGAGGCTGGGCAACCCCTACACCCATCTGTGCAGTGAACAGTTCAAAAAACTTGCTAACAGAAAATTTAAACTGAGGAAAATGCAGACAAATGATTGCTTTTAATTGTAGCCTCTTGTGCTTTCTGGTTCCCTGTGATTTCTAGCAGAAGCACATTTGAGAAAGGAACCAGAGGGTAAGGCCAATCTCAGGGCAACAGTGCAGGCTTATGTCAGTTTAAGGTGATCATAAAACTACAGACTGAGAGAACACTTATCCTATTGCCTCAGCACAAAGTATCTCATTCCCAGAGGCATGAAATAGAACAAAGAACAGAGGGAAAAGGTAATGGAACATTCTGGGGAGGAAACAAGATAGTTGATACTTGGGCAAAATATCCCTTTTGACTACAGCTCCCACTGCTCCACTGGGATACTCCTAAGTAACTCCAAGAATGCCTTGCAGCCATCAGCATTGGTGAAGGCTGATACGGGGCTCTTCAGGCAGCAAGCAGGACCAGTCCTAGAAGTACAATGCTAAAAGCATGGTCACTGCTTAGGAACAAAACTGGAAAGATGTTTAATTTCCATTCCTAAACAATTCATCTTTTCTCAGCAACAGTCTAGAAGGTCAATCGTGTATGGTACAAGTGTATGTAAGAAAAGGAACATGGTAAGACTCCTGCCACCTCAGAATTAGACAACTTGTCTATTTTGTGATGGATTCCTGTGACTATATTTCTCTAAGTCATTAAAACCAGCAGTTCAATTCCCAAGCAGCAGACGATGCAACTGAGCTACCTGCCTCTGTGGCAAATATTCATCCTGTACAAAAACATTCTTTCCAAGAGATGGATGGCATACGAATACTGTTACCTGTTCCAACACACAAAATAGGTCCAGTGTTGTCATTCTCTAGCAAGAGTACATTAGGAAATACAAGCCGGCAGTGTGTACTCCAACAGCCAACAACTGAATTCTACGTCATAAAACCTTAGAAAGAGATCCCAGACTACCCTTAAGCCACATCATCTTTATTATATTGACATTCACTGGAAGGACATACTTGGCTGTGAAAGTATATCTGGATTATACATCCAAATCAATGACAGTGTACGCAGGGACCAGTGTCACTGTCACTTCAAATCACTTACCAAGATAAAGCTTAAAAGGCGTGTCAACCACTGTTATTAATTATTTTGAGGGAACAAAAAGATTAATAACAGTTTCAGGAAGCATAAAGGGCCCATTCTGCACTATTAGGTATCACACATTCCTAATTTTTTAGAGAAGACTAATCAGATAGATGGATGCTTTAGAAGTAATAAACGATGCAATAACTCTCACGAGAGATAGATAGGGAAAAATATGCAGTAGTGTACCTTAGCCAAAAATCATTTTGGTGAGGAAAATAACATTCAATCACTGAGAAGAAATGCTTAAAAATGAAACAGACTACAGAACTTCTAAGATACCACCCTAAGGCAAGAATTCTACATAGATCACCACAGAGACCTGTTCTGGACTGTGGTGGTAAAATGAAATTGAAGAGAAAAAAAATAACAGGGTGATGATTTAGTTGGTGTCTTTCATTGTTACTACACATGTTTAAGGTAAGAACACCTGGTGGCTGTTACACAGCAAAACACAGTTGTTTTAGAGAAATAAAGCCACAGTTTCTAAGTTGGCAGAGTTGAGAAAGGGAACAAAAGCTGCCATGATGCCTTTAAAAAAAAAAAACACCGCAGTACCTCAGGTCCTAATGAGGAGATCAGAATTCTACCTGAACTGAACCAAGGGACAACAAGCTGAGACCAAAAAACTCTTTAGTTAAGCTTAGAGAAGAGGTAAATCCCCCCTGACAGAGATCCGTTAAAATTATTAGCACAATGTTTGGACCAAAAACTCAAAGATATTTGTCTACATACTTTGGCTACCTAAAAGCGTATCTCCCTAATTCAGACAGAAGCACTCAATTTCCTTCTTCTTCCAATATTCAAGAACATGGAGCATTTGCACCATCACACACAACTAAGGCAGGACCCAGGTGATGAGCTCTTTCCCCATCTCCATACTGTGCAGCTTGCAGGAAATCATATAACAGACAGCTAAATCTGAACTCATGTAAACCTGAAAACAAATAATACCCAGTGTAAAAGGGAGAGCAGGAAGCTTTCAATTAGTAAGCTTTCAATCCTAAGTTCCCACATTATTTTTAAGTTTGTCTTCATTTTTGAGCAAAGAAAAAAAAATGCTTAATTAAGACACCGTTTATATAGCAACAAACTTTAAAGATATACTCTGTGAGATAGGTTATATTAATATGAGGATAAACTGCTTTACACTGGGATTTACTGAAAGCATTTATTTTCATTAGACTAAATGGATTAGCAGGCCACTAAGCTCACTCTCTTTAATTTCACACATGCAAAATTACACCTACTACTACACTGCTCTTTGACAGAAGAACTTTAACTGGAACTAAAATACACATTTCAAGTAAAGCCAGCTAATCACTGGGAGATGACAAATTTTCTTTACTTCAAATATTTAATTAAAGATTACCTGACTTTTAAAGAAGACTACGATAGTTTAAACAAAACTTAAGTCTATAATTTGACTGCGGTCTATTTAATCACATGCCATTTAACCGCTGAACAGTAGACAACATGGGAACCCATCAGCTCTTAAAGTCTGAGAAGAGCACTATGTATCAAAGGCATTACAATGGCAATTTCTAATTCTCTAGTTAAAAGCAGGAAGACGAAGAAACTAAGCATTGGAATTAGGTAGAGATCAACTGAACAAGCGATAGGGAGTTGCAGAGACTGTTTTTTGCAGAGACACAACCAGATTAACAAATACTCTGCCACACAGCCTGGGAAATAATTTCAATGATCAGATTGCAGTTCTGACGTGTAACTACTTTAAATAGTTCTAGATTGCCATCTCTGTGTAACTCACCATTTGCCGTGATGGTCTGTGTCTCATTTTTGAAGTAGCCAAATGAGGGGATTTTTTTGCAGTACTTTTTCAGCTCTGAATTCGCTCCATTCATATACAGAGAGAACCCTTGCTCTAACTGCTCCAGTTTGATTTGTGTAGGATCCTTTCTTTTCAAATGTCTCAGTAGCCTAAAGCAGAAAGAATAGTAACTCATCCATCCACAGTACAAATACAGGTGAAGTTAGCAATAAATGCAAAGAGAGTGCAACAGACTTAAAAGAAAAAGAATATTTCATAGCTCAAGTAACAATTCAGGCTATAACTTCCAGGATCTGTCCATGTTCTACAGTGCCTGTATGAGTATTGACACCCTGAGACTTAAGCTCCATTAAGTGTTTCCCTTCTAAGACTTCCACTAGATTGCTTATCATTTCACTCCTTTTTTTTCCCTATTTGGCATTCTATATGCTTAAACTTTCTTCTCAAGAACTTACGAGAGCTTTGATTAGAAATTTAGAAGTCTTAAAGTAGTTGAGCTCCTCGCAAAACAACAAAATAACCTAGGGCAGGAGTCTGCATCACAAGTTCTAGTTCTCACCTGCTTAGGTATTGTTTGCACCTCCCTCCCAGTATATAACAGACACCACTGATACCACAACACAGAACACTGACACCTGAACAAAGGCTCCTTCTGAGGTCTCAAGGTTACCTCAACTACTTCAATCAAGTCACACCAAGTCAGGTGTTGCAACACAGCAAGCTAAATTTCACATTACAGACAAGTTTTTGAACTAATATTCACCACTGTTCTTATTTGATACTACATGCTACAATCAGAAAGATTAATGCAGTGGAAGGGCAATACAGGAGCATAACAGCAAAGGGACTAGAGTAAATGGAATGGTGTTACAAAGGAAAAGTGCTCACCTGTCTCTGAAGATCTAGGGTAGCAGGGAAAACTCCAGAAGGGAGGGATCTTCAACCAGAGATCCTTCCCCAGTGGCAGTAAACCCTTAAATGAGGTCTAACAGAGGTGCAGTCAGGCTCCACCCCTTCTGGTCACACAGCTGAATTGCCTTCACCTGCTGCCAGGTGCTCAATCAAGCACCTGGTGGTTCAAGCCACGACTCAACAGTTACCATATGTATATCATGTACTCAATGAGAGTAGGAACAATGCTTACCGGTTTCTCTGCTGAAGTGCTATTAAATATTCATCATGTTTTTCATCAAAGTTAGTCACCATGTCCTTAATATAAAGCTGAAAAGAATACAGAATTGTCACCGTGAAGTATATAAATTACTCACTGTAAAATATTACTGGTTCAGCACCCTCCATAGCCATGAATGCTCTAAGCTGAAAGAAGCTCCTCTTTCAACAGAGTATAAAAGAGATTCTCTGATGAACAGAGAATACATTGGTCACTTTTCTCAAAATATCACAACTAGTAGGCGGATGCTACAATGAGTTTCCAAACCAGGAACTGACATTCATTTGAAAGGGCCATGGCATTCGTCCTTCTCACGAAGAAGCAAAATTGCTCCTGACAGGTTCTGAGCAACAAGAGGCAAAGTGTTCACAGGTAGGCTAATAGCCATATACAGAAAGAAAAGTTGAACTCACCCCACTGGTAAAAGGGCTCTCTGGCTACACAAGACTCCTTCTCAGAAAGTGATTGAGGTCCAAGAAAAGCACTCTCTTCAGTGGCTGGCCCTTATACAAGCCCGAGGGGGGGGGAGGGGGGAGGGTCCACCCCTTCTGGTCGCAGGTGCAAACCATCTGCCTGTGCTCCATGGGCAGCCACACCCCTTCATCAAGTGCTCAATCACCAGTTCAAGCTAGGACTTAACAGTCCCCCAACGCCATTCCTGCACTGGTACCAGTTAAATCTAAGGCTTATTCACTTTAGAGCCTGTATACATTTTAAAGTGTATAAACTGAAGATTTTACCTTACTTGCCTTTTGGGAAACGTGAACATTTCCCACTGAGTATTCCAGAGTTGCTGCTACAAGTTGCGGTAGAGTGCACTCATATACTGAGAAATTTAAACTTGTTGCTAAAACGTTTACTTCCTTATCAAAAAACTTCATACTTTGGCTCTTACCAATCGCACCATACCTCTGTTACAACACCACTCCCGCGCCTCCACCGAGGCAGCGCAATGTCGGAGCTGGGCTTCGGAACAGGGCCCAGAGCCCGAGCCCAGCCGTTCACGTACTATTTGGGCCCCGCAAAGCCAAGGGGCAGAGCCCCGCCGCGCCCAGAGCCCGCAGAGCCGGGCAACGCCAGGCCAGGCCGCGCTGCCACCGTCCTGTTTCTGCGTTGCCTTGGTTACCGTCGCAGATAGTGGCATCACTTCCGGTGCGACGCCGCCCGGTGACGGAAGTGAGCGGCACGGAGCATGGAGGCGTTGTGGGCGCTGTTGGACGAGGTGTCTCTGGAGGGGTTGGATGGCATCACTCTGGGAGCTCTGTGGCAGCGCCTCGCCGCCCGCACACCGCCCTTCCCGCTGCCGCTGGAGCCCGCCACGAGACAGCTGTTGTGGGCCGCGCTCAGCGCCCAGCCCGACCTCCGCTTCTACCTGCTGCCGCGGGCGCGGCCGCCGCTCCGCCTGCACGACCGGTGAGCGGACCCCGTCTCGCCCCGCTCCCCTTCCCGCAGCCCCCCGGAACTGCCCGGTGACGTGTTGGCTGCTCTCATTGCAGGTATGAGGAGATCGACCTCGAGACGGGGATACTGGAAACCAAGAGGGATCCCCTGCCGTTGGACGACATCTACCCTGTCCACATGATTTTGGATGATAAAGATGGCCTGCAGGGTTCCTGCCAGTACTTTAAAGAGAGGGTGGACATCACCGATCAGATAAGGAGGAAGGACTTGCAGCCTTGCTGTACCTACACAGAAGCTGTTGAAAAGTGAGTGAAATCCCAACACCTGGCATTACAGAATATTTAACTGAGTTTTCAAACTGTGGTCATTTAACTCCTTTTTTGAAAAAAATCTGTGAAGAATGGTGGTCTTGGGGGAATGTGACTGATCTCTCTGTCTTTATGGATTTAAGTTCCATACAAATATGAGGAAGAACTTTGTTACTGTGAGTGTGACAGCACTGGAACTGCCCAGGCTGGGGGAATCTCCTCTGGAGATACTCAACCCTACCTGGACTTCTTCCTGTGTAGCCTACTGCAGGGAACCTGACTTGTTAACAACCAGAGGTCCTTTCCAACCTCTCAGATTCTGCAATCATCTTTTGTTTCTTTCCCTTCTGTTAGATGGGGAGAGAAGCTGGTCATCGTGGCTTCCCAGGACCAACGTTACAGAGCCCTGATAGGCTGGGAGGGGGATCCCGACTTAAAGCTTCCTGACTTCTCCTACTGCATCTTGGAGCGTCTGGGGCGTGCCAGGTGGCAAGGAGAGCTCCAGAGAGATCTTCACAGTGGGGCTTTCAAGTACTTTTATATTTTGCTCTATAAATTAAATTAAATTAAGTGAATTTCTTCTGACTGCTTAGAAAATTCTGTATTCCTGCGTACTGATTAAGCCTATATCTGTACTGGTAGCACCTCATCCTTACTAATGGGAAGGAGTTTTTGGTTCCTGGGGCCTCTTTTGTAATTTTGATCACAAGAATGACATTGAGGCCTTGGAGTGTGTCCAAAGAAGGGCAACAGAGCTGTGAGGTGTCTGGAGCTCAAGTCTTATGGGGAGTGGCTGAGGGAATGGGATTCTTCCATCTGGAGAAGAGGACGTACAGGGAAGACCTTATCACTCTCTCCAATTCCCTGAAAGGAGGTCGTAGCGAGGTGGGGGTCGGCCTGTTCTCCCAGGTAACAGCAATAGGATGAGAGGTGATGCCTTCAGTTGTCCCAGGTGAGGTTCAGGTTGGATATTAGGAAAAATTTCTTCTCAGAAGGAGTGGTGGGGCATTGGCACAGGCTGCCCAGGGAGGTGGTGGCATTGAGGGACACAGTTAGCAGGCATGGCGGGATGGGTTGGGGCTGGACTTAGTGATCTTAGTGGTCTTTTTCAACCTTAATGATTCTTTGATTCTAGGTACTGGTCTCTTCCTTGAGTTCATTATACTTCCTGATACTTTCTCGTGGAATCAGAGATTCTCTGTTGGGTCAGTAGACAGAGTTTGAAGGATTCCAGTTCTCAGAGCACTGAAGACAATGTAGAGAACAGGAAAAATTAAGCTAATAGAGCCTGATGTTTCTGCAGCAGGAAAGAGCTTAAGGAAAAAAGCCAAGATCATCACCCAAGATCATTCTTTGCTTCAGTGACAGAATAGCTAGATGATACTGTAAGTTCTCTGTAGGGAAGATCAGAAATTGAGAGGTCATTCCCTTCTGTGAGTTGGGTATCTACAAACAGGGACCAAATCATTGCTGAGTGTTCCATGTGACAGCAGGAATACGCTGTTTTTCATATATTGTACTCCAAAGCTTGCTTTTTGAATATAGTTCAGAGGAAGGTTATAAAAGTCATCTTTCTGTAACATTCTGCAAAGTGCTATGTTGTGCCTGTGTTTTATTTCCAATTTTACAAGTATTGTACATAAAGAGGTGAGCCATTTCCCTATTCTTGCTCTGGCACAAATGTAGGTCGTAATGTGTTAAGCTGTATGCCTAAAATTCTTTTTTAACTCCTAATTAAGAGCTATTCTAAAAAGTTCGGCTTTAGGGGGCTTGTTTATCATCCCTTAGAATTTACAACAATGTGTTCTGTTCTCTTTCCTGTGGGACTGCATATTATTCTCCTATAATTCTCATCTATAACTCTGAAACAACAACAACAAAAAAGAACCTGAATCCCCAAATGGTCTCTTATTGTACGGCCACTCTTATTTTTTCCTGGTCACTGAATAAAGCAAAAGCTTTTAGAGAGAAAGTGATATCAAATGCTTTGTACAGTCCATCAATTTCACAGGTTAAATTTTGGTACTTCCTCATTTTGTGATTGTCACATTGAAAATCAGCACAACGGACATCACTGAGACTGTGGGTGATCTTGTTAAGGGCATTGGAATACTGGATCATTAGAATTCATTTGCAAATTTCCTTTGCTCCTAGATAACTTGCAATCTTTTCTTTAGAGTGGATGCTGGAAAAATTCATTATCACCGAAGAGTATTGGACAGAAATGGTCTCATAACAATGCAGTCTCATGTGATAAGACTACCAAGTGGAGCACAGCAGCACTCAATTCTTCTGCTTCTGACTCGCTTTCATGTTGACAGGTACGTGCCACTGACATGTTTAAAGCATGTCCTGGGTAGGCTGTCAGCTTTTACTATGATGAATGTTTGTGCTGTGGTCACCAAACCATCGCAGTTCCCCAGTATTGACTATTCTCATTTTTTTTTATTAACTCCTCTTGAAGATGCTGGGTTTCCCTTTGAACTGTGAAAAATGGTATTCTTGGTGCCTGTCATTGGCCTACACATCTCATTATAGCTCTGACCCATCTGTTAATTTTAAGTGTTCTCACTTAAAAACAATGGAAGAACACTTCAGCGAACCTTCTCTAACAACTAACATTTTAGAATGTTCTAACTTGTGCTTATAATTTGATATGTAATATGTCAATTCTCTTTTCTTGGTTAGGAGGAGTAAATATGATATTCTGATGGAGAAGCTTTCCAGTATGCTGAGTGCTCGTCCAAACCAGATAGAAACATTAGGAAACTTGAGGGAAGAATTGGTGAGATTTCATTATTCTTTTTCAAATTCTCATATAGGTGACTCGTATCAAAGGCAGTCTTAAAGTTGAATAGTGTTTTGGGGTAAGATATCAAAAGTAGGATCTTAAAAGTTTATTGGATTAAAAATCTCTTCGCTCTGTTGCTGCTGTGTTGCTCTAGATCAAGTTACTGTCACTGCTTGCTGTAAGGAAGAATTTCTGTTCAGTCTACAGCTTCAGAAAAGTTTTGTCACAGTGACAGACTTGTCTTTTGTATACAGTCAATCGATGTAGTTGTGCAGCTCTTTATAGTTGATTGCTTCTGCCTGAGCATAAGGCAGGAAGGACCGAGCAGAGTGCAGAATCCTCTCAAGCTCTGCCTCGCATATGCGCTAATAGATTTTTAACACCCTTTCTTGCTATCCTAACACAAAGTACTGTTTCAAAACAGGCAATATGATGAATGTCTTTGATACTAATCACCAAAAGGACAGAAACTTACGATAGCAAAGGTTATAAGATTAGAGAACTCCTTGGCCTTTTTTTAATTTCCATTGTGAAGATCCACAGGTATTTCTGTGGAATTCCTGAAATTCAGAGTTCTGTCCTGCATTGCTTTTTGTCATTTCTTTTTGCATTAGGGCCTCTGCGAGAGAACCTTCAAACGTCTCTATCAGTATATGATGAATGCTGGCCTAGCCAAGGTCATATCCATCCCACTGCAAGAAATACAACCCAATGGAGGGCCTTACAAGACAAAGAAAGGTAACTGAGCCACGTTTTGCTTTCCTGTGATGTAATTTGTGGTGACGGTCAGCCCAAAAGGAAGTTGCAGAGAGGTGCAGCCAGGCTCCACTCTTTCTAGTCTCACAGGTGAATTGCCTTCAGCTGTGCTCCCAGGACTGACCAGGTCTTTTCTTCAGGTGCTCTATCAGTAGTTCAGGCTGGGATTCAACAGTTCCCATACAGGAGTGATCATAAAGAAAGAGGGACAAGAACCAATAAAAAAATGTGAGAACACTGAGAGGACAAACGTGAGTGTCAGTTACATGGAGGTGGATTTAGGCTCTTCATAACATAAATTCCTGCAACTTTATTAAGTCTAGGGAAAAGAATGTTCTGTGTAGGGAAACTGAGTTATAACTTGGGAGACCAGAAGTACTCTAAAGAGATAGACTTTATAACTGGTAATTAAACACCTGACTTCCAAAGTATTTACTTAAAAGGAAAGAAGATACATATCCATTCATAAATGTGGCAGCACACAAAGCAGTAGACGTTTTGTGTTGTCACAGATTGGCACAACAGCAGCTGCGTTTACTTCTTAACATTTCACCATGAAAAATACCACCTGGTGAATCTTTAACTTGAATGATAATTCCATCTTATAGATACAAAAGCTGAAAATCCACAAAAATGCCTTAAAAAAAACACGAGGTATTAAAGTAGGATTAATTAATAATACCTGATTTTTGTAGGAGTTCAAGATAGTTTAATCTCTGGAGCTATACGGGAAAGCAGATAGAAATGAAGCCACAGCATCTGCTATGGGAAGCGTGTTATCGAGCAGCGGGAGCTGAAGGAAAAGAAAAAAATGTGGGTTTTTTTTTGTTGTCGATGTTTTTGTTTTCAAGTGGAAATTAATGGACTGTAGAAATAGGATGAGATAACAGTGCCTACAGCCCTACCAAAATGTCAGAGCTTTATTTCTATCCTAAGCAGTATCTAGCAGGGGAAGAATTCAGATGAGGAAAAATAATGGGATCAATGGGATCATCTGGCCTGGAGTTCAGTCACATGTTTAAGTTGCTGTGGATTAACTTGGTGTCAGCTAGGCTGCAGTAAGTCATCATATCATCATATATAAGCATAAGATAAAATTCATTCATTGTAACCTCAGTAATTTCAGCTAAAGCTTTTCATTCTGCATTTATAACAGCAGGACTCTGCCAGGGGAGTCAAGATGGTTGTAGATATTCCCACTTACTGCTGCAGGATGAACTGGCTGCTTCTGCTGCAGCTACTGAAGCGCTGCACCTGATAAGCTAACATTGTACAGTGACATAGTTCTAGTTTACCTTAAACACTGATCTCTTGAATGCTTCAGCAGCAGCTAAATGACTCTGCTGATGGTGGATTATCCTTGTATTAGGGAACAGGACTGCTAATGCTGTGCTGAAGTCATGTCCCCACTCTTGTGATATCCCAGAAGGGTAAAGCAGGTGGAGCTGAACGTGTTAAGGGTAAAGCAGATGAAGAGTTACCTAAACACGTTAACTGAATCATATATGTTGTCTTGTGGGTCATAGACAGCCGCGTGTCCTGTCCTTGAATACCACGACCTTAGATTTTCTCTCTCTGTTTTCATTGTGGGTATTCATAGTACACCATGAGTGTTTATTCTTCTCACAGTGATGCTGGAACTGTACAAAAAAGCTGTACATTTTAGTTATGCTCTAAGATCCTGCTGGGGAGGTAGGACTGTTCTATTTGATCCTTTTCTTCAGTATGCTAGGTGCTTAGTAAATACTTCCTTCTATACCGCATGCATGCATATTTGTTGTCATGTAGTTTGCATCTATAGAAGGTTAAAAAGTGCTTTGAATCTGTAAGGAGGGAGGAAAGAAGAGGACTTGGGCACAGTGAAGGATCTCACAGTCAAATCTGTGTTCTGAAGATGTCATTCTGTGGCTCAGTACACCCAGAAACATGCTGCACTGATTTGTTTTTACCATTCACAGTTTTCCTGTTATTGCAGCGTTCTTCATTGCGCTCACAAGTCACTACACCAGGCAGTCCTGAAGTTATCATAGCCATGAACGTTTGGAGCACGTCAGGAATGCTTCTAGTCAGTGTTTTGACAGATTTATATATAGGAAAAAGCTGTTGCAAACATTTTCCTAGAAATAAGCAGTTGTCTTTGGTCCTTTCTCCCCCAAACGTCCGCAGGTACTGATGTCATGGTCCGTTGCCTTAAATTACTAAAAGAATTTCGAAAGAAAATGGAAGATTATCACGATGATGATGAAGAAGAGATCACAAAAGTTGTTCAGCCTGTGGATATTGTTTGTGAAAGGGATATGCTCACCCAGGCTTATGAGCTAAGTAGGTGATGGAGTAGAATATTTGCGTGTGCAGAACGGTTTATCTGTCACTTTCACAAAGACTAACAGAATTGTTTCCTTGATTTGCTTAATTCTGGAGTACAAAAGGGTTCTTAACTTCATATTAAGCTAAATTACGGTATTGTGTGCTAAGGCTCTTAAAGTATCACAGATAAGACATGCTGAAGATTTTTCCCATTGCCTTCATACTCCTTATATTTATAAAAGAAAGCTGTTCTGGTGGGTTTTTTTAATTTGAAGCTTGATGCTTTCTATGCATCAACGTGTTTATATTTTTATGGAAAAGAACGTTCTGTTCTGATCAGACTGGAGCTGTAGGCTTCCTGTAGGTGGTGGGGCAGCCATGTCGTCTCTTTGTATCTCAGTTGTCTATATATCAGAGGAAAATACTTTCCTCCTCCATTGCTCTTGCTTTTAATACGAAACTTTGATTTTGAACCTCACTCTACTGGGATGCTGCATTGCATTTTATGACAGCGTTTGACTGTATTTTGTGTATGCCTTTGAAAATTGCATAGCTTCTAGCAGTGACTGTTAAGGATTTTGTTCTGATGTACGTTTCAAAATCGGGTAGCTCTTAAGACAAGTTTGCCTTAGTAATGGTTATTGGGAACAAATATGAGCATATATACAGATGTATGTGTATGCCATTGGGCCAGAGTATTTCTATGAGGTATCTTCTGTTTTTTCTTTTGTCTGAAACAGTTGAAAGTAGAGGAACCAAAGGTATTTCTCAGGCAGAACTTCGGTTGGCTATGAATGTGGGAAAGCTGGAATCAAGGATGCTCTGTCGTCTTCTGGAGAGGTACAAAGTTGTCAAAGTAAGGTTAAAATAAAATAATTTCAATACTTATTGAAACTGAAAATTTAACCGTGGTCACTGTGGTAATACGTTACAGCATATTACATCTCAAACAATAGAAAGAGCCAGGATTTGAGAGCTGGCATGGAAATAATTCTGATAAGATTGAGAAGACCATGACTTCAGTTGAGGAAAAGATACACAGCAGAAGTGTTCAAAAAGCGTTCAGTGAAATTTAAACTTAAAGACTGGGGTAGGAAACGCGTATTGCATCCTGTTTGCTGTCTATACTGGGAGCACGCTTTGGTGATCTATGCTAAGGGGTGGGATTGTACCAGATGCAGCTTCACAGTACTCCAGAGTGACACTGCTCCCAGCACCATAGGGCAGGAATAGCCTCCAAAAAGTGGCAGGGCAGACGAATGGGCCTCGACCACTAAAGTACACTTACTGTAATCCCTGGTAAGCCACTGGTATTTGGGAACCTGCATTTTCTGGAATACTTTTTGGAGGTGAACATAAATGTCTCACTCTAAATAGCCACTTTGGTTCATTTTTGACTATGAGACAGCCTCTGTTTTGCAAGATGGGCTGCTTTCCTTGTCTTTACTGTAGGATTTCGTCAGATATCCTCTGTACATTTAAAATCATCAGTCAACTTAACTTACGTATTTAAACAGCACGAATTCTGTAAAAAAAAAAAAAATCTGAACAAAAAATACCCTTCCTCTCTGTATAGAAATTGCAATAATTAAACTCCTTATTTCCAAATATTTCAATATTTTCTCATTTCATCAGGAGTATGACTTACAGATGAACAAATTCCTGCATGCAAACACCCACTCCTTTCCACAAAGGCAGGATAATTGCCATCTTCCTTCAGCACAGAATTGTTTGCTAAGATCTTGTCTGCTAAGAAGTTCTGTAGAACAAAAGACAAATGAACCATGTAAATCATAGGAACGTGTACGCACGCTTTCTAAACAAACTGCAGAGAAATCTTCCCTCATTGATGGTTCATTTGGGTTTCCAGATGCTTTAAAGCACCTGGTGTGGTAGAATAGCAGCAGTTCTACCTAAAAATGATTCATTCTGTTAACCTCTACATTGCAGAATGACCTTCTGAAAAAAAGATTGATTTCTGTGCTATGTAAAATTTGTTCTCCCCTAGAATTTTATACATCCCACATATTTTAGACATTTCATTCTAATACACAGATAATATGAATGTATTTTTCCAACAGTGTTTCTTTTGGTTTCTATATGTGAAGGTTAGTCAACATTCTTGTTATCTAGGGGGGAAAAAAAAGCTAAAAATGACATGTTTTGATATGAGGGGAGAGCAGTTAGAAAAATTACCCACTGTTGATGCTGGAAAGGAGACTGCACGAATGGAGAAGTGGTGAAATAAAGTTCCAACTTTTTTCATAGGGTTTTATGGAAGATGAAGGTCGGCAAAGGACAACAAAATATATTTCATACATTTTTGCAGAGGAGAGTGATTTAAACCGTCAGTTTGAGAGAGAGAAGGCTAGGAGTGAGCAGTTAGCTACAGTTACTTTGGCTCTAGTGCCAGAAGATTCCCCACCATTAGAAGATGCTTTCCCTGCAGAAGAGGACGCTCTGGTCTCAGAGTCTGATAACGAAGAAGAAGTGAAATATGGCAAGAAGAGAAGAAAAGGTCAGAAGGCCAATTCGGGTTCTCTGTTGAAATTAAGTTCCCAAGATGCTGTTCATCAGTTGACACCAGCTAAAGGTAGGTTGTGATTCTGAAATTTGCAAGGAGTACTGCATTTTTCTTAAGGATCATTCTATTAAAAAAAGAAGAAAAAAAAAGAAAGAAAAAGCTATTAGCTTCCATTAAGGTTTTTGGCCATATATTTATTTTTATCTGAGTATTTCTTTTCCCTCAAACTGATTACATTTTATACTACCATTGATGTGGTGATCTCTGGTGATCCTCGGAGTTGAAATGTCCTCTGCTGTGTGTCAGACAACAGCTCTGGTTATCACCAATTGCTGGGAAAATAAATCTGCTTCTCCTTATCCTTGTGTTGTTTCTCCCTGCAACGAGATGGGCTTGCGGTCTTTGCTTCTTGGATACTGTTATTTTTCAAGTGTCAGAGCTGAAATGATTGCGAAGAGGGTCACACAAACATGTCTAAGAATGAGCACACTGGAGACCCCATGCTTGCTAGCAGTCAAGTTGGCTTAGGCTGCTCACAGAAACATCGTCCTTGGGTAAATTTTCTGTTTGCCTCGATTGTTCTCTGATGAACTGACAAGGTGCCTGTCATGGACTCTTTTTCAGAGTACCTTACACTAGCTCAGCCTGTGCCCACCAGAGAACCACCTTGGTGGAGCTTTAGCTTTTGAAGTCTCTGAAGACTTCAGAAGGGATTTTCAAACATTTCGTGTTCCTTGAAATGTTTCATTTCTTCCTATTAGACACACAGCTGCCCTCGGTGCAGGAAAAAGAACAGGAGCTGACAGACCAGCAAATTAACTTCTTTTTTTCAGTCAGGCATTTAAAAAAACAAAAAAACTTTCCCCTTTAGCAATGTTTTGTTTGTTTTTCAGTTGGGAAGGTATGGAATGG
This sequence comes from Alectoris magna, assembly GCA_030625065.1. Lineage (NCBI taxonomy): Eukaryota > Metazoa > Chordata > Aves > Galliformes > Phasianidae > Alectoris > Alectoris magna. The sequence goes on along the minus strand of CM060575.1, from coordinate 2,903,968 downwards.
AGTTCCAGAGTCTGCATCAGTACGTGGACTGATGTATTTGACACAGCCTTCAAGTGATATGACTATACATGGGCAATACTGATTTCTTGTCTGAGACCTTATCTTGGGATGAATTGACCTACAACCTTACTCACCTAAGCTTATTCTAAAAAGAAAATGTCTTCCTAAGCTAATTGCTTCATCTTTTTCTGGAGTTATCTGGAATATCCTAATGCAAAACTGCCAGCCTTTTTGGGGTCACATTTTAAAGAGGATGTGGTGGTTTATTTTAACTATTTGCATGTTCCTACCACTTCTCTGGTGAACTCCAGGGGAAGAGAAGAGAGCAGGTCTCCATATATTAAATAAGTTGTCACGGGAGCAATACTAAATCTGCTTTGGGTCAGGAGAGGTGCCCTCAGGTTTCTGGCAGAACTTGAGCATCTCTGTGACTCTTCTTTCTTCAGACAGCGCTGTCTGTATAAGCTGATCTGGCCCCTTGTGGCCTCCCCTGTGTGGAGAGAATTATTTGAAGACCACACTTTTAGAGTTCACTTTAAAAAACAAAAAAACCCCACTTTGCTTTTGGACACCGAGTGCAGTCATTCACAATCAAACTGCAGCTTTCAGCAGAGTACAACAGCATATGAAAAACGTAGCAGGATGCTTTTAAGTGCAGTAACCCATGTGAATGGGGGAAGGCATTTTATAGAGAGCTGAACATTTAGAGGAAACTGAGAGCATAACGAGACCGTTTGCTTTTAAACCAGGCTCGAAGCCAACAGCTGTGAAGTCCTTGGGAAAGAAGCTGCCTTCCCCTCCAATTCTTGAAGAACCTGAAGAAGTCCCAGACAACTTTTCTGGGGAGAGTTCTACTCTGGAAACTGTAAAGCAGGAGCCCAGTCTTTCTACATGTCCTCCTCCTATTGCTGATGAAGATGGAGACACAGCTGTGATCGAGGAGGTCAGACTTGAAGATCCTAAGGTAAGATCACAGGTCTAACGTTTTCCTTTTAGTTCAGCTGTCTAAGCAAAGTCCTGCACGTTCACAATAAGACTACCGGATATAGCTTTTTAATTCATTTATAGGATTTGTTATTTTCTCTTTTAAATTTCATTTCAAAGCATATTTGTATCTTCCTTGCATTATAGTTAATAAGAGAAAATAACTCCAGCAGATAGGAAGGGAGATGCCCAAAATACCATTCTGGGTTAGTTCTCTGGGGTTCTACGAATTCCCCCATTGAATTAACGTGTCCTATTGCCTAATGTCTGCTGGTGCACACAAGTAATGCATGTTATCTGGTTTGTTTCCTCTAAAGGAAGAACACATGGGCTTCAGCATAAACATTGTGTAGCCTTGCTGCTGAGCAAGGGCATGAGACAAGAAACCTTTTTGAGAGACAGGACCTGCTGGCTTGGACTCAGCACTATGTCAGTGCAGTTACCAGCTCTCTAGGTCCAAAACTTTCAAATGAACTTGGCTCAGAATACATAACAGACAGACAAAGTGAATCTAACTGCATGGAAGTCTAAGTTTCTGCTTTAGTTCCATACCTGTGAAGGGGAGATAAAAGATAATCCCCAACCAACCTTCTTCTTTTTTTTTTTATAAATACATCAAAACCCTGAATGGCTGAGATGCTACTGTATGATGAAACAACATTAGGCTAAGGACATTTAATAGCTTATGTGAAACATTTTTGTGTCCATACCGTGCACTAGAAGATGTGTGACCAAAAGAAGGAAAAGCGTCCCAGGGCTGCAGCAGCTGAGCGATCCCGTGAGACATACAGACTGCTGAAGCGCCGAAATCTCATCGTGGAAGCTGTGCGAAACCTCCGGCTGATTGAAAGCTTGTTCACGTGAGTGATGGAAAGCAGTGGGGTTGGGGCCTGATGTGCTGTGGTAGCATAAGCAGTCGCATGTGCCTTTTCTCGTCCCTAATAGTAGTGTATGCAGTAAGGATGCAGACGTTGCAACAGGGAGTGGGGGGGAGATTAGAATTAAACTGAATCTTAAAAATTAGTCAGCTGTTGAGAAGCAATAATGATGCTTTGCAGATCATTAAACAAGCAAAATTTTAAACGGTGTATGTCACATAAGTAGAACAGGAATCTCTATTGAGATCGATTGGAGTTACCCTAGAGATAAACAGTTTTTCTCCTTTCATATTATGCCAGTGTCTGGGGTCACATAAGAACAGCATTGTCATAAGAATCATAGAATGGCCTGGGTTGAAAAGGACCACAAAGATCATCTCGTTTCAACGCCCCTGCTGTGTGCAGGGTCGCCAACCGCCAGACCGGGCTGCCCAGAGCCACATCCAGCCTGGCATAGAATAGCACTGTTCATCTGAAAGGATAAGCTTGATAGCAGAGAAAATACAGATGAAATTTAAGGCTGAGTTCCAGCAAACTGCCTAGGCAGTTTGTAGTATTTCTGAGCTTAAAATGCTGTGTTTTTCACATCTTGTAGCCTTCAGAAAATGGTCATGGATCAAGAGAAGCAAGAAGGTGTCTCCACTAAATGCTGCAAAAAATCCATCATCCGATTGGTACAGAAGCTTTCACAAGAAGGACTCCTCCGAATCTATCGTACCACAGTCATTCAGGATGGTATTAGTAAAAAGGTGACTGCTCAAATCCTGGTGACAGAAACAGCTTTTCTCACAACCTTTTTATTTACCAAAGGTTTTTGGGCCTTTTTAGTGAAATACAAGGAGAAGTTTACTTTTTGTAGAAGAATCCACAAGTGAGCTGCCCTTTTGGAAAGTGTCTTAAACTAAGCCACTGTGAAAACCAGATTATTGGTTGCTTTCAATTATTATACTGCAGTTAATCACAATGAGTCCCTAGGTCAATGTCTCTGCATTTGTCTTCTGAGAGGGTTCTGTTGCTTGTCTCTCACTGCACTGTCAGGCTACAGCACGATTATATTTTATCTCATTTTGACAACAAAGGGTATATGAGAAATTAAGTCAGCTTCTGAGTTGAAAGATAGAAAAGTTAATATCTCCATAAATCTCTCTTACTTGTTTTCTTCCGCCTTGAACAGGTAGAGTTTGTTGTCCATCCTTCAGTGAGTCCTAGTGATCCACTTGTAAGAAGTGCCATTGAGCAGGTGCGTTTCCGGATCTCCAATTCAAGCACAGCAAGCAGGCAAGTTCCACTGATGGTTTGTATGGTTTCAGGGCAAACTAGCTTATTACAACCGGTGCTTCCAAAAACATAGAGAGGAAATAAATATAAATTAAGAACTATTAGCCTTCTCTTTAACGATAGAGAAATCAAAGCATGAAGATGAAGCAAGGTGCTGAACATCACCCAAAGACAGGAAAGAAGAGGAACTAAACACTAATCCCTTGTCTTAGCTTCAAGTTCTTGTCTTTTACATTCTCATTTTGCTTCACGTTTCAGGGTGACTTGTTCTGTATGGTATGCACTCAGAGTTTTGTCCTTCACAGAGGACGGGGCTTTCCTCTGGGCAACACTAAGCTTCTTAATTGCATGCCTATAGGTTAGTAGTGGATTTGGGACTTAAGTTAGGCCTATAATTTTGGTGCAGTATTTAGAGGAAACTTAGAGCTCGCTCCAACAACAGAGAGAAATATGGGAATTGTAGAGATGAATGATGAAGAAATCCCCACTCCGCTTCATTTGGGATTTAAGCAAACAGTGTAAGATTCATGAATTCGGATGTAAAGCATAAAAGAAGGAATATGACTCATAATGCTATAATGGGATGGAAAACACAGCAGTAATGGTGGAGTGACAAAGTCATAGGCTGCTCCAAATGAGAATAAGCCCAAATGCAGCAGCCAAATGCAGATAAAGAAACAAAGGAAGAAAATTAGCTTACCTTTGAAAGGCCTCAAGTAGGCAGGGATCTCCAGTGAGAAACCCTCTCTTTCACTGCCAGCCCTTAAATGAGGGCTGGGAAGGGGTGGATCCTGGCTCCAGCCCTTCCAGTTACTCAGTGCATTGTGTGCACCTGAGCTCCCCTGGGTTGGCCCTGCCATCCCACCAGGTGCTCAGTCACTGCTTCAAGCCATGACTTAGCATTTCCACTACAACTGAGTAGCCTCATAAGGAGACTAATTCTCTAAGATGATATTCCAGTCCGTTATTTAGGAACCGTTGATGCATTCTCAAATGAAAATCACCTTTAATTCTGTCTGAAAAGATTAAAATAAAAAAAAGAAATTTCATATCAAGAGAGAATAAATTACACCACCCAGGTTATCTTTTCAAATAAGCCCATAAAAGGACCTCTTTTTCTATCAAAGTACTCTTATTCAGTGTAAATGTTCAAGACAGTCTTCCTTTTGCAGAGAAACTTGTGTTTCTTTTAACTACCAGCTGCAGCGATGCCATCTCTTTTCAGCTGAAGCAGACAGTCGTATCTTATCTAAGCTTTAACAAAGTGCTGTATGGTTTTAATATAGGGTTAAAGTCCCCCAGACACCATCATCCCAGGACCACGGTGATGAAGAAAACCCGGGGCAAGAGGCATTTCCTGAGTCAGGAGATACACAAGAAAACTCATGTAAAGATGAAAATAATAGTCGGGCAGAGAAAACTGATGAAAAAATGGGCATAACACAACTAAAAAACTATCGCCCTGTTACAGGTACATCAGACTTTTTGTTTGCTGTCATCTTTCGCTTTTCTGTTTATTATTAATGATCTGATACAGATGTTGGGCTCTCCTAAGATAGAAGTGGTTGGGTTTTTTTCCTTCTCTTATAGAGATGCCTTTGATGTCCCACCTTGCCTTCCAGTTTTCTTCACATCAGTTTTGCAGGGGTAGCTATTTCTGCTGTTTTAATTCACTTTTTAATTCTCTTTGGTACTTGATCTTTCCTCCCAGTTCCAGGACTCGGGCGTTTTCTTGGCTTTCTTCCCAAAATGCCCCGTTTAAGAATAGTCCACATGTTCCTCTGGTACTTAATTTATGGACACCCTTTAAATGGAACAGACCGAAAAAGAAGTAGCGATAGTAAGAAAAAAGGCAGCAAACAAAGGCCGAGTGCGAATGAAGCCCAGGCAGATGGAACCATACAAATCATGAAAACTGTGACAAATCCTGAAATTGCTGCACAGGATTCAGAAGTAGAACTGTCTAATCAAACAGGTAAGAACTGACCTACCTTGACTTTACTACAGGCTTTGTCAAGGTTCAGTGTAGTATTTCCACAACCATTTGGCAATATGATTTCAATGGCAACACATTAAGGTAGGAACACAATCGCATGGGAGAAGTACTGAGAGATTATCAGTGACTTGTTCTCAAGTTGAAAAGGGTATCATGCAGGAGCGTTGCTTTATTTCTTAATGACTTACATAACAAAATAAAATAGGCTTAAATTATGGATGATAACAAGCTGGAAGGTTTGCTAGTCCTAACTTGCAGGTTTTGAATTCCAAATTGTCTTAATTTGGAGAAATAGTTCAGATTTAGTTTTATTAGGTCTACACTGAGGCCGCAGCTGCATAATTCGTGCTTATATTAATGTACAGAATGTTGCACCTTCTGTTTCTTATACAAAAAGAAACTGCCATACAGGATGCATGTCTTCCAAAGGGAAAACAGGTATTAGAGTTGGTTGATAAGCTGTTCTTCATACTACTGGGTGTAGAAAAAGAATTGGATCGGATATTTAGATTTTTAATATACTCGAAGGATAGTTAAGTGTTGGAACAGATTATACTGGCAATTTATTGTAGTAGTAGCTTTCAGGCATCGTCTAAATTGTTTATAAGCAAAGAAACAAGAGCAGACTTACTGTTAATAGGCTTAAATATGCTTTTCAAGAGTCCTTCCCAGCGCTGAAAAATATAAAAGTCCCCTTCAAGAAAGGATGAAAAATCCATGAGATAGGTAATATTCAGGTAACCAAACAATGAACTGCCAAAAGTTTTCTACCAACAAAATTACGAGCGCAAGAACTGTGGTTACACTATCTGAATCTAAGCCAGTTGTCTCGTTCCCAGTGTACGTGGATGACACATCTTGGATGCGCTATGTCCCTCCTCTGCCAGTTCACAGAGAGTTCGGATTTGGATGGGCTCTTGTTAGTGACATTCTTCTCTGCTTGCCTCTCTCACTCTTTGTTCAGATAGTGCAAGTGAGCTACAAGGTATAGTGCTTTATTTTTTTGTCGTTTCATAGTTGGTTTAATTTAAAGTCTGATAATTCAGCTGTACCTACGAGCAGTAACAGGTATCATCTTAGGCTATTTTAACAAAACTAGCCATCAGAAAGTAGAAATTTTAATTCTTGATAGTTTCTTTTCCAAAAAAAGCTAGCTGTTTGAACGGCCATGTGAGAAATGTGATTCTTTGATTCTATGAGTTATGTATAGCTGCGTATCACTGCACGTTCTGAAACTTGTATTTTGCAAAGAGCTTTCTGTAGTGTAACTGAATCTTCCATCTGATAGATTCGAATGGCTAATGTTTAACCACTTCACAAGAGCAGTAACCTTTGCGTAAAAAATATTTGAATAAACAGCTCTGATATCAAAACTTGATACTTTAAAGGACGGTTATCTTTCATACTTTGATTAACTAACAATTTTAGGTGGATGGTCTGGAAGACTTTTTAAACGATCCAGTAAAAAAGCACACACTGATCAGATTCCTGCCAAGGTCAGTCCGACAGCAGCTTCTCTACAAAAGGTAAGCAGAGGAGTCAGAGAAAATGGCTCTAGGGAGGAAACAAGTGGTTGACTGTTTTCTCGGTTATTTCCTGTTTGTGTCAAAGAGAACTTTGTTACTCAAGACAGGGATCATCAATCTTCTAAGGGTAGTGTGCCAAACTATTTTTCTCTTCCAAATAGAAGGTAATAAGAAACTAATAAATGGCATTCATGCATGCTGTCAGGCAGTGTTTGAGAACTGGGAGGCACTGTCCTTCATAACTCATCAGCAGGATGTTATTTCTGTTCAAAACACACTCCTCACTGCTGTGAAATTCAAAATTTAATAGAGTCTAAATGATGCTGTCCTTCATAAATCTTTTAAAAGGTGCCACATTACTCAGCTCATGCCGCTCGTACGTAGCATTCAGTTTCTGCTTATGTGCTCTCACTGGCATGTCTGCCATTGTTTGCCATTCCTCATCTAGAAGGTTCAGAAGTAGAGGCTGGGTTGCAGGTGTAAAGGGGAAGCATCACTAAAGGAAACTGATTTGAGTACGTGGAATTAATAGCGCTGTTAGATTCAATGCACATTTGTTAACACAGAATCAGAATCACACAGAATCATTCAGGTTGGAAACATCAGTTTCCTGAGGAAATCACGGCCAAAGGCATGGATTTGGATGGTTGGAGACTTGTACGTTTCCTAAATCTGCTGGCACGTCATCTGGGATTGAATAGTGTTGGACAGTATCAACTGTCAAAACTTGCCTTCAGCTAAGGCCTGTAACTGCTAACCTTTCTGCTTTCCAAGTTTTCTGTGAACTGACAATTCAGAGAAAATACGGCTTCAGAAACTGTAAAACCTGGTGTTTCAGAAAAGCAGCTGGTTTCCTGAAACTTGGGGTTGCTGCAGGAAAATGGCATGTTTTCTGCTGTCGTTGTTTCTGTCTTCATGAATGCTAATTGTAATGCTTCTAACGTTGCTGCAGGAGGTACATCTTCTCAGTGGTAGAAAACCTTCAAAGGTTGTGTTATATGGGACTGATACAGTTTGGCCCAACAGAGAAGTTTCAAGAGAAAGATCAGGTAATCTGAAAATTTAACTATTATTTCTTAATATGATGCTTAATGAAACAAAGATTTGGGGAATTGCAGATACCTTCTGATATTTCAGACATATGTGCAAACCTTCAGTTCAACGTATTGTAAGTTGCTTTTTCTCTGGAAATGTTTCTCTGGAACTTTTGCCTTTCTTTGGAAAGACACCGTTCAGATGTATAATGCTGAAAGTTGCACAAAATAAGGACTTGGGAGGTGGCAGACTGGGAGGACTTTATGAGAAATGAGCGTGCTGCATTCTTATTCATTAAGGTGTTGGATGTCTAACACACAGAATAAAGTCCTTTAAATAAATAAAATAAAAACATTCTCAGGCATCTTTTTTGTAGAGGCACAGACACTCCCTATGCACATTTTGTAAGATAGATAAATATACTTCCAAATGAGAGGTTGTAGGAAGTGGCTACTCTCTGTGGAAACTTGGAATAGTCCCATGCACAAGTGGGAAAAGAAATCATTCTGAATCTGTAAGAGAAATTCCTGGATCACTGGTAAAGGAGGTTTGGAAATACAATGCAATACAGTGGACATCGGTGTCTTTAAACAGTATAGGAGTATTGGCTCAAAACAGCAAAGACTGAGATATTTCTGATCATTCCTAATTCCTAAACCAAATTAAATGCTTCTGTAAGTTATGCTATTTCATTGATCTCTTTCTATCAGCCTAAAACACTCTGTATTTAACAGGTGTTTGTTTATATGAAGAGAAATGCTGTGATTGTAGATACCACAATCTGTGACCCCCACTATAACTTGGCTCAAAGCAGCCGCCCGTTTGAGAGACGTTTGTACGTCCTGAACACCATGCAGGATGTGGAGAACTTCTGGTTTGATCTGCAGTGTGTCTGCCTTAACACACCATTGGGTATGGTATAACTGTACCTTCTTACTGCCTTTGCTGTTTATTCTGCTCATACCACAACTCCTCTATTTTTCCTTAAACTTAATACAGGCTCTGTTTTGTGATTGCCAGTGCTTTGTTCTCTTGGCTGCTCCCCTGCTGCACCAGAAAAAGCTGGAATTTGGAGTTCTGTCCTTTTAACTCTATGAAAGTTGAGAACTACAAACTCTACACTTAAAATTTTCAGAGCAGCGTTAGAGGAAAAATTATTGCAGTTATATTAGAAGTAACAAATTTGATAACAGCCCCGATGATTTCAGTCCAGATGTTAAAAAAAACCTTTTTGAAAATAGTTAGTAGTCATAATCCTCCACTAGTTCATACAGAGCTTTCTCTTGTTTATAACCATGTTGCTAAACCTTCTAGCAAACAGCCTATGTTAGCTGGGAAGCAAAGGGAGTTTTACATCTTCCTTTTTCAGAGTTGATTTTCCATGTTTGGTCCTTTTTCAATAGGATATACAGCTACAGCGGGCGTACCTTAAACATAATGGAGGGAGGAGGTTCTGCTCCTGACAACACCATGAGTTAGTTTAGCGCTTTGTACTCTGAGTTAGCCGGGGCACTGCAAGAAGGTGGCAGGTGTTATTGAGCAGCAGTACAAACATGAGTGCTGTTTGGTCCATCGGTGAGAGCAGTACTTTGCCATAGCAGAGCGGATGAGAGTTGGATTGAAGCCTAACTGCTCATCCTGATAGTCAAAACCATTTGTGTGCGCAGGAGTCGTCCGCTGCCCTCGTTCAAAGAGAAGTAATCCTCAAGAAGAAGAGGCTGCCCTCGCAATGGAGCAACAGTCAGCAGTGGATAAGCACAATCTGGAACGGAAGTGTGCCATGTTGGAATATACCACGTATGTCTGCTTCATGCTTGTGTCATTGATAACAACACCAGAGTTTGGATTTAATTAATGGTGTAATGTTTTCATGAAAGCCCTGTTCACTGAAAGCTTGACTGAATCCATGTTTTCATAGTAGCCTTTTGCGTTCTGAGAAAGTTTCTCATCTGAGCAGGTACTGTCAGTAGTGCCGTGCTAAGAATGATAATGATTACATCTAACACAACCATTGGAACTTGGTTAACAATAATGAAAGTGATTCAGGTATTATTTTTAAACATTAAATACCAGGCATGAATGCTTAATGGAAAAGCCTTGCTGTTACTCTACTTCTGGAAGAGATTTAAATTATTATCTTTTTCTCCCCTTCTTTCCCAACCTGAGGGAAGGTAAGAGGAGAGCTCTGCACATTGCACACACATGACCTGGGGAATGCTTTCTCAGCTTCTTTTACCAAATAATCACCGTTTTGTTACTTTTGCTCTTAGAGGCAGCCGAGAGGTGGTTGATAATGGAACTATCCCTGGGGATGGGCTGGGAGCTGCAGGTCTGGATTCCAGCTTTTATGGGCATTTAAAACGCAATTGGATCTGGACAAGTTACATCATCAATAAAACTAAGAAGGTACTATCTCACACTTGAACAATTGCTGCAGATTTTTGTACGCTTAAGGATTGAGACACTGATTGCAAAATGTTGCATTCTAGGCTGCAAGCACACGTTGTCAGTTTATGTTGTGTTTTCATCTACCAGCGCTCCCAGGTGCCCTGCAGGATTGTTTTCATTCCATAATAAAACACTGGAAAGCCCAGCACAGGCAAATATAAACGGCCATCACACAGCTCTGGCTAATGTCCATCTGTCTCTGATGGCTGCCAATAAAAGATTGGTTGGAAAGGCTATAAGAGGAAAGGAGATAATATGATCTCCCTAAATGAATCCTCTGAGTAGACAGTGCTGGAAAACTGCAAGTGGGGCTTGAGGCCTTTCTGATGCTGGAGCCTTTTCATCTAGCATTACCTTGTACAATTGATTTTTGGACATGTTTAGAGCTTTAGTATCCACAACTCCATGTAGTGAAAAGTTTCAAAGACCTACTATGGTATCACTACTCCCACTTAAAGACTTTAAGCTCCCTAATAATTATAGTAAGTGATTTACTGAAATTCAAACCTTCATAATTGAGTGGTCATTTTAAAATAAAACTAGAGCCATTCAAACACATGGTAGTAAGAAGACAAATGAATTCTTCATTGTAGCCGTAGATCTTTCTGTGGTTAATACTGAAAACTTATTATTTATACTGCTCAAAGGAATTATCTGTAGTGATAACACTGCTGCACTCCTTTTGCATATCGCATTTAAAAGATGTGTTGTTCTAGGAAAATACAGTATCTGAGAACAGACTGACAGTAAGACTCCAAACCTTCCTGACCAAACACCCTCTTCCACTCAGTACTGGAGGTAAGGTGGGGATGCTGGTGGGGCTGTAATGTACTGTAGCTGGTGCTGACTTTGTCACATCCCATATCAGTTACATGGTTTATTTCCATCTCCTTGCAGTAACCTAGGATGTTCCTGGGGCATTATAATTGATTAGTAAATCATTTCCTTTCCTGTTAATGAGTGTCAGGAACAGTACTTTTTTGTCCTGTCATTTCTGATGTGCAGTTTGCAGATCATCCAAAGGCACTCAAAAAGCAAATGTACTACTAAAATTGCATAGCCTTATATCTAAGTTAAGTAGGAAGAAATACTTCAGGTTGAATATAAAAGCTCAGTTCACTTCCCTTGTGGTTTTGCACTGTACTGGAGACTTAATTACTTGATAATTCCATATTTAAGTGGGATTTTATTCTGCGTAAGCTGCGGAGAGGTAGCATGAAATACGTTGATTGCAAAGGGCAGGTTGGAAAGAGCTTCTGTCTTCAAATACAGAGAAACTGGCACTTCTTTTTATACCTTAGTATTGGAGAACATAATTGCTATCAAGATCAATTACCTTCACGTGTCTTCTCAGGTAATAAAATAAACATTTTAGGAGAACCAAAGGTAGGACCTGAGTCTGTTGTCCAGAAAAAGGAATGTATTGAAATAAGCCAAGAAGCTACCCAGGATCGAAACAAACGAGTGAGAGGTGGAAAGAACCAAAAGAGGAAGAGGCTTAGGAAAGACACGGGAAAGACAATAAAGAAGAAGAAGAAAGGTAAGTAACCAGCACATACCACAAAGAAGAAGCATTCTTTTTAATGCCTCTGCCTAATGTGGTTTCCTTTAGTAAAGCTGATGTGACAGACAGTGTCTCTCTGGTTTGCCACTTCTAGAGAAGAGGTTCAGTTGTGCAGAAGCTTGCTGTAGCTGTTAACCTGTGTGCAAATCCTGATTGTACTACTGTAAATACTAAAGAAATTCTAATTGTGCTTCAAGCAGATGAACATATTGCAATTCAGCAGTACCCTTAGGCAGCTGGCTTAGAGCATCATACCATTAAGAACCTTTAGGTAATCAGTTTGATACCTACAGGCTTGTTTTCTCATTTCTGGACAAGGTATTAATGCATTTACTTCCTCAACTGCTGCTGTGTAGTTCTTCCTGATTTGTTTTGAGTTTTCATTCTTACAAGCTCAACTTTGGAATTGTTCCTAGCCCTATAATCCTCATTGTCCTCTTAGGAATTCACAGCCAGACAGATAAACATTATTTAATCCACTGCATGTCTGTGCATATCTAGACTGTTCCTTGTTTCTGAGGTTGTATCTCACAGTAAGCTTACCTGATACAATCAGGTTTTCACTTTTGAATGACAGAACCAAGGCTGACGAAGCAGTACAAAAGGAAAGAAACAAAACAAAGATTGTAATTAACAAAATTTCTTCCTATCAGACATTCTATCTTACTTTAATCTTAATAAGGTTGAGATGAAAAAAAAAAAAAAAAAAAAAAAGGACAGCAACAGTAGAGAAAGCTCTGTTATCGTCTGCATTGGCTGGGAAGCTATTGCTGAGAACTGAAAGCTTGGCTGTTGCTTTCCCATTCTCATCCTAGTCATGGTGAGCACCTTTCCCTTCTGCAACTTGAAAATCCTTGCTATATTGTGCTTACAGTGCCAAGATCCATTGTTTTGACCTTCTTCAATATAAAATACAATTGTAATGTTTCAGGTTACTCCTCAGGCATCTTTTGAAGGCAAGTTATTGTTTCCTATTCTCAGACAGCACACAGTCCTAAGAAAAATTCAGTGTAAATTAAAACAAAATAAGATCTGGGGAAATTAGATTGTTGTTCTTCTGCTCAAAGCACCTGCTTGTTGTACAAGTTGTACATTATAACCATTTACGATGCATACACCAGTCAAGTTCTGTGGAATTCTTTAATCCATTTTTCCCATGATTGAAGCTGATTTTCAAGGCAGTGAGGGCATATTTAGCCCAGTAATTCTCTAGTTTTGGTTTTTGTCCTTGGAGCTGCGCATAAGCCTTCATATTGAAGGCATTCAAGGCCAGGCTGTACGTGGCTCAGGGCAGCCTGGTCTTGTGGTTGGCAGCCCTGCCCACAGCAGGAGGGTTGAAACGAGGTGGTCTTTAAGGTCCTTTTCAACTCAGGCCATTCTATGATTGCCTGTGATAGGAGTCTGAATTCACTGAAATACGCAGTGCTGAGTTAATTGTCTTTTTCTTGATTTGTTAGAAGAAAAATCTGTAGAAAAAAGCAAAAGGCTGCGCTACCACGATGAAGCTGACCAGAGTGCCCTCCAAAGAATGACACGTCTGCGTGTCACCTGGACAGTGCAAGAAGATGTCTTGCTCATGCTGTGCCGAATTGCTAGTCATGTGCTAAATGCAAAGGTATTCACCAGCATCTCTGTTTAATGTCTGTGTACTGAACGCATTTCTTTGGTGCGTGGAAATCTTCTGGTTCAAACCATCACTTGTGTCCATAAAAGCTGAAGTTTAACTCTGAATGTTTTTGCTATTTGTAGGTAAAAGGGCCCTTTGTTCCATGGCAAGTAGTTCGGGATATCATGCATGCCAGTTTTGAGGAGTCCCTCGATAAAACTTCCCATTCTGTTGGACGAAGAGCTCGTTATATTGTCAGAAATCCCCAGACCTATCTTAACTACAAGTAAGAAGGTTTCTGTCTACATTCTTGGTATGAGCTAAACTCTCCTGAAATTCAGGGCCACGCTCCTCCCATGTTTATATCTTGTTTCATCGGAATATAAACTCCTAATTTTCTGCACGCAAAGTGCTATCAAATCTGTCCTTTCATTGGGAAAGGTTTATCAAAGGCATAAAGAACAGTGCAAGAAATATCACGTGGCTCTATGAACCCATCGTGCACTCGCACCTTCAGAGTTCTGCACGCTTCTGATCTTAGCTGATGTTCTGTATTTACTCTTCCCTCTCCCATAACTTCCAAAAATGATGCAGTAAAATTGAAAAAAAAAAAATCAGAGATAAGTGAAAGGCACAATCAGATAGAAATGGATTCTGTAAAAAGATTGGCTGAACAAACCTATTCGTGTGGCTGAAAAGGAGAACTGAGGGGAGATATTAAAGAACCATAAAATAATGTAATATATTCATGCTATTAAGGGGGGGGAAAAAACAGTTACTTAACAAACATAAGAACTGGGTGCATCACATAAAACCATGGCCAGCAGTTTCCAAGCAGTGGTGGTTTTCAATGCAACAGAGCTGAGTTTAGAACTCCTTGACACTGGTGTCAAGGTATTGCTGTGTGCACCACCTCTTCATCTTCTCAGTCTGTGTCCTGTTGGCGTCTGCTACAAAAGGACACTGACTGAAATGAAAATTTAGCTTGATCCATTGCAATTACACCTTTGTTCTTAAGATAAAAATTCTGCAAAACCACGAAGTGAAATCCCAGATTCCACATCTTGATAGATCCTTTAATTGCTTTTTTTTTTTTTTGTTTTCCCCGAGCTAGGAAAAAAGATGTTAACATATCAAACAGTAGCTAGTTGTACCGTCTGCTAAGCTTCAGCCCGACAGATGAGTGCAGAAGAACACGTTGAATCTGATTTGGGTTATTAATGTGATTGTCAGATAGCTCTTACTAGAGGTTTAGGGATACGATAGACCAGTGACAAGTGGCTCTCTTATACTTACACGTAAGTAGTGAAGTAGCAAAATGAGCGGTTGGCTTGATTGCGTTGACAATGATGGGATGTTGACGAGTTAGGCAGAATATTTCCATCCGTTCTGTTTTTCAACTGAAGTTATTTTCTCTGAGCGGTATCAAATTGAGAAAGCTTCAACCGGTGACACCTCCAATTTTGTCTACTTGCAGAGTTTGCCTTGCTGAGGTTTACCAAGATAAAGCCCTCATTGACGAATTCATGAATAGAGAAAATAACTATGAAGAACCACAGGTAGGAGGGAAACAATCCGAAAGGTCACAGAGTGCTGAAGTAGTTTGTGTTACTGAGTACTTGCGCCGTTTCAATTACTGTGATTTGCTTTCTTATCTCTCCCTTGTACTCTTCACTACGTTTAAAAATAGCATCATTGTAAAAGTGCAGCATCATTGCTGTTCTTGCAGTGAGGTGGACACGGACAGCCTTCCAAAGACATATCAACAGGGCAACAAAAGCCACATTTTTTCATCATGTTTGTTTCCCATTACCTATGGCTGAGCATCCATGGGCACTGATTATTTTTTTTTAATCCTCTCTGCCTCCTTCTGACCTGAGCAAGAGAACATTTTTGCTCAGGAACGCAATATTTTTAATCCAATTACTTGTTGAAATATTATCTCTGCGTGCGAGGGTGAATGCAGGATTGGAGGCACGTTTTATGAGGTTTGATTTGATTAGTCAAAAGTTTTGAGCTTCTAATGGCCAAAATCAACCTCAACTTCAAATTGAAAAGCTGTTACATATTTTTGTCTGCGGGACCGTTTCTCTGTCTTGATAATTCAACGCTTTGCTATTTCTACATTTTTCCACGAGCACTTTAGAAGTAGAGCATCTTTCCCCGCTCTGAGGAATAGAGGTTGGTAACATTTTTCTCTTGTTTTTTAAGGTTTGTGCAGCAGAGTTCAAGCTGTTTGTGGAAAGACTGAAAGCAAAATTCAGTTCAACTCTAGGGAATCCCAAATTGGAGATTCCTGATACTTTGCAAGAACTCTTTGCCAGGTATTTTAGTGACGGTGGCTTTGATTCTATGCAAGCAGTTCAGTGCAGACCCTCTCCTACCCTTGTACGTTACAGAAGTGCTGTAGATTGTAACTACAAGTCCAGAATCTCAAGAAAACACCAAACGTGTATAATTCTGTACTGTCTCCTGTGTATGTATTTTTTTCTCTGACACACTGAGAGCTGTTGGAGCAGTATTGTTTCAGTACTTTCCTTACTGGCAGTTGCAGTGGTTAACCTCTGCGTCTCACAGTCAATGTAAATTGAAGATCTTTTGATAGAGATCAGCACAAGACACATTGCTTCACATTACTTCTGTTACAGTGGTTTCTTTTCTCTTCCCTTGACTAGGTTTCGAGTTATGGCAATTGGAGAAGACACAAACCAAACCACAAAAGAAGACAGTCTTAATAGGTAAGGCACAGCAATACCATTATTTTCTGTGATGACTTCAAGGTTGTGTCAGCCCTCGTGCTTGTGAAAGATTGTAATGCTATAACATAATGGAAAGAACAGAAATAATAGCAGGGTGGCATAATCCTAGGCTACAGCAAATAAGCCCTAGTACAGCAGCCATAGGCGTAAAAATAAAAGAAGAAAATCCGCTTACCTTTAAAAGGCCTCAAATATGCAGAGATCTCCAGTGAGAAACCCCCACCACCATGGCCAGCCCTTACATGAGGGCTAGGAAGGGGTGGATCTTGGCTTCAGCCCTTCTGGTCATTCAGCTGCATTGCGTGCACCTGAGTTCCCCTGGGTTGGCCCTGCCTTCCCACCAGGTGCTCAATCACTGCTTCAGGCCATGACTCAGCATTTCCACTGCTAAGACTTAGGTATAGCTTTCTAACTCCATATGTCTTTCACCTGTTTGGGGTTGATTTGTTGTTTTTTCCAATGTAAAACTTTTTTAGTAGAAAAGTACACTTGAAAGGCTGTAGGGATTTCTAGCATAAATCATGGATTTGATGAATGAATGAACTGACAGCAGGAATGAACTCCTTAAAATTTCCCTATTAGAAAAATAAGGTTTTTCAGCGCACCTGGGGAAAGGACTCACTTTCCTCAACGGAGAAACAGACAGCCGTTTTCTGTACCTTAAGGAGAGCTTCGTTTGGTGTCAGGTTATCTGGACTGATCCAGGAATTCAGGGTGGAAGGTTGAGAGAAATATAACAAGCTCTTCTACATTCATGATTCTCAGCTGGAGTGATCTCAGACCTTTTTGCATCTATTTCAAAGGAGCGGGTGCTTCAGTTTACCTATTCTTGTGCTAATGTCACAGTCTAGTATCTCATGCACAAAAATCATCGTGATTAAAACCGCTGTTCTTTTTCTTGCTTTTTTTCTTTCAGTGTCTATGATATTCACTTCCTAGTGCTACAGAATCTTATACAGAGCACTTTGGCACTCTCAGATAACCAGATGAAATCTTGCCAGTCGTTTCAGGTACAAAATCTTGACCACTACTGGTCATACAGTCCTAAAGAGCTTCTCCTTAACTTGATATATGCCTTTTTCAAATGGGAGACAAGAAACCCGGGAACTTACATTTGCATCCTTTCTGTGAAGATTATCCTCTTCTGCTTTTAAGAAATTATATATTCTATGCAGCTTTCCAGTTTGTTGTTTTCATTCAGAGGATAAGATTGTAAGATGTGAGGTTGGTAATTGTGTGAAACGAACTTCAATATGAAAGCCAAACGAAGCCAATAAAAGAAAGAAATGAGTTAAATGAATTTATATGTATCATTTACGTTCTGGCTTCTAGCTCCGTGTTCAATTAGTTAATATAAACCTTGAGTAAGGGGGCCTAACAGTGGATTCAGAGCTAGCGCTGCCTTTCACATTGGTGTTTTTGCAGACTTTTCGGTTGTACCGTGAGTACCGGGATGACATTCTTGTGAAGGCTTTCCTGGAGTGCCAGAAGAGAAGCCTGGTCAACCGTCGTCGTGTAAACCATACGCTGGGCCCAAAGAAAAGCCGGGCTCTGCCTTTTGTAGCCATGTCCTACCAGCTGTCCCAGAGTTACTACAGGTGGGTGTCAGAAAGGTCACTGCGTATGCGTGAGCAAATAGAAGAACTGGCGTGGGAGAGAGAATACACATGAAGTGTGTGGAGCACAGAACCTAACCGTCACAACTGAAGTTGAAGAGATGACAGATTTGTGCTCTGATTTTTGTTTGTTTGTTTCCCCCCAGAGTTTTTACCTGGCGGTTTCCCAGTACAATTTGTACGGAGTCCTTTCAGTTCCTCCAGAAGCTCAAGGATATAGGAAAATCCGACCAGCCAGATAGCTTCTTGTTTAAAGATCAAGAAAGCAAAGCATCGGAAGGCATGATTACATTTCCTATGGATGGACCTGGTGGTCACTGTGTGGCAATGCTTTCCCTGTTCTCCCTGGGACTTGTATCTGTGAACGTGAGAATCCCAGAGCAGATAGTTGTGGTGGACAGCACTATGGTGGAAAATGAAGTGATAAAAAGGTAAACGCTGCTACTTTTATTAGTAGATAAGGTTTGGGGATAACTTGAATGAAATTGGATGAGCATTGCCATTTCTTGCTTTGTGTCATGGCATATTTCACTGTGATAATGCTTAGATTTCCATTTCTGAGGGACCTTTCTGAAGACTTAACAGTGCTGTAATTAGTGCCTGTCATTACAGCTCTGGGCTACATTTGCCTTCACCTGTGTGACATTTAAATTGCCAGGCACTTCCCTGCCATCAGAGCTAATGCAGCAGTGAGAGCAGCGTGTGCCATTTCAGTATTTTCATCAACACCGGAACCTTCCATTTCAAGAACTGACAAAGATTTAGCAGCAGCAAGTTTTCAGTTTTATCAGTGAAGCTTGGCTCCATATTTGTTCTGTATGTGGTTCCTTTTCTGATTTATTTATTAGTGGCTTTTTTTAATACTGAACTCAAATTCCTTCCGTAGGCAGACCAGTCCAGTGAATAGTTATCCTTACAGTCACGTGTTTTGTCAGAGTGCAAGATCTCTTGCTGTGTTCCATCTGTTGCTTCCTATTATATTGCCAGTATACATGGGAAATTGTCCCCTTTCTCTTTAGAGCAGCTTTTTACCTCTTTGAAGATGGTTACCACAGTCCTCCTCCCATAACCTGCTGCTCTTTAAGATGAGCAGCCTTGGTTCCATTAGCAGCACCTCGTGTGCTACCCAGGTCTGTGTTTCTCTCATTATTTTCCTCTACACTGAAACATCAAGAAACAAATGCCATGCAGTGGCTGGCAGGTCCGTGCCCATAATGTTGTGGTATGCAGGTGGTGTGCCTGCTCATGCATCCCAGGATGACCAGTGGCTATAGGCTTGCCCCAAAATACTCTTGAATACGCAAGATACTACAGTTCTGATTCATCTTATAAAAGGTTGGAAGGACGCTTTTGTTGTCTCTGGCATAACCAGCTTAAACCAATAACAACCCCAGGGTTACAGCAGGTTGTTCAGAGCATTACCTGCTTCACTTGTATGCAGAGTGGCTCTTGTCCTGTCCTGGAAAGTGGTAGTGTTGATGTGACTAAATTTGTTGCTGGGAAATCTATTGTGGCTGCTGTTATATTCCTTATTTACTTCAAGGTTATCTACAGTTAATGTTTTTTTTAAGTAACTGAAGTGTTTATTCTGCAATGCTTTCTCCTTTGCTCCATTAAAAATAAATCCTGCTGTATGTGACAGACACATCTCACGTCTGTCCTGTGTGAGACCTTTATGGTCTCAGCCTTTGTGCTCTGACAGGTGTTCCCTCATGGTGAAGCCTCTGAACCAGATAGATTCAGCACTGTAAGCTATTTTGGGCTCCTTTGAAGATGTTTAAAAGAAGAGAGCATTTTCTTCTCTTCAGACCTTTGCTGCATTTTGCTTTCTGTCATTGCTTGCTCCCAGTGCTGTAACTCAGCCTGCTGTGCATACTGCAGCTGCTGGTGACTAACTGCTGGGATGCAGAACAGCACACGTTCTGGCTTTGCTCAGTATAATGAGTCACTGTCTTATTTTGAGGGGGGAGGGGGGGAAAGCACCAAACAAAATGCCTCTGTTTGCCATAGTTTGGGAAAAGACGGACTTGAGGAGGAGGAAGAGGAGGAGGAGGACTTAGATGACAGCTCTGGAGGCAAACGGAAGATAGAAGTAAAAGCTCGTCAAGCATCTCATACCAATTACTTACTGATGAGAGGCTACTATGCTCCTGGAATTGTCAGCACACGCAATCTGAGTCCCAGTGACAATATCGTGGTCAATTCCTGCCAGGTGAAGGTGAAGCTGCGCTGTACGCCACTCCCAGGAAGACTCAGCTCTCCAGGTTGGTTTCTGCTTGGCCTGATGTGCACAGATGTGTTGGAGCAGGACAGGTGGTTCCTCAGCCCATGAGTTTTCTGATTTGAACAAAGCCTCTTTTGTCCTCTGCTCTGCCTTTCCTCCTCCAGGAAGTTTTCCAGTCCCTATACAATAACTTAAAATACTATCCCATGTTGCACCCAGGCTTTCACCTGTGTAAAGAGGGGGAAAAAACAACCTTCCAGGGCTCCTTGAACAGAAATTCACATTGACTTGTCTCTCGGAAGTGTCTGAAATAGTGGTGTTTAATTACTGTGGCTGAAAGGCCAGAGATTGCAAATATTCAAGCTTTAAATATTATCAAAATGTTCAATGTATCAACACCATTTCTTCCTGAAGATCACCTTCCTTCGTGCTGTAATGCAGATACATCCAGGAAAGCCTCCAGTAGTTGGGCTCTATAGTGGGATGGTGCTGTCCCTGTCTGTTCCTATTATTATTGTGATAGAGATAAAATAGAAATTATTTCTCATATCTCTGTTACCATGCATGGTTCTCAGGTCTGCTGAGCTAACAGCTCGTTACAGTTGTTCTCATTTTTTCTTGACTGCCAAAGAAGTTCTCATAAGTGCCTGTCAGTGCGTGATGTGAGGGCAGCCTGCAGATAAAAGGGCAGAGGGCAGATAAGAACACTGCCAAAACTGACCTCTAATTATCCAGGGCAGAATGAAAGGTCTTAGGCTGCTTCAGCTTCTGAATACTCTGTATAACATGCAGTGGTGGACCTGTCCCCAGACACACTTAGTGTACATACTAAGGCATTGTAAATTTGTCTGTCTCACATTTGGCCAACCGCTTTGCCATGGATTGGCTGCTTCGGATTTTTCAATAGGCCCTCCATAGCCTTTCCTTTCCCGATGCTGTTTGCTCAGAGATGATTCCCTCATTAACTTAAAGCTCAGCTGGCCCGTCATCAAGGAACACCAGCAAGTTGCACTGCCTTTCAGTGGTACTTCACTTTGATAAGAGAGTAAAAACCTCCTTAAACCAGCTGGCTCTGCTTCATACAGGTTTTGTCAGCCACAAATATGTGAGGAGGAAGGAAACTGCAGTAATGAACATGGAAAGCTGAGCTCTGTTTTTAATCAGCATGGTCCAGAACACCTCTAATCTATCTGTCTGAATATTTATCTTTCCATAGTGGTAGCATGGTAACAGTGCATCACTGCTTAACTATTTGTTTTTCATTTGATTTTTTTCAGCTTCTTCTCAGCTTGAGGACGTGGCTGTGGGAGTCTCGTCCCTTCCCAAAACCTTTACCAGGCTGATAAAAATCCAAGAAGAGAATTATAACGTTGATCAGTTTCTTCGTGAGTGCACAGAATGCTATGGCTACAATGCCAGAGATGTAGCTGCTGTTCTGGAGATCCGTAATGCAATAGAGGCTGCTTCCCACTTTGGGGTTTGCAAAGCTGAGCTGGGCAAACAGTTTTGTAGCTATGAAGAGGAGGAACCTGCACGCACCAGGAACCTGCAGCGGTACATTCAGGTGGTTTAACAGACAGCGCCTTTCTATACGTTAATGTCTGCATGTCTGGTATTCCCCTCGAACAGAACAGTCTCCTAGGCAGTGTGTTGTATTTGCTAATATAAAGTGAACAAAGCTATTCCTGTTAGGCAAGAGTTGACATAGCAATAGTCTGATAGCAGTCTCGCCTCATAGTTAGGAAGGCCAAAAATTGTAGCAACACTTAATCAAAGATAAGAATTAACTTTTTCAGAAGCCCAGAGGTACCAACATTCACCTTTGGAGGGGAAGCACTCTTTCCCAGTTCCATTTTAAATTAATTTAAGCTGAACCAAAAATGTTTAGGGCTGTAACTTCAGAAAAGTTTAAGGGATACAATGGAGCATAAAACTGAATGTCCCACTGAGCAATTTGTCTTTCTTTGCTGCTAGTTAAAGATGGCAGTCCCGCACTACTTGGTTATATTGACATTTTTCCAGTGTAATCATCCTGAATTATCCTGAGGTAATTCTTGTTTTGTTTTCCATAGGACCTGATTGAAATGCAGCAGGTTTTAGAAGTAGGAGGCAATAGTGTAAGACTGGTTGCAATTGTGTTTGCCAAGCCGTGGCTATTGCACTCGGTGTGTCCAGTGAATAAACCAGAAGATTCTGGTCAGCAGTGTGCAGACACAGCCCTCTCAGAGGTGCAACAGGACTGCCTGCTGTCAGCAGCAAAGAAGGGAGAGGAATGCTCAGGAGAGGAGGAGCAGCTGGGAGAAGACACAAACCATCCCAGTGATGGAGAACCCCCAAGGAAGAGATGCAGGACTCAAAATGATGACCTTCAAGATGGTGACCAACTCTGCCAGGGTTTGCAGAGCGGTTTGATAAGTGCGAATGAAAGTAACTTGGATGCAGACATTACTGATCCTGTTACAGTGAAGGAGTCATTCATTCCGGATGGGGAAATGGGGTCCCTGGGAGGGCAGACAGAAAATACAGCTGGAGGCCCTCCAGACACTGTCCATGTGGATGTGCCCAAGGATCAAGATAAGCCACGTTCTGAGGACAGACAGCTTGAAGCAGGGAATGATGATCTCAGCCCTGAGCACAACAAACGTATCCTTAGCCTTGAACACTCTGCCACAGAGCAACATGATGATGTTTCCCATTTACAGGAGAACCCAGAGGTCTCTAAAGGTATGTAGGAGTGCTCTACATACAAGGAATAGTACCTGGCTCATCATCACCACCCAACCAGGTAGTATTTTATAAGCATTTACTAGATCCTTCACGAAGCTGTGCCACTGAGAGGTTTTCATTTTGCACGGACACCACAGCGTTACACTAATTGGTCTGGAAGGTATTGGAAGTTTCAGATACATCAAAGATTCCTTCCTGTGCCTATTCCATAAACATTATGTTTGTGACTAGTCCAGGAATGTGCTTTCCTTCAGAACCCATTTCCATGTCTTTTAATCTTCTCCAAAGACATACTTAGAGATGAATTTTCCCCATCTCTGGCTTCAATCCAAAGGCTTGACATCTTTAAATCAAGAAAACACAGCACCACTTGTGCTTTAACTAGAATGCCCATGACTAAAAGCCATGAAGTCATTAAACCACTCACCAGAATGCAGCACATGCCAGTGAGAAGATTAATAGCCTAATTTGTGACCCAATCTGACTTCATTTTCCCATCCTTTGTACTGCCAGTTTTCTTTTTTAACAGCTCATAATCCTTGCCAGGATTTACACTGAGTAGGTTGTTGGAGATTTTCTTCTAGTTTCATTTCTGTCAGCTCTGATTTCAGACTGAGTCACACAGCGTGACGTTTGGCCACAGTCTGCCCTTACCCTGCGTTAACAGCTTCAGACTGCCATGCCAATCAGTTGGGTGTTGGTTAGAGCATTCTTGCAGGACATCGCCTCAGGGCTGCCTAAATGGCATAGACTTTTAGCAGTTTCATGTTAATGATTACTGTTGTGGACTTAACTTCTACCTGTGTGTAACATAGAGGGGATAAAAACGTAGCCCTTACCAAGCACAGAGTTCTTACCAGCCTTACTGGTGATGCCCAGGTGGTTTCACGCATGCTTAAGCCAAAGCTGTCAGCCTCTGGGTGCCGCAGAAGTACTGATGTTAAGTAATTGTGTATTTAAAACCCATTAGGATCATGGAAGTTGCAGAGACAACCTTCATTTTGAAACCAAACCCTGCTGAAATCTCCTGTTTGCTTTTTCAAGCCCTGGGTCTGCAGCTACTCAGACATCTCAGCCTCACTGTGACTGCCAGTGGGACTCGGTTGAAGACCTGTGTTGAGTGCTGCAGGCAGAGCCCCTGCATTGCACCCTGCGTGGAACTTTGTTCTTCAGGACACAGAACTATGTGCCGCTCAGCCATGCAACGAGGCTTCTAGGAATAAAACTCCTTGCTGTGATTTGGAAACAGAACCACCAAAAGCGTGGCTGAAGCAGCCAGATGTGATTTTGTGGGGGGAAAAAGGGCTGTGCTGGAGATGGGTAAAGGTGGAGTGGAATCTTGGAACTCCCCATGCAACCCAGAACAACAGCTTGGTTCCGTTATTTTCTAGCATAAGCTGTTGCCTTTTGCAGTTTAGCCACCTGCTAGGTAACATCTACCAAAGAGTTTGGGCTAATTAACTTCAAAACTGCATGTTTTTTCACTTTCCAGGCAGTTCTGTGCCAGGTCTGTCCCAGGCAGCTGCGGATGGGTGAGTAACAGTGATGTCTGCAGAGTGACCGAATGCTCTGCATTGCCAGAGTAATTTCTGAACCCAGTGCTTTGGAGAACTGTTTTACATTCCCATGGGCAGAGTGCATGGAAGATGAACCCCATTTTCCTCCATTGCTCTTGTTAATGTTGCTCGTGTGTTCATATACCACGCTACGATACCACAGGCAGCTCCAGAATCAGAGGAATGACACTACTTGTATTTCACAAGTGTGGTGTCAGGAGGTCCCATCTTCCACACGTGGCCTTAGAGAAACTCTGCAATATGAGAAGTGTGGATTGCCATGCAGGCTCTATCCTCTCCCTCCAGAACGCTACTAATAAGGAATTCAGTTTCCTGTCTGAGCACTGTAGCTGCATGTTGCAGATTGAAGTTAAGTCTTGGGCAACTTCTGGAGGGTATTAGGGCTACTGCACATGAAGAGGTGAAGCAAAGCTCAGGGCAGCAGTGGTGTCCCGAGCCCCGGAGGTATTTAAGAGGCACGTGGCCGTGGCACTGAGGGACACGGGGTACATCGGGTGCAGGGCTGCATCTAGTAGCTGGCAGAGCTGAATTTAAACTGTCTTTCGCAGGGCCTGCGAGAACGTCTGCTTCATTGGGAGACCATGGAGGATTGTGGATGGGAACCTGAACAAACCTGTGTGTAAAGGGATGATGGAAGCTGTGCTGTATCACATCATGACAAAGCCAGGCATAACGGAAGGCATGCTGCTGCAGCATTACACAGGGACGCTGCAGCCTGTTGCTGTCCTGGAGATCCTGCAGGTATGTGAATAAGGAGCACTGTGACCTCAGGCTGCTTCAGCTCCTGAACTTATGATTCTTTTGTTTAGAAAAAACCCACGTGAAGGCATACGTCCTTCTCACAACATATGCTGAGGAACTCTGAGGTTCTTGGTTTTTTTTTTCCTTCCACATCTGGAAGTTTGATCACCACCGCTGCTACTCTGCATTGAAACTTGGTTGGTTTTGTTGGGTTGGTTTTTCTTTCCCCAATACAATTCAAAACCTGAAGTAGAGGCCCTGTGAACACTGAACACGGACCAGCAGCGTGTGGCCTGCGTCGGTTTGCTTTGAGGATGCTTAAGCTGAAATGCAGTTTCTCTCTGCAGGGTCTGGAAGCTCTTGGTTGCATCAGAAGGTTCCACATGAAGAAGGCACCCCCAGTGTCCCTCTTCTCTCAACCACTTGTAGCAGAGCAGCTGCACAGTCCCAAACTGAGCGAGGCCTCTGCAGCGTACTACGAGCCCACCATGGACTGCACCCTGCGCCTGGGGGGGGTGTTCCCCACTGAAGTGAACTGGAACAAATGGGTGCAGGTTATCCACGTGTAGAAGATGTGAAGCTGGATCTTATGAAATTGGTTTGCCCCTTAAACGTTAACGTGGATTAAACGCTGTCACTTTATTGCCCTGTCGTGTTGTGTTTCTGGTTCTTAAGGAAGTTTTTTTTTATCCTTTCTTTTTGATACATTTGCATACGTTTGAGGTGAGAACGAAGGTTAATCACAGAGCCACGGAACCACCGCAGCTCACAGCACTCACAGTGCAGCCACAGCTCCATCACTGCGTTTATTGACAGCCGGGGGGGCCCAGCGGCTCTCACCGCCGCGGTTTTGGGGGGGGGGGGGGGAGGGGAGGTTCAGTCGCGCCAGCGGTGCCCGCACTGCGCGTTGCAGCACTTGTAGAACGTGGTCATGGGTTCGTCGGCCGAGCGCGTCTGGATCTGCATGAAGTAGGCGCGGGGGTGCTCGCACTTGGGGCACGGCTCTGCGGGGAGAGGCGGTGAGTTGGGAGAGCTGAGACCCGCACCAACCCCACCACAGTCCCCGCCGCTCCGCCCCGCGCCGCCCGTACCTGCGGTGGAGTCCACGTTCTCCCAGGCCGCCGCCCCGCCCAGCACATCGTCCACCTCCTTCAGCCGCGGGTATTTCCTGCTGCTCACCTGCGGGCGCAGCGCTCAGCCCCGCCTGCCTCGCGCCCCCCCCCCCCCCCCCCCCACTCCCACCCCCCTCAACCCTTCCCCCCCCGCGGCCGCGCACCTTCCGCGTCACGTTCCGCACGTACGGACAGGTGGTGCAGGCGAAGCGGTGGCAGCGCGGCCCCTCCTCGGCCACCAGCACGTTACCGCACGCCGGGCAGAAGAGCAACATCGCCGGATCCGCGCGGCGGGGCCGCCCCTTCCGGCGGGGATGGCGGAGGCCGAGGAGGAGCTGGCGCACGCCGACGTGCTCGAGCTGTTCCAGGCGGCGCTGGCGCGGCTCGTGCAGGACCCGCTGCTCTGCGACCTCCCGCCGCAGGTGGGGTCGGGGATGGGGGTGGGGGTGGGGTCGGCTCGGCGCAGCTCAGCCCCGCGGTGCGGCCCGCAGGTGACGCCGGAGGAGATCGGCTCTCAAGTGGCGCTGGAGTACGGGCAGGCCATGACGGTGCGCGTCTGCAAGGCGGACGGCGAGAGCATGCGTGAGCGAGGCGGGACGGGGCGGGGAGCGGAGCGGGGAGCTGCGGGGCCGGGGGCGCTGAGCGGGTTCTCCCCGCAGCCGTGGTGGTGGTGCAGAACGCGTCGGTGCTGGACCTGAAGAAGGCGCTGCGGCGGCACGTGCAGCTCCGGCAGGCGCGGCGCGGCGGCGTGCAGCACCTCAGCTGGTGAGCGGCACGGCTCCGCACCGCGACCCTGCGCGACCCCCGCCCTGCGTCCCCGCTCCCAACCCCTGTTCTCCCGCAGGAAGTACATCTGGAGGACGTACCACCTCACTTACGGCGGGGAGAAGCTGGCGGACGACAGAAAGAAGCTGAGAGAGTGAGTAAACGGCCGCCGCCGCCGGGATTTCTCCGCGCCGTGCCCTTTAGCTGCAGCTCGGGGCAGTGCCGCGGGTTGTCCGGTCGGAGCGGAGCGCAGAGGCACGGGGCTGCGCACGTGAAGCACAGCAGGCCGCCTCCCGGGGAGCTGAGAGCGCAGCGGGACGGCTGCTTTGTGCCCCGGGTCCGTTCTGAAGGCAGGAGGCACTTCTGCATGTCAGCAATGCCGGGTAGGGCAGCCGTTGTGCAGAGCAGCAAGAGGAGGTGGTGTGAAGGGATGCGGCTCAGCAGGAGGAGGGAGAACCCATAGCGAGGCAGCGCTGCCTTATCAAAGCTGGTGTTGTGTTTGAGGAGGTGGCGCGTTTACAGAGGCAGGGCAGCAGACCCTGGTCTGCCTGCACAGGTGAGAACTCCCACCTGTTGGGCAGAGGAGCACATTCGGAGTCCATCCGGCCCTGGGAACGGGAGCTGTGGGATTGCAGTTTGTGGTTAGAGGAGAACTGGCCGTAACAGCACCACTCCGTTCAGGTACGGCATCAGAAACAGGGATGAGGTCAGCTTCATCAAGAAACTCCGAAAGTGACCCGTCAGGTGAGTCCTGAATGCCCGTTATGAATACCCGTTCTTCAGCTTTGCCTTCCCAGGGCCTCAGCACTCAGGCTTATAGCACGGAGCAGCTCTGGGAGCATTTCTGTGTGTCTGGGCTCACGGCCTGGCTCTGCCCCATGTCCACATCCTGCTTGTGTTGTTTGTGCCCCTCTCAGGGCAGGGAATGGTGGTTCAGACCACATCGGGAGCAGCAGCAGCAGCAATACCTCAATGCTAGCAGTGGTGCATCCCTAACCCTACTGTGCATTTTAGGCTCTGGATTTGCTCCCACAGTGCCCCGAGATTCATTAAATGCAGTGTTCCTCTCTTTGCCTTTCTGATTGCTTCTAGGACCTTGCTTTTAGGCTTCATGGAACTCTGGAAATCCAGTGCCCAGGAAGACTGTGCTAGCACTGATTGATTGCCATCACACCGTTCATTTGATCCTCCTGTACATCTCATTCTCACTGCACCCAAGTGACTGTTCTCCCTCTTTGCTCTTAGCGCTCCTGTACCATTCAGAGCACCTCAGGCGTCCCATCGCTGCACGCAAGCAAATGCAACCAGCAAAGGCTGCTGCTCCTCACTGGGTGCATTCTGAGCCATCTTTCTCAGTTACTGCAAAGCTGTGAGGAGTTACCAAAGGCACCTCTGCTTCTGTACGCTGTAGCTTTAGTTTTTTCTTTTTTTCTGGTGTACAGAAAATGCTGTTTCCCAGAAGGTGGGATAATTACCACAGGGCAACTTTTGGTCGTGGTATTTTTGTGCAGCTGATGCACTGAAGAAAACTTGCAGCACAGGAAGCATTAGTAGCATATATATTTACCTGTGTGTAGTCCACGTCGACATCACGGTTCTAGCACAGACACACAGTGTGGCCAAGACCTCCAACCTCAGTAGGTTTAGAACTGTCACCCCTCACCACAAACAGTTGCTGGGAGCAGTGGTAACTGCATGCTTTCCAGATGTTCTGTTCAGTGGCTCCAGCTAGCTGGGTTAAACTGGCACTCTGTGACCACAGAGGCTTTCATTCTCTTTCAGTGCTATCATATTTGCAGCACCCAGTGCAATATGATGCATGCTATGACAGCGGAGCTCTGCTTTACCCCCATGGGGCTCTGGATGAGCCCCCGTACTGCAGTGATAAGAGAGCCCAGTGTGCAGCTAACACTGCTATTCCCAAATATTTCTTTGACAGGCAGGACAGAGAATCCATCCCTGCCAGGACCAGACAAGGGATTCAGCGCTCCCCAAGAGGAAGAGGTTGAAAGACTTCACAGAGAAGCAGACTCCAGTTGAACAGATGCTCTTACATGTTCCTGCAGGTTTTGCTGTTCAAAAACGCCTGCCTCTGAGCTGTACGCAGAATGTGCTTTTTGTAATTAAAGAGACTCTCATTTTTCTGAGGCTTTTAAAGCTCTTATTTCCAGCTGCAAATGTGCGTCGGGGTCCTTTGGGTGCTAGAGTGCTGATTCTGTTGGTGCATGGAACAGCATCGGTGACATAAAGCAACAAACATAGCCACAGACTATGCAAAACAATTAGCAGTAGCTAAAACGCTACCTTTCCATTTAATCACCACCTTAGCAGTAGTAAATAACTCTAGTTAAAAATGTAGTATTGAAACTAGTGTAATAAAAATAATGGCAGCAGAAGAGGTTCAATACAATTGAACAAGGCACCAACATTCTGTTCAGAGTCTTCTGATAAGGCAAACCACGCCTGCCGAGTGCTAGAGACGGTTTAAATTAACCACAGCCCTGGTTAGAAGTGTCATTGGATTAGAAGCTTTGTCCATGTGGAACTAGCACAGCAAATGCAAAGACAGTCCATCTCCAGTGCCTGCTCGAGAAGCCAGTCTTTGCCCTTCAGTGAAGCTGTGCATCCAGGTCGTATTTCTCGCAGAATTTGTCCGTGAATGGTATACAAGTAAGGAACTCGCACCACTCGCACTTGATGGGGTAGAAATAGAATAGAATCACAAGTCCTGAGAAGAGTGCAATGAAGATGAGCTGGAAAACAATAATTTGGCATCGCTTCCTATACAAATCGAACTTCCCAAAGCTAATGTAGGGCAGGAAGGCAAAGGAGAGGAAGAAACCACTGATGAATCCTGAAATGTGAGCAAAATTATCAATCCAAGGCAGGAGGCCAAAGGCAAAAAGAAAGAGCACCACAGCCAGCAGCTTGAAGAAAGCCCTCCACGGCCGTGCCAGGATTTGCCAACTCTGGAAGAGCTCCACAAAGAGGCAAGCCAGAATTCCAAATTGGGATCCTGCAGGGCCAACCTGCAGAAGAAGAACATCACAGGTAACGTCAGGCACAACCCATCCGCCTGGCTTCTGCAACCAGCTCCGTTAGGGTTATTTCAACTCCCTGTTCGGTGTTATTTGAGAAAGAGATGCTGCAGGCTAAGACTTCATCCTGATAATGAGGTTCAGGGCCTGGTCTGACATGAGGAACGGTGCAGGTGTGAGCTCACCAGAACAGATGTTCTATTTAAGGAGGATGAATCTGGTTTAACTACCAGAGGGTGGAGGTCCTTAGAGGCAATCTACTTTGTTTGTCCCTTCAGCCACCACACACTTTTCCTTACTGAAGGATCTGGAAGGTGGTCCTCTAGGTCCTACCACGCAGTCTTCTAAGGTGAAGCTGGGCAGTCACGCTGGGCTTCTCTGGCTGTGCAATGTGGGCAGGGATAGTCTGTGGGAACGGCAAGCTTTGCTCTCACTCTCTACCTGCCTGCAATGTGGAAGGGCTGACACCAACTACAGACCTGAAGTAGAGCCCGCATGCAGCTGGAACCACCCCCATCTCACGTTGTGAGAGGCAGCCCTCAGGCTGCAGCCAGAACGGGTCAGTCACCTGGAAAACCTACTAGAGCGCTCTGGGGGATGTTACTGCTCAGCACCCAGATGGTGGTGTGGTGCTGACTGCTAGCTACAAATCTGCACAATACACATACTGCAATGATAAGTGCAGCTCTGATTTTTCCGTCACAGAGGCACAGCATGTAGGGGCTTGTATTGAAGCTGCCAGGACCCTAGTGTGTAGGAGACCCACCTCTGCTCTGTAGGGTAGAAATATTGCACTGGCAAGGTTCCCAGTGATGCCACTGAGCAGGTAGATGATAGAGATGCGATGCCATCCTGCCAGCTTCTCTAGGTCCCGCAGGATCGTCATTTGGAAACAGACTGAAACCAGACAGTGCAGGATCCTGCCAAGTTCAGAGTACAGGAGCTGAAGCAGCATCCACCAAATTCCCCAGTGTGCTCATCTGTCTTCTTTGCTGTCTTCTTTGAGTCTTGTTGAAAGCACCTGGCTCAGCCCATGCCTCTAATATCCTTCCCAGCAAACTCAGCCTGGTAAGCCTCAGCAGGGACAACACTTCAGCCCCACAATGGTGTCCCGAGGGCAGAAACTGCTAGAACCACCCTCATACAACCCCACGGTTCCCTCCCAGACACTGGAAGCTTTGCACCTACACTTACCCAGCATGTAGGAAAAGCGAGAGCCAGAGACGGTAGAACTGGTCAGGGACTTCTGGATTTAGGAAGGGGAGGAGTCCACAGACATCATCCATGCAGTGAACCTAAGGCAGCAAAATGGGGGCTGTGGGGCATGCCAGCCAACACCACTCGGCACAGCCAGTTATCATAGTGACAGCAGAGGCTGCAACTAGCTCTGAAAAAGAGGTTCTCCACTCACATCTCTGCTATACCAAGTCCCAGCCCTTGCCTCCAGCACCATTTCACGTGTCCCCACCCATTACTTAGGCAGCATTATGCCCTTATTCATCAACCCAACACATGAACATTTGCTCACCCATGGAGCAGGAAGGTTGCAGTCACCTGCTGCTTCCACAGTGGTTCCAGGCTGGACTTTCGTGGCTGCCAGACCCAAGTTCTAAACTGGTCTCCCAAGGACAGATGTAGTTTTGTCACTACAGCCTGGATCAGCAGCTTCCCCTGGGCTCAGGGTGAGACTCAACATTCCCATTCACACTGCTACAGATGTCGCCAAGCAGATAGGTGGAACAGAAGTGAAAAGGATGGCCATACAAACCACGACTCCGCACCTACCTGAGAGCAAAGTGTTGCCTCCTCATGGAAATAGCCCCGCATAAATTCACAATACTCCCGGGAAGTTATTTCACACCTGGAAGAGGCACAGTAATCAAAAGGAGCGAGTTACACATGGAAGACGTGGTAGATTATCCTGTGCCCTCCCTGGCCACTAATACCTCATCCCAAATCTATCTACGAGAACTGATGCGTTCAGCAGCCCTTGACATGATACAGTGCCTCTGCAACAAAGGTTCCAAAACAAGTAATAAAACAGCTATTTACAGCTGAGAATGAAATGCTGGAGCTTGGGGAATTTATGGCTCTGGGCTTGGGGAGCCCTGTGCCTCAGACACTGACAGAACAGAAAGTGGGGCTACGCCAAGTGTCCTGCCATGACTTTCAGGGACAGCAGCACTGATTTCTCCTCCCTGGCAGGGGAAGCCCAGCCCAAGCACTAAGTAACTACTCAAGCTGAGGAGCAACATGAAGAACAGCATCCTCCTTGGCAAACCGAGATCAGATCATTTCCTCTTGGAATGCACACAGAAGCCAGGCTGGGGTTGGTGTAGCCTGTTAGGAACAAGCTGGTCATTCCAAGGAAAAGCACTGAATTCCCCACGGGATACATTTAATCCCCAGGGCTTCAAATCCCATTAAATTGCAGGATCAGTTGAATGAGATACCCTGCCACATCAAACTCAAGCTGCCTTTCCAGAGTCCTGCTCTGCCTGGGAAACCCATCAGGGCTCCCTGCCAGACTCCCTTCCCCAGCACTGCTCTGGGCTGCAAACAGGAAGGACAAGGAGGACAAATGGTTGTATCTTCAACCTTAAAGCCCTCTGTTTCTCACCCCAACACCCAGCCCCCCTCCACACAGATTAAACTCATTACCTTCCTTTGGTCCCAATGCAGCAGGGCCTGCCTGTAATCACGCAGTCCATGTGAAGGTGGTTTGTGTAATTCCCAGCACTGTTTTTTGTGCAGATCTGAAAAATGACAACAGCCTGCAGTCAGAGATCCATGGTTTGGCTTGCTGCCTGGGTAAGGTCAGAGTAGTCACTTGGGAGGAAGCCAGTCCCACAGACACAGCCTCCCAAGGCTTTCTTCTGATGGTAAGATGGTACCTGACACCCCATCTGCCTGGGCTGCTGGAGCCCAAACCAGTGCCTCCTCCCTGCCAAGTGACTAAAACAACCCCTAGATGGAGTAAGCATCCATCATCCTATTACCCTGGCAGGGCTTAGGGCTTTATCTGGTGCAGTGGGAATTTTTGTTGTTGGAGGGCTTCTGGAGGCTGCACTGAAGACCTCTTTCCACCAACAGTGCTGCAACTCTGCACAATGGGTTGGAAATGCCACTTTCCAGCACAGGCCCTGTGCCACCAGTGATGCTCACCGGCCATTTGGTGATGTCATCTGGCCACTCGTGTGGCTCCATCGAGGCTGGCTGCTCACACACCCTGCAGCAACAGGAAGCAAAGATCACCCAGAGAAATGACTTTTCCTAGCACACCACACTGGCCTGAGACCCCATGCCTCTGACTTGACTGTCACAGCAGCCCTGGTGTCCCTAGGATGGCAGGTGGGCTAGGCAGGACCTACCTGGGGTCCTGATGACAAACAGACCCAAACTGCCTCTTGCTTCCTGCCAGCATTGGTGTGCTGGAGTGGTGGGGCCACTTCACCCATACAGCCAGGGTGGACTGCAAGAGAAGGGAGAGAAGTGTCACTGTGAGCCCTAGGGCAGGAGAAAGCATCAAAAGAAGTGGCCCCGAGCCTGCAGTAACAGCAGGAAAGGGGATGCCACACTCACTGAGCACTCCTCCTCTGAAGTCTGCACGCAACCGGACTTGTCATTTCGCACACAGCATGCCGAGTGCTTCTCCTTCTCACGCTTGGCCTTAATGAAGCTGTGTACTTGCTGGTCCTGCCTCATGCATGGTGAGAACTTGGCCCCCAGGTGGATCAGGGCCTCCTGGGAGAGAGATGGAAAGAGAGATGGAAAAGCTCACATCAGTCAAGGTGAACACAAGGGCTGCCCAGGGCAGAGTAGAGTGGGAAGAACAGCAAAGGGTACCCCCGGCAGGGCCAGAGACAAGTCCTGCATGCTGACGTTCAAAACACATCAGGCATATTCTCAATATTTGCCTCAAATAAGCGAGCTCAAAACAAGAATCCAGAATTTGCTTGCCCGTGGCCCCAGAAAGGCCTGTTCTGTGGCAAGGAAGGAAGCTCTGGGACATTACAGCCTTTCCTGGGGAAAATGGCATCATGAAGGCTGTCATGCTCCACATTACTTCTGCGTTTTCTCTGGCCTCATGCTTAGCTTCATAGAACCATGTGCAAGAAGGAATGTCAAGGCCCATCCCCAGCTCCCAGCAAACCATTCTGCAGGGCAGTTGGGGCAGGAGCAGCGCTGCACCCTGCCAAGGACAGCAGAGCCCTGCAAGAAGCCCAGCTGATGAG
Source organism: Alectoris magna (assembly GCA_030625065.1). Lineage (NCBI taxonomy): Eukaryota > Metazoa > Chordata > Aves > Galliformes > Phasianidae > Alectoris > Alectoris magna. Next base: position 2,869,859 of record CM060575.1, on the reverse strand, counting down.
AGCTGCTAGCACCAGGCCCCAAGCAGTGGAGGGCCCAGGTCCCTGGGGTGATCTGGCTGCTGTACATTGCCCCCTGCCAGCCCCAGATGATAACACTCACTGAACTGGGGCCGATCCAGAAGTTTTCCTGCTGAACGTATTTGACGTTTTCATAAACCCCTCTGTTTCGCAAAACCTGCAAGGAGAGGAAGTGAGAGTACCATGAACAAGTGGCAGGAACTGGTGAAAACAGCTCCCAGAAGGAGCAGAAATCCCCACAGCAGGTGACTGGGTACACAGCTCTCTCAAACTGGTCTACTGTAGGAGGGCAGGTCTGGGCATCTTTATTTAAAGATTCCTCTGAAAATGTCCGTCTGGCTACTTCACATTCTCCCAGGATGGCTGAGATCCTGTATAAAGCTTCACACAGCTGAGCAACACAAGCAGCAGCTGTCAGCAACACAAGTCCAGATGCTGGTGACAGTGCTGTGAAAGCCGTCAGACTTGTAGGTGAGAAGTAACCCTGGGCATCCCCTGCTTGGAGCAGGAGTTTGGTGCTATAGAGATATGCACCTCAGAGAGACCTTTGACAACATGTGGGAAGGCTACAAGTAGCCTCAAGATCAGCTCACAAAGTCAGACAGGTCTGTTTTGCTCCTGGCAGGAAGCAAAATCTTGCAGCCGTTACAAAAACTTAACTGAGGTTTGAAATATTTCCCTGCTATGAACATTTTTCTGGTCCCCACCAGGAGGGGAACAAGTTGCTCAAAAGGGCTCTCAGCACAGCCACAACTAAAACCTGCCAGGAGCCCACCATGCTTTGTGCCAAAAGCCCACCTGATAGAGATCAATGTCAAGAGCAATGTGACTGCAGGAGGGAAAGCAAGCAGCACTCGGGCTCACAGATACTGCAGGCAGGCCCTGGACACCTGGTACCCAGCCAACAAGGCCCTCAGTGGCCATTGTGCTGAGAGCTGTGACTCAATCACACTCCAAGTCAGGCAAGTCAGAATGATTTACTTACTGAATCAACAGTTTCATGTTGTGAGAACCCCACAGGGGCAATGCCATAGATGCACACAGCAAGGATGGTGATGAGCGAATGCACAAAGGTGACCCAGTATGTGAAGAAGGGCCTGGATGGAGAGAAAGGGGAAAGATTAGAGGCAGAAATCCAAGTGCAGAATCACAAAATCACAAGGCTGGAAAGATCCTACAAGATCCTATCACCATTACTACCCACTAAGCTAGTAAATTGTATCTCATAGCACTTTATGTTACACCTACTCACAGAGCAAGGACAAAAGCTGCTTTCTTTCACCAGGAACCCTGGCAGACTCTGGGGACAGGACCAAGATCACCTAGGGTGTACATGACTGGAGGCAATAACCTTGTTAGCAGACAGCCTTTGCTCTCCCCTAAACACTGGGCAAGCCACTTTTTTTTGCCAAGAAAAACATCCAGGAATACAAAAACCTCATGCCAAAATGTGTAATGCATCTGAAATACTGATTTTATGGAAACAATCAGAGGCAAGAATACCTGAGCCTTCCTGTTCATCACAGGACAGCAGGGAAGAGATGCAGATACCCAACGGGAAGAGCAGGGTGTGCTCCTAGCACCCGGTGTTTTACTGGGACCCCAGCTGTAACTGCAGCTCTCACCTGTGATCATCCATGTCCTCAATCTGCCGCTTCACATAGCTGTCAATGCGCTTGCGATAGGTACGGTTTGTCAGCTTCCCCACCATCCCCAGGCCGTACGGCCGCTTCTCCTTGGCAAAAAGCTTCCTGACGGGGACGGCGATGCGCTGGCCACGCTTCTGTGGGCTGACGCTCACCACCTCCTGCCGCAAGCGGACTTTGGGCTGTGCCAGGCCTCCATCCTTCTGCTTCCTCCAGCCTCGCTCCAGTGGGCTGGAATAAAAAGTGGAACAGCAATGGTTTCCTTCTCTACGGCACAGTAACAGGGAGCAGCCCTTCTCTGGTGTTTGGTGGCAGCAGACCTCGTGCCTGTCCCACCACTACCCAATAGCAGCTATAGGCAAACAAGGTGCTCTGAAGTAGAAGTTGTATTTCCTAGCGTTACAAAGCCTCGGCAAAGAAAAAAAAAGCACTGGACTATGTAGAAGGTGGCACAAGGCAGGTGCCAAACTGAACCCCACTCCTGAGATGCTCTTCACAGCTTTAGAATTTTTTGTCAGCAATGGGTTAAAATGAGGAGACTGCAGCTGGGTGTCACTGAGCATCTCAATCTGGTGAGACACGGCTTCCAGCCTCCCAGCATTGACACTGCAGCAGGGAGCAAGAACAGCATCCTGTGGCTGTGACCACCTCTAACAACCTCGACTTTAGCCTTAACTCTTTTCTGATCCAAAATGAATGGAGAGAAATGGAAGCCATGGGCTACATCCTCAGCATCTCCAGGGTCAGCTGCCTTATTAGGCAGCTAACACTCATACACATCTATTTCTTCCTCTGCTTCATTCCCCTCACTCCATTCTCTCCTACGAAATGGAAGTGCTGTTTAGCCCCACAGTGGAAATCCCAACCCTTGAAGCACTTTACTGTGATTAGACTGGCAAGTCAAACCCCCATGCCCATTAAACCACACAGAGAAGAAGAGCAGGAGCAAAAACCAAGCCAGTTGCTTCTCACAACTTGTCTTCCACTCGTCCCTTTATTTGCACTGACGCATGGAATTTCTCAGGAGAAAAATAAAACCAGACTTCAACAACACAGTAAAAATCCCTGTCCAGTAGAATGCTTTGTTACCAAAATAGAGTATGAAATGAATGAACACCACACAAGCTACTGATGAACAGAACCTGCTCTGGGCATCTTCAGATGTTTTTTGTATTTCCCTGCTCTTAACAAGCAGTCTACAAGCAAGGTACACAGCACTGAGATCTGCCTGCTATTTCTCCCTTTCCCACTGCCTGGAACTGCAGTTGGCATGTGTCCTCGGCAGGTGCTCCAGTCTCTAGTTAACAGAAACCTCCTGTGGCTTCCTAAGTGACCATCTTTGCACAAAGAAAGCGGTTGTCAAAAGCAGTCACAGAAACCACATTTTTTTTTCTGAAAGATTACCAGAGTGCCTTGGAGAAGTTAAGAGAACCCTGAAGTATGGACAAGCAATAGGATGAGGTTTACGTGGTTTCTGTGTAATGGACATGATATTTCCCAGTATTTTCATGCTGGACTATCAGCCTATGCCAAAATAAACACCTGGCCACCTAAAAGGACAATTGACTGCAATTGTGATAGCAGTTCTCTAAGGGAAAGGGATGTAGATTTGAGAAAATCCAAATGGAGCCAAGAAGACTGAGACCATCTCAGTGGAGAGACAACAAGCTCCCACCATTTGCTGCTTCCACTTCTGTTAAAACTGAGTCAAGTTCTTGGAAACACTTGAAGGGAAAACTCCAACACAGCAAGATGGGCTGTGAGCAGCAGAACCACAACAAGGACCTCCCTGTCTGCTACACGTTCACACCCAGCACTGCTCTCTGCTGGGGTGAGCTGCCAGCTAAGTCAGAGCTAACTCGGAAACGACACGGAGCAATTAGTCAGTACCAGTTACTCAGGTGGAAAAAATCTAAGCATACAGTACACTACCACCCACATATTTGCAGGGCTTTCAGCATCAGTGCCACACCTTTCTCTGGTTTCAAGTGAGGAATGTAGCTCAGCTTGACACTCAGCAATGCTTCACTCCACTCCTCTCAACAGTTCCTGTGAAGAGACTGTGGCAATGGCAACAGCCCTCTTACCTTTGCTGTATTCTCCATAGCTGAAGGCTGGGCCTCCAGCATCCTCACAGCTGACTTAAAGCATCTTTTGTTTCCCCAAGCTATGATACAGCCTCAGAAATACATCGCATCAGGAAGCTGCTGGAAAGGTGGCCTCAGAGTCACCTTTCAGGGGTTGCTGGGGCAGGAGGACTCTCATCCAAAACATCAAGAGAAGCATGCAAGGCTTAAAGAAATCCATCACTGCTCTGCTCTTTGATCTCTGCTCCAAACACCCTTGGCACTAAGATGCCAACTTCCCTCATGAAGGAGCAATGGTCTTGCCCCAGCAGCTGCCCAGCACCAAAGATTCCACTCTGAATGGGCAGGCCACCATCCCGTGTTAAGCTTTGGCACCTTACAAGAAAATACTTACAGTAGCAAGTGGCTTCTTTCAAGCTCATTTTTGTCCAAGGCACCTCCTGTAAGATCTGTCTGATCTAGAGGTTTCACTTCAGTATCTTTGACTGCAGCTTCTGATGGCGACTCGAACACCTCATCCGGGTACGTAGAGAGCTCCTCATGAAGGACTCCTTCCTGGGCAAAGACACAGAAGTCCCATCAGAAGGAGGAGGCATCACATTTGAGACACCAGCACCACACTGCAGCACACAGCCCTGCCAGAGCTGCAGTCCTGCGAAGTTTCTGGAGTCAGCACCATACCACTGCCCTGCCCCTCACCCGAGCAAAGAAAGAAGTGTCGAGCTCATCTGGAAAATCCACTGTATCCTCCTCCATGAAACTTGCTGGGGTGAAGCTGCGCCGCTGAGCCCTCCTCAGTGTGCTGTCCTTCACAGAACGACCCTGCAGGCAGACAGGGTGGCATCAAGTCACTGCCAGACAACCCAGCCCCAGGCCCATGCAGTGTCACCCTGGCCTGCACACAGGGAGCCCAAGCGCTGACCCTGTCACACTGACCCATCAAGCGTAACAGTCCTACTGATGTGCAGCACCTTCCAGGTGACAAATCCAAGTGCTACCCGACTTCTTGATCCACATCTCCCATGAAGGTTTGCAACATGCTCCTCTACCACACATTGTACAATGATGTCTGGTTGAACAGCAGTCACAGAGCAAAAGGATCACCCATACATGACCCTTACAAGACCCAGAAAAGAGCCTTGCATATCAAGATGCTCAGGCACTTCTACTCTGCCATGAGCAATGCAGACAGACCACCCAGAGGTCCCAGCTTAACCAGACCTGCTGGAACCTTTTAAGGCTGCTGGCTGTGGGAATCAAAGCTCCAAGGCTGATAAATGGCAAGCAAGACCCACACCACAAAGCAGCCAGCATCCTTGCTTCTTGCACATCCTGTCTGCTAGACAAACAGCTAAAATAAGAGAGGACATATCCTGGTTTCTTCTCTTCCACCACTGCCCTCCATCACTCTCTCTACTCACAGTAAGTGCTTTTTCCTACAAAAGATAGCTCTTTCCCTCCCAACTCCTCTTCCAGGGCAGGGCCGCATCCTGCTGCCAGCCTGATCCCTGCCCTCCCACATACAGTACCTTCACCAGAGCCGCAGCTGCTCGGAAGCTCATTTTGGCAACAGATTCCCGTTTCCGCCGTCGCGGGAGGCGATTGAAGCCTGACCGTGAGCTGGTGAAGGAGCAGAGTGACGTGGCGCCTGGCGTGATGGGTGTGTGGGGGATGCTGTAGCCATCATTGTCGTCAGCCATTCGAAAAGCTCGGCCGCGGGCCAAAGGGTCTATGATCTGCCAGAGAAGAAGCCCATCAGTATGTACAGCCACCCTCCAATATCTGCCTACCAAGCTCTCCTCCTTTCAAACCTCCATCATCTCCCTCTTGAGACCAGGACAGTGGCCAACCAAGAACCAGGCTGAAAAAAACATCAATCAATTCTACATTAGGGAGATAGGAAATAATTTGCTGTAAAGCTAAACTTCCGAGTCCCAAGGTCAAGTCCTCAAAGCCCTCCTCATTTATTTTGTTTGTCATTGTTACGGGGGTTTTTTGTTGGTATTGATTACTTTCATCCAGAACACTTCTGATGTTCACGCAACAGCTTCACACCTCCTTCAGCCCTTTCTAAGCTCTTGGATCCATTCATCTTCTGTGACAGAGAAGTCTGCAGTCAGAGAACGTGATATCTGATCAGGACTTGGAGAAATCCCTCAGTAGAGCCAGGCCCTTTCAAGAGCTAGTTTCCTTTCTGTTGGTGTGCAGCTCTGGATTTAAACAGTATCCTGGTGGAGCTTAACTGTATATTTACATCTGTTTCTGTTAATCCTAACAGCTGGATAAAGCAGGCAAACTTCCAGGAGCTACAAGCCCTTCTGTGGGACTCTTCAGACCAAAGCTGCCAAACACACGAATCAACCTAATGAAAACATTGCCTTCAGCTACAAACCTTTCCTCTGTCCTTACATCATCACAGCTGTGGTTTCTTTATGACTTCTGTGCTTTATCCTAATGTTTTATGAGCCTTTTTTTAATCCACAGTTGCACACTCAATAGGAAGCTTTATGGAGTTACACCTACGGAAACCAAGTTCTGACTGAATGTAGTCCACACAGAGCCCAACAACATTTCTCAGTATCCTATGGCCAAAGCATTCAACAAGGTGAGACTGGATTGAAAGACACAATATTCTCCTGTTTCAGCAATGCAGCCAGGCTTTGGGTCACAGATCAATTTGCTTTGGAAGGAATGGATTTCACACTGCCACACTGTTCACTGATGCCCTAACACTGTATGGATTAAGGTGCTGAGTGGAGCAACGAGTCTTTCCTTTGCTGGAATATTATGGGTTACTTCTAAAGTGTTGGTAGCTGAATGAGACTGACCGGGTCCTGGTCCCCTAGGGCCAAACTTGAAGGGCTATCAGATGCCCTTTGCAGGCACTCAAACCAATTTCTGAGGACTTGTGAGCAGAGCTGTGGCACAGCTGATGCAAGATATGCTTTTCCAAGACCTATAACATAATCAAGTTTTCAGTTTATAACCATTGCTCTTTGTTTTGTCTATACAAATCCTGCGTCACTACAGACTCCAGTAATGTCTCCAGAAAGACAGTAACTCCTGTCTTTCTTACAAGCACCCTCTACGCATTGAAAGGCAGCAATAGGGTCTACCTGGAGCCTTTTCTTCTCCAAGCCAAACCACCGCAACTCTCTCAGCCTGTTTTTGTAGGAGAGCTGCTTCAGCCCTCTGAACATTTTTGTGGCCTCCTCTGGACCCTCTCTAGCAAGTCCCCATTGGTCTTGTGCTGGGAGCCACAGAACTGGTTGCAATACTCCAGCTGCGTATCAGAAGAGTGGAGCAGACTGGACCTCTCATGCTCTGCTGGCCATGTTTATTTTGATGCCAAAGATACAGCTGGCTTTCTGCTGGCTTACATGAGGTTTTCATTCACCAGTACCCCAAAGTCCTTCTCTGCAGGGCTGCTCTCAACCCATTCATCACCCAGTCTGTATGGACACAGAGGAGTGCCCCAGCTCAGTACAGCACCTTGTATTTGGCCTTGCTGGACCTCGTGAGGTTCACATGAGACTACTCAAGACTGCCGAGGTCCCTCTGGATGGCATCTAGCATATCAACTTCACTGCTCTGCTTGGTGTCATCTGCAAACTTGCAGGGGTTGCACTCAATCCCACTATCTATGTCATTGATTAAGATATTAAGTAGTACCAGTCCCAGTACAGACTCAATAGACATCACACTGAGTCACTGACTGTAACTCTTTGGACAAGACATGTTCAGGCAGAACTAAGCCCACAAATGAGTTAAAAATGGTGAGGACACTCTGCAGGAAGCTCATGATGGTCTTGACTCTGTCCCACACTACTCACCTTCTGCATGCCCAGTTGGCAGGGCCCAACATATAGTGGAGGGGGGGTTTCTGTGCTTGTTAGAGAAATATTGTCCTGACTGGGCAAGTCCATTTCCCGGATGACCTGAGGTTTCAGCTTCCCATACCGCAGGCTGCAGTGGCGAAGGCTCTTTCTCTGCCATTTCTGCGTAGCATCACTGTCTTTGCTTACTCCAAACCAGTCAGCTGTGCCTCTAAAAAATGCCAGCATATAGGTAAGCAGGAGCATCACGTTTGCTCAGATTATGCAAATGAAAAGATAAAACCCACAGTGGTCACTTCCAGCCAACCCCAATCCAAACGTAGGCAGAACTTTCCCCCACGAGCATCTCAGAGCCCGTCCTCAGGCAGTTTTAGCAACCTGACAGGTCCTGGTCAGAAACGTTAAAGCATCAGCAGCACTCTTTTCCCTCGTAAGACAACAACAACAAAAAAAGGAAATTCAATGTATGTAAAGAACAGTTAACTCTGACTTTTTGTAGAAAGAAAAAAGAGGAGATGGAACAGAAATTCAGAGAAGAACTTGATGAAATGTCTTTTTTTCCCCCCTCTAAAAGGCACTCACAAAAAACACTTACCGTTTTCAGGCCAGCTCTAGATCCCCACTGTGGGGCTGCAGTTTTTTTCTGTAGCTTTTCATTGTTCTCTCCCAGCCTCCCACCACACTCCCAGAATATCCCCAACTTCTCAATCTCATGCTGCAGGATTCCCATCCTGCTCACAAGTAATATTAACGGTATATGCTTGCTGTGGTCCAGCCCTCTCCTGAAGCAGGAGCACACAGCTCCGAGCTGCTGGTGGCAGAAGCAGGAGCACAAGGCTGCAGCCACAAAGCAGGTTTGCTGCCAAGTGGCTGCTGTTGTGGAAGAGCATTGGGTCAGAAGCAAAACGCTAAGGAAGGCAGAGGGACAGGTGTAAGTCAGGCTAACAGTCTTCAAATACTGCAGGAGAAGCTAAAGACCATGACAGCCCTGCCACCCCTTCCCACTGTGCCTAATCCTGCATCAGAAGACGGTGAGTTGCATCAGCCAACAGCTGGTCCAGGTGTTGAAACCTGAAAACCCTTCCAAGCCAAACCCAAAAACCTCACCTCAGGCCACTGCTCACAGGTAGGATTTCCAGCTGCTGAGAAGGAAGACCTCACAAATCTTAAAAGGAGTATCAAAACATACACCAACGTAAAAAGAGGGTTACGTCTAGAAGTAGGTCACACTGGTGAACTGAGTCAGAGCACCAGAGACAGGAAACTAAATCCTGTGTTTTGCTTATTGCACCCTGCAGAACAAAGATACATATCATCAAACAGCAACTGAAGATGTCCTGCCACTATGTTAAAAAGATGCGAATTCAAAGCAGGCTTTCCAACTCACACCTGCAGATGCAAACCACCAACCATTGCCAAAAGCACTGTTATTCTCCCATTGACCCAGGACAGGCCCTCCAGCAGGAACAAACTCAAGTGAGCCATTGCCAGCCTTACCTGCCCTCGCTGAGCCAAACTTATCCAGAATTCTTCAGCTCGGCACTGGGTGCCATCCCTCTGAGAAGAGGCTATGCAGGTCTCAGAGCACGGCTCTGCTCTCACTGACCCACAGCAATCTTTGTCCCAGCTCAGAGTGGACAGGCCTGGGGTCAGAGCCTGGCCTGCAACACCTGAACCATGTCCACAGACAGGTGCAATGCACCAGCTGTGCAGATGCGCAGGCACAACGCACATCACAAAACACTCTTATAACACAACTCCCAACTTTCATAACCAATATTTGGAAACCAAGGTGACACTGGGTGACAAGCCTGTACATGGGGCCGTTATTAGCCTGCTGATGAATGCTGTGCGAAGAGCTGTGCCTCAGAGCTCTGTGGAACTGCATTCCCATTAGCCTGGAAGGATGAGCACTACCACAGCTGCTCTGCACAGCAAGGAACACTCCCAAACTGCCAGGGACCGCTGCTGGCCCAGGGCTAGGATAGGATCTGTCCCACTCTCTGATCATACACAAGACAGTCCAGGAGAACCTTATAAACTGAGTTTAGAGCATTTGGAGCACTCTGGAGAAAAAATGAGAGCTCTGTCCAGCCAGGGAGACCCAACATCTGCTACAGATCCTGCAGTACTAACCAGCAATGAATCAGTACCAAGGGCAGGCCCTTCTACCAACTTAAGCTAAGCAGCCCTGAAAGCTAAAGCCCAAACACCAATACACCAGCAGTTGTAAATGCAAACACAGCATCAAAGTGGCACCTGGCAATGGTAGTGATGAGAAAGGTAGGATGGGAAGGAACACCTGGGCACTGGGGCCAGTCCCTGACAAACACAAAGTCACCATGTCTGGCTCATTCAAAAGTTCATTGAGTTCTTGTCTAGGGGTGGTGGTTGATGGGCTGTTGTGCTACTCCAGGAGTCCAGGGCACATCTCTTTGGTGCTATGTAAACAAAGGTCTCCACCTCAAAGAGAAGCCAGTCACATTAGGATTGGAAAATTCATGATGTCGACAGGAAAGGGTGGATGCTATACTGAATTCACCAGCTCTGCGCTTCACTCAAACCACATCTGTTTGGTGCAACTTTCTCTCTTTCCTCTTCTGCTCCAAGAAAGCCTTGGGACCGAGATATGCATATTTCACATGTTGCATTAAAGCTAGCAAGGACAGGCTGCACAGCGGCTGCCCCAGAGCAATACTGCGGTTATGGTGAACACCAGGAGGTTGTCAGCTTGTTAGGAAAAACAGAAAGAAGTGAGGCTGGAGAGTGGGCAGTTTGTTAGTCCCATGCTACTTATTGACAGCTGCCTACATATTTAGTAGGAGTGACCACTGTTTTCTGTTAGATGCACACGGGGACTTTCTTACTCCCATCCATTTGCAGGCCTCCTGGTCAGGCCTTGGAAGGCAACGTGGTCTCAGCAACAGCCAGAATCGGTGCAGTTCACAATAGCCCTTGCACACACATGCAGGGGTGGGTTGCACACTTAGTTCTACCAGTACCTGAAAAACGATCGGGGCAGGGACTGCCGCTTTCTCAGGGAACTCCTGCCCACCCGGTTCCCCTGAACAGGCAGGGTCTGACTCCTTTGAAACCGTACCTGTCTGCTGCAAAGAAAAGAAAGCTGAACGGAAAGAGCCCACTGGGCCGTGGAGGCAGGCAGCAACCTATGTCTAACATTTCCCCATCTCTTTATTTAACCCCATCAACAGCAACTGTGCCACAATGCATGTGACAGCAGGATCCAGGAGGTTGCTGAATCCCTTTGGTGTATCCGCATCCCTGACGTACATCTCTCATTGGTCTTGATGACACCACGGACACTTCAATCCCGTTGTACCCCCAGACCTCTTTAATCCACCTTCTTCAGCCCAGACATACAACTTCAGATCACACAAGCTGGCTTTGGACACCACAGAGTGAAACACCAGAGGTGTCAGCAAGCTGAAATATGATCTCTTTGGATACAGGCGTCTGATGCCACTCAAAGTGCCCTGGAGCCATTTTGGTTGACCCTAGTGGGATCTCACCTCAGGCACAAGACTATCTGTGCCGCATCTGCTGCCCTGTGTGGACATCTTGGACACTGTAGGAGACTGGAAACAGTGTTAGATGCCAACACTCAGGCAGCTGAATCACTCCCATGGCACGTTCTGGACCACACACAGTTGACCTTAGGCTCATACTTGATCCATGTCCTCCAAGCCCTGTGAACAGGAAGGTATGGAGTCCTGCTGCTAGAACAGTTTTACTTTCTGTGTTTAACTGGGGCTGCATTAAGCAACAAACCTGGAAGACAGCCTCACAAAATAAATCCCAAAGACACCCTTATGGATATATGGTCTGCAGTTCTTTACTACACACCTACCTCTGCTGTTCACAGCACTGGTTTTTAGGCTATCCTCAGTACTTCCTAATTCCCTGTCTTTGTTTCTGATCCATTTATTTCATGCTTTTATTGCTAGTTTCATGTCTCGCAAATTTCCTGCAATTCTGCCTGTCTCACAGTCTTTTGCACTGCTGCACCTGCCTTCCTGCCTGCATTCCACAGTGCTCTGCAAAAACCACGTACAAGCTGCAATTCCTCCTGGACAGAGTTTTGGGCATTCTTCATGTTGTACAACAGCCTGCGCGAGAAAACTCTGCACTGTAGAATGGCATCAACCCCCTGCACTCAGGGTTACAAAACTGCTATCCAGACCATTAGGCACAGGCACGGATGCTGCCACCAGCTGGTCCCCAACACTGTCATTACAGGCCATGCAGGCATGGAGAACACGACACGGGTCTGTCAGTGCACCAGCCATATGTGCTTGCCCATGGCTTTGATGCTAAGTAGGACACTGGCATCTCCCTCGGTATCCAAGAGCTTCACCATCACTGTCCAGCACTCCTTTGCTCACTATAGCTCCGTGTGCCCTGTCTGTAAGGACTTACGAGGGAGAAGGCTGCCCTGGCCCTTCCATACAGAGCTTCTTATCAAGGCTCCTGCAGCATTCTCCCAGGATATCTTCTCAACCTTAACATGCTCTTGTCCAAATGTCCTGGCATAAAGACTCATAGAGGCCTGATTTCAGGTCATGTTGAGGGCTGCATGGGCAATGAAGTGGATAAATAATGCTTAAATCACTGGGCCCAGAGTGTGGTGAGCAATGGCGCTAAGTCTAGCTGGAAGCCAGTGACTAGCAGTGTATCCCAAGGGTTAGTCATGGGTCCAATACCATTTAATATCTCCATTAACGATCTGGACAATGGGACAGTGTACCCTCAGCAGATCTGCAGATGACACAAACCTGTGGAGTGGTGGGTACCCCCCAGGGTCATGCACACATCTAGAGGGACCCTGACAGGAATTAAAATTGGGCTGGGAGGAAACTCTTGAATGACAACGAGAAGTGCAAAGCCCTGCACCTGGGGAGGAACATCCCCAGACACCAACACATGCTGGAGGTACCCAGCTGGAAAGGAGCCTGGGAGAAAAGCCCTGGGGGTCCTGGTGGACACAGCATCATATATTGCTAGCTACACATCAGGCCCTGAAACAGCCAGCTTCTTCAGGCAATCAAAACTTATCTCTGACTGGCAAGAACCATTCACTGTTCTGATCAGCACTATTTTCCTCTCAGAACCTTGTTCCTCACTTATTAAAGGCAAGCTATACAGCACCATCAGGCTCATATACTGAGAACCTATCTGCAACCACCCTCCACCTCAACCTCATGATAGGTAACAAGGGAGACAATTCAATCCTATTTTGACAGCATGTCTTAAAGTGCCAGGCAATGGGAGAATGAGAAGACCACGAAAAAAGGATGGCAACGGATGGCAGAATCCACTAAGCCAGGCTCCAGGAGCTGAGCAGCTCACCTCTTGATGGTCTGGGTGATTGAGGTCTGTCGTTGTAGCACCGGTCTCCTCACTTCATGAGGCAAGGAGGGCACACGGCTGTTGTCAGCAGGCATACTCACACTTCGTAGAAAGGCCTGGCGTCTTGTTGGCTGCAAAGGAAAGCAGAAGGGGAGTCAGCATTCTTAGAACTATGATCTACAGGGCCAGCCAGGGTGTGAACCACTTAGTCAGCAGCACAACAACCCCCCCCTCTGCCCCCAGCCTGAGCCACAAACTGGGTGCATGCAGCTGAGTGGCAAACTTAGCCTAGAAAGGACTGAGTTCATGACTGGCTAATGTGAAGAAACAGGACCGGATCTGCAGAACAGAGCAGTCAGCACTTGGACTTGGCATCTGAAGAGGCTTTTTTTTTTTCTTAGTTTCAGTGCAGACTGGCTCTAGCCTAGCCCACAGACTGATGTCCATCTGTAGATGGGTGTGTTAGAGGAGCTCCTGCATCCTTCTGGCTGTTTTTCTAGCCAGAAGGAACAGAGATCACAAGCTCCCAGACCACTGCACAACGTAAAGTAAAGCACACCAAGCAGGGCCAAGTGAAATTAGCTTTATAAATAGCTCTGCATCTGCACTAAGACTATGAGAGCCGTGGGTGGGTCTGTTCTGCAGTTGCTGCCTGGCACAGGCTAAGCAAGCTGGGAAAGCCACACCAGCTTTGTTCATAACCTAATTGTATGCATGCACTCAGGTCTGAAAGCTCCTAGCACCTCCTGGCTGAATGTCACCTGCCAAACCTGACACAAATCACCAGACTGCTCTCAGCCCATCCTGCTACCCGCCCCAGGGCTGCCCTGCATGAATTTTTCATTAGCTTGGCAGATACCATCCCCTTTCTAAAACACAGACTGAGCAGATTACCCCTCTGCTTCACTTGCCAGTGAACCGACTGCTTCTCTGGTCAGACATTATCTCTAATTGCTTGAAACTGCAGTCCTTCTAGCCAGAGCGATAAAAACGTTCAGTAATCTTAATTTTTTATTCTTTTTCTTAAGTTTTATGTTAAAACAATGCCTAGACACTCAGAATTTAAGCCACGGGAGCCTGTATGCACTCCCATGCACTGGGCTTTCAGAGAACATTACCTATGCCAACTTCCATTATAAGTACAGTGCCTCTCCAGAAGAAGCCTAGCTGGATTTAGAGATTTCAGGTAAGAGAACATCCATCTAAGCCTTAAGCAATTCAGAAGGCTTCAACCTACACAGCTAAAACCCCGTGTTCTCTTCTAATCCTTCCAAAAAGAACCCCAACCTCTTTCCGTCCAAAGGAAGACCAAGACCAAGGTGCATCTGCCAGAAGTCCATTTTTGCCCTTGGGTCAAAGAACAGCAGAGGCCAGTCCACACTCTTCCAAGAGCAACACAAATGCCATTTTAAGACAAGCACACCCTCGACACCCCTCCAGGGAAGATGCAGAACCTTCCACTTCTCTGAACCCAGACACCACACTCCACTCATGGATCTGCTTTTGGTGCAGGCAGTCTCTCATCCTGCCTGTAGTGAGGTCATGAGCAGCCAGCAGTCATCTCACCCACATGTAAGAGTCTTGCCACGCTAAAGCAGAGATTCCTGTTATTCCCCCTATTCCCAGCAGAAACATGGGTGTTTTATTCATGCTTTGCAAAGTCCCAAATAAACTATCACTTCATCTCTACTCCACCACTCTTCAATAACACTTATTTCTCTTCATATGTGAATTTCTTGCGCTCGTGTTATTAACAACTTTGTGTTGCCAGTAACTGTTCTTTCTTTGCTGTTACTGAGGACAGCCTGTCATTATCTTGGCTAGTCATAAGTCAGATGAATTCCCTGCTCATTTCAGCAGGAACTCCAGCACTTTCAGGTTGGTGTTTCTATAGAAGCCCTTCACTTCTTCAGTTCCTTTAAGGAATTCTTGCTTGGATCCCTCACTCCCACATCCACCCTCTACACAAGGCTGCTTTCACAATCCTCGCACCCAAACAGCCACATCCACTGATCTAAAAAGTGAAACACACTCATCCTCCACTTCAGACCCTCCCTCCATATCCCCTTCAAGGGGCAGCCTGTTACTGATCCAAACAACCTGTCACACACAACACTGCCTTTCTCTTGGCCAGGGCTGCTAGAGACCACCACAGAGGCAAGCTGTCAGCACAGCAGGGCTCTGCACACCCCCTGCATCACTGCAGTCTCCATACCTGCACTGGCTCTTCTGGCACCGGCACGGGCACCGGCACTGGGATGTCCAATTTTAACCATGGTGGCTTCTTCCGCTGTAAACTGCTTGTGCTGTCATGCCGTGCCTCCGACATCGTCCCGCGTTTGTCTTCAGGCCTAGGAGAGGGGAAAGATCACATCTGACAAAGGGTCGGACACATCCCTGATGCAGCACATGCTGTAGGGCCAGGCTGACTGCCCTCCTCCCAGCTGCCATTCCCAGACCCGAACCTTTCATGGGACAACTTCCAAGCACTGGCGAGGGTTCAGAGCTCGTGCAGCCTTGCTCAGCCAGAGCAGCATGCTTGGAGCACATGGCGTGTTTCTGAGGCTGGGGGACATCACGCCAGGTGCCAGAGATCACAGCCACAAGTTTCAGAGTTACTCCCCATTAAGATTTTCTGGGGCTACTGTGAAATCCAGATTCCAGAAGAAACAGTCATAATTATCTCTTAATTAGATCTGGAGCCAGTCCAACCAGCTAAGTAACTGCAGCGCTAAAAGCCGCTGACCTCCCTCTAAAAACAGCCTGTGACTCATGCAGGCTCCCTTGCCCACCCAAAGCCAAGCAGCACCATTTCCCTACTAACTGCTAATCAGGAATTAGCAAGTGGCCACTTAAAACTGCTTCTTCTAATCTCCTTTAAATGCAATCCTTTTCCAGAAATACAGCATAGCGCACGGAGTGCAGCATGAACATCAGTTCAGCATTAATGCCAGTTCTCTAAGAGTGGTTTTCATACATAAATAATGATGAGATGGTACTTAAATAAAGCTGAGTTACAGAAACACTAAAGCAACCAGAGGGACTCCTTGCCCATTCTGCGACCTCTCTGCCTTCTTTGGCTGTTTGGGCTGCACGCAGCGAGACAGAGACTGTGCAACTTCTCCAGGCTGTGAGAGCAATGACTTTGCTGCACATGCTAAAGAAACGGTTAGGAAAACTGATGTCACTGAAGGGATGAGATCACAGACCTCCACAAGTGCTTTCTAACCTAAGCTACTCCACAAGCACGTATTTCTTTCTTCCTTTCCTAGCACATGCACACTAGCAGGCTCGCAGTGGGAAGCACACGTGCTGAGTGGGCCAACAGATCCAATTCCTTCCCAGCTTCCTTGGAGCTGCCTCAGACCACAGATCCCACAGGAGGCAAAAACCAGCACGGTGTCGGCCTTATCCTCTCCCCAAAGCAAACAGATGGAACGAGCATCCCGGTAACTTTGCAGGTACACATGATTTGAGAGGGAACAGAAGAAAGCTCTCATTGGATTAAAGCTCAGCACTGTTACAACGTTGACACAACTTATTCTGAATGTACATGATCTAAAATGCAAGGTAGGAATTCTTCCTTAAGCACGGACAGGGCCAGAGCGGCAGTGAGACCTCTGTCTGTCCTCAGAGACATCCAGCACTCAGCTAAACAACGCCCTGAGCAGCGCAGCACACAAACCAGACAGCCTGCAAGGGCCTTTCCAGGCTAAATCAGGCTCTGGTTCTCTGACACCGCCCTGCCTTCTGTGGCACTTCTACCAACTCCCACAGCTCACCCCAACTACTCAGGAAAGGGAGCCACACAAACACTGAGGCTTACCAGCGCAAATAGTATGGTGGAGGAGGGGAGCAGGTCAACAAAAGGGAGACGAGGGTGACCTGGACTGGGTTAGGAGAGGAGAATCTCATCTAAAAGCGGCTGACGACCAGCTGCAAGCACAGTCACACAGGCTGGGCTGGCTGCCAGGAGAGCAGGGCTCAGCTGAGCTGGAAAGAGGGGAAGGGACGACTCAGCTGTAGGTGGATGAAGGTTTGGGTTTCAGCAAATACCACAGGCCCCCAAAAGTCTGGGAATTCACAATCTGGCCTGTACAGACTTACCCTCTGTACACACAGCACCATCCTGCATGCACAGAAGCAGCGCCTCACAACAAAAGGTCACAATTCCTTACTTTGCTCCATTTATAGCTGCAGAGGTGCCCTAAAAGCATCTATTCTAACTTCCTATGTGATGCAGATAGCAAGGATATTAGGAGGGCTCCTGCCTGCTTGTGTGCACTTCTGAAGGGGATTTGCTGGTGCCCATAGTTGCCCCTTGCCCAAGCATCACCTAAAAGAGCAACAAAGCAAGCAAACACCTCAGTACCAGGCAACAAAATGCTGAGTTTCACACCAAACACTTGACTATTTTCAAGAGGTGTTCCAGGACACAGCATCCATGTACTTAATCACAGCAGTAGGCTTGGTTTCAAAGTTGACTGCATTGACACATATTTCATTGGAGTGGTCACATATCCTCAATCCCTACTTCTCAGTACTGCCCAAATCAGTATTTTCAAGAGATCACTGACAGCAGCAGGATAGGATCATACACAGTATAGCCACGCAAGGTCAGGCCAAGCGTCTGCCTAAATCCAGTATCTCATTACCAGAGGATGCCTGGCAATCAGTACAGAGCACAGGATCACTTGACACTCGTATCTCCCAGGACAGTCACTGCATGAGCTATGAATAACTCAGGGACTTCTCGTGCCAGAGACGTCTTTGCATTCAACCATTCTCTGTTTTCATCTTTATATCCACCCAATGATTTTCCTTCCAGAATCTATCAAACTCCCTTTAGAAACCAATGCAATCTTTGACTGCAGCCTTTTAGTACTCATAACTGCCAGTGGCAGAGCAGAAACACATGCTGTGCGATGAGCTGTCCTCCTCAGTTTGTCTTTAAACCCGATACTTCCTGCATTCACTTGATGCCTCACTTCTTGGGCCAGACGAGCAAATAGTTTTTCCCCGTCCCTCTTCTCCACTCCAATCCTGGCTGCACAGGTCTGTTCCAGGCCCTTCCTACCATCCTCTTTGCACACACATTAGGATACCCTACTGGGTAGGACAGAAGATTGGGGGCTGTCAGAAGCAGCTGGAGGGAGGCAGAAGGGCTCTATACCTGCCTGCACTGCTGGCAGTGCTTGCACATTCACTGTCCTGGCTGAGGCAGGCAGCAGGCTTCTGAGCAGAACAGCAGCAAAGTCAAGATCCTCGATATGCTCCCCAGACAGCAGCCAGGGAGGCAGCAGGATTGCTGCGGGCCCAGCTAGCAGGGGGAAGGCAGGGAGTCCGAGGAGAAGCAGAGCAGCGGGGTGTCAGCCTCAGTGCTGCCAATAACATCATCTAGCATGGATCAGACCCAGCTAGTTACAAGGATTATCTCAAACACCAGGCGCAAGCCAGACCTTTAAAACAAGCCAGGGCTGAGGGCAGGCAGGGACGGAGAAGGCAGAGCAGGCTCATGACCCTGTGCGCTGGGGGAGAGCTGTTGAGGGACCAGCACCGCCCAGGCTTTGGCTGAGAGCTGCATTACATCCCACACTAAGAAACCCCTTTGGAAATAAAGCAAGAGCATCAACCCCATCCTGGTGGGGATCTCTCCTGCTTTCCTCACCACTGAGCTCAGAGATGTTGTGAGGCTTTACAGAGCTGCTGCCCAAGTGGCAGATTCACCCCGGTGAGCCACCTCAAGGTGCTCCACCAGCACAAAACTAACTCTATCCAAAAGTAAACTACCACTTGTTGATCTGACATCCCAAAGAGGCTCAGAGTTGCAGATCAGCTCTGAGCAACCTGAGACAGGAAGGGTAGGACCTGCCTGTTCAGTGATTGCTCACCGTGATATCAGCTGAGCTGAAACATCAAACCAGGCATGAGCCTTTATCACCTGCCTCCCGAAACACCTCCCCTCTAGAACAGCTTTCACACGGGCTCCAATGGAACCGCACACTACCTCCCTCCCAGGAACATATGCTGTCACTATGCACTGACCCACTGGTAGCTCTGACGAATGCCCTCAGGGGGTCAGAAAAACAGGTGAACTCATCCTGAGACGCTGTGGGGACAAGCTAACAACACAGCCTACAAAGCAACCAGGGAGCAGGAAGCAGCTGTAATCGTGGGACACAACGTGAGGGACAACTCATGCTGATGTCAAACCCTGAGAGCAGGAGGACAGCCTGCCCCATCTCACCCCAGCTCAGGGCACTATCCAGAGGCAATGGCAGGAGCTCAAACGAAAGGTCTATGCTTGAGAAGATGGCTCTAAAAGCAGACCGTGGAAAGGAAGAACACAAGCACTACTACTGAGATGCTGCAGTGAGAATCAGCTGAATGCAGAAGCCATGGGGAAGTTCTTTAACTTCTGTGGCTACACAAGCAACCAAACCAAAACTGAGGGATCTCACTTCAAACCACTTAATGTAATTAGCTGAAAAATACCAGTGGAAACTTCCTGTCTTGGAAGACATCAGGCAGACCCATAGACAGGAAATATGAAGCTGCATTAGAAAAAAAGAAGGAATAAAAAAAAGAAAAAGGTTTTGGATTTCATGCAAAGCCCTGTAGGCTGATACTGGTGTGTAAGAGATGCAAGGAACACAAAGCCTCACCTGGGAACTGGGGAGCTTGGAGAGGGTTCAGCTACACAGAGCCAGAGGGTCTTAAACACAGGCTGTAAGAACATCTAGCAGTGAGGTGCAAATGGCTGTGAGCCAATTACACGACCACGAAAGCAGACCCAAGGTCCCTTGGAGCAATTCATTTCCCTGATTTTCAGAAGACGAGAATCATGATGGAAACCAACTAAAAATGAGCTCCTGTGGGCTTTCAGAGCAGCCCTGCATAGGACATGAGGGGCATCCAGGTCTGATGCCCTCATATGGAAGAGGTGAAAAACAGAGCTCAATAAGTTCTCCAGATTTCTGCTAGCGCCTGCTGGAACTGTAGCTGCACTTCTCCATAAACAGGTTAGAAGATGACTCCAGCTGCAATCTGCAAACACTCCCACAGGCAGCAGGCTCTCATCTTCCAGGTTTTTTAGTTCCAGCAGACAAAAGGCAGAGCAGCAGTCAGCACACAGAAGTAAACACTAAAATTTCAGCTCTGAAGACACCACAGCCACTCGCAGGAGAAGCGAGCCAACAGCAGCAGTGTCCCCAGCTGCCATGCTGTCTCCTTCTTGTGCTGGCACAGCCACCCCTGCAGCTGCCTGGTGCAGAAACCAACCCACATCACTCAGCAAAGAAACTGGTTTGTTCCAGCTCAGGTTCCTTCCCTGCTCCAAATCACCACGTGGCTCCATGAACACTTGTGGCAGTGCAAGGAGAGGGGAAGCAGCAGGAGCAGCTGCAGCCAGATGATGGAATCGCTTCTCCAGGCAGTACAGTTTGAAGTGATTGTGAAAACATGGCCAAAAACTCACATTTGTAGCACTGTGGGAAGCTAGCAGTTATCACAAGGGGGAGGTGGTAGGTTCTGCGTCTCTTGAGGCCTAAATTATTTTCTCAGTGCAGGTGCTGAGTGCAGGGGAATGAAGTACTACTGTTTCACCAGAGGCAGAGTGAATTTTTGCTGGAGTCGTTGGACAGGAAAACAACTCCACAGACTTCTCCAGAGCTGACAGCCAAGCCTCACACATGGAGAGCTTCCACAGAAGGGCTCCCAAGCTTCCCCTGCTAACCTAAGGCCGGCAGCACCAGCAAGAGCAGCCAAGTACAGCAGACCGGGCAGAAGCACCACCTTTCCCATTCTCCTGCGGCATATGTGTCCCAGATGACAGAAGGACACTCATGGCACTATGCAGTATGTGCCCCAGAGCCCAGACATAGCCCAGACAGTGAGCAGCAGGCACCCAGCTCCATCTCTGAGATTAAGCCCAACACAGAGCCATCCACAGCCTTCCCTGAAACCAGCAAGGGGAGCAGCAAGCATAAAACACAAAGAGGAGGGAGCAGCAGGAAGCTTTCTGGAGCACTCTGGTGTCTTCATCCTGTTTGTGTTTCTCCATGAACACACCCTGCAGCTTTGCATAGGGAAAGCTAGCCTGGCACGGCATGTGATAGCCACGTTCCTGCTGCCACATCCTCATGCCTTGCTCAGAGCACACTGCTTATGGGCTGCACCTGGGCACGGGCTGATAGCAGGACTGCCTAATACTTCCAGCAACAGCACATTGAGCAGTGTAGCTGAGCAGCTGGCAGTGAGCAGCACCTCCCTTCCCTGGTGAATGACCACTGCCTGCTCCTCCAAATGGAGCTGGCTTTTACTTAGATCCACCACCAGCCCCCAGACAGCTGACACATCTCTGTATGCTTACACAGGACACCAGGATACCGCTGCTGGTCCAGCGCCACACTGCATGCAGCCAGACTGGATAACAGCGTAATCACATTAACAACCCAAGCATTAACAAATCCAATTATAAATAACCGACTGCCAACACTGGAAGTTTATTCAGAGGAATGTTCACCTAAACAAGCCTTGTTCTTGCAGCCTTCCCAAAGGTGCCTACGCTGAGGCAGCAGAGCCCTGGGTTCCCCAACAGCAGCACAGCAGACTCCTGGGACTGCGTTCTTCAGCGTCACTGGAGCTCACTGCTAACAAAGAAGCAGGAAAGGGTGATCACAGAAACTATTTTAGTACATATTTAACTCACTGCAAAAGCTCAATGGGGCTCCAGAAGACATGCACTGGTTTGCATTAGTAGCACAAGGGATGCACAGCGAGAGACTGGCTCACCCACTGGTACCATGGGCACAGTCACTGTCTCGATGATGCAGTAAGGTAAGGTTCAAATAAGGTTTTGTCAGCAAAGCCATAACCCCGCATTAGAAAGTAAAAAAGAACAACAAAATCCTATCACTGGATGTTAACAAAGGTATCCTTTTTCACTGAAATTCTGCATTTGTAACCTTGTTTTTCTAGCAGCCTGCACATTCATTGCAAGTACTGCAATTCAGAACACAAGGAAAGCTAAGAACAAGGCACCAGAATGAATTTCAAGGCGGAGAGACTGCTGGCTCTGGCTGCTTTTGGAATAGCTGCTGCCCATGCAGCAACCTCAGCACTAAAAGCAGCTAAGAATCACTATTTGTTGAGCTAAATAAAAATATCTCACTGGCAAATGAGATCAAAACTGCCGCAGATGACAACATTTCCTATGGAAAGTTACATAGATCCACAGTGAATGGCAACCTGAAAAAAAAAAAATCTTAGAGGAAATAACAAATGCAGAAGCCACTGGAAGACATTGTATATTCAGGAGGGATGGAAGCAGCAGCATCTGAGCCATTCGGGCCATTTCTTTACATGTTCCTTTGAAATGCAGTGCATCCTCACTCAGCATCACACATCTGCTTTCTCCAACGTGACAGGAGTTCTGTTCCCCTGAATACAACTAAAAGAGTAAGCCCACATGCACCAGCAATGCCCACAGCAGCGAGGACTGCTCTTCTTGCAAAAGGAGATGCTCCCGTTGCTCCAATTTCTACTCTTGCTGGGGCTCAACAGCTGGCCACCCATCTTCTCGTTCCCTGTCTAATGGGAAAGCAATTGCAGGATCTTGCTCTGCAGGTGCGTGCTCGTGTAAATTCATGCGTTCCTGATGCTCCGAAAACGATCAACATTCTCACTTTGTTTCAGGAAGATAAAAAGGGAAACATTTTTACAATGTAATGTCTATTCTGAGTGAATGGCACGTTCTGCCCCACTGCTCTCTGTGAGCTTCCAGTCCCAGGGCAGCCGGTGAAAGGGAAGGCAAGCTCACACCTTTTGACAAAGCGATTCAGAGCCAGCTGTCTTCTGCAGCTCACTTTCAAGTGCTGATCTTTGCATTCAAGTGAGGGAGAAACATAACTCCCATCTGCCGATCGCTACAGGGCAACAACACCTGAAACACGGAGGCTGCATTCACCAACCCCACACATCTGAGTCCCCGAGATCTTAAAATTCAAGCTGCTACAACTTGCATGAAGTTAAAGCTGAGTGAGCGCCAGACCTGCAGAACAGTAAAAGCAGCATCTTGTGCAGCTTCAGGATGATCTCATCCGGACTGTTCCTTCTAAAAGGAAAACCTTCCAAGCAGACACCGCTGCTGACCAGCAGAGCAAGGGGCTGCCTCACAGCGAAGTGGAAACAGGAAGGGGAGGAGGCAGCTAGGTAGGCTACCCAGAAAAGGCATGATCAGGCATGCCTTCCGATCTCTTCTCCCCTGGGAAGACTTTTGCAACGCACTTCTGAGATCACTGAGAAGTTCAATTTCCTTTAATAATCACTGTTTTAGAGATGCTGATTGCCAAACCCCAGAACCTCCGGGGGTGTACCCTGAGGTACTGCTCAGGTCTATACTGCAATAGGTCTGACGTTTCTGCAGCACACACAAAACAGCTTCAACTAAGTTTGAAACAAACGGTGCAGCTCTATAGCTGAAGAACAAGCCCAAAGGAAATTTCAGCCTGACGTCAATTTGGTGTTTACCATCCCTACTGCAAACAGAGCACACAACCCATAAACCTGCACTACACAACATCTGGGGGCTCAACAGCTGAGGTTGATATGAAGAATAAACTTTTCTTTCACCATGTAGCAAACAGCCACTGTTTGTTATTCATAAGGATCTGACCAGAGTTTGGGTGGAAAAAAAAAACACTCTTCCACTGATTGGTTCTTTGTGGTATCACCTCAAAACTTGGGTTTTTTTGTTCTTTTGTTTTTGTTTTTAAAGAAAGGAAAACCCACTTCCTCATTCTTAGAACAGCACGGATTGCTGCAAGTATCGAACTATCAGGGACGTGATCTTAAGTGGGCTCTCACTAGTCCTGGTGAGCAGCCAAACGAGCAGCACCAAAAAGCCCCTGAAGTTCGGCTAGCAAGGACATGACAGCATGCAACCTCAACACGAACGCACCGTGCAGCAGCTCCACGAGCTACTGTCTCAGTGTCAGAGCTGCCCTAGCCCTTCCCGATGGCACCGCCGGCAACCAGAGGGAGGGCTGACAGACAAGGCAAGCTCTGCCCTGCCCTCCCTGTGCTGAGTGAGGGGCTCTGCGTCTCAGTGCAAGTTGTGATCCACACAGTGAATCTGTTCAGGGCTCTTCAGGGACACAGCAACACGATTATGGGAAATGGTGCCTAATAGATCCACTCACTTCCAAGGTGAAATCTTGCCTGCTGCCTCCCTCATCTTTGGGGTCTGACTGCTGCAAGGGCTGGGAACATCCTTCCTAAATGCTCTTCTGTCACATGCATGGTGGGTGCTGACCTGAGATAGGAGTTACTGGACACTAACAGACTGAGCAACGAGTCCTAATATCCATTCAATCTGCTAGTTCTACTTTCCAGGAGCAGCAGGACATTTTACCCACGAGCCAGACACGGTAATTGCCATTAAATCCAGGTTGCAGCTCCCACAACGCAAGTTGTAGCTAGAGAGGATGCAACACAGCTCTGTGAGCTGGCAGGCAATGCACACATTCCATGGGTTACCTAAAACAACAAGTATATACCCAGCAGCAGGGAGGCAACCTTACGGTAACAGTGCCAGATCTGCACAGTTCCTGTCTGCTTCATTCCAACCAGATGATGACAAAGTTACACAAAGGGTCTGGCACCTCCTCGGCTGAAAAGAAACTAATCCACATCTGAGCTCAGAGGGTAAAAAAAAAAAAGAAGGAATCCATCCTCAAGTTTTAAGTACTTCTAATGAAACGGGTCACACAACGGTGAAGGCAGGTGGCTGTGGGAATTAATAAGCATTGAGTTTGGTCACAAGTAAGGGTGGAACCTCCACAAAGGGTGTACGGTCTCCACACGATGCCAAGGCTTCCACAAAGAACTAACAAAGAAAGGTAGAAGGCACAAAGGATGATGGAAGACAGGTTAAAAGCTCTGGAGATGAAGATGCAGAAATGCCAGCCGCTCAGCCCCCAGCCCATCTCACGCACAGGCAGTGGCCCCAGCAGCACGCTGCATGGTCTGCCAGCCCTGTCGCTGGGTGCTCTGAATAGGAAAGGAAAACAAGCCGGGACTCTTGCTCATGTTGCCCATCTCAGACCTTCAGCACTAACTGGGCTATGTGCTCACACTGCAGAAAGATCCAATCCACTGAATGGAATCAAATCTTTACTATTTATATCTAAGCATGCGGGCTCTGTGCCCAAAATAAACTGTCCTATCATGCTACGCTCAGCAGACCCTGCCTGGCTCAGGGCAACATGCTGGGACTTGCTGGCTACTCTCCGGGGCTGGATTCCAGAGGAACAGGACGGATGATCCCAAAAGGAATTCCTATTCCTGCCTCACGCTCACTCTCAGCTGCAGCATTTTCAGTCCCCACTGCAGAAGTGAAAGGTGCTGCCGGCCAGACCCAGAGACGGGGGCTGTTCTCCTCCATGGGGCATCACCCCCAGGGCCGACCTGCCCAGGGAAGAGATGCAGGCCACGCTGTGGGCCCGCAGCCCGGCTGAGGCCCACCCCGCACAGAGTAAGGTGTTGCTCAGCCCTGGGCCACGGCTTTCCCCAGAACCTGAAAAGCCTGTTTGTAGGCAGATCTCCTCCAAGTGGATTGCTTAAAAAAAAAAAAAAAAAAAAAAAGCCTGTCATGGGAAGTCCCAGAGTAGAACGAGTTTTGTGGGAGTTGCTTTGACACTGCCCAGCGTTAACCTCCCCTCATGGGAACGTGCTGCAGCGGGCACAGCGCTGACACATGGCCGTACCAGAGCTGCTCCTGCCAGGAAACTTGGGACAATGAGCTCAGGGACAGCAGCAGAGCTCGCTCTCCTCTCCCCAGCCCAAACCAGGTCTTCCACACCCAGCACAGGGATGGCAGAGCCCTTTTGGCCATGGAAAGACCTCAGTAGCAATGAGGATCTCTGCAGAGCAGCAGGAGGGGGAGATTCTGTGAGAGGATAGTTGTGACCAACAGACTGGAGGGGCAACAAGCCACAAGGCCTCTCTTGAAGCCCCTCCATCAGAACTTGAAGGAAGGAAGAACCTAAAAGCTCACCTCTTCTTTCCAACTGTATCAACAGATACAACACAGCTTATCACCTCTTCTTGCAAACACTGCATCGCAGAGATATGTTGCTTTCCAGCTCTTCTATTTCCACACACGGAGCAAAGACCTGATTCTCCTTCCCAGAATCCGCACCCGGCTAGCCCCAAGTGGGCCATTCTACCCCTGCATGTATTGTCTTTGCATCAGCACTACCACAGCAAAAACACGGTGTTCCCTCCTCAGCTCATGCTTTGTTTCAAAGTGCCTTCAGATCCCTTCCTCCGGCTTTTGCCCCCCATCCCTTCCCATTACGTACAGCTTTTTTCCTTTACTGCAGAATGCACAGCTTTCTTCCCAGAGGAAATCAGCAGCCAAGGGGACAAAAACAGGAAGAAAAGAACCAACTTCCTGCTTGTTGGAGACATCCCCAACCAACACCACCGCAAACCCAACCTGCGAGAGCATAAGCAGTCAGCACCACAGGGAACGTTCCACTGGGCAACCCCATCTGTGCCCCTGCCACCACTTGAGTTACACGAAAGGAAAACACAAGACAAAAAGCACTCGGGGGGCCCTTTGGTGCACCATTATGTGGGTGTGCTACAAGGGGGAAAGAGGACGAGTGGCTTTCTGAGAAGTCCAAAAGGACTTGGCTCTGAGGGTGCAATGCTGCAAGAGCCTCAGCCAGCACCACGCTGTGATTCCCTCATTTCAGTGAGAAAAAAAAATGAACGTGGGACTGAATGCGGAGGAAAACTCACATACAGAAGCCACGAACCCTGCTCATGAGGCTGCTGCCCAACGACCAGTGCCAGTGCCAGGGGAACAGTGGGTGGGAACGCATGGCGAGATGGGGCTGGGAGGGCCTTTCAAGCATGGACCTGGCTCAACTGAAATGAGCCATAAACATGCTCCTTCCCCTGCAGCCAAACTCGCCGGGGTCACCGGGTCACCACACCACCACTGCAGACCCTGTCACTCCCGGTCCAAAAGGCTGAACGGGTCCCGTGCCGCTGTTCCTGCCCTTGGCTGGACTTCGAGAGCTGACGGGACCGGGCTGCCCCTACGGCACCTCGGCACTCCGAGGCCGACAGCTGCACCCGAGGACGCCCCAGTGCCCGTTTGAGAGACGCTGGCCGAGGGCTGAGGACGAGAAGCCCGGCCCCAGCGCTCGGGACAGCGCTCGCAGCCGACACCTGCGCGCAGCACCACGGAGCCTCCTCCCGCCGGCGCTCCTCCGCCGGGCGGCCGCCGTTCGGGACGCACAGAGCCCGGGGAGAGCCCCGGGGGTGCCCGCAGGGCCGGGCCGGGCGGTGCCGCCAGCAGGGGGCTGCCGAGCCGCGGCGGAGGCGGCGGGGCCGCGGAGCGGGACGGAGCCCGCGACTCACGTGCGCAGCGGGGCCATGGCAGCGCCCCTCGCCCGGCGCCCCCCGCCCCACAGCCCCCATGCCCCGCACTCACCGGGAAGGCGGGGAAGCGCCTCGGCGAGCCGCCGGACTCGGGCCGCCCCAGTGCGGCTAAGGGGCCGCCGCCGCGGAGCACGGCCCGAGCAGGGCGCGGAGACTCCTCCCCCGTGCCAGGGGCCGGCCGGCCGGGCACGCCATTCACAGCCGCGGCATGCAAATGGCCGCTGGGCGCCGCGCCGGGCTCGGCGGTGTGCGCCCCGCCGAGGAGCTGCGAGCGCACGGGGCCGCGGGGCGCATCCCGCCGAGCCGCCGCCTGACTCACGGCGCTGGAATGCGCCGCGCCGGGCGGAAGCGGCCGGTCCTCGGCCCCCGCCCGCGGCCCCCGAAGCGCGGAGGCCGCCCCCCTCCCGCTCTCCGCCTCGCACCGCCGCTGCCGGTTGCGGGCCGGGCCCACGGGCTGCTCGGAGCCCCTCCTGGGGTCCGCTTCGGAGAGCGGGCGGCACCCCCCCCGCCGGCGCCGAGCTCAGCTGCGCGGTACCACGGTGTCGTCAGAAAAGCCGGTCCCGTTACTTCCGAGCCTTCGGCTGCTCCGGAGCTGCGTTCCCGGAGCGCCCAGCTCCGGAGCAGCCGTGCCCGGGGGCTGTGGAGTTGATCCCCGACGGGCATTTGCAGAGCCCGTAGCCAGGAGTCGGGCAGTTTGCATTGCCGTCGCTTTGCTGGCGGAAGGGACTGGCAGTGCTTAGACCGCAGCCGGCCCTCGGGGTCCCACCACCACTCCTGGGAGCCCTCGAGGCTTCCCCAGCGCAGGTGCATGCTGCTGGCCCCTAGAGCAGCTGGCAGTGGCTGCGCTGCTCTTAGCCCCCTTGCTCTTTCTTGCCATTGCACTGTCCTTGTCCTCCCTGCCTCGTTTTCTTGCCTCTCCTGCCCCTCCGTTATTTCTGCGTTTCCCATCACGTCCTTCACCTTCTCCCCCAGCCATTTGGTTAGTGTATCATCCCTTCCCCGAGCTGTTTCTTTCCTCCTGGCCCAACCATTCCCCCTCCTGCATGGCAGGCTCCATCTCGCTGCTCAGCCTTTGTCCTGGGGCTGCTGCTGACGATTTCTCCATCCAGTCCTCTGCGGAGCGTTGCTCAGCATGCATTGCTCACACCGAGGTTTGTTAGAGCCCTATCAGACACTCCCATAAGGCCAGCAGCATGTACGTCCATCTTCATCCAGTCCCCAAACCACAGCTCCATATGGTTTTTATATCAGAAACCACTGGCGGGAGCATCCTTTGCTATATTGCCATCTCCGTCATGTGAGGGTGATGAAGACAAGGGGGAGAACTGCGTGTGCTGGGAGCTCGGCAGCTCCGCACTCAGCAGCCCCCAGGGAGCCACAGTGACCACTGATAAACCAGAACAGAGCTGCCCGACAGAGCCCTTGACAAGGTGGAAAACAAACTGCATTCAGAACCCTAATTGTCCACAGAGCTCCATGAAACTTAACAGCCACAAATTGTTTTCATATGTTTCTATCACACAAACAAGGAGAAGGAGCGCCCAGTAATGTAAGAGAGATGAACTTGCAGGCCCCTCAAAAGGAATGCACCGGAGGCAGAGCTGCTCTGACCCACCCCTGCTCTCAGCCTCCTGCCAACAGCGGGTGTGTTTTGTGAGGAAAACAAAGTTCTTGCACTGAAACATGATTTCTCACTCCTATACAACACCATTGCGGCCCTCCTCACACCACTCCGAGCTAAGGTGTTCCTCCTTCAGCACACTACATCTTATCAGCCCAAAACACATGGAATGAGGTGACTTAAAGGCAGATTCTGGCAGCAACAATCAGCCTGTGCTCATGACATGAGGCACGTCCATTGGATGTGTGGGCACGGAACAGGCTTCACAGGGCAGTGGTCACAGACACTGCTCTCAGACATGGCGTTTGGGTAGTCCCGTGTGGGTCCAGGAGTTGATAAATGTATTTTCATCTCTGTTCCATTGAGTGTCGCTCCCCAGGAAGGCCTTAGGAGGTTTCCTTCCAAACCTGGTACGTGGTGGGGTGGGTTGGCCCCAAGATGCACGGCTGTTCTCCATCCCTCTCCAGCAGTTCTGAGGGTGGTTCCCTCGGCACTGAGGTGGGATATCAGCTGTTTGCCTCCAGCGGCATTTCACATGAATAAATCAATCAGAGTCACTGTGAGCCCAAGGCTGGTCATACCCACCCTGACCAGGAGAGCTTCCCAGATGCAAATGCATCTCTGAGGAGGACAAAAAATACCTCCTGTCTTTGCTATTTTGGTCTTTGGTTTCCTTATCTGAAAGAAAAAGAGATCTCCTGAAAATAAAGAGGAGTATTTGGTCTTTTTCTGTAAAAGGAAATGCCCAGCCCAGGTCTCAGCCAGCAAACGAGAGATGATTTGTCCAAAGGGCTGCTATGGGAAGGAATGTTATGGGGAGAGATTGCAGGGAGTGCTTCTATTTCAAATGGGGCCTCCGAGGACCAGCTGAAGGACGGCACTCTTCTGGCACTTGGTATGTCAACATGAACATGCGATTACATGATTTTGCCTCATCCTTCTCTGCTGAAAACTGGCATCTCCTCTCTTCTGCTTAAAATCCATGAGAAACTGCTCCTTCCACAAGATGTGGTTGAGACTGCTCATAACAGCCACGGCCCTCTTGGTTGGCACGCTGCAGAGCCATGAGGTGCTCAGAGCCAGCACAGTCCCTTTTCCATCACCTTTCTGTAGCCTGTGTGTGCTGCCCAGCAGCTCTGTGAGGACAGCTGGGACATGTCAGGAGCATAGAGGTCTATTTTTATCTGTATCACTTGTTATCTAGACAGATGGTTTGATTTTGACCTGCTTTATTCAGTGTTTGGGCCAAAAAAAGTATCTCAGTATACGGCAAGCGTAGCTGAGAGCATCGGGTTGCAGCCTTCAGGGGGAAAACAGGGCTCCCCTGGCCCCCTGGAAGCACACCAGCTTCACAGTGCCTCCTGTGCTGACATGAAGCAGCAACACAGCCCTGGCAGCTGGCCTAGCACGGAGAGAAGAGGTCCAGAACAGCCTGGGATTTCTCACAGGGAGGATTAATAACACAGAAACCCAAGCAAAGTCCCATGGACTTTCAAATGCAGGTGGCCTGGTCAGGAGCCAGAGAGAGAACTGCCAGGAGCTTGAGGATGGGGATTCCCCTTGGAGAATGCTTTGCCATGGCAATTCCGAGGTCACATGCAGCCCCCTGTCAGGTTCCTGGGCACCCACGTCAGGTTGGGTTTTTAACTTGAGTCAGGAAGTGTTCTGTTCTTGTACCCCATGCACTGGGAAGATCCCAGGGCCAGCAGAAGTGGGACTGGTACTGTGGGATCTGCTCACAAGGGCTGCTGCAGAAATTGTCCCCTGCTCATCCTTGCTACATGTGTGTGCAGCTGGTACTGCTTTCTGCCACAGCCTCACGCTGGGAGCACACTCGGACTTCTTCACCATTACCAAGGATTTAGCAGGTGGTTGGACTGGAGGTGAGAACATAACGAGAACATAATTTAGGCTCTGGTGACCTGATGGCCAGGGCATGCTTGGCACTAAAAGGCTGAAGAGAATAAAGTGAGACTAATGGATGATGGCAGACCCAAGTGCCTGCAACACCTTCCCACCCCACTCCTGGTACAGGCAGATATGCAACAGCAGGGGTTCTGACTGGCAAAAAACAATACTGGCACTCTCTGGATTGCAAAATAAATACCACTAAAGGCCACTAACAAGTAGCTGTGTCACAACTTGAATTTCTTACAATCCACTCAATTTACATTAAGTTCAAAAAACCAATGTTGGGCTGAAAGGCTTTTGAAGCCTCTGTCACCCTCAGGCACAAAGCAAATATTGCCAACACCGTTACGTTTGATCACGATGTGGCAACGAGGGGCAGGGAAGTGGATCCAGTTTGGCAGTTTCACACAGCTCACACACAGAGTGATGGGGCTGGCGGGGCTGCACACAGCAGGGACTGGAGTTGAACCAGGCATTAAGGCCCAGGGAAGAGCCCTCAGAATAAAGCCAAGCCCCATTGTCTTGGACCAGGACAACTCATTCACATCTGAGGCACGTTGGGTGAGTCCATGTGGGATGTGGGGAACAAAACCAGAGTTCTCCCTGAAGACAAGGTGGGTGAGGAGGCAAAATGTTGAGAATGTGGGAAGCTGGTGGTCTCCCCGACCGCTTACAGCCGCAGGAGCTGCTGCCCAGCAGGAGCATGAAGAAAAACTCAACCCAGGCATTTCCTGCCCCCAATTAACTGCAATTGATGATTCCTAGCTCTGGCTGTGGGAAATGTGTGTGTTTTCAGTGGCAAAAGGAGGTGGAGGAGTGGAAATAACATAAAACTGATTTCAGTACCAGCCCTTACAGAAATATTTATTTTGAACTGCATTTCACCCAGAAAAGCCATTCAGATCAAAAGGGCAATTTTCATGTTGGTCAACCATTGGGGGAATTGGCAAAAATAACATAGAAAAAAAAAGCATGTGTGAGGAAGGCCATTATATCCAAAATATTTAGGAAATACCACTTAGCAAAGTAACTCCCTTCTCCCCTGTTTACCCCATGACATCAAAAAAAAAGAGTTTTTAACGTATATACATAAAGAGAACCTACACACGTGCATATATGTTTCACACGAGGGAAGAAAAATGTGATGGGGAAAGCAAGATGAAACCCCCAAAATATCTGCTACGCAGCACGAAAGATTCCTATCACTTCCCAATCCACTGCTGGCAGGAGGTTAAATCATATTGCTCCACAGCTTCAAAACTGGGCAGATTTATTCCGGAGGCACACAGGGGCTCTTACAAAGCAGTCAAATACAGAGCACGCTCACTGAGCCCGTGATCAAACCTTGCTATCTCAATGCAAGAACACAAGAAGCAGAATTCAAGTGGCACAAATTCCCTCTGAGTTAATGATTTGTAAATCTGGAGTGCCTCCATCTGAAGTGGTGACCTTCATGTCCAGCTTCTGCTGAAGACTCGAGAAGAACCTCCTCAGCCAAAGTAACGGGGCTTTGTACAAATCCAGCAAATCCTGACAGAAATCTTGACAAATTCTTTGGGCATCAGCAAACTGGAGACAAAATAAGAGGCTGAAATTTCCAAGTGAAATCCTTTTTCCCTATTTCTGCAACACAGCTTAGATCCACCCTTCATCAACAACCAATGTAACCATATCCAAGCTAGCAAGACACACAGTAGTGAGTTAGGCTTAAGGAGCAATATTTAATGTAAATTCTATTTCAGACAATCCAAGTTTGTGGATTCTGGCCAAAACTGATGGATCCCTGCGCTTCCCAGACAGTAGGAAAAGGTACAACTGGAAAGGACCCTTTCCTGGTCCTTGATTAGTTTGGTCTTTCTGCTCTAGTCCTCATTTTTCAAGTTGCAATGGGAACCAAAGAAAAAGGAGGCAGCTAGCTAACCAGGCGAAGGCAAGCAGAGAATGAGAATTCTTATGCTGAAAAAGACAACAACAGAGCTGAGTAGAAATCTTGACTCCTACCCAAGACCTCTGCATATACTACATTTTATTATAAACATTTATTTCAGAAAGTCTTCACTTGGAGCAGATGAGCCCAGTGGAGTGATCCCAGCGGAGTGGTTTAGCACTAGCCAGCCTACAAGTATCCATGCTGCTTGTTTATCCTCCCCTAACATTCTGGCACACGAAGCGTTCTGAAATCATACGGAGCTTCCTACTGCTCTAGGACTTGTGAAGCCCCAAAGCCAGTCATTCAGAAAAGTCCCAGTTGCTGTTTGGAATACTTTTGGGTTTATGTGTGACCAAGAGGCCTTCTCAGAGCCTTGGCTAAGGCAGACCATCTGCTCCAGAGACTTCTTTAACTGGGCACGACAGTCGTACCAGTAAATACGGTCAAAGAGTAAGGCAGAAAACAAAAAAAATTAGGCCAACCTCCTGCAGGAATTGAAAAAGAAAATCAAAACAGAGAACATGTCTTCATTCCAGATTGCTACAAAGCCCCAGGATTTCAAGCTGTCCACAAAAAGTCTGTACACAACGTCTGAGTCTTTCAAAAAATAAACCCCAAAGCACCAACGTGTCAACACAGTGCATTTTTAATGTAACCTACAGAAACATCCGAAAAACTGGGTGGGGAATTGTTTCAGAAAAGGGCAAAGCCTTCCAGACTGCTCCCTTCCAAGATCTCTCAGTGCCGTGGATGAGATGGACAGCTGTTCTACTGGTATCCCTGCACAATCCCCACAGGACACACTTGATTCTCTGGGGAAGGACAAGTTTGCAACTTTGCTGCCCCAATCTGACTCCTGCAGCAGATGGGCTGTGCCCTCTGCGCATCTTTCCAGCAGTGGGGCCTTTCCTGGGTCTATTTGGATTGCAGCCCTCGGTGTTAGCAAGTGAAAGAAGCTGCTCACTGTCTCGATCCTATTCTCCCCTGAATAAAGCCTTGCAGGAAAGGGAAGGGATCATTCCACTTCTTAAAGGGCAGCTGACTCCCCTCTAAATGGCCACATTCTTGTCCCACTTGGAGAGTGCAGCTGGTGCCAAACTTGGTCACAAAGACGTATTCACGGCTTTTTCCTTCCTACACATTCAGGAGTTGAAAGCCAGTTTGGTACAAACTCTCCGAAATGACTTATTCAGCAGCTGCTCGCCAGCTTCCTGTTTGCAAAGCAGTGGAGCTGGAGCCAGGGCATGAGCCCATACACTGTGCAGGCTGCCATTGGGAGACCCGGCTCCTCGGACAGTCCTCAGGCCAGAGAGCCTGCCAGCCATCACTGGTGGGGCTCAGTTTCGGCACAGGCCCCATCACCACGCTGGATTTTTCACCTTTGCTTTTGGTTTCATCACCAAATTTGCTCTTTCGTGAGGTTGCAGCTCCCTGGGACAAGTTCCAGCTGTAATGAGGATCTTTTCGGCAGTAAATAATTCCTTCTGTCTCCAAGGGAATGAAGCAAATACTCAGCCTCAAGCTACTGAGCACTGAGGGCAGCCAGCTCCTACCCTTGCCAACAGCCATGGAAGCTATTATTCTCCCTGGGATCAAGAGACTGAATGTCTTGTCTGAAAACCTACAGGAAAACATGGGAACAAGGACAAAGCTATCCCTTAGCTCTTAGGTTCGTTTGTAGCAGGGAGATTAGGCAAAATGGACAAGATTTGCACAAAGCTTAACATAGCGCCATCTTTGCACTGGCTACTCCTTGGTACCCGCTCACCTACATCACGCTTTGGGAAGTGAAGAGATGCCAGGCTATAGGACTGTCCAGGTGCTTTTCAGTGGTGGGCTGATAGCTCCCAGGAGTGGCTTGGGATGGCAGGATGTCCCTGTTTTGGGGAGACCATTGGTTAACCAAGGAGAAAAACCCCTCAGTCTGTGTGAGGAAGGCGAACAGCTCATGGGAAAACCAGTGTCTGCTGTGAGTGTGTTGGCTGTGGCTCCTGTTTGCAGGGGGAATTGACCACGAGGTTTTCTCAAGGGCAGCCTTGGGTTATGTGGGTTCTTCACCATCTGAGGCTTTAGCATGACTGCCAGCAACATGGTTTCTTCTCTCAGCTTCCTACATGGCCTTCTGCTGGAAAATGCCTGTATGGGTCTGCAATTCCCATATCCACTGTTGCTGCTCAGGCTACAGGGGAGAACTGAGAGCATCTGCAAGTCCACTGACATCTCTGGTAAATGTCCTGCCTCATACAAGAGACGGCCTTCCTAAGAGCATGCCACAGCCTATGGGAAAGGATCTTTTTGCTACCAGATATAGGTATGTTTCTTCTAAAGTGTCACCACCATTACAGCTCACTTCTTATAACCAAGCAAGCTGGCTCCTCGTGGCTGCCAAGCTGGTGATGTGAGGCAGCAAGACTGCATCAGCAGCCCCATGCTCCTTCACAGTTGTACACACTGGAAGCTCAGGCTGTCCTCAGATGGAATTGCTCTCTCAGCAGCATGCTAATATGCTGACTACAAAAGCTGGTAGAATGGATGCACAGATGATCATTTGTTGCAGGTCAGTGGTAAATGAGCTCCCAAGGAGACCCTTCCTGTCCTTTGAGTGTTTGCCCCTTCAGCTGTGGTTATTTGTACATGAATGAAAGTGGTCACACCTGACCCTGGCTGTGGGCCATAAACATTGCTCCATCGCTCCCGAGAAATACAGAGACCTTTGAAGGCCAAGAGCTTTCTTGGTATTTTGGTGGTGAAAGAGCCAAGAGCTTGGCACCTTTCTGTATTTAGGATAAAGATCTGGAAGGTTTACCTCAGAACTGAAGTGTGCAGTTACCGTGGTACCAAGAAAAGAGACGGCATGGAGGAATGGTGAGCTTCCTAATGGCCGCAGAAAAGTCCCAGAGAGTTTGGCCATGAATCAAGAAAGCCTGCAATGAATTTCTAGCTTTCATAAGTATATCCTGCATGTGCACATGTATGCAATTACACATGGTCAGAGAGCCAGCATCAGAGCAGTGAAAACTCATTCCTTGATCTAAAAGCCAGAGGAATCATGAGATCTTCATAACGTTAAGTCAGACTGAGGAGTCAAATGATCTCTTCTGGATTTGAAATCTATGATTGTATCACACACACTCTAGGCCAGCCCTTAGTTACGCAGAATTAGCTAGGAGTTATGTTGAAAGGGCAGGGTCTGGGGAAACAGCCCCATGAAGCACAAGGCCCCACAACACTTTTAGAGCATCTTTGCAGGGCCAGTAACAGCAGTGCTCCACATCCCTGTGCAGTCCCCGCTCACACCTTTCCTTAAAGAGTTCCTAACCTGGAAATTTGTTCTGAGGGCAGCCCCCTGCCCCATGGGTCCAACTACACAGACTCCACAGCAGTGATGGTGTTGGAGGATCTCACAGCTGCTGCCACCTGCACTCAGCTGCATGACCTGCCCGTGGGAGTGCACTGCACCGCGCTCTGCCACAGTGCACTCCTGAGATGAGGATCAGAAGAGACTCTGGAAGGAGCAACAATCGCTGCCAAGGGTGGATTAGAGCAGGAACAAGGAGGGATTTGGCAGCTCAGACACCAGAGATGAAGGATATGGGTGTTGCAGGCATGGAGCCGAGGCATGTTGGTGCTCACGTCTTTCAGACACAGTGCACAGATGGCACCACTGGGACCTGAGTTCTCCTGGCCAGCCTCCATCCAGCGTCTCCCCTTCTTCTCCCTGAGCTGTTCGTGCTCAGCTCTCTCTTGACCGTGCAGCTGTCTGGCTCTGAGCCACCTAAGCCTGGGCAACCTCTGGTTCAGGCCTCCTAGCCTAGGATATGGGAGCTACTACAGTCCTCTTAGGTTGCAAGGTGTGGATCTCTACTTCCTGGAAATGGGTCTATCCACATCAACATCCTTTCCATGTGATTGCCATGGAGAACACAAATGTTTTTGTGCCATTAAACACAGCTTAAGTTTGAATCTAGCTGCAGCTGGACTTGTTGATTAGCAAAAGCACCTTGATGTCTTGTTCAGCTGATCCACAGGGTAAGGCTCTGGGTGCCAGGCTGCGCTATGTGCAGAGACAGCTGGTACTGATTCTAAATGGCTGTTCCCAGGGAAAAGTGCCACTGTTTCCAAAAGAAGCAATGTAAATTCTCAGTGATCTTTGGGTCTGAAAGAAACATTTAAGGAAGCGTTTGAAGGACAGGAGGATCCAGCACAGCACTGGGCCCAGGAGCCCCTCCACACTGGGGAGCTAGCAAGGCAGACAGAACGTGGTGCTGCTGACTCAGGCTCAACAAGCACAAAGTCACAATATCTCATATATTTTTGTTGCACGTAATCACACCAAAGCAGCCAGCTCCTTTGGCACACCGTAGGTGAGTGGTGCTGTAAGCGAGGCCAGTTTTCCATGGTATGATATATATTCTTACAGCCTTTGATTCAGCTGAAAGGATGTTCCACCCTGGGGTTGGGCAATTACAAATTTAGCAGCTAGAGTTATATGTCCATAAATGTTTTTGTGGTAACATTTCTCACTGCATCTGGGAAAAGCCCAAACAGGAAATCTCAGGTAGAAATGGGAAACGAAACCTCATAATTTGAGTCATCAGTCATATGGTAGAGTCAGGATTGGAGTTGCCTCTGCACAAAGGAGCTTGTCTCTGGCAGGACTTCTAGAAATAGAAGCAGCAATTTCTTCTAGTTTCCTGGAAATCTTGCATTTGAACTTGCTTTTAATTATCCTGCTGGAAAATGAATAAAATCTGACCTACTTTTGAGCAAGAGAGCCACTGGAATCAGAGTCTCAAAATAGGCTTGAGCATGGATGTTCCCTTGGTGCCCACTGAAGCTGGTTGTTTGATACAATGGGATAATGCCTCTGTGGAAGAATTTCAAAGAAGGAGTTTCTGTAACTGAAGCTTCAAATAAAATTATCTGCCTTGTTTGGGGCTAAAGAGTCCGTATTAATACTGAAAGGCAGTTGTGTTTTCTGTCTAAAGCTGAAGCTTGTCATAAATAATAAAAAAATCATAACCCTGGTAACCAAACTGATGAGAAGCCACTGCTCACAGTGAAGTCAGACCCTGAAGTCAGCCCTCACAAACAGTTGCTTTGCTGGCCTTTCGAAAACAACTCTTTACAAATGCGTGATTGGGAATTTGCCAGCCTGTTCCAGATACTTCCCCAGAGGTCCAGATGGTATCAGCAGACATGGAAAACAAAATATGTCATTCTTAAGTAAGATAGTTGACGTCCTGCCTTGCCGTAAAATACTGTCATTGTGTTAGTGTAGTCTGAGTGCACAACCCTTGGATTTACGGTCCTTTGCTAACGGAGGGTGTTGTGCTAAGCAGGAAGGATGCGTGCAAGACTGCACGTGTCCATGTGTCAAACCACAGTGCAATGCACTAGGGTACCCAAGCAGTCCAGTCTGGCTGGAGGAGGTGAGAAGCACTGTCCAAACCATCCCCATGATTTTCTTTAGCTTTAACAGCTAAAGCACTGTTCTTAAGAAAATCCAAGCAGCCACATAGCAAAGGGCGAGCCTTGGGAGAGTCCCTCACAACCCTTGCCTCCATCTCTCAGCAGGGTAATACTGAGAGCTGTCCTATAAACATGACTGTCTGAAATTTGCTGTTTGCTTTGGGTAAGGAATTCCAGAGAAGGGAGTTTGGGAAAAGTTGCCATTCAGTTTCACAATGAGGACCAGATTGTCAGTAATTCCTACTGAAAGGAAATTCCATCACATTTGGAAACTAATTTTGGAAAACAGAAATATTTCCATCTGTTTGGGGGTGGGAGGCAATATATGTCCTGCACAGATCACTATCCTCAGCACGGCTCTGAGCACCAGGGGTTCATCTTGAGGACGAGGACTTCTGGCCTCTCCCAGTGCCATGGAGAGTATGTGGAGGAGATGGCCTATCAGCCCCAGGACAAACTGGCATTGATTTGGTTGCATCTGGCTCACATTTTTGCTTGCATATCGACTTTCACGGGCCACCGATGGTTGTCACCCTGCTACAGCCCCCAGGAATGCTTCAGGGGGCAATGACAGTGCCGTGGAATCTCGCTGCCTACCAGCCTGCTGCATGCTGCTGCTTGCAGAATACTATTTCTGGCACCATCACCAGCCTAAAACCCAAACCAGAGAGCTATAGCTGGAGTCTGCCCAATTCCCAGAAATTCCAGTGACTGATGAGACAGGGGATTCTTCTCACACACCCACACAGGAACTCAGAACACAAAAAGCTAAATACAAATGTAAAGCTGTTGGTAGGGTTACTTAAGCCTGGATGCCTGGTGAAGCTGCTTTGTCCTAAGATGTGAAATGCTCTCTGAATTCTTCTCAGGAATTTGCTCCTAGGGTCTATTTTGACCCAGCTTGGGGAGAAGGGGCCATCACTGAGCTAAAACGTGTCTGCCATGTTGAGAGGAGAACAACTCATAGGGAAGGTGAGGAATCTGAGTTTCTCCAGGGATTATTCTAATTAGACACGAGCTATTTTTAGCCCTTAGCCCATAGCATCTGTTGGAAACACAACTTTAAAATCATCCTAGAGCAGCCAAGTTAAATACTGTAATAACCCTGAAAATAGGGTTAGTGAATTTAATGGCTAACAATAACATTTCTAGCAATAACACTAAACCAGAGGCACTAACTGCCATGCTTCTTGGCACAAGCTGAATAGCAGGAGGGTCAGGAAATAATCTGCAACAATTGATGGAAGCTCACAAGTCTCTTGTTCTGCTCAGCAGAAGCACTGTCATTGGCCACTGTGAGTGATGGGTGTCTGAAGTCGCTTGAATACACACTGTCAAATGGTAGAAACAAATTATATTTACAGCAGCTTCTATATTTATGAATATCACTGCAGTAAGTCTCATAAATTATCCAGCAAACCAGTGATTATGGCTAACGGGAAGGAGGCCAGTGGCTTAGTGCCCAGAGTAGCACAGGAATCCTGGGCTCCGTCTCAGCTTGCTCTGGGACCAGGAAAGAGCAGCACCAAGTCCTCCCTGAGTCCCTCTGTGCCATGGTGTTGAGCACCTCAGCTCAGCAGAGAGCTGTGGGCCTGTAACTATAACACACTGGTGAGCCTGATCTACATTTCCTTCTCCCGGGCTATGTAGTACGACCTCATAACAGGGTCGTGCTTCCTGGGCACGAAGCTGAGGTTTGGCAAAAGCTCTGGGGGGAAATAATCCCTTCTTATTCCTAATGTAGCGTGCCTCTGCTATAGCAGCCTAATCTGACAGTCCTTCTATTACTTGAACACAGGTTTGGAAAGATTAAACAGCTCTAAATATACAAGTTTGATCTTATTTTATAGCCATAGAATTCCCACCTGCTTGAGAGAAGCCCCTCGAGCAGCCTCTGCCTGCACCCCACCTGGGAACGGAGCTCTCTGCTCAGGCTGTGCTGGGAGCCTGGTGTGAAGGCTCCCCTGTACCAGGGAGCACTGCGGGACAATACTTCATGCTGTTCCTCAGGGGACAGCATAAAGGTTTTCAAGCAGGTGGGAATGCAGAGACCCCTGTGAGCTGTGCACACAAAGGTCATGGATGGGGAAGGGCACATTCCAGGTGTGCTGATTGGGTTAGCTAGCAGATATTTTTAAGGGATGTATGGAAAACGTGCACTGCAGGCCAAGTGGATGTGCAGTCACCTCTCATACAGCCCTGAGATCAAAACCTGTCATGCTGCTTGCAAGAGGTTGCTACCCTGCATAAGTAAGGGTGATGCCTGGACAAAAAAAAAAGGTAAAGGAAACCAAAACAAGTCCCAAACTGAAATCTCAGTTTTCTGCAGACAGCTGTGCTCAAGATGATGCGAATTGACAGTCTTTACCACAGTCAGATGCATGGGAGCCTGAAATCTGACTGCTGCAGACATTTCCAACTGTGTATCCCCAGGGGCTTTCTGCATCCCCAACAACAGAGCCCTTAGGAGAGCCAGGTGAAGGACAGCAGAAAAGCAGTGTGCTCTGTTGCTTTGGTCTGGCCAGTCTTAGAGAATTTATTCAAATAAAGCTGCTCCTGCAGCTGGTTTGGGAGCTGAATCTCCAGCTGGTGGCTTGAACCAAATCCAGTTGTTACCCTGTGGGAAGGCAGCTAAAGGGTAGCAGAGTAAAAGATGTGGATAAGGGCAGACAAAGCCCAAATGTCTGAGGATGACGGTACTGCACACAGGGATACCTGCAGGGAACCGGGACTTGAACTGACGGGGGTCTCTGACACGAAAGGATTTTCCTCACACACATCACCACGAAGACCAAGAAACTCTGAAAGCACAGGGAGAATTAAAGTCCAAATGTGAAGTTTTGCTTAGTTTGTTGTGGTCTGCCAGTGCAGTGCAACTTCAGAATCTGCCCTGAGCACTGGGAGCATCACCTCCATCCTACAGACTACGACGTAAAACGCTGCTCAACAGCCAATTTCTTCAATCCCTCAGGTTTTTGGCTACTGTAGCCCATTATGTCAGCATGAATTTCTCTCTTGCTGTGGAACATCTCCATAGCCCAGGTCTGTGGCTGCAATCCTACATCTGTTGGTCCCGCCCTGCTGGTACCCACAGAAATTGCTCCAGAGAAACAGCGCTGACTCCAAAAATGGATCCTACAACATGTAAATTCTAACCCTTTCGGCTGAAAAAAATGAATTTGATTCCAACAGGAACCGACTTGTGAGCGAATTTAGTGACGCCCATGCAAGATGTGTAAATAGCACGTGTAAATAACACCTCAGCTATTTGGATGTTGGTGACTGCAGCAAACACATTGAGCTATTCTGCCTCCACTGTGAACTCAACAAGTTATCTGCATTAAAGCATCCTTCTGAATTATTTTCTCACTGTAGAGACAAAGAGAAATTCTATATCAGCTCAGACCAAGAAAAGAAAACCCCAAAGCCCAACTCTGGTCATTTTATTGACATGGGGAGGGATTCTGGAATTCTGACTTAACTCTAAAGTGTCTTTGGTTACCCCATATCACGGTACATTTGTTAAGACTACAAGCGGCTAACCCACGATTCCACTGGAGACACAGTGGCAAGTTTTATGTGAAGGTTTAACTAGCACAGCCCACAGCATGGAGCAATGCACAGCTCCTGCTGCACTTGTAGAGAGAAAACAGATAAGTAGGAAAAAGCCATGAGCTAAGTAAACGTGATAAATTTTCAGGAAGTAGGAACAAATAAATTGGGAGCTCAGCTATTTTGAAGTCATTCCTATTTTGTCAGTGCATATTTATATTGGCTCTGCGTTCCCAACTTTCCAGTAAAAATTCTGTTTCTCACCATGTGACAGCAGAGTTTAACATGCAGCCAAAAGCAATCCATATTCCAACTAAAGCACCATCAATGTACACGTTGTACGTACAGAAAATCTCTGTTACGGCTGCTTGGAGAAGGGGAAAATGTTTCAGATCACTGCATCCAGGTGTGATTCATATCTTAACCAGCTCCAGGGCTAGGCCTGAAGGGAGTATATATGTTCCACTACAAGGGCACAAAATGCTCCCAACTGCAGTTCTTGCATGTCTTTCTTTGGCCACCCATGACCACGGAAGGGTAAGCAGATGGGGAAGAATCAGATGCAGTGTGCTAGTTAACCCTGCTGTCCAATGAGCATCGAGGCCTTTAGTTAGGGTAGCTGTGCTTTACAGGATTGCTGATTTCAGTATAACCACCCCAGACTGTACAGAATGACAGGAGGATGTGCCATGGGTTATTTAATCCTGGTTACCCACACAAGGCCATCTGAAAGCTGGAAGTCCTGAAGAGTGGGAGCCCCTCCACCATCTGTGCCACGTCCCAGAGGCAAAGCCAATTCCTCCATTCTTCCTTCAAAGCCCATTAAAAACCCTTACAGAGAGTTTTTCTCTCATACTGCCAAAAGTTCCTCCATGTCAGTATAGACGAATTACCACTCAAACAGGGTAAGATCCCTTAGCAACGGGACTTTTTTTTCATTAATAATTAAACTACACTGGGATTTTCCCAACAGGATTTGATTGGTCAGAGTATGAATCTTCTTTCCTTGGTCAGTGTTATGATTTTTCTTTTCTTTTTTTCTTTTCTTTTTTCTTTTTACATTCCTTAAGTAAAAGCCGCAGCAAAGCTGCAGCACAGACCTGTCCTGACTGAAGCAGGTGTTAAAAATGAGAGAATGCTGCAGAAAGCTTTAGCGATTTACATTCAAAAGCAAACTTCACCTATATTGCAGTTATGCCCCGGGTCTGCTTTTATTCCTGGGAATATCCAAGTTCCCATCTCTTCAATTTGTTTTCAGTGACAGTACTTGGAACCGGAACACTAAGTCCAATGCCAGCTGAAAAATTGATATGCAGAGGGTGCACCCCACTGCTTTCCAGTTCCTGGAGTTCTCACCCCAGAGCCTGCACACCACTGCAGGCAATAATCACATCAAACCTCAGGAATTTCTTTCAGATTTGACAGTTCAAGAGCCTTTTTAAGAAAGAGAAAACAAACCAACAACAGCAACAAGAAAAACGAGACCTCAGAGAGAAGCTGGAGATCTTTCCTATTTTAGTTGCTCCCTGGGCAGTGAAACAAAGCACTATTTAAGAGGCCTCCATGTCTGATTTCCCTTTTTTTTTTCCACAAAAGCCTCCGTCTCTTCCTGTCTTCCTGAGGACCTCCTCATGCTATGCTAGGGGGAGCTCCCCTGCTCCCCCATCCGCACCTCCACCTCCCCATATGCTACCTGCCCCCACGCCCCATAGGCAGCATGGGACAGGAGGGTGAGCAGTACCCCCATGCTGACTGCCCGGAGCACCTGGAGCAGTGCAGGGAATTGCTGAGCACTTTGCTTTTCTTTTTTTGAATGTGACAGGGAGGGAAATGTCACTGTAGATCTGTACCCACTACCTAGAAACTGGGTTTCATAAAACCTATGGGAACTCAGTCTGCAGATTTCAAAAGGGAAGGACGCCTATATCAAGGCAATGTGAGTGCATTAGGATTTCTTACCCTGGGAAAGGTTTAAAGGGAGACGAAACAGCAGTTTTAGTCACAATTACTACCTTTGAAACGCAAAACCCACGAGAGAAGGATCTCTGGTTCTTGTTTGGCTTATAAGCCCTGAGATGAGCCTCTCGTATGCAGCATTTAGAACCTCTTCTTTTTGGTATCTACTGGGACACTCAGCTGGAGTTACCAAACACTGGGAATGTCGGTAACTTAAGTCAGAGCTCAGCTTTTTGCTGCTAGCACTGCTACACAGGCAGCTCACCCTTTCTTTAGATCAAGGCCCACATACCAACAGCTCTGGTCAATGATTATCCCTTGCAAAAAGCCCGTGACATCGTCCCTCCGGTCACCTGTTTACATCCCAAATGTTCACAAGTTCTGCTATTTCAAGCTTAACTCTTCTGACCTTAGTCAACGATACTCAATCCAAGCCCTCCTTCCCATATCCTGCAAGGCAAACAACTTCAGGTCAGTTTTAGCAACCAGTGCTATGTCATGCCTGTGGTCAATGACTAAATATGCCCACGCACACGTCTCCTAAATTCGGATGTCTGTGACAGCAAACAGCAGGGTCTGGCTGGGCAGCTCTGTTTCACTGAAGATGATTTGGGGCGTTTTTGCTCTTGAACGTTTTCTTTCACCTTCAGACCATTGCCTGGATGATTTTTGACTTATCAGGAGGGATCAACAAAGCAGGATAAGCAAAACCATTGTGACTCTTACAGAATGCCTCTACAAGCAGATGAGTCAGATAACAACTCCATGAAGCAGAAGATATCGTCTGCCTCCAACAGTGCAAAGTACAAAAGCTAACAGACTACTGGTCAGATTGTCATATTTCTCCTAAATACTTCACAGACTCAGCAGGTTGTGGCTCAGAGGCTTCCTG
This sequence comes from Alectoris magna, assembly GCA_030625065.1. Taxonomy (NCBI): domain Eukaryota; kingdom Metazoa; phylum Chordata; class Aves; order Galliformes; family Phasianidae; genus Alectoris; species Alectoris magna. The sequence continues at coordinate 2,825,114 of CM060575.1, read as the reverse complement.
GGTTGAAGATGGCGTGTCTGTGTTTAATACCCCTGAACAGACCTTCCTACCAACCATTTACTCAAACAGTTCTTGAGCCCCTACAACTTTCTGTATCCATAATGCCCTACATAAATAAGCTGCTCAACTTACGTGTGAGCTCTTTCTTTTTGATCCTGCTCTCTCCATTTCAGTCTTTGTTCACTTTGTTCACATCTTTTGTTCACCCGAGTCCCATTCTAGAGGTGAGCACCTGGTCTTGTTTGGAAAATGTTCTGTTGTTTCCCCAGGAGAGCCAGTCAGTAGGTGACCATTCTTTATTCCAGCACACTCACACAACACAAACATCACCTTTGCGAAGTTCCCTCTGGTGGATACCAATGTGTGTAATGAAATTATTCCCTGCAGCTTTTCTGTATTTAAAGGGGCAAAGGATGACTCCTCTAAAAACAAATGTTCAGAAGCAGCTCAGCTGCATCTTCATTTGTACATTTTTCATCTCTTACGAGACTGTGCTGAAGCTTATCTGAACGGCTCCATGCCATTGCATGCTGACGTTGCACAGGTTGAAGAAAAAGTGTTATTCAGTTTGTTACCCTGACCTCAGCTCTGCTGATGCGTCTCATTTGTGCCTGCTGCTCCTCTTACTGCTCCAGCCCATGCATGCCAAAGGTGATCTGTTGCTGGTCCAGAGATTACAGACACGCTTGTGTGCTTTCACACAGGTAGGCAGCTCTGCACCACCACACCACTCTCACACTTCCTCCCCTCAGAAGAACCAGTTCAAGGAGCCGGTTTAAGAACAAGTCTGCAAGTCACTGTACTGGCACAGTGGACGGGAAGCTGCTCTGCAGGACAGAGACAAGAATAAGTGCCTGGAGGCAAAAAGCATTGCAAGTGGCATTTTCCCTGCATCCAGCACATTCTGGGCACTCTCAGCAGATGGGCAGTGCTGCAGGTGGCTGGTAGCTCTTAGGCTTGCAAAGCTCTGACTTTACATACATACATACATGCATCCATCCATCCATACATACATATGTACACAGTTCATTCCCACTATATACTTATTCTGTTCCAACTGATTTATAAGTCATGCTTGCAGTACGACTTCTCTAGATTTGGGCAACACTGAATAAACCTTCTTTAACACCTTCAGAAAAGAAAATGCATTTTAGAAAAGCCTGGCTGCTGGCTTGTGGCAGCTCCATCTCACGCCTCCCAGCAACCAATCAGTTCAGCTGACCCTTTGGTCTCTGTCTCCAGCTTCCTACCAGTCCTGCCCCATGCAGCAATCCCAGGCACATCCGTCCTTACGATGCCACCAAAACCCAGCAGACTGGCCTGCTTGCTTGTCTTTTTTTTTTTTCCTATTAGTTTCTCTGCTTTGAGTGATCCCATAAAGCAAAACATTTCTGTCATGTCAGAGAACCAAAATGTCCTGTATCCTAAACAAAAATAGAGACCCAATAGAATCCATTAATATGTTACTAAATAAGACTTGCCTGCCCTCGCTGGCCCACAGCTGAGGTTCCCAGGAGGTCTGTTAATACTCTGTTTTCCCATTACATGCAATGCACTTGCTAGGATTCTTTGCAGTCCGAGGACGAAGTGGGTGGAATGGCATCCATCATGGATGTCATCAAATTTAGAATAAAACATACACATCTGCTTACATAACAAGTTGAATGGGCTTGGTTCACAGAACTAGATATTTGATCCATGGCTCAGCTTGGGTGTGGGAGATACCAAAATGGCTATGAGCCTTTCTCCCATCCAGTAGCTGGATAGCTCTGGTACTAATTTGAGGACCATGCGTACATACCTCTAACAGACACTGGCTGGGAATAGCTCCCAACAAGACACACTGGGAATTGAAGCGAAGTAGGCAGCAGCAGCCAAGACTGGATGTCACGGGAGGCCAGGAGTGGATGTCATATAATGCTTATGCTGTTTGGAACTTCCTCCTCCACAGGAATTCTTCCATATGTGGCCCATTAAATCTGGCAGCTGTCTTGCAAATCCTGGTGAGAGTCGTGTGGCCATAGCAAGTGACCAGTCAGAAGCCACTGCAGGGAACTGACTTTGTGTGTCCTTCTAACTGAACACAAAATCCTGTTTCCACAAATATCACTGAAGTTTTGGTATCTTACATGGAGAAAACTTGGACATCTGTCCCTTAAGCTTACTTCTGCTTTCATGCTGATCTGCTGTCTGCACATCCTGTGGGGTGCACTTTGCAAGCTGTGGGGAACCACTCTGCAAGTACTGCACACATGCTGTGTGCCACAGAGTCCAGGACTCCAATAGCCAGATTTTCTAACAATGGACTCCAAGTCATTCCTTTCAAGGAAAACATAAAAAATGCTTTTGCCCAACAGAGGGGGAAACTTCGGCCTTCCCGTTAATCTTCCCAAACTAATCAGCTTTTACAGGAGGCTATTTTAAGTGTTGATTTTGGATGTTGCGTTGAGGGGTATGATTTAGCTGGGAAGTATTGGTAATGGTTGGACTGGATGATCTTCTAGGTCTTTTCCAACCTTGATAATTCTGTGATTCTGTGATTCTGTAATAGTGAAGTTATTGGACAAATGAAGAGCACAACATATGCTGTAGCTTTGAGCGATTCACATTCCTCAGGTGCTAAAAGCTTGAAATACTTCCTCTGGGCATGAAAGAGAGCTGCCATCAAAGAAGCCAGCACTCCTGACAGCGCCTGTCCCACAGATTCCCACAGGAGAAAAAGTCTGCAAAGCTGAACTGGTCTGACCCCAGGAAGTCCTTTCCACATCTCTCATTCTTGCCTCGTTTTGCCTTGAATTTTCAGGATTTGCTGAAAGGCCAGTTTGATGACTGGCTGTCTCTCTTTCCATATACATTCTTGGCCTTCCTTCTTAGAAAAACACCACATTAAAGCTGGGATGTTAACCATGTGAGTGAAGGGGTCCAAAATGCTAACAAAGCCCTTCTGGAGAATTCACTCAGTCAACATTGCTTACACTTTTTTTTTGTTTAATCTCCTGATTTCTTTGCTAATAACACAAGAAACTGCTTTCAGACTGAAGCGAAGCGCAGCCAGAAAATAGCATCTCTCCAAGGAATCCTAACTAATGTGAGCTTATCTGCATCCATTTTAGCAGAACAAAGTGCCGTCGAGATCTCCAACTAAAACATTCATAACTTGGTGCGCCTATTTTCTTCCCTTTCTTGAACCACTGGCAGGAAAAGCCTGAAGAAAATAAAGCAAGCACAGGGAGTTGCATGGAGAGCTTTGGATGTAGTAACAGCTATAAGTGAACCAAGTAAAAACCAACCCAGCAACTCCCTCCTCCCTACACTGGGGGAAAACTACATTCTCTCTCCTTGAAAGTTGATGAATTAGATAACACTAAATGCTCCTTCTTGGCATGGCTGCCTCCTGCACACCCCACACAATTGGTGCAGTCCTAAATATTGTTAGGACATTTTATTAAAGGAATTATTTATGAATCAACAGCCCCAATGGCGTGTCTCCTGAACGCAATGAGGAAAGCTGTATTCTGACCCCGTTTTGACCCTGTGCCCCATCTGGGTAAAAACCGAAGCCGAGAATCTTCTGCAGGCCAGACACTCGTTCAGGGAGCTGAGGGAACAATTAATGCAGCCCTCTGTAAAGTCGGCTTGTGGCCGTTCATATTCATCGCAATGTATATTCACTCCTTGATTTTTCTGAGCCTTATTAATATGAAAGAACAGCGTGCTGGAGAGGCGATGTTGAGGCAAAGCCAAAAAAACCCACAGAACGCTTCACAACCGAAGAAAAGTCCGTACACCGCCGCCCTCGCACGCAGGCCGCCGCGGGCTGCGGCCTAGCCGGGCGGCGGGAGGCGGCGCCCCTCTGCAGCCCGCCCCGCCCGGCCCGGCCCATCTACGCCGAGCGGCGGCGGCGCGGCCCGGTAGGTGCGTGTGCGGCGCGGCTGGGCCGCCTGCAGGCCGCAGTGAGGCCCAGTCCGGCGGGGTGCGGGGCATCCCGGGGAGGCCTTGTCCTCGCTGCACCTCGGGTGGGCCTGAGCGGGTGTCGGTGGGCTGGGCGTTGGAGCATAAACGCGTCCTGCGGTGTGCTTCTGGGCTTTTCTTACCGCCGCCCGTACTGCTCCTTTGTGCAGGATTCGCCAGCAGGAATGGCAGATGCGCCGGGGTGTCTCGTAGAAAAGGCTTTGAGGTCTCACCCAGCTGTCTGCGTGGTTATCAGTGCTGTTTGTTACCACGCCACAGGGCTGTGTACTGAAGCATCCCTCTCCAGTGCTGTAAAAACATATTTTCTGCACGCTGTGAGTCAGTGATGTTGCAAAGGCTGTAATGGACCCTGAGAAAAACGGTGCCATCCCCATTGTGTGAGTACATTCAGCCTGGGGGGAACGTAGCCTGACCAGCTGTCAGCTGTAGAGCAGTGTGTACACATGCATTTTGAATAAGGCTGCACTGTGGTTTCCTGTCACGTTATTTCTGTTCTGCAAGGAGCTTCCTTTGGCCTGTCTGTGCGTTAGGTGAAAGGCTGTGGAGTCAGTAACAGGTGTGGCAGAGATCTCAGAGAATAAGGATCTTGTAGCTAAATGCTGGGAAGTCAACCACTGTGCAGATGTGTACATGCCACAGAAGTGGTAGGATTTGGACCCAATCAAGAGGAGAGACACCCAGTCTACAGGAAGGCCATCTGATTGGAAGATCTGCTTTGAAAATGGTTGCTCTTCTGAAGAAGATTGCCGTGTTAGAATTGAGGCTACTGTGGCCTGAAAGAGAAAGCATTTGAGGTCTGCTGGTTCACGTCTATGTTTGAATCAGATTTTCACAGCCTGTACAGTAAGCGGTGATTTCATAGCTTCCTGGAAGCGTCTCGTTATAGGAGAGGCTTAGCTTTTGTTTCTGTGTTATCTCATCAGAAGTTTTTTGTCTCGCAGGCTCACATACAGCATGTGATCCAAAGCTGTGTGGAAAACTGTCCCCACTCCTCAGATCCTTTGTTGATGTAAAGCCCAAAGGCTTCGTTCTTTGGTTCTGAAAATGCTCACTATCATGGTGGACGTTACATCAGCTACTTATCTTAACCTGCATTTACAAGTGTATCTCTGCAGATCATCATCCATTAAGGCCTCGAGTCAGTGTCTTGTTTTCTTACTTTAATTATTTCACTGTGTCTGCTACTACAATGCAAAGCACAGACAGGTGTTCCCCCTGTAACCGTACAGATTAATCCCAAATCACAAAATGTAGGAAATCTCCTGTGAAAATAGAAGAAGGGCACTTTCTCACTCGCAGATACAAGCTCACAGCACGCGCGATTCAACGTCCCAGTTGAATCTCCTAGAGCAGCATCTTAGCTGTTACTGAGTTTGTCTCATGACTGATGGCAAAGTGTGATTCTCTGCATCTGGTTTTGCTGGAGAGTTTGGGCTGTTTGTGCAAGGCTTGAATACTAAGACCTTTCTTTGAGTAGCTGGCCTGAAATCTGGAGAAAATTATCTGTCCCATCCCCCTGCCTGTCTACCTTCAGATATTACTCCTCTGTAGGACTGGGTATGGAGCAGATCCTTTCTCTGGGTGTGAGCAGAGAAGGAACCATAAGAACCCTCTGCTCCTGTGCTTATGCAGGGAGCAACTCCGGGATTCTTCTGTGGGTAAATCTTTGTGCTCTGTGCCTTTTCTCCTGGTCCTTAAGTTGCTGTACTCCAACAGAAGCCCTTAAGTGGAATACTATCTGGATACTATTTGGATGTTTGAGGGTTTTAGTCACAGGTTTTCCTTGTTATCAATGCATTAGTGAGCAAGACATCTTTGGTCATTCAGTGAACGTTACAAATCATGAGTGTTTTCAGTGCCGTCATGTAAGTGGAAAAAAATTACTCATAGTTTTTGGATGATTAGCCAAATATCCCCAGAGGACATTTGCTACACATAATGTCGATGTACATCAGAAAACGGAACTGCCTATCAGTGTTTGTGGCCTCACTGAATGCTGCTTGATAATGGCTTGGTTAACTCAGGTCTCCAGGGACTGAACTAGCTAACATCCATTGCCAGTATTGTACGTAACTTGTGTGCTTTCATTTCATGCATCTTTGTCACACTGCTAGAATGGTGGGGAAAAATTAGAATAGGATAAAGTGACTTTAGAGAGTCAACCAAAATTAAGTGGAATTTTGATGAGGGATTTTTTTTTTCTTCATGATGTTTCATTGCTTTCTTTCATTTTGTACCTTCTTTGGTCTTCACAGAAGGATGATTATATTTAACTCCGAAAAGCTCAAGATGTCCAGCAGGCAGTAGGAGCATAGACTGGAGCTGGAAGGACTCTGTGCAGGAATTGACATTGCCAGACCAACAGAGCACTCAGTAAGGTGCATACAATCACTGTTTATTTTAGCATCCTTTGGAGGTATTAGTAGGATTGCAAATACTATCAAAGTCCTTCTCTGAAGGGATTGCTGTTGTATTTGTGATTATATCAACCCCTGCCTGTACTCTTCCTTCAGGAAGGTTTTTCTACCTCTTCTCACACTGCTGTCCAGAGAGATGGCTGCAAGCCCTCTGGTTCAGTGTGAGCAGCTCCTGCCACAATAAGATGGCTCCCATCCTAAACGCTTTGTGCAAAGATAGAAAAGAGGGTGTGAGCGAATGCGCAGCCCTCCCAGTGAGTGGAGGTCACCTCTAGAGTGCCGCAAGGATGTGCTGAGCAACATTTTGCAGTGACCTGGAAAAGGGGCATGGTGCTGACTGTCACAATGTTTCCAGCTGGTTTAACATTATTTTAGGTGGTGAAGAGGAAGGGCGACTGGTGAATTGCAAATGTAAACTGATTCATGTGGCCAAGGGAGCGGTCCTAATTTCGCACACAAAATGAGTGAGTTTTTGGAGCTGTAATCACTACTTCTGTGATGCTTTCTTCATCAGTAAAGAAGGCGAGGCACACTTTACCACATCTCTTGCAAATACAAGAAGTAGGGAGCACCAAACTGCATTTCTGAGAAGAAGGTTCAGAACACCTTAAGGGAACGTGTAGCGATGTGTGGTTAAGTGGTGGTTGTTGCAGCGTGGTTTGGATGATATTACCTTGGTTCAAAGGATGACTGGATAAAGCTCATGGTTACTACGTATATGGAGCTGTGCCTACGTTTCTGGCCAGAGATGCGGAGGATGCTTGGAGAAGCACTGTGTGTTGGTTCTTTACTTTCCTTGGCTTCTGCTTTTGACTTGTAATGAGAGCAGGATGCAGGAAGAAGTGTCCTTTGGTTTTGCCCACTGCGCTATTCGTATCTACCCATACAAAATCTGTACGACAGGGAATTGTGTAAGGAATTGTTTTCCCAGAAGTGGCAATGTAGTCTTGCATACACTGCTTCATTATATGTGTGTCAGGAGCATCTGGCAGCTGCAGGTATCTGGGCCTGTGAGCCAAGAGTATATGCAAATTACTGATGGAATTACTTCGTCTCATTGACTACACAAGGAAATACCTACACATGTTGTCTTTTTAGAAGGATTAAAGAAGTCTGCGTAGACTCTGTTGTCCCTTGTCTTCAGGGGGCATCTGCTGCTGAGCTGTATTTTTACACCAGTTTCAGTGTTTCTGATTCTCACTTAAGAGGGGCCCTAAACAATTACCTGAGAATAGCCCAGCAGGCCTGAAGACTTCAGTCACTGTGCAGAGCTGTTCAGCTCTTAATCTTTCTCTTCTGAATTCCCTGCTTCTTTATGTGTGCACACAGGTGCTTCACCACTTGTAGCTGGTTTGGTTACAACAGGATTAGTAAAAAGCGATTGAATCCACAGCTGGTTCTTATTTGGGGCACACAGTCTCGAGGCTGTGGGATTGGTCTGCAGACCTGCATGTGAAGAGTTGGCTTCTCTTATTTCCCAAATAAATAGGGCTTGGGTACTTGAAATGCACTGTCACCTACAGCGTGCTTTTTCATATGCAAGAAGGGATTTGTACATACAGGTAACATCCTTTATAGAAAAAGCAGATAGATAGGCTTTGAGACATGGAGTTTTATGTCTTGTATCGTGGCATGAACAAGCACAAAGCATAGTCTGGGGCTTTTCTGGATTTCTGAGACAGTACTGCATTCCCTTCAGTCTGTTATTGCTTTTAAAGCAATCACATGTTGTAGGCTCTGAATTTGTCATGGCTATAAGGCAGTGTCCTACTGCTGCTCCTAATGAGGTGAAGATGCTGAGGTCTGTGTGGGATCAGCCTATAGCAATGAAATTATAAGTGCCCTTGGGCTGCCACTGTAATGTTGGTGTAAGAGCACTTGCAGCTCCTAAGAATGACTTAACTGCAAAGGCAGTAGGTGCCAGGCAACTCAGATCCTGTTTCTGATGCTGCATTCCATAAAAGCACAAATTACCAATGGAGTTCATGCTCCCCACAGACTGGTTGCGTTTTCAGCATGTCTTCATGTAGTTCCAGTTAATATTGTCAGAGAAGCCTGGAAGTAGTTTTCAGCAGGAAACATTCACTTGATTGACTTTTTAGAAGTTAGCCTGATATGGAGAAGTGTTCCTCTTTTGTCCCTTCCTTCCTAAACTTTGTATTCACATCCTTCTTCCCAGACAGGACTCATATTTGCAAAGGCCATCAGGCAATTTAGTCTGAGGGAGGGAAGTGGCTTCTAGTGACGTTTTGAAGGGTTGCCACAAAGTGAAAGCTGTAGTGCAGAGCAGAACACCTGACATGGAATTGGCAATTCTATGGCAAGTCTCTAACACTACTGAATTATTGCAATACAGAATGCAGGTGTTGCACTGAAATAGCTCCAACCAAAGCTAGTTGCATTCTCAGTGCTCATCCATTACCCCTAGCTAACATCATGCTGTTAGCCAGCAGAGATTTCAAAGAGCTGTATAGAATGAGTTTGTTCCTGTTTGACACATGTAAGGACTGCGGCACAGAAAAAGACACACGACCTTCCTGAAGCCAGCATGTTGGTGACAAACCTCGAAGAACAATTTCGGGTCATGTAGTTGTCACAAATACACACTGTAGTTTGGAACACACTGCTCTTCATCTCTTTGGTAGGTGAGCTGAAGCCTTACTTTGTGGAGGTCTTAGTACAGACATTTCTGCAGCGTGACAAGCTCGACACTGACTGTAAATCAGGCATCTCCCAGCTCCAGTGTTCTCTGTCCCGTGGAGATTTGGATTCTTACCCATTACATCACTATTTAAAATGATTGATGTGTCACTTCTGTGAACTTTTTGAACCGGCACGATTTTAGAAGTGTTTTCATATTCTCTTTTGTCTGCTTTATGGATGATTTAAGGTCTCAGTAGAAAGGAGACGGTACAGGTTTACCTTTGCTTTCAAATTTCCTAACCTAACAGTTAGCAAACATATTTTTACTGCTACCTGGACCAGAGTTTATTGTTATCTTAAGCCCTTAAAAGATGAAAGCTCAAACTGCAGCATTCTGTTTGCATGTCAGTAGAGCCCAATATTTGCCTAACCTGACATAAATCCAGCTGAATATGTCAGCTGCTCCTGTGGTTTGCCTGGACTGTCTGATCAGTAATACCTTCCAGAGCCTTTGTAGAGGGACGTGTAAAAATAAGAACCTGTGGAAATGAATTGTTTTAAAATAATCTTTACATTTCCAAATATGTTTGCATCTGTTTCCTAGAGCTATGCCAAGAAAAAGAAAGCTGTTGGCTCAATTAAGCGCCCTCCAAAGCAACTCCAGCAGCCCTCCTTCTGATGCCTTGAAGAACCCGGCCAGCACTCCTGATGGGAACACTTCTCCAAAGAGCAGCAAATATTTTGCAACAGAGAAAAAACAGTCTTCCCAACTCGAAGCAGATTTCTTCAACCAACCCTGTATCAGCCTGGCCAAATCCTTCCTGGGACAGGTAAGACTTAACACCAGCATTAGCTGGTACATGCTGCGCCACAGTAATAATTTAGTGTAAAGGGATGATGATTTTTTTTTGCAGTTTGCCTCTGGGGCTTTGCTATTTTAGGAATACAGTTCTCATTATTTTTCTTGTAAAATTCTGCTTAAGTTGAAGACTAGTTATTAAATCTATTTTGGATGCAGTCACAGAGGTAATTTTTTAGGTTTAATTTACTGTCGCACTTCAGAATTGGTTTATTTTTTGTGCAGTTTCCCCTTTTTTTTCTGGTTTACTGAAATACGCTTTGCTGTTTGTGGTTTGAAGGTTGTTTAAGGCCAATTATTTTCCTTTCAGGTTCTCCTTTATTTGGTTTTGGCTCCTGCTTTTCCCACTGGAAAGTAACGCTAGGCAGCCAGCATCATTTCCTCCTCTACCTCCATTTGATGATCTCTTGATGCTAATGGCATGGCCTTTCTTGACTGATATCCGCTGTCATAGTGTACAGACATACTTCATTCTCATCTGGCAGTTCAGCAGCCTGCTTGATACTTTCTTTTATGCTGCCTTGTATGCTCTAAAAGTTTTATCTACCTTCTTCTATATTGGCAGTTCTAAATAACTTGAAATTACCAGCAGAGATGGTGATCACCTCTCCCACATTACTAACAGAAACACGTGAGGCAGCATACACCCTGCCATGGAGGCCTCTGGGACTCCACAGCTCTGCAGTTAAACTCTGTTCACTCTGAAACCTGTTCTTTCTACCTTCAGTTTCTGAGGTTTTAAGTCATTACCTGTTCATGAAAGGACCTTCACCCTTATCCCAACATAGAAATTTTGAGGAATCTTTGGACCCTGCCTTTGGGAGAAGGGGAGCTAAACTGTGTCTCTTCTGCTCAGTGGGTCCTTCAAAAAACCCTCTTTTCATTTGAGAGAGTTCCTCCAGCGTTGTCCCTGTAAAAAGTCTGAGTCTGGGACCTTCTAAACACAGCTGCAGAATGTGTTTTTAGTTTCAGTGCTGTCATCTTACCTTCTCTGAGTCCTCTTTATATTTTTATTACCTGTAGGGTGAAGGAACTCCCTGGGTTCTCTTTGCTTTAGATACTTCAAGAATTTGTTCCAGTAACTTTGCTTTGGCCTGTATCTCTGTATCTACCACTGGTTTTACTTCTGAAGGATATTGTCTTGCATGTAATTGACACGTTTGCTCTGCTTTGCTCCTGCTGGATTTATTTTAGGTCTTTCTCAACCTCTCCCTTACACATCAAATGTATTTTCTCTTTATAGACATCCTGCTAGAAGTTTGCCTTTCCTGCTTTGACTTCTGGCTGTCTCTTTTAAGTTCTTAACAAGCTTCCTTGCTTTATGTAGTTTCCCCTTTTTGCTGATAAGCAATACTGTAACAGATTATTTTTGGACCTTAAAGCTTGTGGAAGGACACTGAGTTTTATGCTTCGTGGTCATGATGCAAAGTTGTTTTCCAGTGCTGAGTCTTTGGCGAAGAGTTCGGATCAGTTTGATGATCCGAATCATCATCTTCTCTTCTTCATCTTCTCTTGGGAAGTCCCTCATTACTCACTCTGCAATTACTTTTTGGTGTCTAGAAGATACAGTCGGTGTCCCATCCTGCTGTGAGGTTTTCTTACTCTATGAGGATACCTGAAGCTGTCTGCTAATGCATTGTCTGGTGTCTCAGTGACTCTAACATCCTCATACATGCATCTCCCTCAGCAGATAATACTTTCCTCCTAATTCTATCCTTTTCCTATTTAGGCCTAGAATTACAAACCAGGCAAACTCGATGTCATTTTTACATTTTCTTTAAAGTATAACTTACGGTCTCCTGTGACCCAGTTTATGCTCTTGTTTTCATATAACTGCATTGGTAGTTTAGCGTTTTGTTATCCTTGTTCTACCAGATCTTGGAGGTGCTTTCTGTACCAGTATTACTTATTACATTTAACTGTTTCAGCTGTAGATATTTTGTCAGAAGAGTTAGGGAAATGCCTGCATATTCCTAAAACTGTAATCTTACCACTGCCTTTCTTTCTGAAAGAGCAGTTTGGCCACGTGGGTGTGCTTCTGGAGTCTTCACACGCACCAGTGCTTTTCTGAAGTCACTGTTTTTCACAACAATAAAATACTGATGTTTTCAGTTATTTGGGTAATACTGTGGGGAAGGCACGAGATGCAGGAGTTGCAGCTCTGTAAGGAGTTCACCGACTGTTTTATTTTCTTCAGGAGAATCTTTTCAGAGTTGTGGCTGTTTATTTTTCTTTTCCTCATCTCCTTGGTTTTATTTAAGGAGCTGGCAGCAAGGAGGAGCACACTGCAATAACAAAGACCTGCTGTTTCTGCCTGAAGCCGATTACCAGCTCTCCTGCACTGGTCCTCTCTGCAGTGCAGAAAATAGAGAAACAGCGCTGATGCTTCAATTATGCTTATCTCTATAGTTATGTGCCAGGCCTTTTTTGAAACACCTCTAGGGGGAGAGTGTGTCCAATCACAGTAGTTCTTTAATTAACGCTGCTGTCATATTTCTTCTGATTGAATGAATATGCATTCGTGGTGCTTTATATCAGCGGTGCTTTTTGCCTTAAACCACTTGCTGTCCTGGTGGTTTGGGGTGAGAGTGCAGAAAAGAACCACAGAAGCAGTTCTGTGGGCTGTGGAGATTGCTGCTTTGTTGTACGTATGGTCGTGAATTTATTCTGTATGATACTGCCACAGCTATGCACCCCAGGTGTTTTGCTGGGTGAATGATAGGTAGAAACTTCTTGTACTGGGATGTGGTCCAGACGGTAGAGATTGGAATAGTTCATGTTAGCTTACAGACTGCATTCAGAGAGTGAGAGGGGAGTGGGCAGTGCCGTAAGGGCCCTTTTTCTGATGACTTTGCTTCTGGAAGCCTTGTGCTCTGGTTATTTTGCCCAGGGGGCTGTTGCTAACTGATGCCTTCTGACCTCTGTTTCAGATTCTAGTTCGCAAACTTCCCGACGGCAGGGAACTCTGGGGGAGGATTGTTGAAACAGAAGCTTATCTGGGTGGGGAAGACGAAGCTTCCCACTCAAAAGGTGGGAAGCAAACTCAACGGAACGCAGCCATGTTCATGAAACCAGGAACTCTGTACGTGTATCAGATCTATGGGATTCATTTCTGCATGAATGTTTCCAGCCAAGGTAAGTTGAGGCCAAAGGACGTTCAGTGTCTATGTGTTAGCTTCAAACACTGTGAGCAGGGCCCATCTCTGGCTACACGGCCAGGTGGGGTTTTGGTTCCAGCTGTGAGTTCCATGAGCTGTTCGGATGCAGGAATAAAGATCAAGGACTGGAAGGGAATCTTTACAGGATGGTGCGTTCAGTTTGGATGACCTGAGCTGCTGCCTTATCCGTGTGATGCGGTGCACTTTGTTCCTTCAGGGTGGTGGTGTAGAAAGAAACTTGCTGTCTAGTGAGAGTCTAAATCTTGGTGTCCACTGTCATGACAAGAAAGTCTTCTGTCTCCTGCCTTTATCCCCAGAAACTAAATGCCAAGGAAAACAAAAAGGTCTGAGATGTCTGAGCATTATTATCTGAGTTGCTACAGAAGCTTTTTAGCTGCTTTGCTGTATCTTCAAGAAAAAAACAAACTAAAAAAGAAAATCCCAAAAGCAGGCTGTGACAGGATCTGTAATCCTCCTTTATTGCTCTCATGGTAATAAAACCAATCCTTAATCAAATGATTCCCCTTTTAACAAGCAGGTGTTGCTTTCCTTACAGATGATAGCTTTTGCCTCAGAAAAAAATGGTTTTGGTTAATTAGATACCTTGAAATTGCAGTATGTGTTTTCTTAAACACTGATTTTGTTTGAAAAATCTCAAAACAATTCTTTTCCACCATTTCCAAGATACAGCATACTGTATATTCCACAGCAGAAAGCGTTGTGACGATGACCATTAACCCCCCTGGTTTTGGCCTTTGGACAGTAGCCAAGCAGAAAAACAGTGCCAGGTACTAGTGTGGGGGAAGAGCCTGTCTTCCTAAGTGGAAGTCTGGAGTCTGATGGATGAACACGTGTGAACTGCATTACTGTGTCTCTGCCAAAGCTGTTCAGATAACGAAAGCAGAATGGTTCTTTGTTCAGAATGGGGCTCTTCGTGTTCGAAATACTGGGAAATAATAAAGGGAGGAAGGGGGAATCTTTGCGTACATCACTGAGGCAAAGCTGGGTCCCAGGGGGTTTTACTGGAACAGGCCTTCCTGTTGCTGCTGGGAGCAGTGTGGTGTATCTCTACATTGCTTTGTGGAGCAATCCTCAGTGACAGCAAAATATACCCAATGTCTCTCAGTGCACGAGTCCCACAGCGCATCTTGGCGCTGGCAGCAGAATCATCTTAGTACAGAGAGCCTTCCCAAGAGCTGAGAGGCACACTGGGCTTCCCTCACTTCAGAAAGGCAGTAATTGCTGGTCGAGCTTCTCCTTGACTTTGCTGTGGTTTGTTTCTAAGGAGTTTGCCAATGTGAGCATTTTGTTGCCAGGCCTGAAGTAATCTCTTGTAAAATGGGGATCCCGGTGATTCTGTACCCAAGCGTGGGGTCACACAGCGGGGATCCCAGACCAGGACTTTGAAGGCAGTGTTTTGGGAGCTGTGAGTCAGATGGGTGGAGAGAGGAGAAAATTTTCTTCTCTCCAGCAGCCAAGAGCTGTTTCCAAGAGCGAGAGCGGGAGCCAGTCCAGGGAAGGAGAAGCGAGCAGCACAGCGCGGGTGTGGGACTTCCTTATCATTCTGTGATTCCTGGCTGCCCAGAAACAGAACTGGCCTCTTCCTTGTTGTTAGATCCCAGCTTTTAGCTCTAAATCTACTCCTTACATGGAGTGACTCTGTTAGGCGTAGGAGGGCAATGTGGGGTGTTTCTGGGCTGGGACACAGGACAGGCACTCCTGCCAACAGCGTGGCAGCAGCGGTGTCTGTGTCAGCCAGCTGCTGAAGGCAGGTAGCCCTGGGAGCAAGCTGGGCGGGCTGCACAGAGAAGGCTGCACAGAGAACGCTGCACAGAGAAGGCTGCAGCACTCTGGCAGGCAGGAGGTGAGCCAGAAGGCTGCAGCTACTGTTTAGTAGTTAAAATAAAACTGATGTGCAAGCACACTCAGGAGGTCCCAAACATCCACCTATGGAGGAATGGGCAGAGAAGGCAGTAGTAGCTCATTGTGGCGTCCCTGAGCTCCTGCATTCCCCTGGCGGTCTTGTTCTCACTCTCATCTGTGCTGCACATAGCTAAGAAAGAGTTGGAAAGCTGTCTAGTGGAAATGCTCACAGAGCAGCCAGAGACAAATGCCAGGTACCCTGCTACTGCTGTGTGGGGGTCTGGGAGTGCTGCAGCTGCTCTCAGCATGTGCCTTTATTCACATCAGCTCACAAGGACGCACTTGAATTCAAGTGCCCGCGGTTTCCACTTGCATTTGTGATGGATGAGGGCTAGAGTGTAATGAGCCTCAGAATCTCACAGTTGGTGCCGGTGAGCGAGAGCGTCCCAACGTGAAGGGTATTTCTTTGTGCACGGATGAAAAGCAGAATTAGGACGTGGGGGATGTTCTTAAAAATCTAAAATGACCTTTGAGCTCTAAATCACTGTAGCAGCTTTTGGCTGCCAGATTAGCTTCGTTCCCTTCCTTAGCAAAGGGAGTGCCTGCAAACATATTGCGGACAGCTGTTGGAAGTGAGTGTTTGTTTCATGGAGGGCAGGGGGGCTCTGTGCAGTGCAAGGTAAGAGGCACACCTGGCAACAGCAAGAGATCGGGCTTTCAGTTTGTGAGCTGAGAGCAGCTTGTTGTGGCACCCGGACAACACAGGAGAGGGATTCTATTTTGAGAAATTGCGGTCCCTGGGGATCTGCTGGGCTTCGAGAGCCTTTGCCAGGCTTGAGCGCGGCTCCAGATGTTGGAGGCTGGAGAGAGAAAGGAAGTCCTTGCAGAGCAGCATCCTCAGTGCCGAGGCGGAGGGGAGGAATGCCGTGGGTGGCCCCGCACAACAGGCACTGTGTGGGGCAGCAAACAGGCTGCATTGCCAGGCCCTCACTGCACCCACTCAGGGTCAGAAGAAGACCTTCCCTGCTCTCTGATGGAAAATACTGGAGAAGTATTTCTGTCCCACTCGGGCTTTAAATCCTCCTTGCAGGGGATCTTCTCTGCTCGGAGCTGCATCTTTGCTTCACCCTCACCAAAATGAAGGGGAGCGGCCGGTCCCAGTGGCTGTGGGGAGCCAGAGGTTCCTAAGGCTCCTTCCTGGCAGGGTGATGAATCACACTGGAGAAGAAAACATGAGTCTTCTTCACTTTGTGTCATGGATGGGGCTGTATCTGCTGAAGCGATGCTCCCAGGGCTGTGCAATCCCCTGCTACCCCAGCACCCACCTCACAAGAGCTTCCCTGGCACGAGGACGCTGACCTCGCTCCTCTGATTCACCCAAGGCCATGTTTGTCACACCTACACCTCAGCCTGGCACTTGGATCAGTACTGCTTCCACCCAGGGCTTCTTTGGAGATGCCCAGTTGCCCCTCAGTCCGCAGCTACAAACCAGAAGCCCTCCTCCAGCCCAGCTCTGCCTCGTTCTGTTGGCAGCATCTGGACTTCTTTCTCCTCTTATTTGCTGGCTGGAGACCTTATCATCAGTTTATTATAAATCCATTGGGTTTGGGAGCAGCTTTGGATAGTTATGCCAAAACTGAACCATATGTGTATTTATTCCTGATCACTGCAGTGACATACATAAGAAAAACCTCTTGCCCTCTGGCAAGCCTTGGAGCTGCAGCTTGGCCTAGGAACATGAGGAAGTGGGGCTGGGTGAGGGCAGATGAACCAAGGACACAGAGCTGAGGGATGCTGGACGTTCAGCATAGGGAAAGGAGTGCACTGACCACTGGTTAGCAGCCTGAGGGAAGCACAGGTCCTGTGGCTGAATGCTGCCCACAACTCCCTGCTCTGTCAGGGGCAGGGAATGGAACTGAAGTGCTTCTGCTGAGATGTTCCTTCCAAACAAACCTGTACTAACACATGGCTCTTTTTCTGGACAGGGGAAGGGGCTGCAGTCTTACTTCGCTCTCTGGAGCCTCTCCAGGGTTTAGATGTGATGAGGGAGCTGCGCAGCGCTTCAAGGAAAGGACCTGCAAAGCCACTGAAGGACTGGCAGCTGTGTAACGGGCCCTCCAAGCTCTGCCAAGCATTTGGGATTGATAAGGCTTTTGACCAAAGGGACCTGACTCAAGATGTGGCCATCTGGATGGTACCTGGACAGGAGCTGCCAGGGGAGCAGGACGTGGTAGCCACGGCCAGGATTGGTATTGGGAATAGAGGAGAATGGTCACAGAAACCTCTCAGGTTTTATTTACGGGGAAACAAATTTGTGAGTGTTGTAGACAAGAAAATGGAGCGAGAGATGGCAGCGATGGAACCCATCTCTTGCAGCTGATGAGTCTTGCAAATGTGTCACCAACCAGGACTTGAGCTGCGCTCTCTAGGAGAGCCTCAAGCCATGTTGGGGCAGCAGGAGGTTTTTAACAATAAACATACTTTATCACAGCAAGGTGGAATTTTATTCATGGGGCAGACTGGCATGAATCTCCCAGCCAGAAATGAGGTTGGATTTGGGCACTGAAAGCCACCTTCTCCCTTGTGAATGGATCCAGGCTCTGGTGGATCTAGATGGTGGATCTAGAAGGTGGATGACCAGTGAAAGCTCACCGCTTTGACCTGCTGTGCTGCTCTTCTTTCTGCTGGCCCCAGGAGAGGCCGGCACAATTGGTTTCTTCAGTGGAATGCCAAAAGAGTGGGTGGCAGTAGGGCTGACAGAAAGCGTGAGAGAGCTGGGTTTGATCAGTCTGGGGATGAGGAGGAGAAAGAAGAACCCTGCTGCTGACTACTGCTGCCTTGTGGGAGGGTGCAGAGAAGGCAGAGCCAGAGTTTTGTCAGAGGTACACAGGGACAGGATGAGATGTAATGGGCACAAGCTAGAAAACAGGAAATTCTCGTTAGCTGTATGAAAAACAGTTTCACCATGAGGGTGGTCAAACGCTGGAACTGGGAGCAATCAGACCTCCACCAGACAAGCTCCTGAGTGACCTGATGTAACACATTTTCTCTGAGCAGAATTTGGACAGAAGATCTCTAGAGACCCTGACCAACCTACACCATTCTATAAAACCCAATGGTTTTTTTTGCACTGTTTATTTTTCCAGCTGCTTTTGAGACCAGTTCAAAGCTTACAAGTGGAGCCTGAACACAGAGAAAGAATCAGTGCTGAGATCTCTGCCTCACAGCTCTTTCTGCAGAGCTGCAGCCTGCCATGAAGTACAGGGGGAGGGAAAAAATAGGATTCAGGGGAGAATCCATAGAATTGCAGCCATGCTGGCAGTTTGCCTTGCAGCACCAAGCCCTGCAACGAGGCCAAACAGTTGCTTGGATCTCGGGATATAATGACCACCAGTGTTAGGAGCCTGCCTGCCACAGGTTAGCTGCGTGCTTCTCCACAGACAGGTGCCCCCTGCCTTCCCTGCGCTGTGTGCTGTGCTGCACCAAGTCACATCTTGCACAAATAATCCACTGCCAGACTGGTGGTACCACTGTGCCGTGCCCTGAGCTGCCCCTGGACAGGTTTTGTCTTTGCACAGCTGGGTGACAGCCAGCAGGCAGCTGTCCTGCCCATTCCCCTTTAGTTCAGTTGCTCAGCTGTGGCCCTGGGCCTGGGGAGCGTCACATCCCCTCAGTGACCTGCGTGGCACCTGGCTTTGTGCCTGTCAGCGTCATCCTTGTGATGGCAACCAACAGGTGACGGGGATTTCTCTCCTCATTTGGGATTCTTGTGCAAGAAAAAGCTCAAGTTTTCAAACCCCTTGATCCACCCCTTCTGAACAGACCTTGCCATGTTTGGCTCATTAACTCACCTTCAGATGCAGCTGCTGGGGACTGGGTGGGCCATGAGGCCCTACAGCAGTGTTGTGCTGATTTCAGCTCAGACATCACTTTTGTTCTGTAACATCCCTGCTTGCAGCTGCAGGGAAGGCTCACAGAAGGGACTGTGCTGAAGTAGCTGCCATCGGGTATCCAGTGCGCTGCGGGCCCTGTGCTGCTCCTTGCTGGCTGCAGGTAAGTTGCACAACGCTCACATTTTCACCCCAAGTTGTGTGGGCAAGTGAATCTCCTCTCACAGTCCTGCAGCTCTGGGAAAAAGCTCCAGCTTGTGTGTGTGTGGAGTAAGGGAAAGTCTGAATGAGAAACCTGACTCTCTTCACTCATCCCTGGAAGCCACCACCATGGAAGCAAAGATCTCCCCACCCTCCTCGGGTACAGAGCTGCACAGACACCCTGGGCTCTCGCTTGGTCTTTCCTTCCTGAACAGGGCAGCAATTGCCAGAGCAGCTGCTTTGGCCAAGCGGTGTGGGCCCAGCCCTGTTGCACCATCATAGCTGGCTTAAGTTCATGATGCAGCCAAAAAGAGAGGTGGCTGTCCATGCTGCTGCCTCTTCTTGTAGCCTTGGCATAGCTGAATGAAGATTGCTGGACTACATCAGGAGGTGGAGCCATGTGCATCCCTGTACCTTGTTTGTCATCCAGACAGCTTTAATGCAGGCCAGCTCCCTAGTCTGCTTCCCTGCAGCCATAGTGGGGGGGAGGGGAGGGAACAGAGCAACAAAACAGGCCCCAGAGGGGCGAGCGTGACTGCCATTAGTCTGCGGCTTTGGGGAACTGAAACAACGCTGCACCTGCAGCACGAGCAGCCAGGTTCAGTCCTCAGAGCCAACCAAATTCCTCCCACTGCAATTAAAAACAGACCTGCAAATCGGCCAACCAATGAGCTGCCTGGTGACAGCAGTGCCCCCGCAGACACTGTAATAAGGGTACTGGGGAGAGGAAACCTGTAACAAGGCAAGCAAATCGTTTTCATTCACCAAGCTGTTTACTTGTGATATTTTGCATTCCTATTTATGTCCCCACCGCTTCCAGATAGATAACAGCGGTCAGACAGAATAAATCCCTCAGTACCCGGGATTGTTCCCCTAAAAGCCAGGCCAACTTCACTTCGCCCTTAAGCAGAGGACAAGCAGTGGGGTCAGGCTGCTCGTGAGCAATGCCCGCTGCTAAGTGGTGGTGGAAAGCAGGGAAAGCATCTCTGGTGCAAAGCACCCACCCCACACATCAGTAACACTCCAGTAAAAGTCACGGACCACTCTCACCTATCAATAGCCCCAGTGAAGGAGTAGTGCCAGGGAAGGTCTGCGAGACAGCAGCTCCTGTGCTGTGAGTGTGGCATGGCACGGATCCAGGCTGGGAAGGAGCACGCTGCCCTGCAGCAGGCACACAGCCCCGCACACAGAACTGAGCTGTCACACAGGGAGAAGGGGTGAAATGGAGGCACAGCAGCGGAGAGCCTGCTGTACGCCGCGTGCTGAGAAGGAACTGGGTTCATCCCTTATTTTTTAGGCATCTTGTAGAACGTCAAGAATGTGGCAAGTTTCCACCAGCAGTCATTTTAAGAGAGACTGAAAAACTGAAATGACCGGGTCCTCGTGGCTGGTCACTACCAGCACGCTGCGGAACTTGTCGAACAGCATCAGCAGCTGCGAGCGCCGCATGTTCTCGTTGTACATGATCTCCTCCAAATGGTGTCGGCCTCGGAAGTAGTGAAGCAACCTGCAGGAAGGAGAGCAAGGAAGGCGTGGGCCAAAAGCAAATGCATGCAGCAAGAAATGAGACTGTCACTCTCAAGCTCCTCTCCAAATGGACACAAACCAGGAGGCGTTCGGGTTGTGTCCCTCATTTACATGGAAAGTGAAATGAATGGAATCTGCTCTTAGCTCAGGCGTGCCTCGCACACAGAATTCCCCTGGAAAAGCAGCACAGGGACCATTACCCACCAAATTCTCATCTCCTGAAGCACCCAATTCCCATCACGCTCACTTGGCTTCACAGCAGCTCTCTGGATGGATGCCCTGCTCCCATGCTGGCCTGATTGGTAACAAGAAAACCCTGGGGTGTTGCAAAGACACCACGAGGCCTCCTAGCCTGGTGCATTTCCTGAGATTGTCAATAGTTTTAACTCTTGCTTTTAGAATTAAGAGGATATTTCTGCCCACAGCGGTCCATTACATGGTTGGTAATGGCAGGTAGGCACTGAGGTTGGATGAGTCTGGGGGTGGGGGCAGAGGCTGCAGCAGGGAGATGGAAATTTCAGGCACAGGCACCCCAGAGAAGCTCAAAAGAAACCCTAAATGCTGACTCTAAGCCTGAGCCCTGCACACAGGCTCCAGTTTGCTGCTCGGTCTCTTAACTGTCTTAACAAAGGAACCATAGCATGCATCACTCAACATACTCCAGCTAGTCAAGGCCCAAACACACACGTACCAGAATCACTTCTGTTTGACAGACACATGCATGTGTTGTACATCACACGTTCTGCCCTGGGACTCGTCAGCTTCTGCTCGTGTTTCCATACCCATCTGCAGCTCAGAGACATGCTGGCCTGCTGCTTTATGCCAGAACACATCTCCCAGTGGGTACCTGGGTTAGGCCAATGGGCTTCCTTCCCTCGGCTGTTGGTACCCAGCGCACAGAGAAGCGGAAGTTTGGAAAAGTGAGGGTTTGCGTGCTGCAAAACACACTGCTCCCTGCAGGACCAACGGTCATTTCTGGAAACCCTTGCTGGTTTGGGGGCTTTTTATGTTCAGGTTTTAGCTGCCCAGGGGATTAACATCCTTTATATAAAAAAACACCAGCCTATCACTTCTTTCAGACTCCTTCCCCTCCAGGACCACCTTCTAGATTTCTCCCTTTCCTTTTGGCTCAGACGCGTTAGTTCTGATTTTCCATCAAGTGCTGGGCACTGTGTATCTGCCCCTGGCTTCGACTCTTCCTCTCCTACTTTGTATCACTGCTCAATGAGTGACTTTAAAGGCGATTTTAAAAGCACCATGCTCCCTCTGCTCTACGAAGCTGCCCAGGTGACTGTCCCCTGGCACAACCACCCGTGCAAATGATCACGACCTGGCTTTCAGCACACAGACCACGGAGGAGTTTTCCGATCAGTACATCCACCCCACATTCACAAAAGAGTCTGGATTTGTAGCAGGCGAAGATGAAATAGTTTCCATTCCAATAAAAGCTAGAGAGGATATTAAAGAACACAAAAATGCCGTTGGAAGACACCCCAGAGCCCGGCCCAGGCTCCTGCTCCAGCCAGACTGCTGCCAACACTGGAGAACTTCTTCGGCCTTCTTTTCACCTTGGTGGGCAGTGAATATTTATGGGACCCAAACGAGGCATAAGATGGCGGTTCTTAGGGCAGTGATTTCTTCTTGGTCCTTCTGAAGCTGCACAAATACGTCTGCTGACAGGTGGGTGCCTCCAAATCCAGATGCAGTGATGGAAGATTATTCCTTTCCATGGCTCAGCACCATTGTCCCCAGTCTGACTTACAAGAGCTGCTCCGCCATCAGCAGTGCTGTGGTACAGCACTTCCCTAATCTACTTCACACCAAAAAAAAACACCCAACAAAAGCAACTATTTCACCTTAGTCATTCAAATAACATTAGCTTCTGTCTGGCCAAGGAGATATCCCTTTCATCAGCACTGCTTGAAGATGGAGCACAGCAGTCCACAGCTTGATGTCGTCTCTGAATATTCCTCCGTGGAGTAAAGGCCCCCCGTTTCTCAAGCTAAGAGCAATAAAGAAAATCCTCAGAGTGGCTCTGTGCCCATGGCTTGGGAGAGAAGCCATGAGCGAGGCCTCAACCTGCCTACAAAAGCACTGGTTGACGTGCAGTGAGGAACACTTTGTGCACATAACTGAAGATCTGGTTCAAAAAGAACTTGTGGCTTTCTCAAGCTGATTCTGGAAGGACGTGTCCCCCTCCTCCAGCACCAGCTATGGCAACAACTTGGCTTTGAATTCTGGTTCAGTGTTGTGAGGGTTAATGCAGCCAATGCTGGAGCCAAGCTCCCATATTCCTCCTTTCCCCCTTAAGGTTTCTGCTTGCAAACACTGCTGTGCATAGCAATGGACAGACACAAGTCCCTTCTGTGCCATCTGTTTAATGAATACCAGGAGTTCAGAGGCATAGGCACGCAAAAATGTATCAGGCTGAACTTTACTGCCATGCTGAAAATAGACCATCCCTTTGTGCACACAGAACTATACTTGGAAGGTCAGTTACAGTATATTTAGTGCACTAACTATGCATTTATAGCAGGAATTTGTTCTGGGAGGCAGCTGATCCAGCGCAGCTATTTGCTGTAGCACAGCCCTCATTAGGTGCTACTCCTGAAGATGAAGCAGAAAAGCAGAGCTGATGCAGGTAACCTTTGCTGGGGTAATGAGGAGGATCAGCTCATTCACTGCAGCAGCTTCTCTGCAATTATTTACACTCTCATTAAGAGCCACAGGTTTACCCAGCCGCTCACCTCAGATGGTTCACAGCACAACATGAGAGAAAGTACACACAGACCTGCCAAGTTACACTGCCTCATAAAGTCACAAGTAACCGAGAACACCTTGCATTAGCATTTCTATTTTTACACTCCAGCATCCTACCCGCAGGGCTGCTTTGTTTATTCTACCTTCTCTCTTCCTCACTGTTGACTTAAGAGTAAGTTACAGTCGTCAGCTCATTCTACAGCGCAATGGAAATTCAGACTGCAGATGCCCAGGATGGCTCTGCTAAAGAACTGGTGCATGGGCGATCTGCAAAGCAAACATCATTATGGCAGCTGCCTGCTTACTGAGCCAATTTGCTGAAGAAACTGAAGTCATTTTTGGCATCTGCAATTCAAAAGCTTTCACACCGCTGTTTCACCCAGATGAAGAGGTGACAGGGAAGCAATCACGAGATCCTTTCCTCTCTCCAGGATAATTAACAATCTGAGTTGCCATTAAACCAGCCTGGCGTCCCCACAGAGTTTATTTAAAATAGCACCGGTTACGACTCTGTTTTTCCTACTCTTTTTCACAGGTTTTGTAACCACTTCTCCGGTAATGAAGAACAAACATTTCAAAGTTCTCAAGTGGTCCAAGCGTTGCCACTCAAGCAGAGAATATCCTCTGAATAGTTTACAGAAGGTGGAGGAGACGCCTACCCAGCAGCACGGCAGAGCTCTGCACAAATACCTGAACTGAGCTGCAAACCAGGAGGAGCAGAGCAGGCTGCCTTTGTAAAGATCAGGAAAAGCTGCACATCTCACCCCTGGTTGTCTTCTGCTCTATGTCAGCCAGTGAAAGCGGCGTTCCAGTGATGCCACTGTGTTTTGAAATGCTGAGGAAAGAAAAGATTCCCCCTCCTTTTTCCCAGCTGTTAGGAAGTCATTCCGCTTTTCACAACGTGCAGAGCCGCATCTCGTTTCTTTTCAGTAGTGTTGAAATTTGTTGCTGCACAACACGGCTTTAACCTACAGAGCCAACTAACCCACCCACACGAGCAGCTCACCTCAGCTAAACAGGCCTGGAAGCCTTTGCAGGCCGTTCTGTGGAAGGATTCAGGCCTACTTACCTCTGACGCTTTTTTTCCTTTCTGTCCTGTTTGTATGTAGTTTACAAACCTTAAAATAAGTAACAGCTGTCTTGGAAATACTAACAGACACAAAATGGCAGCACCAGCACGACTCGGTCTTTGCTTTGGATGCTTCGAATTCTGTTCTCAAGCTAGGCAGTTATGTCTACCATGTGTGAACACAGCAAAACTGGAAGGCAAAAAGTGAAGGCCCTGTTGTCCAACCACACGTCCCGATGCTCCTTCGCCATCCAGAACTCTGTTAACAAGTGTTCTTGTGACATATATATTAGCTTTTGTCGAAAAGCGTTGTGTGCATATGAAATAGGTACGTGAAACAAAATCAAAATGATTTGTCTTCCAAAATCCCAAGCTAATGGTATTTGATAAGAGCCCACAGCATAAAACAGCAAGGATAGGGATAAAAGGTCACACTCTGCACTCCCTGTTTCCTACCTCGCAAACATGCGGAGATCTTCCGGATTTTGGGCAGCGGGGACATTGAGGATTGCTTCCCGCTCGTGTTCCAACAAGCTTGCCAGGAGATTCTCTGTCATCCTTTTATTCAGGGGTGAGTCCCCGCCAGGTATCAACTCAGCGCTGGAATTATCCATGCTGGGACTTGTCAGAGTCATGTCATCACTGCTAGCTATCAGGGGAAGAAAAGAGACACAGAATTTCTATGTTGCTCAGCATAATGAAGTAAAGATTATCATTTCAGGCCGTATCCATGCAGTCTTTCCAAATGGTCCCCTCAGATTTGTAGAACAAAGATAGCGGGTCTGGAAACGCTACGTGTAACTGCAATTTGTGATACGACAACGTCGGGATTTTCTCAATGGGAAAGTAAAGCGTTTCAACAACGCCATCAATTTATGTGGAAAACTGTACTTCTGGAGACTATAAACAGGCCATAAAATATCTGAAAAGAAAATTCCCAGCCAGCTCTGCTGGAACACCATGAGGTGGTAACACAAAAAGCCTAACAACACAGAAGATGGAAGCATGCAGAAAGCAGGGCCAAGAAGCAATATCCTCTTGTGAGCGAGCCAAAACAAGTAGATCGCAGACTTATCAGGCTCACGTTCCAAGAGTTCTGCCCTAATTCATGAGCTGCGTTAAGCTGCAGGTTGCGCAGAGAATCTCTCCCACCATCCAACCTCAGTGTTGTTTGGCAGATGAGCATCTGCCCTCTTGAAAATACGCTTTCCTGGAATCACCCTGATGAACGGCACTGAGGAGATTAAAGAGCCCAGGGAAAGGGAAATCAGCCATTTGTGAGACTGACAGCCCTGAGTTTCATTAAGGCAGCTCTGCGGCCTGCAGTAACAAATACTGCTTATAGCACATTCTCACAATGCTATTCCTCCCCTGCTAACCAGAATCCATGCAGCAACAGCAGTGCAGGCAGAGGCCCGCTGTGGTTACCCTTTAGTACAGCAAGGAAGTAGGAAGTTCCCTGGCAGAAACGCACTGAAATGCCTCCAATAAATACTAACATTTCTGACATGACCAAATAAGATCTTAGCGAATTACAAAGAACTACTTGAAGCACTTCAGACATCCACCAATGCCCAGCTCTACGCTGAAGAAGGGCCGGTATTTGTTAGCAAGCAACCCAGCAAAGACCAGTTATCTTACTGCTAAGACCTGTCACCCCCGGCACTGCTAAGAGGAGGGCTAGAAGAGGGCTGCAGTCTGAACAGCAGAGCAAAGTTGGCTCGTACTTGGAGAACCAAAGCTAAGAGCATTGGGGGTGCTTAAACTTCGGCCTCCAACTCTGGTGGTGAAGGGCATGTCTTCATCCTGGGCACGGAACTCCTCCTCGTTTGGGGGCACCATCAGACAGACATACGTGTGGAGCTGGATGAGGAGCCGGTGTTGGAGCATCCATATCACCATTTGAATGAGCTGAGTCTGCAGAGTGAGAAATGAGGTATTGAATGCTGTGAAATGAAATATCGGAGAAAAAGCTATGCTCTAAGCCTAAGAAATCACAAGGAGAAACGCTTTCCAAGGCACAGAACAGCTTCACATCTTCTCTGAAGCATTAGCCTGCACTTCCCATCACAAGAAGGTGACCAAGCACGCATGTCTATCACACCACAGCTTCCATGGATGCTTTGGCTGACCAGCTCAGCCAGCGTCCTCACACCAACCAACCTCACAGCCCAGCAGAGCTTCAGCACCCACTGTGTTCCAGCAGAGCCCCCGAGCGCCCTCAGCACACAATGCCAGCCATGTGAACACAGCCACACTTCACACTGCAGCCATACAAACCCACATGGAGACGTTCGGTCCTCCTCCAACAAAACAATTCAGGTGCTAAAAAAGGGATAATTGTCCTTTCTAGAGATGGAAGAGACGAGAAACGAATCACCCAGGTGCACACCTCCATGGCCAAGGTGCTGGGATCAGTTTGGGGGCCCACGGCAGTCAGAAATCCCCACAGGGTTAACCCAAAGCAGTCACATTAAAGCCCGGGTTCTCCCAGGAAGCCAGAGAGAAGGCAGGGAGGCAGGACAGAACCAGCATACTGTCATCCATTTGCTCACCACCTCTCTGCAATATTAGGGCAGGCCAAAGGCACCTCGATTTCCATGGTGTGGACGGGCAAGAGTGAGAGTGCCAAGAGATGAGACTCATGTTAAACCAACATGCAGAACACCTCTGTATTGCTGAACAACTGCACAGCACCCCAAAAGTGACGCTGAAAGCACGGGGTGGGATGAAGGAGAGGCATCTGTAGGTTCTTGGCACGGCCTCTATTCGGGACTTTCAGAGGAGCATTCAAAAGTCATTATCGTGTCTGAATTTCTGCACAAAAAGCCTTTTCATTTCAGTACAGGCAACCCTTCCCGTAGCTAACAGCTCTGAAAACACTGATTCACTGACAAAAGCCGTTTGGGGATTTCATAGCAACCAGCACTGTTTTGGTGAGAGGCACGCAGAATGAGCTCAGACAGAGAAGGAAGCTGTAGCTCCGCTGCATTCATCATCAGGAGAGCGGCCAAATCTCAATCAAAGCCCCAAACTGAAGTTCATCAGCCCACATCATTTTCCTTTTTCCATAAGTCATTTAATTTTCAATTCCTCCTTTGCCATCGAATCACAGGAGCAGCATCTCCCGCCTGCAGATAAGCCCACACCCCCCTTCCAGGGATTACTACTTTTTGAGGCTGAACGGATTTTAATCTTAAAACATATTATCTGGGATCACCTTCAAACACTTCTTTTCCAGAAAAAGGCATAATTCATCTTCTACATTGAAAAGAAAATGTACAGAAGAGGAAAGTTGGCACGAGATAACAAGGAGTTTGCATATCGTTCTGCTAACATCTGAAATCAGCCTGGAGGAAAGACGAGGCCGACTGCTCAAAACCTTCCAGATGCAGGGAAAGATGTCCCGTATGTTTCATGTAAGTTTCTGACCTGCTGGCACGTGGCAGCATCCCACCAGCTGGTGTCACAACAAATCAAAAGGGGTCTGACACTTCATGGGACAAATCACAGCAGTTCAAGGAGAAAGCAGGAGAGATGCTGCCATACCTACAGAAGCTGCTGGATTGCCATCACTTGGGTGACTTTGTGAATCACAAAACCAGCCACTCTTCCTTACTGCAGCTCTGTGTGCTTGGGAAGTCTTTTCCAACACTCTACTTTTTAACCCAGAGGGTGGTGACGCACTGGAACAGGTTGCCCAAGGAGGCTGTGGATGCCCCATCCCTGCAGGCATTCAAGGCCAGGCTGGATGTGGCTCTGGGCAGCCTGGTCTGCTGGTTGGCGACCCTTCACATAGCAGGGGGGTTGGAATGAAATGATCATTGTGGTCCTTTCTACAGGCCATTCTACAATTCTGTGATTCTAATTCGGCATACACAACTTCACCTCTTGTGGAAGGATCTAGAAAGCCAGCTCTGAACAGCAGCCATGGCTCAGTGGGACAGTGAGCCAGGCAAAAGGGGAGCAATGGGTTTACAGCTGTAAGGCAGGTTCCTGAAACAAGGACTGCCAAATGCCTTTGTGCCATGACTGGGAGACCTGAAGACAGTAACTGTCAAAGTAGAGGAAACTGCTGTATTGAAGTGAGCCTGAACAATCACCTCTAGGTAGGAGAAAAGGATGAGCACTGAAGGTTACCTCCAGTAAGCCTGACTTCAGTGGGGATTTGGTACCTTTAAAATCCAGTCCTAGAAAAAGCAGAGGCGATGCAGAGCATGCAGCTGGCACTGTGCCCCGTGTGGGGAGCTTTGTGCTGTCACTGTCAAGATGCCTCACACCATTTCCACTTTGTCCTATGTGCACTTAAGTGCCTTTTCCAGGTTCAAACCTACCTCTTACTAAAAGCAGCAAGCCTGTTCACAGATGAGACCTATAAAGGGCTTTGCTAATACACTCTGCTGCCTGTTCTTCTGGACACAGGCACAGAATTTACATCCATTCTCCATCTGCTCCTCTTGAGCTTCGATGGACCTCTCGGACAGGTGTGTAGGAGGGCAGGTTTCCCCATACCACCTGCACTGCTGCCTGTTGGCTTATCTCCACACTTGGGCTCTGTCCACTTGACTTGCTGGTCTCTTTCCTGACGCCAAAAAGAGCTGAGAGTAACTTTGCAGGGCAGGGCATGCTCCACCCCACGACTGCCCCACTGAGACATCAGAACTGCAGGAAGCCACAGCTCTATGAAGCCAAAACACCACCACCGTGATGGAAATACAAAAGGAGACTGATTTCATTGTTTAATTCAACACTCAACCCTCAATTTCATCCACACCCCTTTCTCTCCCCATGCTGCCTCTCTCCAGTCTGGGCTGAAGGGTTCCCATCTAGGAGCAGTGGGACCGTTCCCACTGGCACGGCTCAGCCACCCCGTTCCTCACCCCCACGGTGGCACAGCAGCACACGCTGTCACGCACGACACAGAGCAGGGCACTGCCAACAATACACTGCTTTGTGCTTACTGACCAAAGCAGAGAAGACGGGCACTCTTATGTCAGCCCATCTGGGCAGGGAGAGCCCCAGGTCCTGAAGGGGCAGGATCCAGCACTCGTTGTTCTTGTCCCTCTGGGAATCAAGGGGAGCTTTTGTAAAGCTGTTCAGTATGTGTTAAATAAAATGCATTTCTTACAAAGGTTCTTTAAAGCTGTTTCTTTCCCAGGCTGAAAAAGCTAAAGAAAATGCCCAGAAAACGGGGACTGGCAACATGTTCAGGAAAGGGAGCAGAGAACAGCACCACGGAATCACTCAGCTCTCAGCCTGGCGTTTCTCTCCACATGAAGATGTACTCTTAGTTAAAGCACAGCTCACTTTGCCTACTGAAGGACACGAGTGCCTCTTCTCCAGCTGAGCTTGTTCATGTGACACACACTGTCCACAGTCTGATCTGAGAACAGCGCTGCTTTGGGTCAGTAACACAGCACCTCCACTGGGGTACATGCTGAAACACAGTGAGCTCCTTTCTCATTCAAAATACTCCATTTTACCAAAAACTAAAGCTATTAAAAGTTCTTCCCGTTTTGCACAGAAAACCCCTATTCATGCAGAACATTATTGTGTAATACTGTCACATTAATCACTATGTGACAGCTCTGAATTCCACCAAATCAGCTCAACTGTTCTCTCTATTTAGATATAGAACACCCTATTTTTTTTAACTTGCTACATGACAAACCCTGGTTTTATGCACAGCCCTGAATCTTACTTCATACTTCTGCCAGCAAAAGCTCCTGTGACTCTTAACGCCTTCCAGACATCCACTCAGCATCTGCATGCAGCTCTCCTCCCACTCCCATCCTCTGACATACACTATTTTCCACTGTGCTGCTACACAAAGCACAGCACGTTTTCCATGTACAGCAAAGGCCTCATCTGCTGCAGCCTTACTCCAGCGCTGTGGCCAGACTTAGGAAATCAAAGGTGCAAAAGCATTTGTTTTGTGTTCACTGGCGGCTCTTTTACTTTCTCACCTGTTTTTTGGCCACAGTTACCCCAGCCCCACGAAGAAAGAGTTGAGTTAGCTACAATAACCACGTGCACTACGACAGTGAGCTGCTGCAGCGAAGGGGATGCAAACACGATGCCCGATTCACACGAGTACATTCCTACCTGAAGGGTGGAAAGATCCCGTTTGTTTGCATCTAACGGTACAGCACCAGCCCTGTTGTGCTTCTGAGTGCTTGCACAGTCACACGCACACTCGCCACAGTTCACTTCAGCAGCGCTCCTTGGATGGTGGTGACAGCTGTATATTTAAGCAGCCGTTGCTGCACTCTGAACTGCGCACAGTGACATGACCACTGCTGCTCTGCCACACACTGCAAGAATATCCTCCTAAAAGGCACGGGGCCAGGCTGCCATGGAGGGGGTTCTCTACACACGGGCACACGGATTCTTCATAGAAACTGAACCATTTATTTCGCATGCAATTCGTCCATGCAGTGCTTCCTTATCACCCATGTCTCTTGAGAAAGAGCATCTACAAACGTAAAGCCTGAGTCAGACTATATCCAGATGCATTTTTGAAAAGGGAATTTGAATTATACCTTCAGTGAAATCTGCAGTCTTAGATAAGCTGAAAATGGACCCAAGCTCAAAGCTCAGGGCTCCCTGCTTCTTTTAGCTAATGCTGCTACAATGATAAAAGTAATCGTAGCTTATCAGCAAGGAAGGGAACAAGAAGCTGGTAATTCTACAAGCAATCCTGTGCAAATTGGAGGGGCAGATTCTCAGCAGCAAAGCTCGTCATAGTCTTTAGAAATCACTTTGTTCTAAGACAGGAGAAAAACAGAATGACCCTAAACAGGAAGGTGAGTGCTGGAAGTTTTCAGATGAAACGCTAACCTGCTTGCTGAGACCCTCTGCTTCCGTACGTAACCTCAAACCCTCCTGATCAAGACAGTGGCAGGTGCAGGCAGCTAATATTGCCCACAAACCACACAGATGTGCAGCCAAGTTCTTCCCAGTAACAAGACTACGCGCTACCAATGCTGCTCTAGCTAGAACTGCAAAGCACAGCACTGTATGGACTGCTGTGGGGAAAGCTAACTCCAACCCAGCCAGGCCTGGAGCACCATTCCAGCAAAAACACCAGATTTGTTCCCAACCACAGAGCTCCATTCTGGTCTGTTGTGCAGTCACCAATGCTGTGCCACACAAGGGAGAAGAGAGACTGGGATGAGAGCCCAGAGTCACGAGCAGCAGAAGAAAGACAGCCTTCTTGGGGTCAGGCTAGAGGACATGCAATTTTTTTTTATTCCAGTAAAAAAACACTACAAGGGAAGATGAGTTTCCCCCGCCACATCAGCTCATGAGATCCAGTACCAGCAGCATGAGCTACACAGGCTGCTGTTCAGGACACAGTCCCAGGTGGAGGGGATTGCTGGAAGTCCAGGTGACACTTCTCAGTGTTGCTTACGGACAACTCACCACTGGGAAAAAAGGAACATGACATCTGCTTTCCTCCCTCACATCCTCAGCTGCAGAAGTGCCTCCCTCGTTCAGCGGCAGCCCTGGAGCTGCTGATCCTCCCCTGAGTGAATTCCACCTGCTAACCTGGCAGTGAACCAGTGTGGCTGAAATGAGTTATATGAATAGAGTCGAGCTGGACAGGAGCCAGAGCTCCAGCACAAAGGGAAGAGGGAAAGGAGGAAGGCGTGTGCACATATTGAGAGTGGAAAGGGAAAAGAGGGCCACCACCCCCCCTCAGCAGCACCAAGGTTTCATTAGACCAGCTGAGCTGCAGTCACAGGCTCAGTGCAACGTTGCTGTCCAAGCAGGGCAGATGTAACAGAGAAAAAGGGAAGCTAGCTTAGAGATCTCTACACAAAGACCAACAACTTTGCAAATATGAGCACAAGACCACAGATGAGAGACATAAAACCACTGCAGAGCTCAACTGTAATGTACAGCTTGTCATCCCAGGCAAGAAAAGAGGCCAAGAAGATGGGCTTCAGGAAAGCTCCTTTCTTGTGCACAGGACATGGCTGAGAGCACAGGCAATGCTGATGGAGACCTCTGCCTGGACACGTCCCCTACCTGACAGACAGATGCTGATCCAGAAGGGCATGCCAGAAGGAAGGAAGCCAATCCCACGCTAAAGACAACGATCCAATGGGATGGGTACCGTGAGACCTCAACAGCTTCTGCAGACAATACAACCCTTCCCACTGCACCGACCTCCAGAACTACAGGCAGCAGTCAGCACGATGAATGGCACAAGATGTGGCCACCAGTTAAATTCTTCAAAGCTTTTTAAAAGAAAAGGACAAAAGAAAACCGAAAAAAACATCCACTCCTATGTACAGAGAATAAAACTCCAGTGAAAGGTCCAAACTTTGTTCATTTTTTTCAAAGGTAAAGCAAACATAATTTGACAGCATTTACAGTTCAGAGTGCAGCATGTTTTATTGCTGAACAGCAGAAAAAAAAAAACAACCACCCACATTTGATCAGATTAATCACTCTATCGACTAGATCTCTGTTAATTATAGTTAACTACAATTGGAGCCTGACCACTCCTGGACAGGGATTAGATTCATCACTTTCAAAAGCCTGGTACCTAACAAAACAATACTGCATAGGTAAATCAAAGCAGAGGAAAGTACTTTTTTTACATGAATGTGCTGATACAAAACCACCTAAAAGCTCTTTCCAGACCGTACTCCTCCAAGAACCAAAATGCTTGCCTTCATGGGAAAGAAGCTAACCATGTCTCACAGCAGCCCAAGGCATATGATGGTCTCCATATATTGCCACAGCAGCCCCAAGTGTTCTGCAAGCACAGAGACTCACCTCCCCTCTTCTCAGCACCATCCTCATCCTCAGTGCGTGGGCTCACACCACAGGGCTGAGGAAAACCTCTCGTGCTGTTGAACTTTAGAGCCCCATCAGACAGGTGAGCACCAGACTGAAGACAACACACTCCAAAAGACCCACTTAAGCACTCCAACAGCTCTGGCAAACATAGGCACACACGGCTGTTTCAGGGCTCTCCCCATGACTGCAGCAGTATGTGGCAGACGTTCGTTATGTGTTTTAAACAAAGTGAAGATATCTGAGAACAACCAAAAGTATCGATGGAGAAATACTAGAGCAAGTCATTAATCTTAAACGGGCTACTGAGAGTAAGAATGCCTCCCAAAGCTACTGCAGCTACAACAGAATTAATGCTTCCATTTTCCAGACACAGATTCATATGTAATGCAGCAAAACGATGCCAGAACAGCAGGCACTGCTCTCCCCCACCTCCAAAGATGGCAGCTGACCAGTACATACAACTGGGATTAGAAGCTTCATAAATAATTATCTCTGATCCTAATCTCTGCCAGCCTGTAATTACAACAAATTCTTCTCTCATAATTGTGTCTGTGTGCTTAATTGATGTTAATCTTCTAGGTGTCTGAATTGTGACTAATTTCATATAAACACGGTAAGTCATCAAAGCACAAAGGCTAGCAGCACCTGGAAGCACCCCAACGAAATCTGCCCAGGCTCCCTTTGCCACAGTGAGCTGTGCTCAGGGGTCTCATTTTCTTCACCTGGGAACGTAGCAGTGTCAGGAGGTGTTATGTTTGTTATATTCCTGAGTCCCTTCTTACATTTCACTGGTTCCCAGAAAGGCTGCAAACCATGATCTATGAGCTTATGCCCAACTAATGGTGGCAGACTACAACAGACCCTTCTGCATCACTCAAAGAAAAGAAAAAGTCTGATTTTTCTTTCAGGAATGTGCTTTCCTAACGCAGATCATCCACACAGCTTCACTTTGACAGTCCCCACAGCCTTTTGGTATGTGGATATGAAACAATTATGTTTGGAAATGTATTAAGAGACAAATTCTACAAGAGCAAGATCCTAACCAGGTACACCAGAAGCAAACCCAGTCCTCGTCCTCATTGGCAGGGCAATGACCCGGTGCCCAAACACTCCTGCACACTCCCCCATCTCACCTCCTGCACAGGCGGCACGAGGGGGTTCTTGAACTCTGAGAGTGACACTGGGAGGGAGAACTTGGAGAGCATCGATGGCAGATTGTGGCCCCGGAACTGACAGGAAAACGCATCTGCCAGTGGAGAGTAACTGCAAAAGAGAGGTAGAGCAGAAATCTGTTAGTTTTATATTGCTGGTCAGTGTAATATTTATCCACTTAAGCATTACAGAAGTGGGAATTCCCAAATGAAACATCTAGAAACACATTAACGGTAATTTATGGCATGTTGATTCTTGTGTTAAGTAACCAAGCAGAGAACATATTTTCACCCTGGCACTGCATTCAGCTTCACTTTATTATTCAAGGCGTTGAGGGAATCTAAAGGAGACAAATAAAAAGGACATAAAGTGTAAACCCAGGCTGTCCGTGATCAATGGAGTGGGGACTGTGTGGCTGGGGGAAAACAAGAGTGGTGATGGGCAGCATGTAAGCACATCTCCAAATACACAACACGCAGCTGCAGATGGGGCTGCTCTCCCTGCCTGAGCAGAACAAGAAAAGCAGTACTGCTGATTACAAGTGTGGGAGAGGCAAGTTAAATATTAGGAAAACTGTCTTCAAGAACAGCACTACCATATATGACAGAGGCACAGCTGTTCCTGAGTGACCTCCAGGTCTGTTTCAGACCTATTTTTATACCTCCATCCCATAAGTTTTGACCCAAAGCTATTTTCCTACAGCAGAGTTCCAACACAAATTCTATAAACATCTCAATACCCAACCCCAAAAGGGCTGTCAGTCTTCAGCAAAGTACAAGTACCCACTGCAGCTTCCCACACCTTCTTTGGCATTGCCACTGCCTTTTCTCAGCCTAACTGTATTACTTTCTGCCTATTAAAAAGCACAGAAGCATGAAATTCCATCACATGAAACAATGCAATAGTGATGCCAACATCAAGCTTTCTAAATCCTTCCCTATTGCTTCAGGTTCATTTTAGCTCCTCTGAAATGGACACTCAGTGATAAACGATCCCAAAAATACTAGAAGGAGCATCACAGTGTAAATATTGTTTCCAAGTCCCGCGTTGCTGCAGAAGCACATTGATCTGCCCTGATGTCACTCCCTGCACCAAACCCTTACGTGGCTTTGCAATTTCAAGCACATGGAATGGTTCATGCTCTGCACAACTGCAACAAATCGGTACACAGAGAGACGTCCCATGCTGCATCCAGTAAGGCAGGGAAGGAAAGGGTCTCTGCACTTCTCACCACTTTCTTAATACAACCATTCGTCTTCCTTCTACTTACAGACAGACACTGGCATTTGGTGAAAGCATGTAGACATTGTTCTCACACAGCGGATAAATAATAATTGCTTTTCCCCAGTAAACGAGATGTGCAGCAAGCTGGAAAACCTGCATTGAGAAAACATGGAAAAATCAGGAGAGCAAAAAAGCAAAACTCAGGCTCTGGGCAACAGTGACATACAGTGACAGAAAAATCACGTCAGATGACTGCAAAGTCTTGCTGGAACTGAAATGAAAGCGAAACATTCCATCCTCTCACGCCGCCTTCAGAGTGCGTTTGGGGTTTAATACAACACATGGCACTTCAAAAAGCATTTGACAAGGTTATTGATTTCCAGAGGTCTGCATCACATTTCGAAGCAACTTCGTATTTCCCATCTTAAAGGAATTCCTTCAAACTGTTGAAGGAATGGGCGTTTAGTTGCATTTCGTGCACCAACAACCTATTTTTGTTTATGCACAAAATGCACTTAAGGTTATGCAAGAAAAATAAAATGAATCGGCCTCCACCATGACACGAACATAAAGGAAACAAAATGGTCTTTTTACTGCTTGGAGATATTTCAGTAATGGCTTACACAAAGCATTTTAATATGTTTCAAAAGGTCGGTGGTTGTTACAGGCTCTGGAAGAGCCACATAAGTAGCATCTAGGAGACATAAAATCCAGCCCATATCATTAGATGTATTTAACTTTGCTTTTTTTGTGGAGAACAGAACCGCAGACGAGCAGGGAATTTCCAGAGTTCATCCCACAGCTGTAGAATGCCAAGTAACACCACAACCACTGCAAGGAGACCTGCACATCTTCTTACCAAACAGGACAAGAGACGGCGTGGAAGCGTGACCCAGAGCACCTGAGATAACAAGCCATGCTCTCCCTTGTCATGCCCCTGGGTCTGAACCAGCCCTTAGCAAGGCTGAATAGCTCTCCCCACCGCAGGACCCAACACAAGCACCAGGCCTGACAAGCAAAGGGCCACAGGAACTGCGCTGCTCCAGTGCTGAGGCCAAATGACCTTACACATCTTTAAGGCAGCCAGCACCCCTGGGCAAGAGAACCGCAGAGATGCACCTCGGCCAAGCAGGTCCAGCACTATTTGGCCATGGCAGCTGTAAGCATTTTGGATGCCTTCATTTGCACGCAGACATCAACACCTTAGAGCCATGACAGACCACTGTGGCATAAGTCAGAAGTGCTCTTTGTTCCGGGTTTGCTTTGGTTTTAGCTACCTGATGGGAAGGCACAGAGAAGGCAGAGATGCTCCTCTCAGTGGAGCGCAAAGACTGGACAAGAAGAATCAGACACAAGGTAGAACACAGGAAATTCCCATTGGATATGAAGAAATGTTTTTCACTCAGATGCTGGTGAAAGGCTGGACTGGGGCCCAGAGTGGGTGCGGGATCTCCATCACTGGAACTATTCAGAATTCAGACAAACGCGTTCCTGAGCAGCCTGCTTTCGTGGACTTGCTCTGAGCAACGGTGTGGGTTAGGGGACCTCCAGGCCACCCCGCCACCCCACAGCAATTAATGATTCAGACATGGATGCACAGTTACTGCACCACTGATCTTTGTCTCTCCAGTCTTCCCCACACTCTAAGGCTCAAGAGTTCTGTTCACACGGAAAGAACAGGCATCTCATATACCACAGAAACACGCTGGCACACAGAAAGAAAACGTCTCATGAATTAAAAGAATTTCAACTACTGCTTACAGTTCCCCATACCTGCAGCAGTGCTAAGTCAGCATCCTGAGCCAGCTGCTGCAAATTCTTCACAGCAGAGGTAGTTTTAATTACTCTCACCAGGGCAGGAGAGCAGTCCAAGGGGAGCTCATTAAGCAACGACTTCTCATCATTTAGAAGTAATAAGGCATGGTAAGGCCTGCAGAAAAAAAAAAAAAAAAGGGAATATATTTGTACAGCAAACTGCAACTTTTCCTGAAGGTGCAGCTATTCCCAGATTGGGATACCCCGTCAATCTACTGGCAAAACGAACCTCTTAACATCCTTTTGCTGTAAGCAGATTTAGAGTAAGCCTATTTTTACATTACAAGATAAGATGTTCCCCATTAAGAGCAGAGAGAGGGCCGTATGATAACTGGATGCTCCAGTGACTACGGAAAAAAAATGATGGCACTGTGTTGGCACACAATTAATCCTAGAGAATTAGACTGAAAAGAACTCATTTGCATTACTGAAATATAGAATGAAATAGAAGAGGGGAAAAAAAAAAAAAGCAGAATCTGGTTACTTTTGCAGGTATAAAGCTGTAAACACAGAGAGCAAGAAATAAGATATCAAGGGGCCCAGGCTCTCTCTCCTGTAAAAGTAAAATCAGCCCTGAGTCAACAGACTGAAATGGACAGTCTGAAGGACTTGCTCTTACCTGATAGATTTCAGGCTTCTCTCAATCGCTTCTGGGGGAATAAAATTTGTTGCAACATAATGGATTTTATGAGGCAGGCAGAAGCTCACTTCCAGCCAGTTGTTGATATGTAACCGGACCACTCCTGTTGTACAGAGACTACAAGAGGAAGAAAAAACCACATACAGCATTTATAGTGTATACCAAATGAAAACGGGGGTCCAGATTCACTTCTGCACGTGAGTCACATGAGGACAAGAAAGGAGTGAGTGTACCACGTCCACCCCCAGGTGGGCTGAGGCCAAGCTGGCTCCTGGCTGAGAGGGCTCCCCTACCTTGTACTCACAGAGCACTGTGCCCCACGAGGCTTTGGGGCAACCTGCAAGACTTCTTCCCACTGATCTGCAGCTCCCTCTGCTACTAATGCTGCAGCAGTATCTCACGAGAGAACAGTTTCTTGAAGGTCTAC
Source organism: Alectoris magna (assembly GCA_030625065.1). NCBI lineage: Eukaryota > Metazoa > Chordata > Aves > Galliformes > Phasianidae > Alectoris > Alectoris magna. Next base: position 2,786,683 of record CM060575.1, on the reverse strand, counting down.
TGCAAGGCCCCTACACTAGAACACACACTCACAGGGCTCGCTCTGGGTTGTGGCACTTCCAGATACTTCAGTGATGAACAGAATTGAGTCAGAAGCACTTCAGAGGAATGGAAACAGGAGTCTCTGAATCTAAGCAAGAAACGAAGCATACCCAGATAGATACCTACAGCTATTGGAAAATGAGCACGGGTAGGGAGGATAACAAGGCACTAAGCTAGCAACACCTTACAAATCTTTACAACACTCCCAGCCTGCCAACATGAGACATGCCTGGGGTCAGCTTTGGTAGAGGCAGCGGGACTGAGCAGGAGAGAGGAGGCAGAGCTGAGCATCATTCCTTCTGTGGGGAGTAAGGAACAAACACAAACTTGCAAATCAATCCTAAACAACAGCCAACTTTATCTGTGCTGGAAAGCTGAATTTGTCAGCGTGCCTCCAGGCTGCTGTCCTCTGAGATGCGTGTCAGAGTGTATGAGAGCTCAGTGAAAACTGCATGAACTCACACCTCATCCAGAGAAGCAAGGCCAGCCACCCAACACACTGCCTGGGATCCGTCACAAGGAGCGTGCATGTAGGCCTGTCAGAGACCTTAGCAGGCTGTGTTTTCAGACAGAAAGGAACCTCTGGCTCCTTCCAGATGTCCTCTGGTTTTAGAGTTTGTTCTAAAAGGTATTTTTTGCTAAACAAGACAATATTTTGAAGTTTGCACTCGGAAAATCCCAGTCTAAATTTTAAGCAAAACAATGCAGACAATGCTTTGTAAAGCAGCAGCCATGATTTTGTTCTCAAATCCTGCACCGAACACTGAGAGGTATTTATCTGTCAAGGTGCAGAAGGAATAAGCACTGCACACGTCTTCCTTTCCTTAAGAATGTACTGAAGAGATGAACCTGCTCTCCCTGGTGCTGCCATCTCCCACCTGGTCAGAGCTCTGGGCCCTGTAGCAAAGCACGGCAAACACCTCCCTTTCTCTTGCATTAAATGCTGCAAGTCCATTAGCACTGTTTAATCCACCGGCCGTGCATAGCTGACAGAGAAAGATGGATTATCTTAAATACATCCACATAAAGGGCAACCTGAAGCAGTAGTTATCCATTCACTCCAAACACTCACAAGAGAAAACGTGACAAAAAAATCCATGAATGATTAAGAGACGACGTGAAAGCCAGCGGGGCTGTTAAAGCGGATGACCAAACAATGGCAGCATGGAGCACTCGCAGGGATATTTTCACAGCAAAGCTGAACGTTCAGGAACCAGAAAAAAGTGCAGTTGGCTCCTTTCATTCTCTGGCCCATGTGCACGAAGGCAGAAGCTTTAATTATATAATTACCCTCTCCACAGCATAATTTTGTCTGCAGTGCATTATACAACAATAGCTTAAAATTAAAGACAAGACGAAAAACAGATTTTGAGTTCTGATCTCGAATTTAATTTCATTTTTCTACATTCGCGTTCAATTGCAAGCCTTCATTATAGCTTTCTATAACGGCTTCTCCTCCACCCCTCCCCCCTCGAGTGGAAAATAATTAAACTCTAATAATCTGGCTGAGAATAAGCAGTGACCTCCAGCAACGACGGATGGGACTGCGCCTGGCCAGTCACAGGCAAACAGTTACACCAGCATATATGCAAGGATTTGTGAAGCATGAAATATAGAGTCACGGAAAGCAGACTGGGCTCAAGTCCTGAGAGCTGGGGCCGCTCAGCTGGAAGAGGCTCAGGGGATCTCAGCAGTGCCATAAATACCTGGAGGCTGTTTGCCTCACGTGCATTACTGTACATCCGTCTGTACCGAATTTCAGCTGCTGTTTTATCAAGCAGTTTGCTGGCATTCAGTAGCAGTAAGCCCTGGGAGATGGCAAATGAGACTAGAAAGAGCAAAGTTCAAAAAGAAACAGAAAGAACCTGGGCAGCCACGGAGCCCCTTATCAGAGGATGCTGCGGTCATTAAATATTTACTTTGGCTCACAAAAGAGAGGACTGAATTCGGGAAGTGAGATCAGCTGAAGGCTCTGGAATATACAGAAAGCACCTCCAGAGCTGCCAGCTGCAGGAAGCTGGGGAATATTGGATGCAGCATCACTGTTCCTTTGCCTCGTTCTTATGCTCTGCCCAGAACAGCGGCTGTGAGCTGCTGCCCCAAAATGGGAATCCAAAGTTTCCCAGTATTCTGCACGATTCCAGCCTTCTTTGTACAACTATCGGCAAAATACAGACTATCTCACCTCATATTTTATAAAATGGTTATAAATTCCTCGTAGTAAACTCACGACTGAGTTTATTTTTACTAGAAGTTGTGACTATTTGGAGCTCTGAAGTTGTTTTACACGCTGGTGTAAAGGATACATTGACTGTCCTTTGGTCAACGAACTGCAGTTCATTCATATCTTACATACATCCACATAGATCCCCATATAATAATTTGTTAAATTTCACATACGAATTCCCCTTCTCAAGGTGCTGAGATGGGCTGGATCCGCTGAGCAGCTCTAATCCCACTGGCTAAACATGTATGAAGGCTCTTTGTGTATTAAGAACAAAGAAACAAAACAAAACAAACAAAAAAATCCAATCCTCTCCTCCCCCAAAAAATCATCTTTTCACCCTTTTTCTGATATAAAGCTAGTAGAAATTTGCTAAAACCAGATGAGTAGTTAGCTATCATCAGGCTAACCAACTAAATTATATGCACCTGTAGATAAACTTGGTGAAAACAGTCTTTATTCCTTAAAATGAACACTGGCTTAGAAGAGGGTCCTATTGTAAAAGAGGTACATCTATGGGCACTGGAGGTGCTAGCAATGGGAGCTGTTAAGTCCGGAGCCATTGCTCTTTGTTCTATGACAATGCTGGAGTGTGGGAGGGGAAAGATGAAGAAAGATTCCCAAATCAGTTTTCTGAACTGACTGAAGAGAAAGATTCTGGTTTTGGCCCTTAAGAGTCAAAAGGTCCCAGGAAGTCATGCTGACTACCTCTAAATTACCACTGTAGTAACACTCGGTTCCTACAGCAGCAGTAGTGTTACAGTCCAGATGACCTGGAATTGCTTGCTGCTTTATAAACTATGGGCGTTTCATTCAAAATGCAAAGGGCACGTTGAATTGCAAGAAGATTCACACACTTGTGGTTCTGCACAAACCCACCTTACTAAGAGATGTGTTGGATCTTGCCTGAAATACCTCAGCACCATCTACAGGAAAGCAAGGGCTAGGCAGCGCTTCTGGAGCAACTGGGGTAATTCAAGAGGCCTTTTGTCTGGAATTCCAGCAACACCGCTGACTGCTCTTCAAACAGAGCTTTCCACTCAGATGCAAAGCCATTTTATACTTTTACTAACAGCTTATTCCTTACTTTTGCTCGTGACAGTGCTGTGCAAAGCAGCGTCAAAATATGCTGCGCATCCCCTCTGTCCCACCCACACTGCCTACAGGAGAGGGACTGCTTTATATTACCTCTGGGAGCCAGCACCGATGTGTGCTTTGCCATGGACACGCTGCTCCTCGTTTTGTGGAAGGGCAGCAGCAATACACCCCATGGGCTTGGGCTGCGTGCTCCTACAGTCACAGCTACGTGCCACAAGATGTCACTGTGTCACTAAAATGTTTGGAAATGAGATAAGGAACTGCCTAGTCACCAGTACACAGCCTGAGAGGAACAGAACAAAGTAAATAGCAGGTGAAAAGTTTCAGGTAAGAACTACAGGCTACACAAGGAGTGCCTCATGCTAACAGACGTTGTGAGAGTTGCACCGAACAATAAACAAACACGCTGAAATTCAGAGTTCTTGAACTCAATGTAAAAACATCTTATTAAAGCTTTATTATCGTTAAATTATTTAGGTTCTCAGTGCCTTCCCTTTGTATAAGGGGAACTGCATCCTAGGGAAGCTTAAGAGTTGCTCTGAGATAATGCAGAGCTCTACAGTCAAAGAAGGAACTCAATTGCAGTTTGCCTAAGCCCAGACAAACACCCACATCAAGAGGCACATCTTTCTGCCCACCAAACCCTCCTGTTCGCTGTCCTTATTTCCCCAGGTGCATTTCCCGAATGAAACTGTCTGCTCAGCATGAGGAGTCAGCACTGACATGCTGCTGGAGGAGGACGCTGGGGGAGGTAGGTGCCCAGCTCCTGCTGAAACCCAGCCTTTAATCCACACTTCTTTGAAATCCTCGCCAGAGCCTTTAATCCAGTCAAGAGACAGCATGTTGTACTTTCCATTCTGCTGAAAGTCTCACAATCTAATCCAAATTCTCAGTCCAGACATGCACAGTGTAGCCAAATGAAGGCAAGGCAGTATCTGGCATTGCCATCAGTGCTTGGTTTTTCCCTTACCTGCCTGTTTTGAGCACTTCTACAGAGATAAGATATTCATATTTTGACACTTTCCAATCCTACAATTTGTTAGTCATTACATGCCTCTATTCTGAAGAGGAAAATAATTCTTAAAGCTGCAATGGACCATCAACTGTTAAGAAACATAAAATACCCTAAGAGACACCATGGTGATGATTAGGAGAGCAGTTCTGCAACCGTTTCACATGACAGCAAGCTTTCACATCGTTCTACCTGGTCTAAACACAAATTTCAGTGAATCAGCAACGTGAGGAGATGGATAACCACCTAAGGAACAGGGCCAAGAGGTTTCAGTGAGAAGCAATGTACTATGAGCTACGAAGGAAATACTACTTACCTGTCATAAGTCTCTTTGAGATCTCTGGCCAGTTTGCACTTGGGCAGGATGTGATGAAAAGGTGACTGTGGCCCTTCTGTAGCTATGGAGCATTTCAAAACAAGAAAGCAAATAATTAATTTCAAAGCAGAGAGAATTTCCTCTTCCCCCCCCTAAGGCACAAACCAGCACCTTATGCACAGAATCCCTACCTTCTTAATTTACACTTCTATTTCAAAGCTTTTACAATAATCCAAATTAAGTGTCAAGATAATAACAGTGAATTAATGTCAGCTACTTCTGAAGCTCAACTCAGTTAAACACACGTACTTGTGAACTTGACAAGCAACGACATTAAATGGTTTTGTTTTTATACATACTAGTTTTAATTTTCAACACTTGCAGCAAGAAGTATCAGAGTTCACCTTAGACTGTGCTTTTTATTATAGTTAATTGTTATAAAGCACGGTCAATAAAAATGCTGTGTAATATAATCTGTTGGCCACTTAAACAGGTAACATTTCCACACAAGTCTGGTGACTTGGGACACAGCATTAGCACATGCCAGGCTTGCTCTGGGTTGACTGAAGTGGCACCACGTGAGTTCTTCCATCTCAGCCTGACAGGCAAATTCAAACATTCAGTGAACACTCTCCAGTGATTGCTCTGAACTAAGATAGCAAAGAAATCAGCCAAACTACGTCGCTTTTTTCACCTCTGCATAGGAATGGTGATCTCGGATGAGGCAAAACGCAGTCAAAAGCTGTCAGAACGCTAAAGAGCACCAAAACGAGCACATCCTGATCCCAGCCACAAAAGGCTCCATCAGCACTTTCCTGGAAAAGTACTCCTGACAAACATATTCCCATCCAATCTAAGCTCAGTACTCACTTTCTGACATGGCAGACACTTCATCCTGAATAGCCAAGATGAGTTTGGCCTCCCTGGTCAGGTACTGGCAGCGGCGCTCCTCGTGCTGCAAGACGATGGCGATCCGACGGGAAAGGTTGTGTAGGCAGTTTATCACCGATGGATCTGCGTTGGCCTACGGGCAACACAGAAACTGGTCGGTCAGTCAGCCACAATCACACTTAGGGAACTGAAGTGATGGATAAGTAATCATAAGTAATCAAAGTAATCAGCAGATACCATGGTCTGTCTTTGGCAACTGGCAAGGAAAAGGAATTTTCCACGAGAGCAAAAAAGCTGTCAGAGATATTCACAGGTAAAGAAGAGTAGGATGAGGGATTTCTAAGCTAAACACAACAAATTAACACACTGCTTGCAGTATGTGACTCAAAGCTGTTCTATTTTTTCCAGTTGTTACTGGGCCTTTTGCTAGCAGAGAAACCAAAGAACTCAATTTTTCACAGCGAGAGAAGAAAGGAGGAATAACATAGAATCACAGAATGGGTTGGAAAGGGACCTCAAGGATCATCAAGTTTCAACCCCTGTGCCACAGGCAGGGCTGCCAACCTCCAGATCATGTACTAGAACAGGCTGCCCAGGGCCCCACTCAACCTGGCCTTAAACACCTCCAGGGCTATTTCCAGGGTATCCACAGCCCCTCTGGGCAGCCTGTTCCAGCACTTCACCACTCTCTTGGTAAACAATTTCCCCCTGACATCCAAGCTAAATAAATCTCCCTTTAGTTTAAAACCCTTCCCCCTTGTCCTAAACATCACGATATTCAGCTGAGTGCACTGGGAGTGTAGGGACAGCAGTGCCTTCAACACTGCCCATTTATACTGCTGTTCCCTTACATACTGACAAGACAAATGCTGATTTTATTAGAAGCACCAACACACGATCAACACTTTGATCCAAACCAGAATGAATGTGGGTTTACATTCCAAAGTGTTTCACGAACATGGCTTGTGACAAACACTACATTTGTGCCAGTCCCCTTTGTGCTGGAAAAATCTATCACGTCAGGACAGCTGACAAGGGGGGACTCGGTGGCTCTAGTCAGGGAGTGCACAGCACACAGCTGCCTCATGTTTGTTAAGATATTTAGAGGAATTTACAGTTCTAGCAAGTGATAACTTGGCACGCAAACTAGCAAACCATGAGTCAACATTTCTGAATTCTGCTGTTCTTGCTGAGTCACGACACGTTGTGGCCCTGAAGCTTAACACAGCAGGATCGGTGCTGATTATAGCTTTTGGGACTTTGCCTGCCGTCTGCCTGCTGCAGATGGACTCTCCTCTTTATCTCAGAATGCCTCCACCCACACTTAGCAGTGCACAAACTTCCACTTGCTTTACGCACAGCACTTTCCAAAAGCTTGACAGCTCTCTGTGAAGTATGAGTGTCTTATTTGGCAAATCCCATTCACTGCTGCATTAAACACGTAACTACATCAGTATCCTCACACTGCCAACACACACAAAAATGCAAGCTTTCCCTAGAACCACTAAACCAAAATCTAAATAAGCACGCATCAGCTGAAGTCTTCATTATACCTCACCAAGCCCTGGCAATGCTGTGAGTGAAGCAGCACTGTTTTCAGCACTCCTGCTTCCTCAACGTGCATAAAAACAAGTGTTTGCATGTCCCCTCACTTACTTCCATCCAAAGCAGGATGCTTTACTAGAAGATAAGACTTTTGAAGCCAATGTCTCTCACTGTGAGAAATACAAAATCAGCTTCCGTACAAACTTAGCACCTCCTAACCTAACCACATCCCATGGCACAACAACACCGGATCCTCAGCAGAATTCAAAGAACGACTTCTTGCTGGATTCAGACTGATTGCTGGGATAACTGTCACTTGTGAAGCCTTGCTCTTCCACTGAGGAAAAGCCACTTGGACTGTGGGTATGCATTATGTTAGCCACCACTGGAAAGCCAGCAGTAAGAAAAGTGCTAAAAGTACTTCACAGCCAGGTAACAGGAGGCTTTTAAATCATGACACGATATCCAAAGTCGTGGTCAAGCAAAAATCAACCATCTCTAGAAAGACAGCTATTCCAACTCCCTCTTCCATTAAAAAATGTTCCTCCTCACATATACAAAGCCACAAAAATAGTATGACGGCTCCACAGATGTAATATGTGGGCTGCAAAGAGAAAGCCAGAGCTCAGGAATCAAACAGTGCTTGAACATAATGAAATTTCTATAGTTTTATGCTATCAAATTAGCCAAGTTAGGATCTCTTGACACAGATACTAACATCTTATCAATAGAGTAGATCTGAAATTTCAAGGGAAACATACATAACTCCTCCAGCTTTTTCTTTAGCATTGAAATTCATTTATTCCTCACATGTACCTTCCCCTCAATCAGAATGCTACAGCCAGCTGCTCCCTGGCATGTTCCTTCTTTTACAGAGATCTCATGGCTAAGAAGTGGCAGCTTCCAAACACCTCCCACTGAATTGTAAAGGAGGCCTGGAGGCGCTGAGCAACGGCACAGTGTATCACACAGCATGACTGTGGGCACAGAACAGCGTTGTTCTGACATGTCATTTCAAAAAAAGCATCAGGGTTATAAAAAGGAACAGCTTTTGTCCAGACACACAAGGACAGCCAAGAAAACTCTTCAGGCATCAAATCAAGAGCACCTTCATTCACAGATCAGTTTTAGATGAAACTGTAAACCCATGACCCCAGGAACGTGGCCACACTCAAAGCACTATGAGAAGATAGAGGGAAAAAGGAGGGGGGGGGGAGAGGATGCAGCTACATAATTTGCATCGTTTGACAAAGTCAAGTGCCTAATTTATTATTTCCATAGACTCGACTGCCTGTTATTCAGGGGAGCACTGAATTAGAATAGTCCACGTAATGGAAAAAAAAAATAGGCAAAACAGGTTCAAGGACTCAAAGCCATTCCTCCTGATCCAGCCCACATAACTCCTGACCTAAGTGATACACCTTCCCAGAACCCAGAGCGCAGCATTAGCACATGGAGCTGACCCTGCAGGTCTGAATCCAAGCTAGCAAACCTTTACTGGAAAGTGTGATGGCTCTAGAGTGCACAGAGCAGATTTCTGAATGGCTCTGCACTGAGCAAGCTTCAGCTAACCAAAGCCATGGCAAGGCCCTAACTCACAAGGCTGGCCACAGCATGCCGCTGTCTGTGTGTGCTGCTGCCTCTGATTCTGGAGCAGAACTGGACACCAAGGTCAAAGCTGCATGGAGCCACAAAGGCCCAGAAACATGCTAGTGCGTTACAATAGATCTGGACCCATTCTGGGCAGAAGGAAAACAGAGAACAGCATCTGGCACACAGCACTATAAGACACAGGCTGCCTTTCCACGCAGCTGGCTTGGACAGGCTTCAATGGCACTGTTAGAAAAATCACAGCAGGTTACCATTTCACGAATCACAAACGACAAGACACAAGCAAGATTTGCAACAGAGGGCATATATAATTTGCAAAGTGATATCTTGCAAACCTCTACCCTACGGCTATTTAAAACAAAACAAACGAAAAACCAGCTCTAGAGTATGTCCCAGAGAGAACAACTGTGCTTGAGCTATATAGAGCACTGGGCTGGAAAATCTTCCCACTTCTCAGTGTCATATTCTACGCTGTTTAGTATTGTTGCTTGAAATGAAAATCTCCAAGTGAAATCAGGCACTGAACGTTCTAAAAGAGACTACTGGAACATGAGCCTACTGCATTCTGTTACACAGCTGAGGTGCATCCCACTCCCCAGTGACAAGGGACAGTCCTTACCCTTAGGGCAAACACGACATTGAAGAGGATCATAGTGGGCATCTCTCTCTTTGGTGAAGGATCCGTTTTGGATACCTGAAAAAGATTGAGAAGAAACACCATAGGCTTGTGTGCTTTGGAACCAGTAATGAAGGGAGAAAAAAAGAGAGAGAGGAAAAAAAAAAGAACAGAAAAGCCTAAATCAGTCAAGTAACAGTTTGCTGAGAGGGCAGACAAATCAAATTACAGCATCAAAAAATGACTTGCAAAAAATAAAACTGTGCTGTTGGGGTTTTTTTTTATTAAAGTGTCACAGTTATTCTACATTTTCCAAGAAGCTGATAAAGCATTTTGGCCAGAACAATAGGAGTGTGTATCGGTTAAGATAGCAGACTTGGAGGTGTCTTCTATTGCATCTTAGTACCATTAGGGGCCCACACAGAGATTTTCTTTAGCACAGTTGTCATATTCTGTTAGGACAGAAGATTTCTCACCCCTGTCCACATCTACTCCTGTCTCTTTAAAAAATCCCCCAAAGCCCCCATTTGGACTGCATCATGATTAAAACTACTGCTTTCATCTGAACAGCTATGCTGTACAACTGCCCTATTCAATCACACGTACTAACACAGAGGGTTGGTTTACATTCCTGCAGGATTTCAAACACATTCTCCGTACCCCCTCCATACTCTTTCTGCTTCCAAGTATCGTAATCCTTAACACATGCACAGGATTTCTTGTAGGGAGGGCCTGAGGAAGTCAAGCCAAGCAAGCTGAATTTGCACATCCAGTCCTAACCCCTCTGAATGGGCTGAGCACCACCACAAGATGGAGCACAAAATCCAGAGCCCGTTCCTGCCTCCCCAAAGCTCCTGATGAAAATCCAGTCCACCCTGAAGTGAAAACAACCTGAACAGTCACCTAACCTAATAGTCTGCCTCTACCCAACAAACGTCCTCCCAGAGCTATTGCAGTGCTGACACAGGGCAAAGGCAGTGAAGCCACATCCAGCCTTCCTGACAAATACCGAGCACCAGCGACCAACAGCTCGCAGGTGAACTCTTGGAACCTGAATGCTTTCACTCAGTGGCCTTCAAAATCAGAGCAAGTGAATGTAGTAACACATGTGTTTGTGCTTCTAAACTGTAAGTGAACTTCTATCAAGCAGACAGACTGGAGGGGTGGTAAAATCACCTTACAGCAACTAGAGGGGTGGTAAAATCACCATGCTGTGTCCATGTGTTCTCAAGCTACAGGTTCTAGGATGCCTTGTGAACTTCAATAAAGATTTAAAAGCATTTATGTGCAGGGTCTGATCCTTCCTTAAAATCAAAGAAACCACCACAGTTAACATCAGCTGGAATTGAACTAATTTTCACCTCACCTCTTGTGCAAGAAAAAAATAAAATACTACGATGGGATGGAAAAGGGTGAAAGAATTTGAAGAATTCAGAACATCTGTACAGAAAAGGCAGCCTGACACCTACAATTAAATACTGGTGCTCTTGTAGTTTCTGAATCTCATTTAAGGCAGAATTTGCTGAGCTGTCCTGTGCAGTAACTTACTGTAGTACGAACACCAAAGAAATTCAAACCAGAGACTGTCAGGTTACTCCAGTCACTCTTTCTGCACCGTAGGGAAGAAACAATCTAGCTTCTTCCTAACTGCCAAAGGGTCCCCAATTTAGACCCAAATGAAGCAGCAGAGATGGCTGCCACATCCAGAACATTCTGGAAACTAGAAAGTTCTAGGGTGCCTGCTGGGGTGATATGACACACCCAAGAGAAAGATCCTACTAGAAGCAACAAGAAAGTGTTTCCAGCACTCTGTCATGTTGTTTATTTACCCAGATGCAATTTCATTTAGACAAATTGAAAATGAAATTTCATGCAATTATGATAAAAGTGACTACAAAGCAGAGCGAATGTATGACATGTGGTGAACAAATGCAAATATGACTTTTCAAATTCATTCAGATTCACAACGCCACGTTTAGGAAGCTTCTTGCCTTCTTGACAACATTGGCAAAATACATGAATCTAATACTGTGAGAGAGCAGGCCACTGCTGTCAGGGCCCTGAGGGCACCAAAAGGTCTCAGTGGCATTGACCAGCACCACTTGGGTCCCCACTTCAGCCCGTGGCCCAGGAGCCAAGCTTAGGCTCAGTCTGGGGCCTTCAGTCCCTGTGTGCACATCCTCAGCCCTGTCTAAGGATGGGCCTCAGACCTATGTTGTGGGTAGCTTGTCTCCTGGATGGACCCCACCAAGTACACAGCAGCCCCATCCTCCAGCCCTGCCTCTGGCTCCATCTCCCTTTGCTCCTCGCTAGGCTCCCTGGATGGACCCTGGGCCTCCTGTGGGGTTGGTGACAGACCCTGACCACTGTGGTCAGACCCACACCTCTGTGTCCCATCTGGGGAGGGCACTGCCTGTGTGGGATTGCCTAGACAGCAATGCAGAGGATCCAGAGCATCCCCCTCTTCTCTCCTCCCTTCCTTAGTCCTTTCCTCCATCATTTCACAAAGCCTCATACACACTGAGACGGGCTGTAGGAGTTTATCCGACAACAACACAAGGTAACATCTTGCCTCTCTGCTAGCACCATACTATTAGCTGTACGTGTCTGACCTAGAACCACGAATGGCAAAACAAGAAGTACCTTGCAAACCTGCTTCAGCTTCCCAACACAGTGCCCTAGGGTAAGTGGGCACTGCTGTTCTAAGCACAGACTAGGCTTTCTGAAGTACTTGCACAGCTTGGGGGCACTTGAATTCTGTCTTCCAAAGCATCTTAAACATGTGAGGGCTGAGCCTCAGTGATACTCAGTCACATTTCCTATAGGCTCACGAATGAGTTTCGGAAGTGGAACACCAGCAGCTTTTGATTCTTGATGCCAGGTTCTTACTTGGATGAAAGTAGTCCTACGGCAATCCGATCCCCTAAATATCAAGCAGCAGTTGCCAACAATCTGTTTGCACCTCTAATTATAGATAGAAAGGATGACAGAATTGGCAAGCAGATCTTTGCCTGAAAAAAAACTGAACGGTTTTGTAAATTTGATGAAAAATGAGATGAAAGCAGTTCAGTGATACAGATTAGTGTTGTATTCAGCAATTACCAAAGCCTACTTCATTTTCACAGTCTGTCAGGAAAAAAGAATGGGAAAGGGATTATTTTCCATACAGAACTACGCAAATTCTTTCCTAGAGTTAAGCAGGGCCTTCTCCATAAGCTGGGTGGCAATTGCTTTCATTCCAGTCAGCTAAAACACAGGCCACAGATCAAGGTCTCAATACAAACAGCAGCCTGAATTTGTCCATGAGAATAATTTTAGACCTCTTTCTAACATTTGTGAGGGTTTTGTTTTGTTCGGTTGGTTTTTTTTTTACTGCCACGCTAATTGGAGGTGCTAAAAACCTACCTTGCAACAACTAGTTGCATCATAAGAAACATGTTTTTTGAGGTGGGCTGCTTATTACTACTTCTCTTTACCCACACTGCTTTTCTTAAGTAGCCGGATGGGGTTTTCTGGGAACCAATGGCACAGCTTCCTCAGTTTGCCACTCACCGTGGTTATCTGGAAATACATACAGGCAGCTCCGAGCATTGTGAACAATCAGAGATCAGGAAGGAGCAGGATCAAAAGAAAACGTATCCATTCTGAATGCTCAGTCCCCTAACTAAGATACACAACTGGAAAAGGAAGCATGCCCGCAAGCAGATCTCTTACCATACCTGCCCAAGGGCATGCTGAAGCAACGTAGGGTGGCCAACAAAGCGAACGTTATCAATCTTCAGTTCAAACTTTTTGCCACACATATCTGACTTCGTAGCCAAAATCGTAGCCAGGATGACATCTGAAAACCTTGGAGAGCAGAAACAGAAGTTAGGTCAGTTTTCAGAAAGCACACCCCTCGAATGGTCCTCCAGACACAGATTTATTTAATTTGTGAGGGTTTTTTAAATAGCGTAAATTGTGTCTGAATTACTGTACCTGGAGCACCCCAATTATGGAAAATTAAGAATCCCTTAATTATATCCCTCGGATCATCACAATTATCAAACAGGAAGCATTCAAGACAAAGACTGCAGGGTCATGCTTATTTAAGTACATGCTCAGCAAAATACATTGGAAAGATTAGACGCAGTTTGTTTAAATATAAAAACAGCTGGAGTTAGCCATTGCCTGGATTTAGCTGCAGGTTAATGAACTTACTAAGCAACTACAAACCAAAACAGCCTGTCACTCAAGCACAACAAAGACCTTTAAGCCACCCACTGCGACAGAGGGGAAGGCAAGACAGAGCTGATTCAAATAAAAGAACTATATACTCTACTCTTGTCCCTCCTTTTCAAACCTAACCTCATGAAAGTTACTTCGCTTAACAGATCTCAGGCTGCAGCTAAACGCCCAGTGGCACCCTTCTGAGAGCTGCGTGGCATCACCCAGGCTCATGTGCTGCACTGAACCATCATGACAAAGTCATGGCAGAGGGCCCTCCTCGGTGCCCACCTTGCTGCAGTGGGATTGTGCTGCTCCGGAACTGTAGTGGGAAGAACACAGCCACGAAATTAGGAAGGCAAGCGTCTACAAGGAGTCTGCCAAATAAAATCAATCCACAGCTGCAAAACTGGGTCAGAACTGCAATGTGATAGGGAAGGATTCTGCAACCACTTTCTGATGACTTCACAACATTGGCCTGGTCTTTAAAAATACTCCTTTTCCTCAGGGCATCCCCTGAGACAGCAAAGCTCGAAACCGTAGGAAAGGGGACCTCAGTGAGCTGCCAGGGGAAGCTCATTGTTGCAGGATGGGAGAAGTGCGGGGTTTGAGATTAGCAATGTCCTTTCCTAGTCCGATTTCTCTGACTCCCATTTTACCAAATGGATATCAAGCCAGCTTCCGACGAGACCAGCTTTTTTAATCATGGCAATATTTAGTTCAGTTTCTTTATTTACATTCACGATGTGTGCCCCTGTCAAACCACCCCCTGCACCATGCAGGTATCCCAGATAACACAGTATCACTCAGAGAAAAGGGCAGACATGGGTGTGTTCCGCACCCACCTTATCTCCTGGCCACAAGCAGGCCCTCAGTGCCCACAGAAGTAGCCGATGTACCACATTCCTGGTTTACTCTGAGTGAGTTATGGTGCATTACAGAAACTGAGACAAATATACAGACAAGTTTTTTGCGTGTATCCACCTGCATATGACCCAGGGGCTATTTTTTCATTAGACCTACATACATTGAAGGTGTAGGATAACACGGGGCCTTTCTGAGCAGTCAAAGCCTCTGATGCTTGTAAAATAAAGTCATCCTGACCATGGTTGGCTAGTGGAAGGGGCAGCTCCATACAAACTTCCAAATCTCTGGCTGCTGTGCTCCAAAATGGATACGCAGCAGAGCTGAGGGCTAGCAGAGAGAAAGGGAGACTGGCTACAGACTCCTGGGGCATCGAGCCAATGGTCCTCGGCCACTGCCCTGGGCTGGGTTGAACAACACATTGAGTTGGTGAAGAAAAGGTAACGCTTCCTCAGACTGGGCCTGGCTTGGCAGTTCCTGGTGATCACATTTGAAATAGGAAAGAAAGTCACCAAGACAGCAGCGAGCTTCCCCTGTTCTTTCTGTCCTGCTCAGCTGTGTCAGTTAACAGGCTCATCGTGGAGCCAGGCAGACTGTAAGAGCAACGGATCAAAAATGAGCGTCTGCCCCGTTAAGTGGAAGCAGGAGGGCAAACTAGGAAGTGCCTGCTTGCTGGTAAGAAATGAGTCACTTCCTTCCCTCGGCCTTGGCAAAGGACATCTTGGGAGCTGGAAAACCAAACTTCATTATGACGACTTACAGCACTGTTAAGGTTTGACTTTGACATGGAATTACAGCAACGGGTACTTTCATGCAGAACTGCGGCACCGAACAATTCAGCAGTTCCACAGGAGAGCTCATGACACTGACATTCACCATCAGCGTGACTCTGCCTTTGGCTCGGTAGGGAGCAGCAGATTGAAAGGTTAATTTTGTAAAGCCTTCCCTATCTTCTTGCTGGTGGGAACCTCTTTCTGGGAGAATGCTCCAACAGCAGCCAGGTGACATGCTCACCATTATATATCACCAGTATAACCCCCCTGACAGGTTGCAGGGGTTCCACCTGATGGCACCTCCAGTGCGAACTGGACTCCAGACACGTTCTCCTGGTCTGACAGCCTGGATTCATTGGTCTGGTTGTTTGATCCTACCTTTCACCCCCCAAAACCACTGCACATGATTTATACATTTCTCAGACCTCTGGATGACAGGGAGGTTGAGGGACAGCAGATATGTCACTCCCATCATTTTATCTCAGACAATAAATATTTTAGTTGGGGTATTTTAAAACTGGTTTTCTAATCTCTGTAGTGCATTACAATGACATAAAAACATTAACTTACTGAAGCCCTCGAAGCAGATTAGGCTTCACAGTCGGGTTCTAACAGTCCCTTCTTGTGCCCCAGGATTAGCCTGAGCTCTGTGGTTGTAAAGGGGAACAAACCTTTCCTGTGCTAAGAAGTTCAGCAGGCAGAAACTAAATACAAAAAGCAGTTGTTTTGATTTGCCCAGAATATCTCACTGCTCCTATCATGAGCTCAGCCTGCACGCAGTCCTGCAGGATGACACAAAGCACACCAGCGCGGGCTGCCTGCTGCCACCAGCACCTCCTCTGGAACTGACACAGCTGAAACAACAGCGCCTTTGCCTTCGCATGCAGACAAGAGGGGGAAAGGATCTCAAAAAGAACTTCAGTGTTTCCCCGAGGATGGATAATCACTTTTAAGGTGCCAGAGAAATTCATAAGTTTTTTATAGTTTTCAAATTACAAAGAATTTGTATTTGAGGTAGGGTAGAGGGGGAGCTGACTATCTCGGTGACCATCTTTATGCTACACAAGGACTAGAAATGTATTAATACTTTTGGGCCCTTGGCAGAGACAAGCCTTTTTCCCTCTGCGTGTTCAAGAAGGGGCTAGAATGCAGTTGTCAGTTCAGCTTAGAAGGGCACCAGGAAGGAGCAGCTGCTCAAAAACAGCTCTGCAACGAGCTCTGCATAATTATTGTGAGATTATAAATAGTTCAGTCACTCATCTGTACTTTTCGGTCATTGCTTGTCAGAAGGCAATTTACCTCAGGGCTCCTTGCTGGAATAACTACAAAGCTAAGGCTATTCTTGTTGCGCTCTTGGAGGATCACAACTTTTCTCAGTTCATAGAAGGGACAGTACCACACTCATTCTGGTTACCCTACAGGAAGCACAGAAGTGTTAGTAGGACCTCTGTAATTATCCTAGCATTAACTGTTAGCAATGTGTTTCCTACAGACATTGTGATTTAGCACATAATTGCCTCATCATTTGGTGTCAAGTAGAAACCAGAAACAAAGCACACTGACAGGACGGTGAGAAAACAAAGCCATTCTAGACAGAGGTGGTTGTTGAGAACATTTGGTCTTACCCTGAAACCAATTGCTCATCAGTTAGAGGACATTGGTCTCTGAAATGGGAACATGGCCATAAACACAAAACAAAAACATAAACGACAGAAAATAAACGACGCAAGTACATAAAATACAAACAAACAAAAAGAGAAAAAATGTTAAAAACTGGGAGGATCTGCTAAGAGTTAAACTCCTGTAAAGAAAATGCTAAGTATTGAGAAGAGGCACAAGTTAATGGTAGGTGAGACGCTGGGACGTGCAGCAGGCTGAGGTTGGTGGCATTTCAGTTCTCTCAGCAATGCTATGGTAGTGTGTACCCACAACCTGCTGCACGTATGGAATTGCATTCATTAAACTCATGCTTACCTTAAAACAGACAAACAAACACATGAACGACAACAAAATAACAGAAGAGGTTCCACTCTGATTTAGAGCAGATCCCAACGGTCGGTTCGTTTCCTAGAGGATCGCCAGTGGTTGAAAAGGCTTTTAAAAGATTTACGCTGCCCACTGCAGAAAGGGGAGATCAAATGGAAACCTCCAACAATTATTTAATGCAGGAGACAGCTGATTTCCACCGGTCATGTTGAGAAGGTAGAACAACCCTAGAGGATAAACCATACAAAGAGGGTGATATTACAGAAAGGGATGGATGGGTGACCGGAAAGGAAAAGGCTTACAGAAAGGAAGGCTTTCAGAACAAATAACAAGGAGAACACTGAGGTCCAGTGAAAGAAGGACAGAGGATATAGAAACATTACCACAGGAGAAAGACTGTTTGTTAGAAAGGGACATTCGTGTCCTTGTTTCATTAGCTTGGGTTTCTGTAACAAAAGTATTTGGCCAACTGATGACATCAATGCTGCAAAGCTTGCTAAATCTCTTTGGTTAAGTCAGTTACGCCACTGAAAAATACAACATCTGGTGCAACAGGTTTCTTTCTTCACGTACATCTGCATTAGAATTTTTGCTATTGCATCCCCTCAAAAACAAACAGACAAACAATCAAGAAATCCAATTACGCATACAAAGATGGAAATGGAGAGTTACGGCACCTAACCTGATGTTACTTCCTGGAGCCATAAAGAAATACTTACAGCTCATCTGCTCCACAAGAGATCTGCTCAAAAGTAACCATTCTGGCTTCCAACAGCTTAGAAAAAAAGTGATACTGAATGTTCTCTAGGACACATTTGATCCTATATTGCCAGTGAATTGAAGGCATTCAGTATAAAGCAGGATGAATCCAACCTTCATACAAACTGTTGCAGTGACTAAATAGATCTGAAATAACCATTGTTACTAAACATGAGAACATTACCAAACTTGCCATACGCCATCCACTCTCAGCTTAGCATCTGCATTCTCCAAAGCCCCAATTCGTGCTGCCAAAAAACATCCACAGCAACTACCGACAAGCAGTGATTTAAAGGGATCTATTTGGCAACCCTTCCTTGAAGCAGCCTTCCAGAAATAACAGTGATTCACAAATTACTTTCACGTGGGACAACTCCAATCAGATAATCAACACCAGCAGCACATGGTTGGGACTTCATGCTGATGAATCTGAGGACTACTGCTCCGGGGAGAGCACTGCTGCATCTCTGTGCAGCACCAGGACAGAACTGCTATGGGGAGACAGGAGGGGCTCTCACAAACCTGGTCACTCCCCAGCCTTCAATAGAAACATAAAAAAAACTTCCAACCTGGAGCCCAGGGGAAAAAAAATCATACAGCTTCTCAGCCAGAATCCCACTGGCTCAATGACAACCCTGGTTTTATGGCAAGTGATATTTAAGCTCCTTCCTTCCCACTCACAATGACTACAAACCACAGACATCTCCCTCTCTCCCCAACCATTGCCCCTCTGCCTCTGCTCACCCCCAGGATCTGTTCTTCCTCACAGACACCAACTTTGTTACACCTCTACCTGTCTCATGCATACCAGAAGCTTGAGCCACCTGCTGGGCACAGCCCTAAAGAGACTTCATAGCTTCCTGATGGAAGATGAGCTTGCGTACGTAGTGCTGGAATATTATTTCTATCTATGTCATTAAGTCTAGTGAAAAAATAAACTTCCTCTTGCGAATTATCAGTACTCACTTTATCAGTACTCAGTGTATAAAGAGCTTTGGTAATTTCTTCTACTTGCAGGTACTGCTGAAGAGAAGGATGTTTAGCTGTTGCATTAAATGCACCTGCAAGCTTCCCTTCTACATTCCTGTGAGAGAAGATAGCTTTTTTAATGCATTCACAGCACTGTGAATACGGGGTAGAAGCTTTTTTCATCAACAAAACTGAAGCAAACACAGTTTTGAAAGATGCTTTGAATTTCCGAATGCAGACACACAGCTGTGTGAGCAGGACTAGTATTTCAGAGCAACAGGGTGCTTCTCCCACCACCCCTGTACCTGCATGGCAGCTACTGTCACATCCGTAGTGGATAATACTGAGGCATGTCCTGATAACAGACCTGTGTTGGCAAACACCTCAATGTCAGGTACATAAATACAAGGCTTATAAACTCCAGTAACCTCAATAACCATCGGGTGCAGACAGCACAGGGTGGATTTGTGTGCATTGCTGTGTAAGACTGCACAAACAGCAACTGCTTTCCTCTGAAGGCCATCGCTACAGAGGGGGATTTCTGTCTTAGTATCCTTTCACTCAGTGCTTCCGAACGGCCCAGATCCACTTGGTGGAGTGCCAAAAAACTGATACTTTGTGCTTAGGGAACTCAGCTCCCTAAAAGCTCAACAGCTAATACCTGACCCAAGAGATCTGAGGGGTAGCCCTCAGTCTCTGATTCCTGCGCACCACTACAATAAAACCATCTAACTCTTTGTTTAAGGCAGACTACATTTCAGGACCTTCAACCTACTTAAAACTACTTTCAGTAAAACACTGAACTATGAGCAGTTGTTTCACCTGACCATAATTTGAGTGATAAAATCTCTGCTTCCACCACTGCAGTCACCAACAGCGCGTCACACAAATCCAGCACCACAGACAACATCCACGAGCACAGCTCTGCATTGAGAGTATTTTGTCCAACCTCCCTACATGGCAGAGGCAGCAAGAATCGCTACGAGAAAGAAGCTGGCACACTGTCCTAAATCTCTCCAGGGAAATACTAGAGCCAAGTGAACAGCAACCAACAAAACCCCCGAGATAACCACCAAACATTCACTGAGCCCTCCCAGGATGCACGCTCAGGGCTGTTCACAGGGCAGTCTGAAGTGCCATTCAACAGATAGCAAACTTAAGAAACACGTTTTGGTCTTGCTTCAGTTGTGCACTGTACCACACTGTGTCCCATGGAGATAAGATAGAACGCTGCAATTGAAGGTTTCAAAAATACCAGAAGATGTAATAGACACAAATGGCCTCAAGCAAGATGTGTTACCTCTGTTAGACTGTTTTCATAAGGTGCCAGTCCTGGAAAAATGTATGAACTTAATGAAATTACTGCCAGGGATGGCTTTAATTTCAGTGAAACTATTCTTAGTCAGACTTAAGAACCAGCCTACATTTTGCAAGGTTGGCATTTAAATCTCCTTTGGGTTAAAAGCAATGACAGCTTCTTCATTCACCTATCAGAGAATCTGAAACTGAACTACGGCCCAGGTTTGTCTCCTATCTGATAATGATACATTTAGAACACAGCAGATTTCAGATTTTCCCCCAAGGCCAGTTAGAGGGTCCATGTCTGTGTATGTGCATGCTGAACAACACACCACCCGCGTTCAGTGTTTTGTTACCCTCTGACTTCCTGCAGTTGAAAAACTCAGTCTCAGAGCCCTCCTGAGCCACTATTTCACTTCACAGACACACAGGCAGCTACATCCCCAGAAACAAAATTAGTCGTTCAGTAGTGCACAGCAATTCTGTATCACTGTTACATGAGCTAAGGAAGAACACGAGGCAACTGTGCAAGACAGCCAGTTACAGGTAGGTAGGTGGAGAAAGTGGAATTTTGCCAAAGGATTAATGCTCCTGGTTTTGAAAGAGTACCACTGCCTTTCTAGCAAGCACAACTTACCCGAACTACGCTTTGCCCAGAATACAGCAGACACACCAGCATTCACTCATGAGACGTTTCTCATTACCAAACACTGATTTTCTCCCAGTTTGGCATTACAATATCCCTTTGCAGGTCTTCTGTGCACTACAAGAGTTTACCTACTGAACTAGCAGTAAGAAAAAGAAGCCATCTCCTCCTCAGTTTTAAAGTCAGACAAGGAGGATCATTTTCTCCCTACCTGGAGTCCCCATCTTGGTCCTCCGAGGTGTCACCAGAGCTATTCACCGCGTATCGACTCCGTGGTTTATCTGAGGCAAAGAATAAAGACAGCTTTCTCAGGGAGCAATCTGACAGTGCACAGTAAAGTCTTGGCTTTTGTTTTTTTTTTCAGTTCTCACTCACAAACACATTAACAAATGAAAGCAAGAAGCTTACATTTTCAAGGGACACAGAGAACACAAAAGCAATCAAAGAAACAACTTTCCTGCCAAGTACCAGGGGACAATTCACGTTTGCAGAACCATGCTTCAATTCAAGGAAGTGAAGATTAAAAAATTCAACTCATTAATTTCTCACATTCTTGCTCGTGTTTCAGGACAATGGAAATGTTCCAGAAGCCCCCTCTGCAGTGACACATATCCAAATCTTTCACCAACAAAAAGCTGGAGGAGCGACAGGAGGGAAGCAGACAGCAAATAATAACAACAACCTTTCCAGATCTTACTTATAAGGACAAAATGGGGTTCAAAAATGATTCTTCCTCAGTGAGAAATGACTCACAGTCTTAAAAGGGGCATCAAATCTCACACGAGACACAGGGACTGTTGTGACAGTACAAGGGGAAATGGTTTCAAACTCAGAGGGCAGATTTAGATTGCATGCAAGGAAGTTCTTTACAATAAGGGCGGTGAAGCACCGGCACAGGTTGCCCAGAGAGGTGGCGGGTGCCCTGCTCCTGGAGACACTCGGTGTGAGGCTGGGTGGGCTCTGAGCACTGATGGAGCTGTGGGTGTCCCTGTTCATATCAGGGGAGTTGGACTGTAAGGCCTTTAAAGGTCCATTCCAATTCAAATGATTCTGTGACTCTGTGATTCTGTGACATATGGCAGCTGGCAAATGATCCATGGAAAACAACCTCAATGCTGGATAACAGCCTCAGATCACACACAGGGCTCACCTATCGCGTGCCTCTCATGATCACCTTGGTATGTTCTCAGTGCCCAAACTGTTAAATGTTCCTAGACACCAAACTCACACTGAAACTGAAAACTGATTCTAACACTGCCTGGTGACAGGTTGGGTTTGCAAGCAGTGATGCTGTAATCCCACAGTACTGACCATTCTAGGCCCTCCCAAACCCACTCTGGCTGTTCAGCAGTGCACTGCTAAGAGCAGGACAGAACTACCAGGGCTGGTTGCACATGTGGGTATAGCTCCGTATCTGTCACTGCAGACCCAAGGCAGGGCTGTGCAGAATGGAAAGAACTCATAGAGCATCCCAAATAGGAGGGGACCGTCAGGGATTCAGTCCAACCCTCGGCTCCACACAGGACCATCTAAACCCAAACCCTAAGCCTGAGAGCGGGGTCCCAACATCCCTGGCAGCGTGGGGCCTGAGAGCGAGGTCCCAACATCCCTGGCAGCGTGGGGCCGTGCCCACAGCCCAGGGGGTTCGAGCCGACTCTCCTCAGAGGTGCACGGCAGGAAGGCGTCTGCCCCGGGCCGTGCTGTACAGCAGCCAGGGTGTGCTGGGCCACAGCGTGCCTCGGGACGGGAGCCTGGGGACAACAGCAGCCCAAGGCACGGTCACACAGGGCTGCGAGAGTGAGGGGACAACGGGCCACCAAGAGACGAGGCTACGAGGGGAGTGCCACGCCAGCCCGAGCCGTGGGAAGGCCGGGGAGGGGCTGCCAGGACACGGGCCGGATCGCGGCCCTGCGGCACGGGGCGGCCCGGCGCGCACTTACTGGCCTGGGCGGCGGGGTGCTCGGCGCCGCGCTGGAAGGGGAAGCGGAAGAGCAGCTTGTTGCCGCGGCTGCCCGAGCTCACAAGGATAACGCTGATGGGGCTGGTGCTCTCGCCCATGCCGCCACGCCGCAGCGAGCACCGGGCGGGGAACGACGCGGCTCCGCAGGAAAGCGGCCCGGCCCGGCCCGCGCGACTTCCGCTTCCGCGCCTCCGCCGCCGCCGGTTCCCGCGGGCTGCGGCTGAGCGGCGGGGCGGAGCTGCGGGCACGGCGCTCCCGGGCAGCCAGCGCTCAGGGCCCGGCCTGCCGCTACGGCGCCGTGCCCTCAGTGCGGCCCCTCGCCCCGCAGCCCAGCGCCGTGCCCGCAGCGCAGCCCGCACGCCCTCGGGGTGCCCGGCGGCTGCCGTTTGCGCCCGGTGCCCTCCGTTCCTCTCAGCGCCTCGCAGTACAGCCGTGTGCCTGAGTACAGCCCAGCACCTCACACCTGGGCCTCGGGCTCCCAGGACGACCCAGCACGTCACGTTGGAGCCTCTTGTCCTCACAACAGTGCGATGTCTCGCCTTTCAGCCCTGTGCCCCCCCTCCAAGCCCAGCACATCACACCGGAGCCCTTGTGCCCCCAGCACAGCACGGCATCTCGTGTTCAGGCCCGCAGCATGTCAAGTTGGAGCCCTGTGCCCCCAGACAGCCAACAGAGAATCACAGAATCCTTAGAGTCGGAAGATGCCTGAATCCTGGTGCCCCCAGTTCAGCCCCTCTCACACCCCACTCAGCACTCCCTCTTCAGCCAAGGGCTTACAGCTCGGCCCAGCACCTCACTCTGCCCAGCAGCACTCCCACCGTCAGCCCAGTGTCCCCAGTTCAGATCAGCACCTCACATGCCCGTGCACAGTGCACCAGATCAGCCTGGCACCACCAGCGTATGCCAGCACCTCACACATCCACAGTGCCCCTGGCACCTCACACCTCTCCGGTGCCCATGGTGCCTCAAGGTTCATTCCCACCTCCCACATGCCCACACACCCCTTCACTATTTTCACGTCTTGCGATCTCCTTTGGTCGCTTTGAGTCAGTCAGTTATTACAGCTCCAGAACTACAAGCTGCTGGCCAGCAGCAAGTGCCACAAACTGTGTTCCCCTGGCAGCTCTTTTGCCTCATTTGTCTTATTGTGTGTCCAGCTGAGATCAGAAAACTATCAGCAATTACATCAGAGGATGGCCCAGGTTTGTCACATAAGTTCGTCCGTATTTGATAGCAATATTTAGATATTTGAATGCTCCGAGATATCCCCACTCTGGATTTTTCTCTGCAAGATTCTTCCCTTGGACTTCAGGCAGAGATGGGTGGTTGGGGACTGAAAGGGAGATGAGCACCCGCTGTGAGGGCTTAATCTGCACAGCCATTCTCTGCCAGGCAGGTGATAACAATTGAAGCAAGAGAAGCTGTCATTGAGGGGAGAGAGTTGTTGGTGAGTGATTAAAGAGCAGCCACATTATCACGGCAGAGCATTCATCGTGCCCCAGTGCTGGGCAGCTCCGTTAGAATTTCCCAGTGTTTCTGCTTCCAGCCATAACTTTACGTTCTTCAATTTAAAAACTGCAGGCACGTTTGTCATTTTCAGCTCTTGGAGACGAGTTAAAGAAAAGCTCTAGAAAGCTGCAAGCTCTTTGAGAGCGAGTAGGAAATGAAAGAATAAAGCCAGGATATAGATTCTGCTTTTAAGATTTCCAAAACTCAATGCACCCAAACTCTTCAGAGTTGGAGCAGATGTATGTCCCACCGTTACCCACTGAAATTCCCCCCGAGAGAGAGCCGACCCCTGTGCAGAGCAGAGGCCCACGGGGACAGTTACCCGATCTCACAGAGGTACAACTGTTCGTTTTTAATGAACTGGAAATTATAACCCCGCTTTTATAATGAGCAAAGAGGCCTGTTGCTGACTTCATCTGACAACCTGCTTTGGGAGTTTCGTCCTACGTTAGGACGAAAAACCACTTTTCTCATTTGCTCCGTGCTTTGTTCCTACAGGAGCAGGACCTGGCAGGACAGGCAGCCCCAGGGCCGGGCTGCTGTGCAGCAGGACTACATGCCAGCTCCGCCTGCTGCTCCTTCCCAAGGCTCTGGGGACATTTCACAGCTTCATAACAAAGATACATAGCCTGTACTCAGGTGCACATCATGCTATAGGTTTATGAAACCTAAGTATGAAAAGCAACAGAAAGAGAGAGAGGCACATCTGATGCGGTGCCCCAGAGGATGTATCAATCCTGCAGCCAGGGGAACAACAGTGGCTGTGTTGTCCAATTCCTTGGGTCGCGTAGGCCGGGAGCTCCAAGGCTCAGCACCCCGTGGGCAGCTGGAACAGTGGGGCGAAGAACTTGGCTGAGAAGTCTGTGCAGGGACAGAGCCCAATACTCTCCATGTCACATTGCTGCACATGGCTGCAAATCACACTACTCCCACCAGGCTCTTTTCTGAAGAGCTCCTGAAGCTGTCCCCAGCACAACGCTGATCCCAGGCGAGCAGTGAGCCCCTCCTAGCAAACCGCCGTCACCTTTGGGCTGCTCTGGCTTTTGTGATAGTGCAGGAGCAACTCTTGGAGAATGAATCCAAATTCAATAAATATTTCAGTGCTGATGGTTCATATACAAACCAACAGGCCTCCAGTGCAGGCATCACCCTGATCTTCATGCCTACTTAGACTTTAATCCTCCAGTCGTGGAGGATCACTCTTCAGGTTCAACAGTTGGCAGCAAAATAGGAAGGAGTATTGCTGGCATCTGCCTGGCTGTATCTGAGTCACCAGGACTTCCCTCAAGCACTGTCAGCAGAGCTTGGAGCATAGCCATGCTGTGGGCGATGTAAGAGGTAGTGCTTTCAGAAGGAGACAACGACAGCATTATTTTCAAAGTATTTTCCTATTGGAAAACTGCACATGTTTTTTAAATGCATGTAATTAGAGATGATGGATGCAGCTTCTCTCAATACCTCCGTCCGTTTAAACTATGTAAACTGAATACAGCATTTTCCCGTGTAAAGTGCTTAGTGCCTGCCGTGTCAGCAGGGCAGCCACATCTGGAGCACATTGCCTGCAGCCACTGGTAGTGCTGTGAAATGCAAACACATCCTGGTAAGGGATCTGGCTTATACGTATCAACCTGCTCAGCGCAAGCATGCAGTGCTGTTTGGGCAAAGAACACGATCTGATACCTGCCCGTGCCACCAGCTTGCTGTGCACTGCTTCTGAGGTTTAATGGGGTGGCAGAGGGACTCACCTCTGCTTCATGTAGCTGGCACAGTATTCCCCGAGCATTGGTAGCAACCATCTCCAGCTGGATATTTCCTTGATACTTTGCCCACTTAGCTGTGATTACAGACCTGTGCTGGCCTTTCCTTTATTCATTCGGCCCTTCACCCACCACACGTGTCCATGCACTGAAGACACAAACCTTCTAGCACAGGACCAGGCTTTGTGTGCATGGCCAGCACACAACACAGTGCATACCAGCACTGTTTGAGGTGCTGAGGGCCGTTTCACAGCACAAGGGATAACTGGCTGCAAGAATCAAACAGCTACAAATCAAAGAGATGCAGTATGAGGCATTTAGTGGTGCAGCTCAGATCTGTAACGGAGGGAACTGCAGATTAAGGAAACAAACTGCTGGGAAATATCAGTGTTACCATCTCAGGAAGCACTCAGCAGTTTGAGATCTGTGAATGGTGAGGAACTGTGCACATCTGACTGGTCTTTCTCCTATAAACGTGCTTGTTTTCAGTACTGTACTTGATTTCATAAGCTCTCTCTCCCTGTATCCATACGAATCATGACTACTGGGGCTGTATGTAGCAATATCAGTAGTGGGGTCGGTCCCTTACTCTTTGCAAGAGGCCAGTAAATGCCTGACAGTGCTGGAACATGCCCAAATCTCTACTGTTTTCCACAGAATCAAGGTTTCCCCCCCCCCCCCCCAGCCCACCCTGAGCCGTACTGCACGTATCCCAGCTGTCCCTAACACTACCTAGGAAGTACTGAATACGCAATACTAGGCCATGTAGTGGCCATGTGTATTGGAGGTATATGATATGGCCCGGAAAGACCCAGTCTGGTGTGCACATCTGTGAAGCAAGGTGACAAATACAAATGATTGTCCAAGCTTCTTAGTTTGCTCAAAATCCACTTAAAGACGGGTCCTAATCCTCCATCACTAGAATGTTCCAGCACTATCTCTCTGTTCATATGTGCCTAGCCAACTTTTTCAGGCCACACGGCCAATACGTGTTAAGAAGCAAGAAGCTGATAACACCAGCAAACCGGGAGGCCAGTGCACTGACCCTTACCGAAATGGGCTTTGTTTCACAGAGAGATAAGGGTCTCCCACCTCCATGGGTGGGCCTCCGGAGTGACCAATGAGTGTGGACAGACACCAAGGCCCGCTCTCCTCTTCCTCTTTATAACCAGGGCTGTGAGGGCACTCAGCACAACCTGCTCTGGGTTTTCACTGAAGGGAACCTGAGCCAGCACTCTCCTGCACAATGACACTGACCCAAGCTGAGAAGGCTGCTGTGACCACCATCTGGGCAAAGGTGGCTACCCAGATTGAGGCCATTGGGGCGGAATCACTGGAGAGGTAAGTCACCCAGAGCACCCACCCACAGGGTGCCTCCTCTGACTTGCTGTTAGGATGCATCTTGCTTCAGTGCTGTATGAGTGAGACTCCGACAGTCACGTTAGGATTGATGAGAACTGCTTGATGAGCTGCGTGTTTTTTAACGTGATTTTCTTTTGTTCTGGAATTACCC
The DNA here is from genome assembly GCA_030625065.1 of Alectoris magna. Classification (NCBI taxonomy): domain Eukaryota; kingdom Metazoa; phylum Chordata; class Aves; order Galliformes; family Phasianidae; genus Alectoris; species Alectoris magna. The sequence goes on along the minus strand of CM060575.1, from coordinate 2,759,088 downwards.
CCGTGCTACTCAATTCTGATAGATGGATTAAAAATTTTACAGCAAAAAAAAAACCAAACCCATTTTAGCCATTCTGTGGGTTTGCTTCCCGTTATAGTAATTGAGAAGAATTCATAGCTGGGAGCCCTAAAGAGAAATTCAAAGTCATTCAGACTCGGTGTCCTGAAATAGGGTTATCACTACTAGGAAATGAACTTAAGCTGATTTATCACATAAGTTGCCATGGAATGAGCATTAAGAGGATAGCTGTCCATGTTTTTTAGATGTTGTTGCTGTTCAGAGTTATTTAAATGCTCTTTACAATCAACCTGAAATATTGTGATATTCCTGCTAGGGCTCCGAGTGCCACTCATACCAATCCTGGTTCATTCAGCTCATAGCTTTTCCATTGCTGAACTTTGTTGTTTCCTTCTCCTCCAGGCTTTTTGCCAGCTACCCTCAGACGAAAACCTACTTCCCTCACTTTGATCTCAGCCAAGGCTCCGTTCAGCTTCGTGCTCATGGCTCCAAGGTCCTGAATGCCATTGGGGAAGCTGTGAAGAACATCGATGACATTAGAGGTGCTTTGGCCAAACTCAGCGAGCTGCATGCTTACATCCTTAGGGTGGACCCAGTGAACTTCAAGGTGAGTGGGCACACTTTCAGGGGTGAAAACTACCAGTCACAGATCTAAAGGCCATGGGTCATTTAGACTAATGGGAGCTTGATCCCTGACTATGTGGTACAGCCTCATGTTGCTGCTGGTTCCCCAGCTGATTTTTAACCTGAGACTGGATCTTCTAGCAAAGCATCTGGTCCAATTTAAGATGTTACCTGGTTGGGACATGTATTTTTTTCATTCCAGAGCATGTTGCAGACTCTTAGATTGGCGTCTGTTACTGATTACAATGGATTTCATCTTTTTTTCCATTTCAGCTTCTTTCCCACTGTATCCTGTGCTCCGTGGCTGCCCGCTATCCCAGTGACTTCACCCCAGAAGTTCATGCTGCGTGGGACAAGTTCCTGTCCAGCATTTCCTCTGTTCTGACTGAGAAGTACAGATAAATGGCTTCCACACTGGGTTAGGGGCTTGCACACAACAGCTGCCAAGTTCTGGGGTATTCTTCCTATGCAGTCCCCTCCACTCCCCTATGCAGGGGCTCAGCCATCTGCAGACCACAATAAATAATTCAACTGTGATCTATGGTCTCTGTGCTTTCATCTTTCATGTTCCACCTACACCTTAGTGTTTAGGCAGTGTGTTTGGAAACCACTACGTAATACAGAGGGGAAAATACTAAGCTGTGTAAGTTCATGTATATAATGAGAATAACATACTCCTGGGCAGAAGCCCAGAACAGGCTAGAGCCCTGCAACTATTAGGCTATTACTGCAAACAGTTAAGAAGCTACATCAACCAAATGTAAAGTTGAACAGCAAACATTCTTTTACCCTGCTAGGATAATGAACGGACCCAGACTTCTCGTTTAGACTCTCCAAAATCCAGCACAGTCTGCTCTGAACAACAGCTGCATTGCCAAGTAGTGTGATGTGCACAGGGCAATGCTGTGTATTGACTGTGTGTGCTCTTCTCCAAAGGGTCTGAACAAGGTGAACTCCTTAGGCTATCACACCTGCTTAGTCCCACCTGTTCAGTAAAGGGACCGTCCCCTCAGCTTCACATTTCCTATATTTATATTGGGAACTTTGCATGCTTTTGAAATCTGGGAAGACTAATGGCCCCTGGAGATCAATGACGATATCTGAGGGACCAAAATTCCCAGTGTTTGGAATTCCCCTAAGGGGAATGCATGGACCTTCCATGCCTCTTGGCCAATACCCCAGCTCCCAGCTGATGAAATAGAGGTGAATTTCTTTGTTTGCATCCTTGCTTCCCCTTCCAAAGTATGTCCAAGACTTTACAGTGGTACACATCACCTCTTCACACACACACAAAACACCTGGAGTGTTAGAGCAGCTTGAAATTCAGAAGCCCCTCCTTTGTTTGTTGATGTGTTCTCTACCTAAGTGATCCATGCGTTGTGGGCAGGTCAATACCTGTGATATCATCCAATGCATCTTAGGAGGTGTCTGTGTCTAAGGGCAGAGTGATTCCAGCTTCATTCACTGAGCCATATCCCTGCTCTTCCAGTGAGATCCTTACCAAGTTACTCACACTGCTCATGCAGGTCTCAGAAGACTTTTGACATGAAAAGATGCATGCAAAGCCTTAAGCAAACAAGCATGAATTGGCACTAAAAGCTGCAGTGCTCATCTCGTTTACAAAATGTAAGCACCATATTTGGGCAAGGGGAAGAGAGATAAGATGCAGAAGTTTTAAACCACTGAGCTGATCTAAATCTGCTGATGTTGACCAAGACACCTTCTGCAAGCAGTAAGTTCTTAAAGCATCCTATCCTTGTGGGTCTCAGGGTAACCTGAATGTTTAAATCAACAGTTTACAGTGTAGGTCAGCATGGCGTACATCCCTAAGCTCAAATTTGTATCAGTGATTTCATGCAGAGGCTCAGTGAGGGATATGACAGTCCCCAACCATTGCATGCCCTATGGGATGTCCTATCACTTATGGAGAGCAGCAGGAGCACACACTGGGATGGGAGCAAGACAGCAAGTTTAGGCCTGATGAGCAAGCAGGTATGGACTTTGGAAAGACCAGGTGCCAAAAAAGGAGGTTCTTCCTCACCCAGGTTTCTCTGGGCTGCTGCAGAAAGATGATGGGAGCACACAGAGGGCAAAGGTGGCACGGGAGGGGAGCAAGCCCAGAGGCTTTTTGTTTGGAGAGGGCTGGATATGGCAGAGGCTGGAGGATAGCAGGGGACACGTGGGGGGCAAGGAGCCATGCAGGCTCTTGGCGAGGGAAGGGTGCATCCTGACAGGAGTGCCAAGCAGCAGCACAAGGCCAAGGCTGCAGCCAGCCCGCAGCATCCACAAGTCAGCGGCTGCCAACTGCAGGGTGAAGCCTTGATGCATGCTTTCCCCCAGCCCGGTGAGGGGCTGCCTGGGATCCCCTCTGAATGCAGTGCAGAGGGCCAAGCCAGCTGGCAGACCAGGACAGGGCATGGTAGGACGGGGCAGGGCAGCAGTGCCCCCTCAGGGCCCCCTCTGTGGGTGTCAGGGCCCCCCAAGGCACTGCCGCTCCCTGCTCCCAGCATTGCACAGCCACAGCCCCTCCGTGTGGATAAGATAAGGCCGGGGCGGGTGTACAGGGAGCTATAAGAGGTCGGCCCTGCGGGCTCCTCCACCACACATTGCCACCAGCCACCAGCCCGCCCCACCAGCTGCCACCATGCTGACTGCCGAGGACAAGAAGCTCATCCAGCAGGCCTGGGAGAAGGCCTCTTCCCACCAGGAGGAGTTCGGAGCTGAGGCTCTGCTTAGGTGCGAGCCAGGCCCAGGGGCACCTGGCAGGGTGGGAATCGGGGAGCGGGAGCCAAGGGGTGCGGGCCAGGTCATGGAGTGCCGGGGTGTGTGGGCTGGGACAGGGGGAACTGCAGGGCAGCAGAGCTGACCAACCTCGTTCCGGCAGGATGTTCACCGCCTATCCTCAGACCAAGACCTACTTCCCTCACTTCGACCTCTCACCTGGCTCTGACCAGATCCGTGGCCATGGCAAGAAGGTGTTGGGTGCCCTGAGCAGCGCCGTGAAGAACATGGACAACCTCAGCCAGGCCATGTCTGAGCTCAGCAACCTGCATGCCTACAACCTGCGTGTTGACCCCGTCAACTTCAAGGCAAGCAAAGGCCTGGGCCTGGGGGGCCTGGGGGTCCTCAAGTCGGGGGATCCTGGGGTTACAGGATCCTGGAAATCTTGGGGTCAGGGGGTCCTAGAGTAAAGGGGTCCTGCAGTCAGGGGGTCCTGGAGCCCCGGGGTCTTGAGGTCAGGGTGTGCTGGGTTCCTGGGAGCCAGGATCTTGGGGGCCAGGAGCTGGAGGCCAGGAGTGGTACCAGGGCCAGGATGGGGGACAGATTGGGGCTGACAGCCCTCCATCCACAGCAAGGGTACTGAGCCTCTGTTTGCCTTGCAGTTGTTGTCGCAGTGCATCCAGGTGGTGCTGGCTGCACACATGGGCAAAGACTACACCCCCGAGGTGCATGCTGCCTTCGACAAGTTCCTGTCTGCTGTGTCTGCTGTGCTGGCTGAGAAGTACAGATGAGCCACCGTCTACAACTTCAAGTCTTCAATAAAGACACCATTGCTGCAGCACTGTGTCCATGTGTGCTGGGGCTGGGGAAAGGGCACAGGGGTCCAGGGTGGGCTGGGGCACACTCAGTGCTTCCCTGCACCCCTTGGGAGGGAGGGAGGGAGGGAGGAAGGAAGCTGCCAGCAGGTCTGGTATGGGGCCTGCCTGGTTAAACGCGATCCTGAAGCTGGTAGCAGGACTCTGAGGACAGAGTTCAGTCTGCACCTTCCCATGCCTGCAAACCTGCTTGGGGTGGGTGAAGCCAAATGTGTTTCTTTGAACCCCTTGAACGATTTTCCATGGGGGAAGGATTGACCTCTCCTGGTTCTATCAGTGTGGCTGTTTAGGACTTGACCGGGAAGCTGTGGGAGCTCAATGCCTGCATGAATTCTGTGGGCAACCAGACATGTTCACAGAGTGACAAAAATTCACTGTAAACCATGAAGTACAAACACCTTTCGTAGCCTCAAGTCCCTGAGCCACAACTCAGCTGCCTGGGAAGGGCCCCTCCACTCCTGCCCTGGGTGCCTGTTTTTCCCATGCCATCTGGAGAAGGTGGAAATGTCACAAGCAGAGCTGTAGTCCAACACAAGGCTGCTGCTTTTACATCATTGGCTTTAGATCTGAGTGAGGTGGTGGGTTACAAGATAGTAAACTAGCCCTGGGTTTGCCCTATGTTGTAACCAGAGGAGGAAATCGGGGTTTGTGAGGAATGAGGGAAGCCGCACCAGGAAATCAGCACCTGCTTTGGTAGGGAATCCCCATGCCATGCCCTGCTCCTGTGAGCACACTCCCAAACATGCAGTGCTTTTCCTCCATACTCCGAAGCACTATCTGTATCTCAGCATGTCTGTGTTCATTTACACCCAGTAATTCCCGTGCCTTCAGTTTGAGGAGCTCTTCTGCCTTTGCCGTTTGCCCCACCGACGTGTGCACGGGCAGCAAACACACAGCCTCCCCAGCATCTGCTTCCCAGAAGAGCAGCCCCCCTCCTCCACTCTTCCCCTCCTCCTGTGCTCTGACATGGTGCCAGGTCAAGCTAATCTCCCCCAAACACAAATGATAAGAACCGCTGGAAATGGAGGAAACACGGGTGTAAACTGTCCTCCCCCCCGCGCCAGCTCTCGATCCTACTGGAACCACTGCAACCTTTTTCACCTTCCCAGCCCTCCTTATTTTCCTCACCCTCCTCATTTTCCTCCTCACCTTCACCATTTGGGACACGCGGAGCTCACTGGGGGCCTCTATGGCCGTACATTCCCCTCTTCCCCTGCTGCGAGTTCCTGTGGCTGCAGGACAGTGCCTCCATCAGGATCTGGCAGTGACCCTGTGGCTCTGCTGTGTGCCCCATTTCCAGCAGTCAGGGCCGCCCCATGCCCCCACAGCAGCAAGGGCTGGGACAGAGGGAGCTCTGGGGTCTGTTTGCAAAGGGATAGTGCTGGGGGTGAGCGAGTAAGACATGAAGATACATTGGGGTGCACTGGTGTGAGGAGTGTGGAAGGAATGAGAGCAGAAGGTGCAGTGAGAATGAGTGGTGGTGTGTAGGGGCTACACTGCAGAGTGGTGTGTAGGGACAGTGCATGTACTGGGGCAGTTTGCATGTGTGCATAGGCTGTGCTGGAGAGGTCAGTCTGCACATGCACAGGGCATCACAGGGGCAACTCCTTGAGGCACAGGCTTGCACCATGCTCCTGAGCCTACAGACCCCATATTGCTGTCCCCTCCACTCTGCCTGCTCCTCCTGAGCAGATCACATCCCTTCTGGCCTCCTGAGGGACCCCTCGTTGGTATCTCAGCCCTAACCCCACACCAGGGGGCTGGGGACCGACTGCTCCACCTGCACCAAGGCAGACCCTAACCTCAACCCATGCCAGTGCAGGCACTAACCCTAATCCTAACCCTAAATCCAGCTCATGCCAGGATCACGCTGCCCCAACTCTAACATCGAGCCCAAACACTTGCCGGGGTCCAACCCCCCCAGCCCGTGCAGTATCGTGGGTGGGGCAGGGCAGCAGCCCTGCCTGGATGGGGTCCAGAATCTACGGGGCGGGCTGGGGGGCGGGCTGTGGCCAGCACAGCATATAAGGCCAACAGCAGACTGCAGGGGCACCCGTGCTGGGGGCTGCCAACGCGGAGGTGCAACCATGGTGCTGTCCGCTGCTGACAAGACCAACGTCAAGGGCATCTTCTCCAAAATCGCCAGCCATGCTGAGGAGTATGGTGCCGAGACCCTGGACAGGTAGGCGTCCTTCTCTGTCCTCCGGCTGCCTCTCTCCTGTTTGTCCCTGATCCTCTTCCTGTCCTCAACAGTCCACGTCCTATCCCTCCCCGTCTTACCTGTCTCCCTCCCCTCCTGCCCTGCTGGCCCTGACTCACTGTGCTCCACAGGATGTTCACCACCTACCCCCAGACCAAGACCTACTTCCCCCACTTTGATGTGTCACATGGCTCCGCTCAGATCAAGGGGCACGGCAAGAAGGTAGTGACTGCCCTGATCGATGCTGCCAACCACATTGATGACATCACAGGCGCCCTCTCCAAGCTCAGCGACCTCCATGCCCACAAGCTCCGCGTGGACCCTGTCAACTTCAAAGTGAGTGTCTGGGAAAGGGCGACCCACCTTGCCCCCGCCGCAGCCCTGTCTTGGGCCGTGCAGCCACCCCTCGCCTCACCCTCTCTCTCACCCTCTCCTTTTGCCTTGCAGCTCCTGGGCCAATGCTTCCTGGTGGTGGTGGCCATCCACCACCCCGCTGCCCTGACCCCGGAGGTCCATGCTTCCCTGGACAAGTTCTTGTGCGCCGTGGGCACCGTGCTGACCGCCAAGTACCGTTAAGACGGCACGGCGGCTAGAGCTGGGGATCTACCGGCCAGCCCTCCAACAGCGAGCAGCCAAATGAGATGAAATAAAATCTGTTGCATTTGTGCTCCAGCCCTGGTGTCCTGCTCTGGTTGCTGCCTGCGGGGAGGGAGTGGGAGGGATCTGCTCTGGGTCTCCGTGCAGCTGAACCGGGGGCCCGGTGGGTGTGCGGAGGATATGGGCTCAGGTGGCTGTGTCTGGGTGGTGTTTGGGTGGTTGTGCCCAGAAGACAGACACATTTCTGCTGTCTGCGGGCATGAGTAGAGCTCTTAGAGGTGCTGGTGGACAGGGAAGCTTCATGGAGAGTGGTTCTTGAGGGCTCCCCACAGCTCCAGCCCATCCTGAGCTTCCCAGCAGAGTCACATACCCATGCTGGGATCCCATGCACTCCTTACCCCATGAAGCCCAAACTGTAGGGAAACAGATCTTATTCTGGAAGGGCTTGCAGGAGGTGGTGGGGAACAGTTCCCAGCGTCTGTCACAGTCAGTGTGGTGACACAGTGAAGACACGCTGAGGACCTTCTGCACTGGGGCAGCTTTCTGTGCATGCCTACGGACTGTGGCCCTCATAGGACTTCTCTGCTTCCATCTCCTGACACCTTGCTACATGCCACCTGTGGGGGCCCCAGGGCACACCGAGTGAGCAGACAGGCTGGGGAAGACCACAGCACTCCAATAGGAACCATCAGCACCTGGGGATCAGTTCCTGCTCTTTGGGCTGTGAACCTCATCAGGGCAGGGGGATGAGCGCAGGCGGTGAAGCGGTGCTGGGTGCCGCGTGAGGCCCCCAGCTCTTATCACAGCCAGCAGCAGGGTTGGGGATGGCCATAGCCAGTGGGGGCTGCAGGTGGCTGATAAAGAGCTGCACAGGCTCTCCTCCAGCCCACGGGTGTGGTGAGGGACGTGGACAGCAGATAGCCCCCCAGGGGGGGAGTAAAACCTGCCAGGTGCTGAGTAACTGCAGCCTGTCCCTGCCAGGGACCTTAATGCAGAGATGGAGGTTTGAGAAAGCCCCACATCGCCCAGCACAGAAAAAACACAGCATGAATCCAGCCTGGGGTTACCACAGGTCCCCTCATTCCTTGACACATGTACCATACAAATGGGTCCAGACAGAAGGATGGACACTTGCCCCAGTCCCACAGTCTCCAGTGACCATCGGGGACCAGTGCTCACAGGTGACTCCAGAGAGCTTCCAGCCCTCAAAAGTTCCTCCTACAAATCACCAGCTTCAGGTGCCACAACTCCACCAGGCCATGCTCCAATCTCCCCTTCCACCTCACACCTTCCAAACACACCTATGGGCATTGCTCCCCACAGCAGAGAGCCTCTGCTCCTGGGGAGCACAGGGAGCAGGGCACAGTGCGGGCAGAGCATGCATGGCACTGGGAATTAGTGTGCCAAGCACTGGTAAGAGCCAGTGCCAAATCCTGCATAGATCTGGTCTGCTCCCAATCCTGCTACAGGGGATCCTTGCAGTCCTGTGCGTGGCAAAGGCAGTGCTTGCACAAGTGGGGTGAAGCTGCACGTAAAGGAATGCGTCTCCTCCAGCCTGGAGCTGGAGCAAGCAATGGGCAGCACATATTGGGTATATCTGTGTGTGTGCATGAAAAGTGTCAGGAGTAATACAGGGGGATGATGTGTGCCACGTTTGGCTGTTGTCCCTGCTGCTTCTGCCAGACCTCTGCCTCCGGTTGCCCTCACACCTTGTTGTGACCTCAGGTAGGACTCAGCAGGGACAGTGTTTTGGAGGAGGCAGTGTCTTGGCTCTGTCTGGCTAAAAAACGCCGTGCTGCAAACAGCTGGGTGTTTTGTCCCAGCTACTTGTCCCTGCTGCCACAAGATGGAGGCCTCAAGCCGTGGTGCCTTTATCAGAGCCAGACAGGCAGCTCAGCTTTGAGTTGGAGCCTCCAGCCTTGGCCAGGACGGGCTTCCATCAGGCCCCGAGCTCCTGAGCACCTTGGGGTGCTGGTGCTGGTTTTGAGGGTGCACGGAACCCCATGCTGTTTAAGGGGCCAGACCCACTGCCAGGAGGGTCTGCACCACCACCTGGGCAGGGCTGGGCATGGTGTGGGAACAGGAACCCTGCCCAGGCCCCTCACCCTCTTCCTACAATCATAGAAATCACAGAATCACAGAATCACAGAATGGTTGGGTTGGAAGGGACCTTACAGCCCCCAGCTCCACCCCTGCTGTGGGCTGGCTGCCCCCAACAGCTCAGGCTGCCCAGGGCCCCTCCATGGCCTTGGGCACATGCAGGGATGGGGCACTCACAGCTCCGGGCAGCAGTGCCAGCACCTCACCGTCCTCTAAGTGAAGGATTTCTTCCTCACCACTCACCTAAATCTTCCCTCTTTTAGTTTAAAAGCATTCCCTCTTATCCTATCACTATCTACCTGTGTAAAAAGTTGATCTCCCTTCTGTTTATCAGCTCCCTTTATGTACTGGAAGGCAGCAATGAGGTCTTGCTGGATCCTACTCCAGGGTGAACAAGCTCAGCTCTCTCAACCTTTCTTCACAGCAGAGGTGCTCCAGCCCACTGAACATCTTCATGGCCCTCCTCTGGCCCCACTCCAACATCTCCATACCCTTCCTGTGCTGGGCCCCAAGCCTGGATGCAGCACTGCAGGTGGGGGCTCACGAGGGCAGAGGAGAAGGGGACAGTCCCCACCCTGTCCTGCTGCCACCCCAACCCCCCCATGCAGCTCAGGATACAGCTGGCCCTGGAGAGTTCTTCCTGGAAAGGGACACAGTGATATGTGCTTCTGGAAGAAGGCAAGCATCCTAGAGGTGTTTAGCAAGGATTTCCCATTCAAAATGTACTTCCTCATTTAGCAAAGAAGCAGTGGGAAAACACAGAATTTTCTTCTTGAAAGCTGATTGTAATATACCAGTTAAGAGAGCCTCTTGCTAGAGAGATGAGGGAGAACATCACATGTTTACAAAAGGTGCTTCCATGTTTGCATCTGACATTGGCATTCAGCAGGCCAATAGCAAAACCCATTATTGGTGCAACCTACAGGTCTTCTGCTGAAAAAAATCCAGTCGAAGCAGCTTGTTTGCCTTAGGTTTGGCCAGTTTGTCTTTCCTAAATGTCAGCCTTTCCATACAGAACTGCTCTCTCTGATATATCCAAACCATTTTTAACCCAATGCTTTGGGTTGCTCACGGCTCTTCCAGCTCAGACCCGTCTGAGATTTTAATAAGTGTATTCTCTGTTACAACACATAAGTTATTGATGAAGGAACAGTGAATAATGATGTTGAACCAAGAACTGGAATCTGTCACAGAAGGAAAACAGACTCATCTAAAATGATTCATTCTTGGCAATACCAATGATTATTACTCATCTCTTACTTCAATTAAAAGTCCCACTGTTAGTTGTGAATTGAAGTTGACTGCCTTATAGTTCCCTGGTTTCCACTTTTTACCCTGCTAGTAAGAATAGACCCTATTGTCATATTCTGCAACCCCATCACCCTCCGCCATTTCTCAAAGGTTCTGATGGAGTGAAATGGCTTCAATCAGTTGCTGAGGTAAAGGGGAATTCTTTCAGGCAGTCTGGAAACACCGAAATGCTTCAACTATACTTTAATCCACTCTTTTCAGGATCTATCTACCTTCCTTAAGAGTTAAGTCCTTTATCAAAAATGACATTTTAGTGAAGGCTGACTCTATTTTCTCTCTTCGGTGAGTACTTTTCCTGCCCCTGCTGCGTCAACACCTTCCTTGGGGGATATTTTCTATTTAGGCTTTAAGACCCTTGTGACTTTTTGTCTTGGTCTTTTGATCATGTCCCTGCATGCTCAGTATTCCTTCGCCATAATGTCAGTTTTGATGGAGGGCTTAAAGTATTTTCTCTCCTTCCTTTCCTGAAAGCAGAGACTGCTCCCAGCGGAGCAACCACATCAAGCATCAGCTGCATGGGTCCCTAGAGACAACGGGGCTGATAAAAACAAGCATTGCCAGAACTTAAAACACTGTCTGTGCTTCGCTGCCATCACAAAAAGTTTAATGCCACAAACAATGTCTTAGAAAAACTTTTTGTTCATCCCCCTCTGAGTTGACCTGTGAGCAATCCAAGTCCCGTTCTGCGAGTTCCCTTTGACCAAGCAGGCATGAAGCACGCTGAACCCCCCTGCTGGAGATACCCATGGCAGAACCCAGGCCTTGGGTTTTACAGCCGAGAGGAGGTGGAGCAGACCTGCAGCAGTTTGATGCTGGCCACAAATTCCTTCTCAAGGCTGTCACTGCAGCATGGGAGCCATTCACCAACCAAACAGCAGAAACTTACCACAGCTCCCTCACACCGTTTTCCCACTTCCTTTGTGTGGCTGACCGTGTGTGTTTTGGTCATCAGATCCAGCCAGGTTTCCACTGTGGCTGTACCACCGGTAACCCTTTTCAATGAAGAAACAGCACTTTTCTGTCAGGCCTGCTGGACGTTGTCCACTAAGGATTGATCCGATTCTCAATAAGGAATGGAAATGCAGACATTCCAGTCTCCTATCTTCCTACCACACGGCAGCCACCTGAGATGATCTGAATGTGCTTAGGGGTGGTGACACAGAGAACATAAGAAATGCTCTGCTGGACCTGATGGTTGGTTCATCTCACCCAGCGCTGTGTTCAGCAATAGGAGATGGCACTGGGGAGCACACAAGCCTTGCCATTATAGGTTGTGCTCCTCCAGCACCTGCAGCAGCAGTAAATGATTTCAGAGAGTAAGTTCCTGCATGTTGCCTTCAGCATCTGTTTATTGACCTGTCGTTCAGGAATTTGCTCATTCCCTTTATAAACCTGCTGACCCCACTTGTTTCTACAGCCTCCTGTGGCAGCAGGTTCCAGAAGTTCATTCTCCCTCCCTGCCTCACATGAAGTCCCTTTTATCCATTTCAAACCAATGTACTGGACCCATCGATGGCCTCTCATTCCACTACTGCAGAATCCAGTGAGCACCAGATCCACGTTTCCCTTATGACTGTGTAAAGCAGACCCTTTCTGTGCCCTCTCCTGACAAACCCCAGTCTTCCCAGACCATCATCACATCGCAGCTGCCCCATGCCCATCTCACTTGCCCTCAGGACACTCAGTTGATCTGAGGACTCTCTCTCTCTGTGCACTGTGTCCATAGATTTAGAGGCCAGAACTGCCCAGCCATCCCAGGGGCCAACTGGTGCCTGGCCAGCCAAAGGTGGGGCTCCAAGGGCAGAGCAAGAAAGGCAAACCTGCAGTGAATTTGATGCATGGGAAAAGTCCTGAGACACTGCTGGACTGCCTTACCCACACACTACGATGGAAAGCCTTCCATCACTCTCCTGCAACGAAGGAATGAAGTCTGATATTTCCATCTTGGGTTGAAGTGTACAGCTCTCAGATTTTTGATCCGTGTCCCTGAGATGCGGTTCTTCATTGTAATCTTCCTTCCCAGATCCCGTTATCACTGTGATTTCACTTAGGCAACGAGCTGCAAGGCAGACACAACACAGCCAGGCTGTAGCTGGAGGTGGATGGAGAATAGGGTTTCCCACCCAGCTCTGCCTTTTTAACTGCTTGTACCAGAACCAGACAAACAGGGCTTACGGGAGCAGGCTGTGCCAGCTCTGTGCTCTCTGCTTATGGCCAGGAGGAGCCCAGCGATGGATTTATGGAAAGCAGTACAACAAAATGTGCAGCTGCTTAGTCAGAAAGATTTTATGCCTCCTTCAACAGTTGAGCAGCTGAGTGTCTTGTTTTAATAGTAGAAGTGTATTTACCAAAATTCATGGGTCAGCATTGCTAAAGCTCCACGGACGGAATTTGGACAGGTCACCATTATTTATTTTCAGATGGGGGTGTTTGCAGTGCAGATATCACTGCTGCTGGCTTATCCTGGAAAAAACATGGCAAAAACCATCACGAACTCCAGCGAAACCCCCGGTAGACTCTCACCCACATCGATTGGCCAACTGCAGAGATTTGCAGGAGTTTTAATGGCACACAAGGAAGGTAAAGCATTTCTGTTGGTTCATTAAACAACAACAAAATAAAACCCATTCTCGGGAATTCTTGACGTTCTCTTTGAGGCAGAACAAAAGTGAGATCACGTCCTCACTTTAAAGGCCAACCCTACTTGTGACAGTAGGACAACAATACCTCCGTGCAGGATGGGCTACAAAAGATGCCGCTGACCTCAGGAGCTCACGGGCTCTGGGGTGTGATTGAGCCGGGCTGGGTCAGAGGGGAAAGGGGATTTTTTCAGCCTCGGTACACACGGGAGATTACTGGCAAGAGGCAAACAACCCGTTCCCTGTGTACACAGCGGCTGGGGCTAGAATTAATGAGAGTGATGTGCACTTCCCGGTGTCACTGCGGGGGCTTAGAGGTACAGAGGCAGAGCTGTCGCAGGGTGGGGGGGTGGGGGGTGGGTTGCCACATCCCAGCACCCGAAGATGAGGATGTTGGCGAGCTTCGAGCCCTTTGTTTGCCCAGCTTTGCTGTGCCCGGGGCAGAGGAACAGGGCAGGGTCAGTGAGCTGCCGCCGTGGAAGGAGGGCGGCTGGAGGTGAGCCAGCATGGGGCCTCCGTGCGGCCGCACCAGAGAAAGAGCCAGGGCAGCATCCGTGCCCTGCCGTGCCCCGAGGACCCGGGGAGAGGCTCGCAGCGATCCCGAGGTGTGAGCCCGTCCCACGTCACTCTCCTGGGTACTGGGGAGCTGCCAGGGTGCCGGGGGGACGTGCCAGGATCGTGTGAGCTCTGGGTCTGTGGATCCCCCGAGGTTACCCGCGGGCCCTGGGATGCTGTCAGGGCTTCGGGACTCCTCCAGGACCAGACGGTCATCCCGAGGGCCGTCCCCACGATGAGGGCCGCCCCCCGCTCCCCGTTCGTCCCGGCGTTCCCCCGATGCTCCCTGACGGCCGCCGACCCCCCCGAGCACCGGCTCAGCTCCGGCCGGCAGTGGGTGCCGGCTGTCCCGGGGGCGGAGCGGGGCGGGGCGGCGGCGGCGGAAGCGGGAGGCGGCGGCGGCGGCGGCGGCGATGGCGCTGCGGGGCGGGCGGCGGGCGGCGATGCCGGGATAGCGCGGGCGGCCATGGCGCGGGGAGCCGGCCCGGCACTGCGCCTGCTGCTGCCGCTGCTGCAGCTCCTGGCGCTGCCCGCGGGGCGCGGCAACCGCACCGGCGCCGGTAAGTGCGGGCTGGGGGGGGAGGGCCGGCCGGACTATCCATCCGGGATCCCCGAGCGGCCGTGCTGAGGGGCAGGCGGGGTCAGCGATGGTTGTCCCGGGCCGCGGCCCCGAGGGCCGGTGTGGGTCTCCGCCGTGCTGTCTCCGGCCCGAGACCGCCGGCGATGGAGCCTCGCATCCCTCTGCCGCCGCATCTTGGCACGAGGAGAGGGCGAAGTTTATTGGGGGCACTGAGGTGAGGAGCTCCGGGAGCCCCGCTGATGCTCCGGGACACAGTCTGCGTGTGGCACGTTGTGCAGGATGGAGCCCGGGGTGTGCACACGCAGTGGGACGGGGCTGGGATGTGTGTGACGGATGGGCCTGGCCTGTCGCAGGGCAGCTGAGGGTCCGGCAGGGCTGAGCGTTACTTTGCAGTGGGCAGAAAGCTGTGTCAAGTGCAGTGTGAGGGCTGGTGAGATCCCTCCGCTCGGAGCCGGGAGCTGCTGGGAGCTGCTGAGCTTTGTGCTCAATGTAAACTGCCCTCTGTGCTCAGCAGAGCAGTGCTGTGCTCCTTCCGGACCAGGCTGGTTCCTCCTGAAGACATCGGGGCCCAAGCCTGGATGGATCGAAGGGCTGCAGCACCTCTCCTATGGAGGCAGGTTGAGGGACCTGAGTTTGTTCTGCCTGGAGAAGAGAAGGCTCTGGGCAGACCTCATTGTGCCCTCCCAGTGCTTGAAGAGAGCTTGTAAGCAAGAGAGGGACCGACTTTCTACATGGCTTGATAGTGATAGGAGAAAGGGGAATGGCTTTAAACTGAAAGAGGGGAGATATAGTTAAGATTTTAAGAACAATTTTTTTACTCAGAGGCACTGAAGCCCTGGCACTGCTGTCCAGAGAGCTGTGGGTGCCCCATCCTGGGATGCATGGAGGGCCAGGCACTGGGGCCCTGCACAGTCCGATCTGGTGAGGGGCAGCCAGCCCACAACACAGGAGTTGGAACTGGTCCTCTCCAACCCGAGCCATCCTAGGACTCTTAAGATTTTCCCCTCTGTGTGTGGTGGTGGTGGTGGTTGTTTTGTTTCTCAGTCGACATGTTGGGGCAGATGGGCAGCAGTGGGCTCCGAGTGGGCTGGAAGCAGTTGCAATGGTTTTGGAGGTGCGAGGGCTGCTCCTTGTGGCAGTGAGCCCGGAGCTCCCGCTGTGTGCATGGCAGGGGCGCTGCTGGGGACCTGTGCTCACCAAGGGCTGTGCCTTGTCCTGAGGAGAGGCAGCAGCTGGTTGTGGAGCTGGAGAAGCGTGGTTGTTCGCTCTCTTCACCCTGATGTGGAGGTAGGTGGATGTAACTGTGGTTATCAGCTGCTGAGAGTGGTTATCGTGCTTCAGATAGCCTGTGGAGCACACAGACTGCTCGGGGAGCTGCTGGCGCCAGGGTGAGATGTCGCTTTGCCCCAGGCCAGCCCTTCTCTGGCATCCTGCTCGGTGGGTTCCCAGCCCTGAGGAACCTCCCCTGCGTTCAAGGTGTGATATTGGGTTCTTCTTGGCATCATCCTGCCAAATCGGGGGAATGCCTCATCGGATCTGAGAACTGTTAAGGATCAGATCCTCCTGAGAGGAGTGAGGAGTCTTGGGATCCACAAAGATAGGGTTTTGACATGGGTTATGTTATAAATAGCACAAAAAAAACCTGCCACAGTCGTCTCTTGTCTTGAGTCAGACTGATCACTGCCTGTGTAGCTGTACTCGGGGTTTTCATGCAGTCTTTATGTCCCTTTAGAATTGCTGCTTGACCTAAGCTCTGCACAGGGTTGAGCCTGCTGGCTTGTCAAGTGCTGGCTCTTGTGAAGCCCCGGAGATGCTTGCATCTGCTCTGAAACTGGGACCTCGTCCTTTTCATGGGGAGCTCTGAAACGAGCAGTCAACGTGTCTAGAAGTAGAATGAGATAATCTTTGGATGAACAAATCCAAGCTGTCGCCGGTGGTTCTTTATTCAGAAATTCAAGGAATGTGTCTCCTCTGTGCATCTGTGATTCTCCTCGTGTTTTGTTTGTCTTCTTACAATCTTTCCTGCTTTTTGCATCATACGTTTGAAACTTTTCCAAGGAGGCTGTTGTTCAGCGTCCAATTACGTTGTTTCCATCCTTTCCCACAGGGATTTCACAATTGCCTTCTTCAGTTCAGAGAGCTGTGAGCATTGCTGGATGGTCAGGTCTGACTCCCCAGGTGTTGCTGTGCTTCTGAGAGTGTGCAGAACGGGATAGAATCAGGCACATACACAGCACGGCAGCATTCAAATGCACACTCAATGCAAATAGGGAGCAGGAGCACATGCCTCACTTGCACATGACCTGTCTTTCTGGCTTTTCCCTACTAATAATCTATTTTATCTGCACGTAGCATTTCCTTCTCAAACCAGGCTGAGGGTGAAGTGGGAATCAATTCATCTCGTTTCCTGGATGCCCAGCATAGCAAAGCCTGTGAGTGGAACCCTGGTAGGTTCTCTCCAAGCAGAACTGTGCAGTTGGACTTTGTCCACACTGCTGTACTGCGGGCTCAGCTGCTCACCTTGTCAGCTGTCACATGCTGTGCCCGGGTCTGTGCCATTCCCTTGGGCTGTAACTGCAGCTCACCTCAGTCAATATAACTGACCCACCCTTAATATGACCCACACTCGACTTCTCAATTTTGCAGCCTGCCAGCCCCCTGCTCCTCCCTAAAAAAACCTCATAAGTTATTCTTCTGCTTCTGTGGCCCTTTGAGGAGCTGCTGACGGGTGCTGCTGGCCATGCAGAGCGTGGCTGGAGAGCTGAAGCAGGTTTTGCTGGGTGCTGGCAGAACAGTTCATTTCTGATCAGGCTGTCCAATGTGACCTTTGGGCAGGACCACGGCTGCCCAGGCTTTACTACTCTGTCTTTGTCTACCCTTGGCTTGTGCTGGCACCCAAATGTCACCATGGACATCCAGAAATGAATACGCTGTGTGTATGCAGAGTGCCACTGGGTGCAAAGAAGCTGCTGATTAAAGGCTTCTCTTTTCTGTAGTTCCTATGCATGAAATAAGACTGGGTTTGTAGGAGAGCACAGCTGATTTCCTGCCTCCGCTCTTGTCTGTGGGAGCTCATACACTGTACTGGCATCACATCTGTGTTTGCTTGAAGGGTCCCTTCAGTGGTATCTGCTCTTTACTGTCCCAGAGAGTGACCTAACCCTGACCTGAGGACAGCAGCTGGACAGCTGTTGTCACTATGCAAGGACTGCCCATGTGCTGTGCTTTGCTCTGCGAGGAGTTCGTGCTGCCCTGTGCTGGGGTGCAGCCCACCCAGGTACCCCCGTGTGGCCCTGAGTGGGCTCTGACTCAGGACATCAGCTGGGGCAGCCAGCAGCTGTGGTGTTCTGTTGGCACCCTTTTCCTTGGGGAGTAAATCCTCCTGTTGGCTTATTCTTTGACAGCAGTGAAAGCTGTGTGGCTGGTATTTCTTGCTTTCCTGTTTCCTCCTTTCTCAGTTGGGTTTGCAATGTGCCTGGAGGCTTTAGCTTGGTAATTTGCCAAGAAATTAAACCCATTACGACTATTCCTGTCTCTTTGCAGTGCCGTGTGTTCAGGTCAGCATGCATCCTGCTCTGGGGCATGAATCGTATTTCCTGCTCGGATTAGTTTCCTCTTGGCACGAAGTACAACCCAAGGCTCTGCTCCTGCCTGAGGAGTGCTTTTTTCCTCTTTTTCTGGCACCTCACTGAAACTCAGCTGTGTCCTGCATGTTTCCACATGACCCTGAGCAGCGTGAGATGAAGACAAGCTACACAACACTTGCTGCTTTATTTTCTGATCAAATGGTCCTTCTGAGTCTGAGAGCTACCACAGTTTCTCTCCATTTCACAGAATTCCAGAGTAGAAAAGGAGCATCAGGGAGGGCTGGCTGGAGATATGAAGGTAAATTCTTCACCTTGCTGACTGGGAGGAACCTCATTTGCTGGTGGACAAAATGACCTTGGCTCCATTCCCAGTGCTGTTTTGCCCTGTTCCCAATCCTGATATTACGTTGCTTTTCTATCCCTGATTGTAGTCTGGTATTCCAGCAGCCTTTCTTCCAGGTGTGAATGTCTTTAGACACTGTAAGGTGTATCTTTGAGAGCAAAGTTATGTTTGCAGCATGTTCATCGTGTGGCATGGTACAGGAGGACAGCGTGTTGTACAGAACATGTCCAGACACAGCTCTTGCTGTCATCTTCACACCACGTTTCGTGGAGCTGGCTAAGGCTCTTTTAGTGCTCTCTGGCTGTAGGTGACAGTTTTGCAGTGGATCTGTGGCTACTCGGTCGCATCTCATTCCTTGGGACCTCAGTAGATCACCAAGTAAGTGTCTGTTGGAACTGGGCTGAGAAATCAAGGACACGAAGGGCTCCTCTCCAGTGACACCGAATCTCTTGTGTGCTCCTGTGGGTGTCTGTAGCAGTGCAGCCTGCTGCCAGCCATCCCAGCAGCTGCTGTGCTCTCTCCCTTTCAGGCTCCCTGTTCGTCTCCGAGTATTTCTCGCAGAGTGCACAGAGGCTGTCCTTCTACAGCTGGTATGGGAACGCCAAGGTCTTCCACTTCCACGTGCCAGAAGATACCGTGCTGCTTCGCTGGCTTCTGCAGGCATCCAGGGGGAAAGAACCTGAGTGCACCAGTATGGAGGTCACAGTGTATGTATGTCCCCTCACCACTGCTTGCACATACAGTCTTTCTTATCTTTCCTTTGTCCTTGTCACTCATGCCTGGAGTTGTTTGTTCGCAGGAGGCTGTGAATTCATTCACCACTTGGAGCAAACATCATTTCTTAATGTTACACTAACACTGCGTCTGTGGTTTTTAACCTGTCGGAGCATTTCATGTTACCAGTGGATCAAGGAGCTGTCAAATGCAGTGTCTAAGAGGGGCTTAGAAACACTGGAGAGAGCTTCACAGTGAGGCTGTCGTTGCTCTTCAGAAACAAAGGTGTTCCTGGACCTTTCTGTACCTCTTAGGATCCTGTGCATGCTACCAGAGGATGTGGCAGAACTGCAAAGGGCTTGAGAGGATCCAAAGCAAATGGGCTTTCTGCATCCCAGAAAGGATAAATAAATACCTCCTGTATTACGTAGCTGCCTACTTTTCTGGTATTTCCAATTTTGAGATACTTGTCTTGAAAGCAGAAGCATTTGTGTTCTGATGGCAGTCACAAAGGCCTTCCTCGGTGAGCGTGTTTTAATCTGTCTGCCCTCCTTAGGGGAGGAAATAGGGAAGATGCAGATCTTAGCTATAAAAAGAAAGCTCTTAATTGACGGTTTAGCCTGGCTGGCTATACAGGGAATTTGCTGATGGTTGCTTTTAAAAAAAAAAAAAGAAAAGAAAAAAGCAGTTTTGTGATTGGGGCTTCACCTAAGTAAGTGTTACGGAAATTTGCTTTCAGGCTTGATGGAATGATGTAAATCCTTATCTTAATAAGCAGCCAAGTTAAATCAATCTCTGAGTAAGTCTGAGATAAGGTAATGCCAGCCAGTCCTCACCAAATGAAAATGATGGCTCCGTGCTCCACTTAAAACGTGGGTTATTTCGAGCCTGCACCTTCTCTGATCTCAGGCCAACCTGGGTATCTATTCGTGAGTCTGTATTCCGGTTCATCTTGCACGTGTATTTACATCCCGTGATTTATTTGGATTCTGGTTTCTCTTGCAGGCACTTTCGCTATGGAGCCCCTCCTGTAATTAACCCACTGGGCACTCATTTTCCTGCAAACGCAACCGTCCGTCCTTCCTATAACATCAGCATCACTCTGAGCAGCTCTGTGCAAAACACCACCTTTGTGAACATCACCACCCCTGCTGCAGGAGACTGGTTCATCGCTGCACATCTCCCTGAGGCTGCTGGCAGAATTGAAGTGAAGGTAAGGGCTCTGATGAACATCTCGTACAGCCAGCATACTCTGTCCAGTGTGTCTTGCCACATCTGACCGGTCTGCTCTCCCCTCCTGCAGGGTTTCTCCACTCCATGCACCTATATGTTTCAGGCAGATATGTTTGTGCTTAGACTCACTGATATGCCTGTTCTGGAGCCTGGTGTTGCCATGCCACAAACCATCGTCTCACCTGCTAAGCCACTGCATGTCAAGTGAGTGAGAGCAGCGGCTGGAAACACTTGGGGCTGTAGGTGGGAGGGTCATATTTCTCGCTGGTGCTGCTTGGGGTAAGCCACTGTTGTTTCCATGCTGGGCTGGACTGTGCTCTGGAACTCGAGGGCCTTTAACCAGCTCTGTGTGGCAGGGTGATGAGGTCTGTATGGGCACCCCACGTGTGGGCCCTTCTCTGACTCTTTGCAGGTAGACTTAGAGGCTGGCCTATGGGAATTTGTTAGCTCCTAGAGACCCCTCTCCTGGAAATGGCATTCACAACACAAATCGGGGCATTCTAGTTCTTGTCACAAAGCCGCTGGGACTCTGTGGTGGGCTGTGGCTGCCCTTTGTTCAGAGTACGAATTGTGCAAGTTGCTGGTTCCTCTTCCTGCAGGGTTTTTGTTCCCAAGTACACTGCCAGAATGTGGTTTGAGCTGCGAAGCTGCGTGACAAGTGAGCGGAAAGCATGCGCTGTGCGGGTGGTGCTGGGCTCAATCACACTGCCACAGTCCTTCCAGAGGATCATCGCCTGCACAGGGAATGTGAACTGCAGTGTAAGCCTGGATTCACTCCCCTGGGAGAAGTGGTTGCAGATCATGGTGGAGAGTCTTGGTACTGCCAATGCCAGTGTGTCGTTGGAGATGCTGGCTTCTTTCACAGGTGAGCTTCCATTTTCTCTAGCCATGTGGGAGAGAGTCCAGAGAGAATTTTGTGTCTGCTGTGTCTCTTGTGCCTTTGTGTGAATGGCTTAGTGTCCTGTGTTCCCCAGCATGCTGTTTGCCTGCATGTAATCTTGAGGGCAAAGATCTGGTTGTTACTTGGGGGTTAAAAGAGTAGGCTCCAGTATTCATCCAAGACCTGCCTGTTTTGGAAATGCCTGAGAAGTTCAGGATCTCTGAAGAAATGATATTTTCCAAAGGATGCTCGAGAAAGCAGTGTCTGGTTTAAAACCTGGCAGGGAGTGCATCTACTCAAAATTACACTAGCTTCTATTGGTGTGTTGACTATTTATTGGCCGTAAGCAGGCTTCAGACAGAAATCCATCTCATGGAGGTTTACTTAGGGTAATTTGGGTTGTAATGACATGTAATGACAGTTCCACATGCCTCAGAAGGTCACAAGGTCCTGTGGCTGTCATAGGCACCTTTGTGTTGTCCTGTAACGTGACAGTGATCCCAGTTTGACTGTTGGAACCTTGGAGCTCACCAGCTAGGTGTGTTTTTTAAAAGTATTCTTTGGCAAGGGCCTGGCCCGGGCAGCTGAGGTGTGAGAGGGGGCATTGGAGTCTCTGGGAACTATGGACAGGCAGTGAGATCCAACTGTCACGTTTGGCTCCAGTCACTGTAACTTTGTGTTTTTGCCTGTAGCTGGTGTTGAGTTTGCTGATCTCTTTTGCTTAGCCTTGTATGCCCAGGTCTGAGAAACAACTAGAGCCTTTTTTGCAGCCTCTGGTTCTGGGACAGTTAAGTGCTGTTCTCAGTCAATGCCTAGTGAACATTCCCTGTCTTCTGGGTACGTTGATGTGTTATGATGCTATGTATTATCACTTCTCCAGTTGCTCTGCTTCCCAGCTGTTTCTCAGCAGCTCTATAATATTGTCACTCGCTGTGCCATTTGTCTGGCTTTTGTCAGTGTCCCACATTTGGATGCTGATACTAGGGTCTCCCCAGCAAAGATGGTGCCTTTCAGGGTCTGTAGCAAATTCTGAAGTGCCTGAACCAACTGAAATACCCCACAGTTTGTGCTATAACGTGAAGGTCTGAAGTGACTGGGGCCCTGTTGGGGTGCTAGTCCTGACTGTGCTGATCCCTCTCCCTTTTTCTGCTTAACAGATTGTAGACCGGGAAGTACCAGTTCATTCCTTAACTTCAGCAGCCTAAACCAGAGCCAGGCTGGTTCTGGACCAGGGAGTTCCACTCCATCTACAGGAACAGCTTTGAGCAACACTTCTGACCAGAGGAGCTTCTGCCTCCAGAATCAGCCTGTTGTTCGCGAGGACCTGGATGTGGTGTCTGTGCGGTACAGGCTCTTGAATGGTCCCAGTGTAGCCGTGTACTCCATCTCCCCAACCCTCCTCCTCCTCAACTTGAACAGTGGCATGGATAGTGGGGGTTCCCTTGTGGTGAATCTCCTGCTTAACAAGGTGCAGTAGGCTTCTTCATGTGTTTGGTTTTTTTTCCTCTTTGCAGTGCTTGTCCCTGTCCCAGCTCTTAGGTAAATTTGAGGGGTTTGTAGGTACCAGTGGGACTATTTTCCTTTCTTTCTTGATACTGCAAAGCACTCCTGTCCTGTTTTAGATATTTACGTCATTTACTGCTTGTCAGTTCCAATTCAAATGCTCCAGCTCGCTGGAATCTGGTGGCAGAGGAAATGGAGATGCAGCTGCTTTCCATCTCCTCCGTGGAAGCCTTGCTGCCAGGAGAGCAGACTGATAGGGAAACCCAGGGATTTCCTATCCGAGTCACTGATTCCCAAACTCCTACGGTGGCACTTACAAATCAGTTCTCTGAAGGTGTGTCTAGGAAGCTTCTTTCAAGGGCTTGTTCATGCCTTCCTGAGAGCTGGAGCACAGCTCAGCCCTGATGTCCGTCTGCCTCCTATTTCTACCACCGTGGATTTGTGCTGAAGTGATGTGCTGATGTAAATATTCCATCTGGGAGGCATTTCCAGCCATGCAGTCTCCCTGGGAAACTTTTTTCCTGTGCCTTTCAGCAAAAAAATATAATGCAGTGACAGGGCAGGGTGAGGCGAATGCAGGTTGGCCCAGAAAGAGCTGGGGAATTGATGGATGACTTTGATCAGCAGGTTTTAGTATCACCTGCTGCTCCCATAGATTGTGAGCAGTGTGAGAGATTAATAGGGTGTGGGGGGTGGCGTTGAGTCGTTCTGATGTGGGATATTTTTCTGTTTGCACAGACGTCGCTGAGCCAGGCCAATGCCACTGTGGTTGCATGTGTGAGTGCTGCTTCGCCGGTGCTGTCTCTCAATACCAGCCAGAACTGCAGCACAGGTATGAGAGCCACTGACAATCACCAGCTGCAGAATCTCAGGACTAAACTTTTAGACCTTTGCTTTTAGGAGGAGCTAACTGATTCAAGTCCTTTGTGTGGTGTTTTGGGCAAGATTATTTTGGCAGAAGCCCTCCTAAGGCCTTCATCACTCAGTTCTGGTAAATGCCCCGAAGTATAGGGGTGCAGATGCTAGTCTGGAAGCAGGAGCCAGGCTCCATCAATTAAACCGTAACTGTAGTTAGCAACTGAGTCTCTTCCAGCCTTGTTGGCAGGTTTGGGGCTAGTCAGGGCCTTGTTGGTGTGCAGAAAAGCCAAACTCTGCATTGGAAGACTGGAATCATAGAATCATATCATAGGATCATAGAATGGCCTGTGTTGAAAAGGACCACAATGCTCACCCAGTTCCAACCTCCTGCTGTGTGCAGGGTTGCCAGCCATCAGACCAGGCTGCCCAGAGCCACATCCAGCCTGGCCTTGAATGCCTCCAGGGATGGGGCATCCACAGCCTCCTTGGGCAACCTGTTCCAGTGCGTCACCACCCTCTGCGTGAAAAACTTCCTCCTAATATCCAACCTAAACCTCCCCTGTCTCAGTTTAAAACCATTCCCCCTCGTCCTATCACTGTCCACCCATGTAAACAGCTGTTCTCCCTCCTGTTGATACGCTCCTTTCAAATATTGGAAGGCCACAATGAGGCCTCCCCAGAGGCAAGTAAACAGGCTGTTCCATGTGCCTTGTGCTGTTTGGGGAGGTTCTTTCAACACCCCAGGGCCCTGTGAAGATGGGAGTAAGGAGTTGTAGGAATATCTGATTTCTGTGCAGCTGATCTCAGCCAAGGATTGCTGCAGGCCTTTCTCCCCGAGTTCTGGCATATCACAGCACTCTCTTCTCTTCAAGCTTTCTTCCAGGGCTACCCTCTGAGTCTGAGCACATCCTCTGCGGAAGCAATGCTGATTGTCCTGTACCCACAGACAGATGACTGGTTCCTTTCCTTACAGCTCATCTGCCCGAAGGGCCAGAGGTGAGTCTGGTGTGTTATCCAGCCTTGAGGCTGAGGCAAAGCACTGTACCTCCTGGTCCTGCTGCTCTTGTCTCACTTAAGCAAAACCAAATGCCTCCCACTGTCCTGCCTTCTGCTGCAGGCTCAATACATGTGGTAGCAGTAAAGCAGTGGCTACAGAGAGGAAGAAAAGAGATGAGTGGCAGTGCTGCTCTCTGATAAGCCCTCAAGCAGCTTGTCTGGTGCTGACCTGCTGTGCCTCACGCTGACTGCATGTGGGTGGCAGAGCCTGCTTGGATGAGCTTTCCCAGATGCGTGCTGAGGTGATAAATTGGAGAGAGCAGTGTTGTAAATCAGAATGCTGTTACTTCCTCAAGGGGTCTTTGAAATGTGCACAGTTGCTCTCATAGTATAGCAGTTTGCCTTCCTGGTGATTCATCTGTCTAAGGAGCCAGGCATGCTCTGTAGAATGGTGCTGGCAATTGCTGAGGACCAGTCATGAGAATCTGAGACTGTTATAACAGTCTGTAGAAGAGTTGAGGCCTGCCCGTGCATTGGTTGGCAGTCTGAGTGGAGAAGGATTCTCTCCTCCTGGGGGCGATGAAGCAGATCCACAGCTGGCTGTGGTGTGAGGGTCTCTCTGCTGATATAAGAGAGAGCTCATGTGAGTGGAAGCAGCCTGATGGCAGGGCACAGTGAGGCCAAGAGCTTTCAGCACCCTTCAAGCAGAGTACTCCTGTGGCACAAGGATGCCCAGAATGGCCAGGGTACCAACAGCCTGTTCTCCTTGCAGTGAATGTAACACCGCAGAAGCCAAAGTGACCGTCATAGCATACCTCACCCCCTGCTTCAATGACTGTGGGCCGTATGGACAGTGCAGTCTCCTGAGAAGACACGGCTACCTCTATGCTGGCTGCAGCTGTAAAGCTGGTGAGTGCATTTTCCTAGGAGGCCTTTCTATCCTCCCCCAAAGGAAGGCCACATTCTTCCATTTTGTTGTTTAAATAGCGGAGCCAGGACTGTCACAGCTGTCACAAACCACCTGGAATCACAGTGCCTGCCCAAAGTGCCCTCTGTACCTGTGGTGCACTCTATGGGCAGTGTCCTGATTTCCCTGAGGAGTGTCAGATTCTAGGAAGCGCCCCATGGGGAACAGTGAATGAAGCTGAAGACAACTTTCAGCTGAATGGTAATTTTACTTCCAGCTTTGAGTCCCCAACGGCCTTGAGAGGTGCTTCTGAGCATCCCCAAAGAGATCAGGATGCTGGCAGGGCTGCCTGAAAGTGTTAGCATCAGAGCCTGTGTCTCTCAGGGCAGTTTATTACGTAGTGTCCTGGTACAGGATGTGATGAGATGGGCTGGCAATCTCCGTGATTTGCTGTGGTGCTCTGTCTCATGCCAAGAACCAGGATGCAAGCCAACCCTTATGCTCAGAGGTGCCCCTGAAGGAGGCACATTTGTGTCAGCTGCTAATTATAATGAGATGAAAGAGCTGGGCAGGAGTCACTAGCTTAGGGAAGATGATAGCTGTTCTGTGCCCGGATGGATCCTTGTATCTGTTCTTAGCAGAAGGGCAAGGTGAAATGTGGTTCACTGCTGCTTTGGACCCGGTCCAGGACACCATTGCTTTCTTCTGCAGTTCTACTTCTAGGCTTGGATTGTGACAGAAAACGACATCCTAATTTCCTCAAAGAGTGCCGTGTTCTGGGGAGCATACAGCACCCCAGGGGAAACGAGGAATCAGGCTGAGGACAGCTTTCTGCTGAATCACTTGGAGCAAAATGCCCCAGCTGAATATTCACGACCCAGAAATAAACTGAAAGAGAGCAGCCTCCTGTGGGCTCTGCAGGGACAGCAGAGGGAAGGGGACAAAGCTGCTGGGTTTGTTTCTCGTGGCACTGTAATGGGATGGATTCTACTCTTAACTCTTCTTGTTGACCGTGGAGTGCCTGCATGTACCCAGGCTGCCCTGTGACTGACCTTTCTCCAAAAGCAGGGCATGGACATCCTGATCTCGAATGAAAAAATTATTTCAAAAATTTAAGTGGCTGACAGAGCATATTAACAAGCAGGGCAGCGGCAGCAGAGCACATTAGACAGCAATTGCAAACATCAAAACAATTAAAGTCAGCTGCTTAGTGTAAATAGTGTTTGGGTCCTCAGTGAAACAGCAGTCTGTCTGTGAGCTGCCACAGGTGCTGGGCTTCTCATGGGCTCCCAGTGGGGCACGTGTTTGTCCTTCCCTCCTCCCAATGTGCTGCTGCCTTCTAGGGCAGTGGAGACAAGGCTCAGGATACTCCTGGGGTTAGAACACCTTCTGAGGTGTTCTGGGCTCCTGCTGCATTCTGGAGGAGTACAGGGTGGGACATGAGATCCACACAGGCCTCTCTGCTCTGCAGGTTGGAGCGGGTGGAGCTGCACAGACGATACCAAGGCCCAGTCTGTCGGCGCACAGAACCTGGCCACCCTCCTGCTCACGCTGAGTAACCTCATGTTCCTGCCGGCAATAGTGGTTGCTGTTTATCGATACTACCTGGTGGAGGCCTCTGTCTACACCTACACCATGTTCTTCTCCACGGTAGGGATTAACTTTTGTCAGGTCCCCTGTCGGTTCCCCCTTAGCATCAGGAATTTGGGGAGCATTTAGTCCAATGCCTGCTGGATTGGACTGGCTTTGGTGGAGCAGTCCATCCTGGAGCTCCACAAGTTCCTTCTAGGATCATCGGACGTGCACCTCCATGGACATGTCCTGCCCCCTTCAGAGCTTGGATGAAGTGTTATTTGAACTGGATTCTTCCAGCCACGCTGCAGGTGCTCCCATTTGGGAACTGAGATGGGAACCCAGCACAATGCTGGGAGGGTTCAGATTGATGGCTGCTCTTCAGCTGCTTTCCACAGTGGTTTAGTGGAGATTCCTGGGGATGCTGCCAGGAGGGATCCTGGCTATCATTCTTCTGCTTCTTTACATAAAGCTGTGTGGTGGTGCTGGATTCATGTTAGCCTTTGTTTTTCTTCCAGTTCTACCATGCATGTGACCAGCCGGGCATCGCTGTGATGTGCATTATGGACTACGACACACTACAGTACTGTGACTTTTTGGGCTCTGTGGTGTCCATCTGGGTGACGATCTTGTGCATGTCCCGGGTGAAGAAGATTCTGAAATACGTGAGTGCAAGATTTCATTGTGGGTACCGTTGTGCCGCAGGGCCAGGCATGAGGAGGCTGAGCCACAGGTGGCCGTGCTGTGCCCTCTTGTGGCAGCACTTCGGTAACACAGCACATACAGCAGCTCTGCTGCTTGCAAGGTTCCCTGGATAGCCCGTCTTGGTAACAAAGGCTGTCATCCAATGTCATTCTAATTTTTAATCCAGTGTTGATTTATCCTGGGACCTTGCATTGCGAACCTGAATGCTTGTTTGTAGATACTGGGCCCTGAAGGGGCTGAGGTGAAAGATTTGTGGATCCTCTAGTTTCTCCTTCTAAAGGTGGTGCTCCTGAGTCATGCATGCATGCAGGGCTGGGCTGACCTGGAGATAAAATTCTCCCTGTCTTAGGCCTTTGGCATGGCCAGCCGTGCACTGGCAGAGGATGAGCTGCTGATGTTAGTGGTGTTGTCTCATTCGTAGGTTCTTTTTGTCCTGGGGTCACTGCTAATCGCCATGTCCCTGCAGCTGGACCGCAGAGGGGTGTGGAACATGATGGGTCCCTGCCTGTTTGCCCTCCTCATCATGATCTCAGCATGGGTAAGTAATAACAGCCGGATAACCTACTGCCCTTTGCTGCCCTCCAGAGAAAATGGTGGCAGAGCAGGCCCTGGATGCCAGCCCATCCAAACACAGGTCTGATTTTCTTGAAACACCCCGGTGGACTGAGTGCAGGGCAAGGAACTTACCTTCCATCCTTCCAATATCTGAGAAATCCCCTGGTTATTGATCTCTGCTGCTGCAGCTCCGATTCAGATCGCACCGGTGGCTGGAGTGTCATGCCAGAATGGTTGGTCGTTGCCTATTCCCTGGACAGGAACTGTGGCATCAGCATTGCCCTCTGCCTGCTGGGTTTTGGTGCCACAGCTGGATGTGGGCTCTTGCACACGAGCCCAAGATGGAGGGAGACTGAATTTTTCCAGAGGTATACACTCTTGCTGTGAAGACTTTAACCCTTCTGTACCTTCACACCTCCAGGTTTACCACGGAGTGAAGCGCAGACACTGCTATCCCTCCTCGTGGAAGCGATGGGTTTTCTACCTCCTCCCAGGGATCACCTTGGCTTTCATCGCCATCTCAGTATACGCGTTCATGGAAACCAATGAGAACTATTACTACACTCACAGCATCTGGCACGTGCTGGTAGCTGGCAGTGTTGCTTTCCTGCTTCCACCTCGGGACAAGCATAAGAAGCCCTGGGCCTGGTCACAGAAGCTCACGTGTCGCTATCAGATCTGCCAGAATGACCGTGAGGAGCTCTACGCCGTCACCTGAACTGCTTGGCTCCATGTCCCAGAGGTGAAGGGCTGGTAAGGTTGCTCTTTGCCAGGCCAGCCTGGGCTGCCCCTCTTTAGCACACTGGCTATCTTCTTGTGTGCTCTTTCACTGTCTGGGGCAGCACAGATATCTAGACTGGATTTAAAGATGAAGACGGTGGGCTTGTCTTGTGAAGGCAAGTTTGAGGCCCCCTCCGCTTTTCTGCTGGGATGGGGCAGGCTCTTTGTGGTTCCAAATCAAGGAGTAGCCTGCCCACCACCTCCCCCATGGCCCTGGGGGAAATTGCCAACCCTTCTTCCCTTCCTACTGTATCAATAAGGCTTGGGCTCAGCCCGTGCTGCCCTGGAGCCAGATGCTGCAGGACTCTTCCCTGCACTTGCTCTCTTAGCAGAGGTCTGTGGGACAGAGATTTCCCCTGCTATCCTGCAATCAGAATTTGCTTTATCAAGAGAAGAACAGACTTCTTCTGCCCCTGACCTAGAGGTAGATGCTTTTGAGTGCTCTTGGTGCTAAAAGGGAGAGAGCTGATCTCAGCATGCCCTGGGTTGTTGGTTGCTATATCCTTTGTGAGTCTAGAGCCCCTCTCTTTGTGAAACAGGTGATGCTGCTGTTACCTAGTCCTGATTCTGGAGGGGATGAACAAGACCTGAACTTGGGCCCTAACTTCAGGATCAGACTTGCCTAGAATGTGAAAAAAATGTGGGCATATGCAAGAGCATCGGAAGCATCTGCCTCTGAACTGTGAAACACATAGCGGTGCGAGTTCAGTCTGTTTTCCTTTTGTCCCTCTTAGTTCATCTGGGAGGAGCCAGCCAACTGTACTGTTCCCCTCCCTCCCTTCATGTTCAGGTATTTGCTGTCTTCCTTTCTTTTGTGGGTGCAGGAGCTCTGCCCAGCTAACATAGGTGGCAGTGTCCCTTAGGACTCCAGTGTGTTTGGTGGTGGGCTGTGGCACTTCACTTGCAAGTTAAATTAGTTACACTACCCCCAGTTCCTGCACCTTTGGACAGCAAGAGTTCACTCTCTATCTGTGTTGGGGTCAACCTGTGCTGAGCTGGAACTCAGGGCTCTAGAGCAGCTCCAGTCCTGCTGTCGTCTGAGCACAGCGTGGTCTTAACAGCAGGCTTGTTAACGTGTGCTTTGAATGTGTGCTGCACCCAGCACCTTTCCTGTGCTTGCGTACAGCATCACACTGGAGCTGTGCCAGCCCTGTGCTTGGCCAGCTGTGGCTTAGAGGCTGAGTGTGCTGCAGTCACGGCTGCTCTCAGGCCATTGGCATTGTCCCAGTCCCTCCAAGAGCCACCTCCATGAACTCCCAAGGTAGCTTTAGTCACCTTGGGTTCATCTGTCTCACCTTAGCCTTATTGGAGGGCACTCAGACATAAGAAAGCAAGACCAGAAACAGAACTGGCAACTAGGAAAGTAGTCTTTGCCCATCCTTACTATATAGATAAGGGCTCAAATACATGGTTCCCTGCCTGTTTATTCCAGCCACGAAGGATGGCTGAGGGAGAGCAGCTTAGGACTGCACAAAGGTCTCCTTTCTATACTAGAGTTAAGATGCTGATGTCCATGTGTTTTTGTTGCAGCCTGTGGTCTGGCTCTCTGCAAGCTGACTAATTTCCATACAACTGTGACCCAAGTAATTGGTGCATATCCTCCCACTCTGGGATCAAACACCATGTGTGTGTTAACTGGGGAAGGTGAAGGTTCACACGGTGTTGCTCCTGTCTGGTGTGCGTACTGCTCAGAACTGGTCTGCAAAGCCAGCTACCCTTTGGGGAGGAAAGAGCTATTAACAAAGGATAACGCTTCCAAGTTCATAGGAAACATTCATTTCTTTGCTTTGAATAGCAGCCAGCATTCAGCTCAGCTCTGCACTTTAACTTCTTGCAATTAATCCAGTCTTTGCCTAATTAATCTGCCTGTTAATCCGGCCTCAGCCTTTGTACCGGGGAAGGAACAGCCCCAGGCACCAGCACATGCTGGGGGTGCCCAGCTGGAAAGGCCCCCGGGGGTCCTGGTGGACACCGGGTTGAACAAGAGTCAGCATTGTGTCCTTACCATTAAGAAGGCTGACAGTTCTTGGCTTCATCAGGCAAGCAGTGCCAGCAGGTCCAGAGAAACGATCATTCCCCTCTGCTCAGCATCGATGAGGCTGTACCTGGAGCGTGGCATCCACTTCTGGGTCTCCCAGTGCAACAGAGCCCTGGGTGTACTGGTGAGAGTCCGGTGAAGAGCCACCAAGAGGCTGAAAGGACTGCAGCACCTCTCCTGATAGGAGAGGGTGAGAGGTGGGGCTGTGCAGCTGGGGTCAGGCTCAGGGGGATCTCATCCCTGCCATAAATACCTGAAGGGAGGGCGCAAAGAGGACACAGCCAGGCTTCTCTCAGCGGTGGCACCGGGCACAGAGCAGAGCACAGCGGTTCCCTCTGCCCGTCAGGCAGCACCGCTGTGCTTTGCGGTGCCGGAGCCCTGGCACATGCTGCCCGGAGGCTGTGGGGTCTCCTCCTTGGAGCTGCCCACGGGGCTGGGCTCTGCCCTGGCGGCTGCAGAGGGACCCCGAGGTGCCTCCAACCTCAGCCGTGCAGCGACTGGCAACGCAGCCTTCCCGCAGTGCCTGCCTGCAGGTGCTCAGGGCCACCTCCCCGTTCCAGCTGTGTTTCAGTAACAGACTCAAGGCTCCAGGCCCCTTCCCCTGCGCGTTCCGTCCATGCCCTGTGCGCACCGGTTGCCAGCAGCCCCGCCGCGTCCCGCCGTGCCCACCGGTGCTGCACCGACCGACTGAAGCAATAATCCTCCTCCGGCCTTTTGCGCGGCTCCGGACGGGAGGCGGCGGCGGCACCGGGCGCTGTGTGCGGTGCTGGAGCTGCGTTGGCCGGGGGGGGCCTTTCCTTCTTTATTTCGGGTAAAGTCGGAGGTAAACCCGATTTCGGTTTTTTGGTTTGTTCGTTTGGGTTTGTTTGTTTGTTTGTTTGTTTGTTTCTTCTCCTTCGCTGTTCATACCTGTGATTATTTTATACGGTAAATTTTAAAGCTTCTGATTTTATAATTTAATAAATGTCATGGTATTTGAGGGCAAGCTCGAACCGCGCTCTTATTGTGTGCGGGGCGCCTGTGCGTACGGTGGGGGGCCCGGAGGAACGCTGTGCGAACGCGCTCGCGGACTGACCCTCGCCGGCCACCGTCAGCCCGGCTCCGGCAGCCAATGGAAAGTCGCCCCAGCCTCCACTTCCGGCCGCGGGTGCCGCTGGGACAGGAAGCGGAAGGTGGCGGCGATGCCGCTGCACAAGGTCCCGCCGCGGCTATGGCCGAAGCTGCGGCTGCAGGAGGGGATCTGCGCGCGGCTGCCCGCGCACTTCCTGGCGCAGCTGAACGATGACACGCAGCCCACGCCCGTGCACTGGCGGCCGCTGGGCGTGCGGTACCGGCGGAACCCGCGCACCGGGGAGCGGGAGCGCGTGCAGGACGTGCCGGTGCCCGTGTTCCTGCCGCGTGCCGCTGACGAGGGGCTGTGGGGCGGCGAGGGCTGGATCCGCGGCTTCCGCTACGCGAACAACGATAAGGTGAGGCCGCTCTCCTTCCCCGCCTTCTCGGGGTGCTCGCTGGGCTCGGCTCGGCTCTGACCGCCCGCCCGCCCGCAGCTCTCCACGCGGGTGCCGAAGATCTGGAAGCCGCAGCTGTTCGAGCGGCAGTTCTACAGCGAGATCCTGGATGCTAAGCTCACCATCACCGTCACCATGCGCACGCTGGACCTCATCGACCAGGCCTACGGCTTCGACTTCTACATCCTGAAGGCAAGGCCTCCGCGAGGCCCTGGCTGCCCTCAGTGCCCCTGGACCGAGAGCTGCCCCTGCTGGGCTCTGGGGGCAGCTGAGGGACTCCTCTCCTGTGTGTCTGTCCAGGGGGCCTGCAGGCACACAGCCAGTGCTGCCCACTCTGTGTGTTCTGTAGCTGCTGCCCTGTGCCTGCCAGTGTAATTTATTCTCTCTCCCCAGACCCCAAAAGCAGATATGTGCTCGAAGCTGGGGATGGATTTGAAGCGAACGATGCTACTGCGTCTCGCGCGGAGGGATCCCAAGCTGCATCCTGACGACCCGGCCAGGAGGGAGGCAATTTATGACAAGTACCGGGTGCGTGCTGGGCCCCTGGTCCTGGCTCTGTTGCCTGCAATCCCTGCTCTGGTGCTGCAGCGATGTCTGCTGCTTATCCCCACTGGTGCTGTGCTATTCACTGTGTTGCAGTGCAAACAAGCTCATTCTTCTCTGTTCGAGGTGATAGGCATGGCTGCAGAAGATCTAAACATCTCTGCTAGCTGTTTCTCATCTCCCTGTGGGTTGCTGCAGTTTCCTTACTGGCCAGTTAGGAAGATAAACACCTCTTTTTGGTGTGAATCTGCACTAAGAGCTGGTAGGAGCACACAATGCCTATAGCAGGCAGGGATTTGTCAAGGATCCCAGACTGCCTGGGTGCCGTTGTTTTATTTTGTGTAAGTGGTGATGGGCACTGGCATAGAAACAACCCTGACATCCACAGTCTGTGGGGTTGTGCTGAGAAGCAGCTACAGAACCGTTCAGAAGAGAAGCAGAGCAGTTTGCATGATGATGTGTTTGCTTGCAAAGGAAAAGGAGAAAAGCAAATAGGACTTTTGGCTGCAGGAAGTGGAATGAGTGAACATGTGTTCCTTCTGGGTCATTTGGGTGAGTGGGCCTGGAACGGATTTGCACGTTACTCACCTGGAAGACACGATACCACCCGTTTCTCCTTTTATTGCAGGAATTTGTGATTCCAGAAGAGGAAGCTGAATGGGTTGGCTTGAGCTTAGAAGAAGCAATAGAAAAGCAGAGGCTTCTAGAAAAAAAGGTGAGTTTCTGAGGCAGTGCTGTCCTGCAAGCACAGAGATGTCTTAGCTGCATTGGGCTGCGCATGCAGTTGATCTGAGCATCCTGAGCGCTGCTTATCAAAGGAAGCAGCACTCCAAAATTCCTAAGCAGCTGTTTGAGCCCAGTTAAATCTGAAGCTCAACAGATGGTGCCGTGTTCAAATCCTTTGCAAGATCTTATCCTCCAGTCAGGGGATGGATGTTTAGTGGGGGATGATTCACTCTGTTGGCACAAACATCTTTGCCTTTGGTTGTGTTCTGTCATACAACTTGGATGCACGTTCGGGGTCGACTCAGTTTGGTGACCATTGATTACAGCAGTTGTGTTAGAATCGACATGTCCAGGAGGGCACACCAGAGAGCTGCTGAGGCCACGGGCCTCCCTGGGGTGGGGGTGGGTCTCTTGATGACATTTCCCCCAGACCTGTTTACTCCTGTTGAGAGTGCTGGGCCTTGCACTGCGTAGGGCTCCAGCTTCTTCAAAGAGTATGTTCCTCTGATGTGCTTCAGAGCAGCCCTGGTCTGGGGCAACAGGAGAAGGGAGGCAGATGTTTTGAGAACAGAAGGGGCCCCTGGGAGCTGCTGTTGATTCGCATGGATGGGCAAAACTAGAAAAGATGAGGAATGTCCCACACGGGTGCCTGCAATCTTTTGAGGCCACATTACAGAACTGAACAGCAGCTGGAGGTAGAGGAGTAGCACAGTGAGTTGCTTTGTTCATACGCTGAAAAAACCCGGCCCATCTTCCTCTGGTTTTAACCATCAGTGCTCCTACAGCACTGGCTCTCTGGACCCAACTGCATGCAGGGGAAAAGGCCCTTGTCTTGAATGAGGCATTTATGAATCTCAACAACATCAAAGACCACAGATCATAGAATCATAGAACCACATAGAACCGTAGATGAAGTACAGTGGGTGTTCTTTCTTCATGCACCAGTAACTGGTGCTTCCCAGGCTGCTTTCTGTCGCCCTTGTCAGGCTGCAGACTGGATGAGTGATGCACAGTTTGCTAGCACGTGTGTGAGGGTAGCGTTGGTACAGTTGGGCACCTTCCTGGCACTCATCGTTAGACTTGCTGCTGCTCAGGTTCAGGCTTTCAAAGTAGCTTAATCTCTTTGTTTCAGGACCCCGTCCCACTGTTCAAGGTGTATGCTGAGGAACTCGTCAACCAACTGAAAGAACAGGCACTTGAGAAGGAGAAGGAAAGAAATGTGTAGAGCAAACTCTCTGCTACGAATGAAGCTGAAGGGGTTCAGAAAGCTTTCTGCGGGAGCCACGCTTGTGAAAGAGGCAATGCGATGAGTGTGCTGGGGAACACGTTGCAGAGTTATCAACGTCTGATTACGGCAGCCTAAATTCAACTGAGGAATTGCCCTTGTTGGCTGAGGAAAGGTTTTCTGTGCTGTGGTCCCTGAAAGCATTCTTGTAAGACTGACTTGATGCGGTGGTTCTGCCTGTGCAAGTAGTTGATCGCTGTTTAGCTCGATCCTGATATAAAATGAAATGTTATGCATCTTGAGAATATCAGTAAACTTTTCTCCTATACTCATTGGTCATCAGTGTGTGACAGGAGCTGCAAGATGTAGCTGTGGTGCATCTTAGATCAGTCCACAGTTCTGTTCTGCAGAGAGAAGATTGTGCCCTGAAAGCACGACCTCACATCATCCTGCAGCCAGTGCCTGCCGAGCTCCCTGGCTGCAATTGCTGGCCATACAACTTACTCTAACACTGTGGGTTCCAGTGCTATTTCTGTTTGAAGAGGATGGTTTTTCCATCTTAGATCTCCAAAAATGTTGTTAAAATGGATGTTCAGGCCTTTGCTGCTGTCTGGAGGCTTAAGAACAGATGAGTGTGGCATGGCTGTGCTGCCCCTGGCTGCGCTGCATAGGAGCAGGAGGCTCAGCACTGCAGGGGACAGCTTGGGTGGCAGAAGCTGGGGTGTTTCCAGCCTGCTTGCAAGTCCCAGCTCTGGCAAGTCCAGGTTCCCAAGAGCAAACTTGCACAGAAGGTCACATTTGCCTAATTAATGATTTCTTAGCTAGGCCAACACAATGGCATTTGCTTAACTTCTCCTTCTCCTGCAACTGAGCTGAGTGGGAAGCTGCTGCCCAGCTCCTCCAGGGACTCTGACACTCTGCCCTCATTAGAGATAATTAGCTGGGACAAGTTCTTCATTGACAGCTCTGCTCATCATTAGGGCTAGCATGGCTCATGCATTTTAATGTGGCTCTGAGCAAAGCTGTTGCCAGTGGCTCTGTCCCTCCATCGCCATGCTGGAACGTGCTGGTTCCATGGATGTGTGGTTGGCCCCTCTGCATCCTGGCATCTCAGCCCTGCTCTGTGCTGGTGGGGGGGTGTTTGGGATGGCTGGGAGGGCAGATATCAGCTCTTTCTTACCTGAGCTTGGGTTTTAGGTACAAAAAGTGATCTTCCGGTCCTGTGGTGCCCAAATCCCTCAGAAGAGAGCTTTGGCCATGTGGTCATCCCCAGCTGCAGTGCTGCCAGCACTGTCCTTGGAGGTACCTCAGTTCCTCAGCACTTCTCATCAGGTATGCATGCTCTGCAGGATGTGCCGTCTTAGGAAGGAGGAAGGAAGGAAGCAGGCATAATGGGAGCTTTCAGCCAGCTGTAGGGAGACCTCCTGTCCCACTGGGGCAGGGCTAATGCCGGCTCTGCAGAAGTGCATTAGGAGCTGCTCTCTGGGTGAGATATTAGAGGCATGCATCATCCTGCCTCAGTTAACGTGGCTGAATGGATTCTGCACTCTGCAGCTAGCAAGGAGCCCAGGCTTTGCACCTCTGCCTTCCCAATCCAGGGTTGGTGCCTTGAAACCACGTCTGTCTCACTTGTGGTTCCCAGCAAATCATGGACACTGATCTGAGAACTTGCTTGAGGTTAAGGCTGCATTCCTCTACCAACTGAGCCATTTAAATTAATGAATTAATTAGGATTTTACTTGTAAATTCTCAGCAAACCCATCTGTGCTCAGACGGTTAAGTAATGCTTTGGGAGCTCGAACAAAAGCAGCGGTTTTGTGTTGGAGGGACAGAGATGGAGAGGTGGCGGCATCTCCGTGTCTGAGGTGTTCAGAACAACGGAGCCAGGCCCTGAGTAACCTGTTCCAGTGCTGCAGCCAGCCCTGCTTGGAGCGGGAGGTTGGGCTGGAGACCTCCAGAGGTCCTTCCAACCTCATTTTTTCTATGATTCCACTCCTAGGAGCTGATCCACCCTCTGAAGCTCCCTGTAAAGCAGCCACGAGCTTGAAGAGGAGTTGTCAGCAGTGAAGCTCAACAGCCAGCCACTGTGCTGGATGGAGAGGAAAAACCAACTTAGGGCAGGGGGAGAAGCAGTCTGATAGCTCTGCTCATTCTCTGGGGCATGGAAAGCCACCACCCTGCCCAAAGCTCCTTCTGTGCTCCTTCTTCCTCCCATATGTGCACAGAAGTAACTCAACATGCAAAACCGCCACCTCCAGGGCCACCATCAGCTGCAGGTTGGCAGGATGGAGTTGTCAACCATGCTTTGGGTCACCCGGAGCAGTGCTGACAGCTGGGCCAGTGTGAGCAGAGCTCCAGCGCTACAGCTGCGGGCTGTGAGACCAGGCTGGGTCCAGCAGTGGGCCCTGCAGCCCTCCATCACGGAGTGGCTTCCTGCTCCTGCTGGCTCCTGGCTGCCCCGGCCCAGGACTCAAGGTGGGGGATGGCTGCCTTCACCTGTGGCTGCTGTGTGGAGGGCATGGGATGGGGCAGGAGGGGTGTGGAGCAGCACAGGCTCTCAGGCCTGGCCATGAGCGCTTTTGCTTCAGCGTGCTCTGCCATTCTGTGCACATCTCCATCACACGTCTTCCCTAGGCAGCCGTTGCCATGGCAACTCTTAACATGGTGCTGTTTCAGTCCAGCTAGAGCACAGAAGATGGCTATGGGGAGATGGGAGCTCGTGCTCGGCCTGCGGGGCGCCCTGAGGTGTCCCCTCGCAGTTGGCTCTGCAGGACCCATCGCCCTGGGGCTGGTGGTCCAAAGCAGAGGCAGCAGAGGGATGGGAAGCGCTGGGAAGATGCAACTCCTGCACCGTGGGCTCTTCCAGTGCTGCTGATATGGCCGGGGCCGGGGCTGGCAGATCCTGGTGTGTCAGTAAGAGGCCTGCGGTCAGCGTGAGGGGCCGGCAGCCATTTTGTGACAGCACATCCTCACCCCATAGCAGAGCCAGCGCTGCTCTGTGTTGCGTGCCTATGGCAGTGCTGGGCTGCAAAGCAGCCGTCTGTCCCCGCTGAGCAGACAGCTCTGCTGTGTGGATTTTTCCTCATATACATTACTCTGCTTTGATGAACACCTCCAGCCCATCCTGCCGGCTCCCGCAGCAGCTCCTCCTCACCAGTGCTTTCCTTCTTGCCCTGCACTGTTGGTGTCATCAGCAAGCTTCAGCTCTTGAAAGACAGCAGCACCTCCATTACTTTCCTGGCTCAGCTGGAGCTTCCGAAGCCAAATCTGAGCCATTGGATACAACCCCTGAGAGCATACAAAAGCACGGACGGGCAGGTAGAGCATCTGCCTCCTGTCTTTAATATATCACATTTTGAGGCGTAAGCCATTTTAAAACGGATTTCCAAAGCCTGCCTGGCGTTCAGAGCAGCAAAGGAAAGCATCCAGCACAGCAGCGTGCACCAGGCACTGGGGCTGAGCACGGCCGTGCTCCTGGCCCTGCCCTCACTACCTCGGGGTTGCAGTGGGCTGGCCTCCGTGCTTTATTTCCTGAGGCAGCTCTACGTGATGGGGAGAAGCGGTGGGTCCCCATGGGGATGTCCAGGGGGCTGGGAGGTGCCTCCCGTGGCAGCAGTGCTAGCAGCTGGGGACAGTGGGGGGCAGAGTGTGGTTAGACCCTGTTGGGGAGCAGTGCAGCGTGGGGAGCTGCAGTGGGGCACAGCAGGGCTGGTGTTGGCCATGTGCAGGCAGAGCTCTGGCGGCTCTGAGCCAGGAGTTACCATGGAAACGGACAGAGGATGCTCGGCGGGTGCAGAGGGCAGAGATGCCGGCATCGCTCCGTGGTATTGGTACCTGTGGCCACGCACAGCACCAAGCCTTCAGTTGGTGCCCACACTTCACTCAAAGCCACCTGTGGCCACGCAGTGAGCGGGCACTGAGCTGGGACTGCAGCAGTGGGATCTGCATGCTGCTCATCGCTCTGCTCGGCTCCCCTTGGCTCTGCTGGGGCTGAGCTGCGTGTTGAATTGGGGCCAGCAGCATCCTGCGTGCAGCTGGCCGGCGTGTTTGTGTAAGCAGAGCCTGCCCGGCTGTACCAACAGCCGCCTGTTTGTCCACGTGTGGGTGGTGAGAGCCCTGACGTCAATGCCTGCCTTTCATCTCCCCCGCACGGCTGGGCTCCCCGCGAGCAGCAGGACAGTGTGCCCGACTCACCGGCACCGGCTGAGCTGTGCAGCAGTGCCTGCTCCACACAGCAGCTGCAGACGGGACCGGGAGCAGTGATGGCACGGGTGCTCTCCTTGCCGGTCTGTGCCCACCGCTGCAGGGCTGCCGGTCTTCCCTTCAGGGTGCTTCTCCAGGGATCTGTTCTCCGTGGGGCTGCCCACAGCTTTGGGGGTGGTGTAGAAATAGTCCTCATTGCTCAACAGTGGTGCTCGTTCTTTGGGTCGTACTCCTGGAAAGCTCCTCTTGCTCAGTCCCTGTACTTATAACAGATCTGGGACAGCTCTCAGTTGGGCTGGGGAGGAGGCAGGAAGAGCCCATCTCCAGGTCGGTGCTGCTATTCAGTCCCACGTCTCTGAGGGCTCTGTGCCCTTCCACCAAGCACCCTGGACTGCCCAGGCACCAGAGCGGTGTCTGCTCTGCCGGTGTCATCCTGAACCCATGCAGCAATGCTGGGAGGCGTCACGTAGCACAGGGACAGGTCTGGAACCTGGAGAGGTCCCACTGGCACCGCATGGCAGCCACAGCCTCTGCCTGAGCCCTGGAGGTACTGCTCAGGACAGCTGGAGACCAGGGCACAGCAGTGTCCGTCCTGAGTCTGCTGATGGGTCTGTGCATTCACATTCCAAAAATGAGCCCAGAGTCTCCCAATTCCTTGGGACAGTCCTACGAAGAGTCCTGGGTGCACCCTGTGGGCTG
Source organism: Alectoris magna (assembly GCA_030625065.1). NCBI lineage: Eukaryota > Metazoa > Chordata > Aves > Galliformes > Phasianidae > Alectoris > Alectoris magna. Next base: position 2,719,293 of record CM060575.1, on the reverse strand, counting down.
CCCTCCAGTCACACAGCGGTACAACCAAAACCCCATTCCATGCCCCTCAAAGCTTTTAGTGACAACGCTGCCTCCAGCCAGCACAGCTGTGCCACACGCACCATGCTTTCCACCCCTGCTGCTGACACCTTCCAGGCTGGCTGCTCCAGGAGGCAGACTTCCCTTTACACATCATCTGGCCTTCCCCAGGAGGATAATGCTTTGATAATGTTTACACAGTCTGTTCCCAGTAGCATTTCTGCTCACCTGCAGGGACAGGTGTCTGACACAGTGCCCCGCTGTTTCCTGGATCTCCCTGCAGGAGATTAAAGGGATAAAGGACGTTGTGTCCACCAGGCGGTTCTGGGCAGCGGGTGCACAGGGCTGGGGGAGCTGTGAGCTCTCACTCTTTGCCCCACGTCCTTTCACCCACGTTTGTCACTGTGTGTCACCGTCACGGGCTGTGTCCCCACGTCCCACAGCAGCACAGTCAGGAAGGGAGTGGGGCCGCCCCATGGGGCAGCTCAAGGCCACCTGCCTGGCCCTGCAGTGGGGCTGAGCAGGATGAGCTACATACACAGCTACAAACAGGCTCCCCATCCAACCATGTAGTTTTCCTTTTTGATTCTCAGTGAGCTGATTCTCTCTTCTTCCCTTCATCCCACACACAGGCATCATTCCATGTGCCTACAAGGGCTGGAGGACACATGGAAGAAGAAGGGAGCAGTGTTTTGCCCAGTTCTGCAATGCCAGACCATCCCTACAGATCGGCATGGCCCCACAGCTGCAGTCCCACTGCACTGCTCCGCTCCACGCAGGGTGCCATGAGCTGCAGTTGCTCTCCCTGCAGCTCCCCTTGTCCCCGCAGTCTCCCCAGCGGTCACATTCTCCCTACAACCCTTTCTCTTCTGTTTTCATGGAGCTCTGTCCAGCTGCCAGCCCTCAGCACTGCAGGCAGAACGACTCTGCGAGGTCTGTGCAGGCATCCCAGGGCTGCACCAGGTGCTGGCTTGCTGTCCTTTGGCTGAAGGACACCCATCCCTGAGTGGCAGGGACAGGTCTGAGGCCGTGCTCCTGTTCCTGGGAGCAGGATTGGTGCTCGTGGCCCATTGGACACCGTCTGAGGGACCCAATGGCCACAAGCACCAATCCTGCTCCTATGGGCCTGGTAAGGCTGGCAGCAAGGCAGCTCTGCAGCTGTTTGCATTGTGTATTGCTCTGCCTATCATCATCAAACACCCTCCAGGAGCAAAAAGGGCCTCTTCGCTGGAAATAGTGCAGCCAGGTTGGGCGTTAGGAAACGTTCCTTCTCTGAAAGAGCGGTGATGCAGCGGCACTGCTGCATGGGGAGCGATGGGGTCACCATCCATGGAGGTGTTCAGAGCTGTGGGCATGTGGCACTGAGGGACGTGGGCGGTGGGCACAGAGGGGTGGGCTGGGGTTGAATTTGATGACCTTAGTGGTCTTTTCCAACCTGAAGGATTCCATACTTGGCCTCAACGCCTGGCACTGATAGCACAGCCAGTCCAAGGGCAGAACTCCACACGGCCCAGCGCAAGGCTGGCAGCACCTTGGCTCAGCACAGCCCCGTCGCAGCCCTGTTCCCAGCCACGTTCCCATTCCCGCTGCTCCCCATTGCTTCCCCAACTGGACAGAGCCGTCTGAAGGTTGGCCGTGCCTGGGCAGAACCCCAACACTGAGGAGAACGACGATGAAGATGAGGGCCGCACCGTGGTGCCGGGCAGCCCCACATGGAGTCATTGTGCAGCTGGTGGGGAGCGGCTGGCCCGGGGGAGGCAGCGCTGTCTGCAACAGCCTTCAAAGAGTTTTGCTTAAGTGTTGCTGCTCTATGGGGCTTCCTCCATTAAAAAAAAAAAAAAGAAAGAAAGAAAGAAAAAAAAGGAAAAAAAAAAGGGAGAGAAAAAGATGGTAAATCTTTCCATGCTGGATGAAAGCGGCCTGTCTTGACTATTTACCCAGCAATTATAAGTAAATCGGTGGTGCCTAAAGGGGCTGGTTGCCATAGTTACAATAGGATTGGAAGGACCATCATTTGGTCCTGGCCGCAGCCAATCAGGCTGAGAAGCCAAAGCTGCAATATAAAGTAAAGATTCCCATCTTCCAGCCACACAGTTGCCAAGAAAGGGAAATAGGTTCAAGAGTGTTGGAAAGTGCTCCGGACAGCAAGCAGGGCGGCTGCTCCCGTCATGGCGGACTGCGAAAACCCAGCCGACGCGCGACGCAGCGGGGCAGGCAGGTGAGAAATCCCAACGCTCCCCATCTCCCCGGTCATTGTTCTCCTTCGCCACGGCCCCCGCCGCCCCACCCCACCCGCGGCCACCACCGACCCCCTCGCCCCAGCCCCAAAACCCACAATGAAACCCCCTTCGGGCGAGAGACAAAGAGATCCGTGCGGAAAAACGCTCCACCATTCTCCCCAAATTGTGATCGTAGGCCTTTCAAATCAAATTTCGCAAAGCAGCTTCATCAAAGGCCCCCAGCTGGGAGACGCAAGCCCCATATTCCTGCCGCCCACACGGCCCCCCCAGGTCTTGGATGGTGCGACAATCGCACACAAAGTCAGCGCGGCTCGAGAAGTGTGTTTGCAAGGAAAGGGGGGAAGAAAAGAGAAAAAGCGAGAGCGAGAAAGAGCGGTGCCTAAATTGATCATAGTCTCCAAATCTCATTACTCGAGACTTCTGAGGACGGATATTTCCAAAGGCTGCTATTAAAGACTTGTAAATGGAGCCCCTTTATGAGATCAAAGCCCAAGGGCCGGGCGCAGGGCGTGCGGTGGCTGTTGTGGCGGTGGCGGAGGGGCGAGCGGAGCCGCAGGATGCTGGGGGAGCCTTCCTCCCCTGCTGCTGCTGCCCTCCATGTTTCCAGTGTCGCTGCTGCCGCTGCGTGACCCATCTTGCAATGGATACTGCAAGCGTGATGTCGGGCAGAGCCGAACGCCGCCCCGGCTCCTGGAGACGGGCGAACTCCACCACCCGCAGCGCCGCGGATGGAGAGAGAGTTCCCAAACTCAAGCAGCTCCCTTCCAAAATTTCATAGTAATAAATGAGCTTATTCCAGTCGGGACCTCTCGGGACACCTCGGACTGCAGATCAGCTCACGGCGCGGGGCGCTGGCCCCACAGGGCCGTCCTGGCCTCAGGTCTTCTCCGTTGGGTCTCTTTTTCTCCCGAAGTTGCGGCACCTCGCTGCCTTGCTGGCCATGGGCAGAAGGGCCGAGGACAAAGGGAGGTGGACAGAAGTTGTACGACTTTCTCTTCCCGCCGCTTCCCCTCAGATAAGGGCTTGATTTCTGTTGTCGGTGACACGTTCAGCTCCGGGCAGCATTCCCAGCACCGGCACCACCAGCAGGCAGGCGCCCCATCATATTCATGGAAAGCAAACTCACAGATGGTAAAATAACAGAGTCGTGTAGGTTTCAAAGGGTCCTTCTATGTCAATTGTTATATTATTAGGTAAACTCTAAGAAGAAAATCTTTTAATCCACTGTGGCTAATCCAGTCCACTTTTGTTGGCCAGGACATATTCAGCATCAACAAAAGGCTCTGGCCGACGAACACCGGCATACATAATGTATTTATAACTCTGGGAGCTGGCTGGGCAGCTCCCAGAAAGAGACGCTCCTCGGGCCCGCAGCAGGGGCTGGAGCGGAGGATTTGCCCGACTTTTATCAGTTTTATTTTCATTTCAAAGAACCCGACCGATATTTTCACTGCATTGCTTACCAGGAGAGGCACCAAGAGGGCAGGGACATTCCTGACTCCAGCCAGCCCTAAGCTCGGACCTGCTGGGATCTGCACCCTTCATCTCCCTCCGTGTCCTGGGCAGCAGAGGAGCACGGGATGGCCGGGCCTGAGGAAATGCATCCAGGCACCAGGCAGGGAGCATGGAGCCCTGAGGTGCCCGGAGTGCCGGGACGGAGGCAGATGGGACAGGGAGCACCGTGCCTTCTGGGAGGATGGAGTGCTTCAGTGACGCAGGCAGGTCTGTATATCCCATATATCCCACCCAGCCCCTCTGCCATGTGCTGGGGACAGGGAGAGCTGCAGCAGTGCTCCAGGACAGGCTGCGGGGTGCTGTCCCCATGGGGATGGGCTGTGGGAGCAGAGGGGTCATCAGGAGGTGTTGGCTGGGCACTGCCAAGGTGGCTGCCCGCAGAACGGCAATCCTGGTTCCCCGGGATCTACATGAGCTTTGCTTGGAAAGCATCATCGCTCTGGGAATGGGGGGATCGCCTTCCTGCAGGACAGGGGATATCAGTAATACCATAGAACTGCTGATGGCAGGCACCAAGCACGGGAAGGCTGGGAGGTGTCCAGGGCTGCCAGGAAGGGAGGTGGAGTGAGGCACGAGGACAGACTACATCCTCACACGCTGGGGAAGCTGCTGCCACACGAAGATGCATAGCCCAAGGTCTGCAAAGTTTGGTGTTGCACACCCACCACCACGTTTCCTCATGCTTCAGCCAATTGTAACTGTAAGAATCAGGATGAAACATAATCTGAGGCCTGATTCACTCACATTTGTCCGCCCTGGGCTCTCCTGTCTCCTCCTACAGCATGTGAGGCTGTCTCCATGCCAGACAAAGCTTGTCTCCATTGCAAGACCCGTGGCAGAGGAGATGTGTTGGTAAGAGCAGACCCAGGACAGCCAGAGCAGGGAACGTGCCCTCTGCCAGAAGATGGGGAGTGCACCTCACAAAGGCTGTGGGCCATCAAGCTGCTGTCTGCTCCCACGACAGGAGAAGAGCTGTGTGAGCTCAAGGACATGGCTGGCACGAGCACAGATGGTGTGAGATGGCTGCAGAGGGGCAGAACCTGGAAGGCAGCAGAGCAGGAGGGACAGCAGCAGCCACAGTGTCTTGATGGGGACAGGAGCCTCAGGGCTGGGAGGCAGCACCACTTCATGAGGTCAGTGTCCCAGTGCTACAGAAAGGTCACTGATAGCCATGGGGCACTTGTCCTGATGCTTCCATCTGTGCAGAGCAGGGCTTTCTCCTCCCCGCAACAGGGCAGGATGCAGGGTGTTCATGGCCACTGCTGCACACCCCTCCCTGCTCCCAGATGCCCTGGGTTCAGGCTGCTGCTTCCTCCACCGCTCCCAGCCCTCGGCTGCTCTGCTCCGGTCCTCCTTTGTCATGGGGTGGGCACGGTTTGTGGGGTGGCAGAGGCAGCATGAGCTGTTTCCCAGCAGCAGTCAGACGGTTCACCTGCCTGCTGTGGCATGGGAAGGAGACTGCAGCAATGAAACAGGATGGGGTTTTGAACAGGATAGAAGATACTGGAAAGGGACCTCTGACTGACACAGAAACGCTGACAGAAGGGTCCTGGGGAGTCCATATTGATATCCAGTGCTGGAGCAGCTCAGGCCTCAGAGCAAATCTAGAACCCCTCCAGAGAGAGAAACCCCCCACCTCTCTGTTTTTCCTCTCACAGTGAACTACTTTCTGAGCATTGTTTCCACCTCTGTATCACAGCGACTCTGAGATGTTTCACATTTGTTAACTCAGAGACACCCGGACACACATCACACCTCAACCTTCCCCATCTGCATGGAATCCCATCCCACCACAAGAGATGCCCCTCTTGGTCTGTCTGCATGTGGTCTCAGCCAGTGCCCACCAGCACAGAGCCTCTCCTGGTACCAGTCCTGGGGACCTCCCAGCAGCACGAGGACGGTGGCACTCAGAACTGTCCCAGCTCAGTGCTGGGGTTCCTGGGGGGCTGCATAGCTCATCCAAGGTGATTTTTGAGGCCCCACGCTGATTGAAGTCCTAAAATTGTCCAGCACAGTTGCCAGAGAAGGGAGGAAGTGCTCTACCACCACCCCCAGCCTCCGATGTGAGCTGTGATTTCCTGCTGCCAAAGAAGCATCTGTGGCACCTGATGAAGGTCCCAAGGTTCCCTATGCCACCTTCTGCAGCACAGCCCTGCCAGCATCCATCACAGGACCCAGAGAAACCAGCCCCTTCTCCATCACCTGTCCCCCATAATATGTCCCATGCAAATCAGAACTCACTCTGCCCTGTCTGAAAGGTGTGAAGCAGTGAGGAAAACCACTCTGAGTGAAAAACAAGGGGCAGCCACCCATCTTTGCAGCTTCACGCTGCTGCTGAGCACTGCAGCCCTCTGACCCAGGCTTTCCAGGCTGCAGGGCAGAGGGCCAGGAGGTCTCCCCAGCTGGCCCTGGGTAGGGCAGCCTAATGAGCAGAGCTCATAAGAGGACAGATCAGCAACCTGGAAGCTCAGCTGAAAACTCAGTGCTTCTTGCATTAAGGGGCAGCATGGCAGCATACAGGAGTTGCTCCAGAGGGAACCAGTACCTGTTCCAGGGAGCTATGCTGGGAGATGAAGAGCAGAGTGCTGGGGGTCTCCACAGATGCTCATCTCAGCAGCTGTGTAAGGACTGCCATGCTTTCCATCTGCCAAGCTGCTGTGCTGGAGGTCCCACCTCAGGTGCTGCTCTGGGGCTGAAGAAGCCAATATATTTTCTTAAGAAAGTGTGACAGAATTCTGAACAATCTCCTCCTGAATGAGGGAGGTGTGGATGTGAGGATTAAGTTTTCCTTGCTTCTTCCAAGAGCAGAATGAGTTTGCTGCTGTGGATTTTGGCAGAACCCCTCCAGCAGGAGCTGGCTTCCTCCATGCATGGTTTCTCCACTCCGGGGTCCCAGTTCACTGCTCTTTGGGATCCTCTCCACCAAAAAGCATGTTGTGAGAGGTGAGGCAACTTGGTGCATCTAGACTTCCAGCTGGCTGCTGTGGTGCTCCTAGAAAGATGCCCTTACCCGAACGCATGTGAGCAGGAGCTTCTGGGCTGCACCATTAACATTAATAAACGCTGGAGAAGAAGATAACAGAGAGCATCCATAGAACGGGCTGAGCCTTCTGGCCCCACTGGGCCTGGGCTCAGCTTTGACTGACGTGCTTATCTCTGGAGAAAAAGCAGATGCATTGAATGGCCTCATCCCAGAGGCGAGAACTAAAAAAAAAACCGTTGCGTGCATCCTACTTGCATCACCAACTGCAGGCCAGATGTGGGCTGAAACACGGTCAGTACGCATTGCTCAGTGAGAACTCTTTGCTGGCTCGCTCAGAAAAACAGGAGTGCTGACCCTCCAGGATGGGTGAGCCAGGAGCATGGGACAAGTATTCGCGCTCCAGGCTGAGCTGCTGATCGGGATCGTATCAAAGCATTCCGGCTGAACGTCTGTACAGGCTGTAGGACAGACATCAAGGCGTTGCCGAGTGCTGAGCTTGCTTTTGCCAGCTGGGCTAGTGACCACATCTAAGCCTAAGATCTTTCACAATATTGCAAAACAGATCCACAAGTGTGGAGTAACCAATATTTCCAGCAGTGCTCTTGACATCAGCTTTTCCTTACCGCCGACCAGCTGATCGGGATCGTCGATGGATGGATAAAAGAGATACACCTCTCCTGTCAGGATCAAGCACCTTGAATTGGCATGGGTTGCTCCAGGGCAACTCTGGCAGCAGGGCTCAGGTGTCCCAGTGCAGCATCGCTGAGCTGTCAGCTGAGCCCTGTGCTCCTGCCTGAGGATGGCGGCTGCTGCGCGCTCACCTCGTCCCATCGTGTTGTGGGGGCAGGCAGCAGCAGCAGCCCGGGAGCAGCAGCCACAAAAGGACAGCAAGCAATGCCCTGCAGCAGGTGGGTGAGCCCCAGGTGCACAGCAGGGTGTGAGGACCAGGGACAGGAGTGCCCCACCACCAGCACTCCCTTCTCTGGCTCTATGCGACCAGTAGTACTGCTATAACACGACCAGAATCCCTGTGCACATCACAGCATGGCTCAGGGCAGATGGGGAGTCCAGGCACATGGATCCCACACCGTTCCTGGTTCCCAAGCTCCTGGCCAGCCCTGGGGCACTCCTGGCATCCTTGGCCTCAAGGCTGTCTGCAGGCGGGCTCTGCACCACAGTATTTTGTGTCCCTCACAACACAGCAGTGCTCCCAGGTCACCAGGCTGCCATTTCAACATCCTTCCCTGCAGACCATCACCATGTGTAGCCCCCAGCACCTGCAGGGGACAAGCTGACATTTTTTCTCTCTGCAGAGCAGCTCTGCTGGGACGCACGGAGGCTGCATCCCATCCACGGCCACCCGACAGGAGCAGCGAGCCCAGCAGCACAGAGCACGGAGCGGCAGGCCTGGGGACACAGACCCGAGACGGATCCCACAGGTGGGTGTGGGAAGGTGTGTCAGACTGGGATGTCACTTGGGGGTGCCCCTCTTTACTGACTGGTGATGAAAAGCACTGGCTGAGCGTGGCCTTGCTCCTGAAGAGAGGCTCACTCACACCCCATGAGCCTCAGTCCCTGGGAGCAGTCAGCTTCCAGGGTAGGCTGAGGGTACATTATTGGTCATCCTACAACAACTTCTAATACATACCATGTCCTGCTTTACATGGACGAGGTGGTCAAACCTGAGCAAAAACTGGGAGATTTTGGGGCAGAAAGATGGGAAGGGAGCCCAGGAGTTCCTACTTGAGGCAGTTAGTCCAGGGATGCATCAAGAAAAGCTCATCCAAACCAATGGGTGTTACTGCAGCCAAGGGCAAAGGAACCAGAGGCAGGCAGGCCATGCCAAATGGGTGGAAAGCTGCTGTTAGCCATTACTATTATTAGTTACTACTCCCACTACAGAGGTGCAGGAGCAAGCAGGAGAGAGCTGCCAGTGAGCTGCTGAACTCTCCCTGCTCACATAGGAGGAGAAGTTCTGGATTCCTGATCCTCTGTGCAGCTTTTTTAGCCAGTGCTAGGGACTGTGGACTCATGCGTGGTCTTTATAAAAACAGCAATAACAATAATAAAGCAGTATCTGAGCAAAAAGGCATAAGCTGTTTGGAGGCAGTGTCCAGAAGGGCAGGCTGGTGGTAGGGAAAGAGTAATCCCAGGGTAGCATAGAGATGGCCCAAACATTCACCCAGTGCATCCCAAGGAGGCAGAGCTCACAAGCTGTGCTTGGGGGAGTGCCAGCCCTGTCTGTGAAAAGGTGGCTGCTGCGTACAGTCTTGAATTTCATTCGGTCAGTGGTTTGTCTCCAGTTCCGTAACTGGGAGCCAGACTGGGCTGGAACAAGCGTTTTTTTGCTTCATCCCTTTTGCCCAGCACTGAAGGCAAATTCAAGCTGAGGAATTTGGGTGTGTTCATCTCTCCCAGGGCAGTGAATTGAAACAAGGTGGGATGCACAGGCACCCCGCAGAACCTGCACTGCGAGCCATGGTGTGAGAACCAGAGAGCAGCTCCTGCTGCACTGCAGATGCCTTTGGGGAACTTCCATTGTTAGGGACGGGCTCATAGCCCACATCCACCCTGACACAGCTGCATGGGGTATCCCCACAGTGCCAGAGGGCACAAGCTGCCTTCCAGCCCCCATCCCAGCTGTACCCAGGCCCACTCCTCACTCTTTGATCTCACACCAGCTGTGTCTGTGGCTCTGGGTGTTCCCCACACCGCAGCAGTGCCACTGGGCTGCAAGTGTGTCTCTGCCAGCTGAGGTCTTCGGTGTGCCTGGCCCCAGTTCTGAGGTGACCCAGCTCCCTTTAGTGCCCGGCAGCTTTATCCCAGCCAAGTGCTTCCAATGCCCTGTGCCATGATGCTGATACTTCTTTCTTGACAGCCAGCATGTTTTCCCCCTCCTGCTCTGCAGGCATCATTTTGCCAGTGGTCCAGGAGCTAAAAGTGTCCTCTCCTATCCATTTCTTGCATCCTTTCATCCTGTTTCTTAGCAGCCCTCTTTTCTATTGCTGTTTATGTAGCCAAACCATCTCCTGCCTCTTAAATGAATGGACTTTAGTCATGCGTAGAAGATGCGGCAAGCAGAGGAGAGATGCTCCTCACCTTCACTAGGGATCATTTAAGATCTCTGTGTCCTGTTCTCTCAGGCTTTCCAGTCACCCAAGAGGCCCACGGGGCTTTCAGCCCTATCCTGAAGGATCTCTGCTTGGAGCCCATTGTTCCCCCAGCCCTTCCTATCAGGCAGCCCTGACCACCACGCTCCACAGGCACCCACCAGCAACACAGCCAAACAGGGCTGAGAAACCCCAGGAGGCTGCTGGCCCTTTGCACAGTGGTGGTGGCTGATTCTGTTTCTCATATTTAGCACATCCCCAGGCAGCTGCTCCCCGAGATTTCCACAGCTAGCACATTGGTGGGGCGGGGGAAGGCTGTTTGAAGAGAGCTGTTAGGCTTAGATGCCTGTCAAGCAGCTTCAGGGTATTTCTATTTGTCCCCAGTTCCAAAAAAAGCTTTTTTTATAAAACCTAAATTTGGGACCAGCTTTGACCTGCGAGGGTCCTTTTAAGTTACAGCCAAAGGTTGAACAGCACCATCTAGTGCACTCTGTCCCGAAAACGCCCGTGCTGGAGGAACACCATCCCTCACACTCGCACCAAGCGTGGCAGGGCTCTGCCATTACAAGTGTGCATGGGATGTTACCATGCATCAGCTGTCGAACATCAGCACTACGTCTGACCCACCAAGCTTTGGGCAAGCCAGGTGAGATTAAAACCAAGCTCCACAAGCACAAGCTTATTGGCACAGGAGCTGGTCCCGGACATTAACTGGGAACACCACACAGCTGCTACAAACATCCAGGAGATTCCTAAACCCTCCTGAAGCTAAATTCTTGGTACAGGCACCAAGGGAGTGTTGGAGGTCAAGCAAGTAGGGCAGATGGCTGGCTTGGCTGAGCAGGGATCTTCTTGTAGAGCCTAGGTGGAAAAGGGAAGTGCAAGGCCACTGGAAGCAAGGTGAGATGTGGGGGGGCTACAGTGATGCTGTTTACCACTGCGAGGAGAAAACTGGCGCAGGTAAAGCTCATTAAAGTTGGAGCTGGACAGTACAGTGGGGGACAAAAAAAAAAGAGCTATTTAAAGTATGTTAACAGCAAGAGGACAGAGATAACGTTGGTCTGTTCCTTGATGAGTAACCTCACAAATAGGGATGTTGATCAAACAGAGAGAGTTAATGCCTTCTTTCCTTCTGTCTTTAACACTGATGATGGATCCTGGGATCCCCAGAGCCCTGAGTGAAAGACAGTGAAGTCATTGGTCACAGCCAACATGGGTTTGCAAGGCAAAAGTCCTGCTTACTCAACTTAATGGCCTTTTACAACAAGTTTACCTGCCTCGTTGACCAAGGGGAGCCAGTGGATGTGATCTTCTGGGATTTCAGCAAAGCTTTTGACATTGTCTGGGATCTGGTGGCTCTTTGAGTTAGAAATTAACATGAACACCAGGAGCTGAGGAACATATGACATCACTCTTGTTCGACATGGGCCAGCTACAGGGTTAAACCAGGTCTGTTCAGGCTGAGCAACACACCAGAACATGGGCAGCCCCTCAGCTGATGTAACTTCTTAGAAATACAAGGCAGGGGCAATGCTATAAAACTGACCGGAGGGGGAAATGATTGGCCTGGTCTCATTGGCCTTTACCGTTTCAGACACAGGGGAAGCAAAGGAAGTCCTGGAAGATCCTGCAGTCTGATTCCTCCCAAGGGACACCTGGTTTGGATTTTTGCTCATTTGATATCCACAAAAGAATCCAAAGTTAGTAATGTTGGCCATAGGCAAAACTTAGGGACTAGGCTCCTTCGTGTGGGTGAAGCAATGTGTGAAAAGCAGCAAGGTGACTCCAGAGGGAGCCCATGGCTCTCGCTATTCTGAGAAACAGGAAATGAAAGAGGGAGAGCTTGGCATGAGCCCGGAGGGTATTCACCTCTACGGCTCACAGAGAGGTGTCTGCGTGGCTACACCTTACCTGCCTTGTAGGCAGACTGAGGATCTGATCCCGCTGCGGATGAGAAGCAATGAATGGCTGGGGGCAGAGATTTCCCTCCCGAATTTCTCAGAAAAGCAACACCTTGACGGGCTGCAGAGCCCTTCCCTCAGCAGGGTCTCCCTGTGATGAGCCCTCTGCACAATGCCAGCACAGCCAGCCAGCTCCACCGAGCCAGGAGACCCGGGGAGGAGGATACAAAGAAAGAAACCAAATTAGGACTTTGCTGTGATCGCACCATAGCAAGACCACAGCACTGCGACCAGCAGTGTGAGGCACTGTGTGCTGTCAGCCCTTGGTAGCAGGGAGCAGGGTCCCGGCAGTGAGAGGAGATCTCTGCCTGTTGGGCTGCTGGAGTGCCATCAAGCCTTCATCATCATGCTGTAGTGCAGGCAGACAGCAGCATGCAGGCTTTCTTCCAAAGGCATAGCAGCTGCAAAGGCTGTAGCAAGAATTTAGGTGCAGTGGAAGAGAGCATTTGAGGAAAACATGGGGGAGGAGAACATTCTCTGTCTGTATTGGAGACCGTGTGCCCGTGCTGAAGCAGGACAGAACTTCTGAAAAGGACCCTGTGGCTAAACAACGGGTAGCCGGTAGGAGAGCCATCCCTCCCCAGCTGTAAGCTGGCCAAACTGCCATACGGCCACAGCCTCCAAGGCCCTGGCTGGCCCCTCTTCTCTAAGCTGCAAGTGAAAGCTCCTGTGGCTTCTGCCAGTGCCTTGGGGAGCCTCAGGAGCCAGAGTCACCCCTGGCTGGGCTGTCCTTAGCAGGGCTGGCACTGCTGCGGGAAGGTAGGAGGATGCTGGTAGGAGGGTGCTGGCCTGGCACACACATGAGCCCATGCACTTTGGCTCTGCGCATCCCGCTGTACCCCAAACTGTCATCCTGCCCCTTCTCCCCACCCCTTGCCTCTGGGAGTCTCTTTAACAACGCCACAGAGAGATGTGGCTTCAGTTTCTCATGTGAACTCCGTTCGGGCCACAAATTCTTTCTGGGCCTTTCTATGAGAGATGAAAAGCTCTCTAATACCTGACAGTCTCTCACCCATGAAGCTGCTTAAGCACTATAATCAGGGCATCCCTCGGGCTCCTTTGAACTGAAGAGGCTGCATTTCTCAGGCAAAGCAATTTCTCTAGAGCTGGCGTCAGCTTAAACTCTTGTAAGTTTTCGCCATCCTTTTCCAAACGTGGATGCTGCACTCAGGTATCCCGCACGTGGCTGCCCTCGCTCGCCATCCTACCCACCTGCAACCACACTGCTACTTCCACTGCCCCGTTCCTGCAGCCAAGGCAGCCTGACCCCTTAGCTGCAGCTCCCAGCTGGCGCTCCCTGGGCCCTGCTGCTCCTGCTCTGTTTTCCTTCCTCCCAAGCTAAGCTCCTTTCCAGCCAACCCTTTGCAGGACGCAGGTTGCTGCGAGATGCAGCACTCTGTATGAATTCCCTGCTCCTTGGAGACGTCGTTTTGCAGCTGCTCACATCCAACCACGTTTTATTTGCCTGGATTCAGCTTATAAAGTTTTCTGCAGCTGTCTTGACCTCGTCCGCGTCTCCTGCCCCCCTCATTTCCCAAGCCCTTGCATTTCTCTCAGCAGGGCTTTTTAATCTATTTCTAGACCATTGATGAAAATGCTGAATAGCACTGGGCTTCACATCAAACCCTGCGGACACCCACTGAGCGTGCTCCCATTCTGCAAGGATTCCCCATTGATGCCTGTGGGTTTGCCAGCTCCCAGCCCCTTTAAGGTGTCCCTCTTGATGTTGTATTGTGCTAATTTTTAATCAGACTACTATATAGATTAAGTCACATGCCTGAACAGAGTCCAGGTCTGTTATTTCTATGCCATAACCTTTATCAGCCAAACTTGTAATCTCTTCAAAGGATGACATCAGGGTTTGACAAGAGCTATTTTCCAGAAGCCAAACTGATTGCATTAATTATATTCCCATCCTTTAATTCTTTACCAGCTGAATCCCACATCAGCTTTTCTATTATTATGCCTGAGATCAGTGTTGCACTGTTACATGTAAATCAGCTTTCAGCATCGCTGGCATGAAAGAGCCTGAGGACCCGCACCATCCTGCCGGGCTCCGTGCTGGAGCCAGAAAGGGAGCGTCGCTGCCTGGGGGTGAACTTCTGTGCATTCCAGAAGGCTGAAAAATGCTGTAGTTTTCTGAGAGCGTTCCCTGAAACGCACGAAAACAAAGCACAAATGTCAGAAAACGTTGAGCACGCAGGTACGTGCGGTAGGAGAACGCTACCCCAATCAAAAACCAGAAACCAATCCCTCCCAGAGATCTTTCTGAGTCACTCCTGATTTTCAGAGGGCTGTCTTATGACTTGTTTGCTGCTTAGCTTCTGGGATCGTACCTCGGGGTCTGCATGCTTAGTCCAGGGCTCCGACCATGCTCACTTTCCAGGGGAGAAGCTGGCTGCGTGTTTCTTTTATAGGACTACTCTTGCTTGGTCTCTGTATGCGTTAACCCCCTTTGTCTCTCTGCAGTGTCACCCAGCTCTCGCAGGCAGCACTGCACCCTGTGCCGGGGGTCACTCCTGGCCAGAAGCTTCCTGCAGCCATCCGCCCCTGGGCAGGATGCGGTCCCCCCGGCCCTCTCTCAGGTCTCCATGTTGTTTCCCCCATTTCAGCCCGTGCAGTGCCACCTCTTGGCGAGCTCCCTTATTTCTCTCTGCTGCAGAACTGCTCAGCTTAAAGAAGCAGGAGGCAGCCACTCTTTGAAACCGGCTCTGTTTGCTGAGGCCAGAGCCGCTGGTGGAGCAGCTATCCGTGCCCCTCCATCCTTTGCCTCACATCTGTGCGCTTCTGGGAAGTGCTCAGATAAGTACATGCCGCTGCCGAGCAGCCAGGCCTGCACTACCATGGAGCCAGCATGGAGGGTCACTGCCCTTTCTCAGCAGAGCTGCATGCCAGCCCCTTGCTGTGCCACACCGCTGGAATTCTCCACTGCACGAGCATCTCCTGGGCTGCATCCTGCCCAGGATGCCCACAGAGCTCTTATAGGTTTATTTTGCCCAGGCCGAGCAGGGGAAAATAAAGAGAGGCAGCTCTCCGCTCCTCCCCAACCTCTGGAGCTGCTCTGAACAAAGCAGCACTCAGTGGGGCTCTCCTGAGGTCCCCGTTCCTGCCTCATACCCCATGAAGCCCCCGGCACCGTGCCTGACGGAGCACGAGCTGCGGAGCGCCAGAGGCCGCGCAGGGCTCCATGAGCGCCGTGCTTTGTCCCCGCCGGTCCCGCGGGCCGCTCGGTGCCGTGCCCCGAGCTGTGCGGGGCCGCAGCCCGCGCTGTGCGCGAACCCCTCGTGCGCTGCGCAGGGAGCTCGCTGCCAGGCCTGCCCTGTGGAGACGGAGGGCCGACAGGGCCGGGGGTACGGCGCCGGGTCCTGAGGAGGAGGGGCCACGGCCGGGCCGGGCCTGGGGCGGCCCCGTGCGAGCAGAAGGGCTCCGGGCACGGCTTGCACACGGCCCGCGGCTAACGCTGCGGCCGGGTCCGCCCCGGCTGACGGCTCTCGAGAGCGGACGCCGGACGAGCCCCGCGCGGCGCCTCCCACGGGCCGGCCCGGGCCCGGTACCGCTCCGCCCCCGAGGCCGCTCGGCGCGGGCTGGCGGCGCGGCCGGGCCCGCAGTACCGGGCGGGGGCGCGGGGGGCGCGGCTGAGCCGCTCTCCCCGGCGCTGCGAGGCAGCGGCGCAGGCGGAGCGGTGCGGGGCTCGCTGCTCTCCGTGTCGCCGCCAGAGCCAGCGGCCGCGGCCATGGGCGTCCCGGGCCGCCCGCTTTGTGCCGCCCCGCCCGCCGCCCCGGGCCGCCGCTGCTGAGCCGCATGGGCCGGGCCCCGCGCCGCCGCCGCCGCTGCTCCGTGCGGGTGAGTGAGCGGGCGGGGAGGCGGCCCCGAGCCCAGGCCCTGCGCCGAGGCCGCGCCGGAGGCCGCCGCCGTGCGGGCGGAGCGGGGCCGCGCCGGGCGCCGCCGCGCCGGTACTAGGCCGCCCCGGGAGCGGGGGGGCGGGCGGGCACGGGCCGGGCCGCGGCTGGGCGCGGGGGGGGGGGGAGAACGGGGGCGGCTCCCCGAAGTTGCTCGGGGGCGGCGGGGCGGATGGAGCCCGCGCTCGTCGGGGCAGAGCCGGGGCAGCGCCGCTTCCCGCGGAGCTCCGAGGCCGACGCCGCCGCGCACCGGGAGGGCTCCGCGCAACCGCCGCGGGCCGCGTCCTGCGGGGAACTTTGAGCGGGGCGGGAGGCGGCGGCGGGCCGTGAGCGGGGGCCGCGGGGCTGCGTGGAGCCCGGCCCGCCGAGGTGCCCCGTGCCGGATCGCACCTCGCCGCCACAATGAGCGGCGTGCCTCGTGTGCCCGCTCCCCGAGGGCGGCTCCGGCCCCGCTCTGCAGACAGCGCCAGCTCGGGGGTTGGGGTCGGGAAGGTGGAAGACCACGGGGGCGAAAATCACACGCAGCCGCAACGTGCTGGGAGATACAGCCGCGATTGGTGGTACCGTGGCAAATCTCAGAGCGGTGCCTGCGTGTTCCGTGCGGCTCAGGCCGGCTGTGGGTGACAGCGGGCTCGCTCTTACGGCAGAGCGGGTGCAGCAGCGCACATAGGGCCGAGCAGCTCCCATCCCGCTGCTGCTGGTCGGTGGCATACAGGTGGGCGGTAAGGACGGCCCTTGCTCTTAGCGGTGGCTTTCGGTTCAGCTGAGGAAAAGAAAAGGGGGAAAAAGGCAGAACGTCCAAAAGATGCGTTCGTTTGGGTGCGGTGAGCTCGGCTGAAACGCGTGTCCCCGCTGCATCTTCACATGCAATTGATTTAACCTGGCGCGAGGAGCAGTGGGTCAGGCAGCTGGTGCTTCGTGGTACTCGGGGCCTTGGGGCTGACGGTGTTCAGTAAAACACAACTTCTGCTGCTTGCAAAAGCCAGTCCAGCTGCTTTGAAATGATGGTTACCGCGTTAGCAGGGAAAGTGGCAGCCCAGGGATTGTCTGGTGCTTTCCCCTCCCTCCCCACACCTCCCATCCTCCATGTTGGCTCGCTACCTTCTTTTAAAACACTGTGTTTGATCACATCTCCTTGCAGAGACAATCTTCTCATCTTCCTTTACTGAGCTGGGTAGGGTTTCCCAGGCGTTCAGCATGCCGTGTTGTTAGCTCCAATGAACCTTTTTTCAATGGCCTCTATGAGAAATGGTGCCAGACCCAGAGCCCTGACCTGCCATGCCTGTTTGAAACAAGAACGTTGTTCACATGCTCAGAGTTTTGGGGTCAGTGATGCATTTGGAGTCCCTTAGAGCTAGATGAACCGATGCAGTGTACCTCTGAAATGCAAAAGGGAATGTCACACCGGTATGTCAGTGAGTGTACGGAAGACACCTGTGTTTGGTTGAGGTGTAATCTCAGTTTAGCTACCGGCAGAATGTTCTCTTAGAACATTTTTCACAAACCTTAACGTAAATTCCTTTTTGAGGGTGAGAATTTCCTAGCTTGGTAGCCAGATAGAAACATACTGCCTTGATTTGACTTGGTGTGTGTGCTGGCCAGTTAGGCTCAGCAGTGAGGTTAACGTCGGACTGTAGAAGTGAACGTGTGTCCTGTGGGCTGGTCAGCACTCAGCACCTGAGTGTACATCTCTTGGACATGGGGAATACCACAGCCCTGAGAGCTGCCCATAGTGTGGGATTGGGGGCTGTGAGCCTAGCGCCAGTGGTACTGGTTGTGCTGAACACTGGATATGAAGTTTTGGGATCTTCTTTGTCATTTCTAGGAAAAGAGGATTTAATACAGTAATCAGGGAGGGCAAAATCAGCTTGTAGCCTGAGAATGTTTATTTACAGTGATACTTAATGGATTTCTCTCTTATCTGTTTCAGCAGAACGAACGTGTTTGCCTTGGAGATACAGATATTGGTGATCTGAGATTTCGGCTCTTCCCCCGCTGTTCAAGCAAGGGCCAGAAAGATGAATATCCAGGGGAAGGGCTTCCCTCTGGACCTCGGAGGAAGCTTCACTGAAGATGCTCCAAGGCCACCGGTCCCTGGTGAGGAGGGTGAGCTCGTGTCCACAGATCCAAGGCCAGTCAGCCACGGTTTCTACTCCAGTAAAAGTGACGTTGTTAGAAATGAGACCTCCACCGCAACGCCGCGGCGCTCCGATTTGGATTTGGGGTATGAACCTGAGGGGAGTGCTTCGCCAACTCCACCCTACCTGAAGTGGGCCGAGTCGCTGCACTCTTTGCTCGATGATCAAGACGGTATCAATCTCTTCAGGACCTTCCTGAAACAGGAGGACTGTGCGGATCTGCTGGACTTCTGGTTTGCCTGCAGTGGCTTCAGGAAGCTGGAGCCGTGTGTGTCCAATGAGGAAAAAAGACTCAAACTGGCAAAAGCCATTTACAAAAAGTACATTCTCGACAACAACGGCATTGTGTCCCGGCAGATCAAACCAGCCACAAAAAGCTTCATAAAAGACTGTGTCATGAAACTGCAGATTGACCCTGACATGTTTGACCAGGCCCAAACTGAGATTCAATGCATGATAGAAGACAATACCTACCCTTTGTTCCTTAAGTCGGATATTTATTTGGAATACACAAGGACAGGTGGGGAAAGTCCAAAAATTTATAGCGATCCGAGCTCAGGGTCTGGGACAGGTAAAGGGCTGCCTGGTTATCTGCCTACTCTGAATGAGGATGAGGAGTGGAAATGTGACCAAGACACTGAGCCTGAGGCCAGCAGGGACTCCGCGCCCTCAAGCAGGCTCACTCAGAAGCTGCTTTTGGAGACTGCAACCCAGCGTGCCACCTCAACCCGGCGGTACAGCGAGGGCAGGGAGTTCAGGTACGTGAGTGCGCCAGCCGGGCCCTTCCTCAGGGGCCTCCGGGTGCCCCCGGGGGCTGCTGTGAGGTTGGAGTTGCTGGGAGGCAGGGAATGTTTGGCAGCTGGGAGTGCTTGGGGCTGGTTGAGCATCAGCATGGGACGGGTGTCACGTGGGCGTTAGGGTGAAACACAGCTTTATCTGAATGTAGTGGGTGTTATTTGAAGGGTGTCTTTGGCTGTTCCTGTCCAGTTCCCCCTGAATCACCTCTGCAGTATGTTCTTTGCTGTGAGGAAATGCTGGTGAACGTGGTCTGGGTGTAGGTAGGAGGCGGTGGACGGTGCAGAGCTGTGGGCAGCCCCAGTCTGCACAGAGCGAGCAGAGAGCTGCGGTGTCAGGCTGGCTTGTAGCCTGCAGTGACGGAAGGTCAGTGTTCAGTTACAGGAGTGCAGATGAGTACAACTCGTGGTAAAACGCCTTGTAAATATACAAGGAAATGGTGATGAGCCACAACCAGAGGCTGCAGGAAGCTTGCGGGAAATAACCTAACGTCTGTAATGTGTATATGGGTCAAATGGGGTTCAGGATGCTCCCTGTAAGCGCTATTGCTTTGCAGTCAAGATTTCTGATAGTGGATTCCAGCCAGTAGGAATCCCCAAACCCAGTTAAAATTATTCCGCGTTGCAGCTTTTCCCCTCATCACAATGTCTGATTTTTTGCTCTAGAGGAGTTGCCCGGTTTTTCAGCCTGTGCTTTTCTTTGGGTCCCCCACCCATTCCCAGCCAACACGCGTTTTGAAACTTGCTGAGAGCTCAGTTAAAATTCCAGACAATTAACTTAGCAGGGAGTTCTCTGGGATCAATAAGCGCGTGTGTGTGTAACCCCTGCTGAATCAACAGAACGCAGCCAGACACACATTCCTACTCCTTTAAAATAAAATCTCCTTGTTTTAAGACCTGCTTAGGCTAAGATCTGTCACTGTGATGGTTACGAAATGAAGTAGCTGAACTGTCCTCTTCGAAGCTGCATTTCTGTGCTTCCTCTCCCCACGCTGTCCCTTTATGCTGGCAGCTGGACGTGCATCCCGCCCTGCACGAGGTCTCAGCTCCTTTCAGATGGCAAAATGTTTTCATTTTGATTCCTGTTTTCAAACAGATTTTGAGGAGGGGGTTTTGCATGTGAAACTCAGGAAGAAAAATCAGGAATTGGTGTGAACTCGTGCTGTTTTAATTGGGAGTCTGAGAAACAGAATCCCCGAGTCCTGGGACTTTCTCATGGAGTTAATACAAATCTTGAGTGTTTCTTGCAGTGGGTTTGCCCCGAGTGCTGGGTACTGACTGGATAGGATAGGAAAAGTCTATGATTTAAGTGTCTTTTTATGTAAGCAGGAGTGGCTTAAGACTGGCAATAACTTGCTCGAGTTGAGTTAGTTTCTGTTCTAGAGCAGGTAGTGAAAACCTGCATGAATGCTGCATTCCTCAGGTCCTGCTTCAGAAGAAGTGCCGTTGGCGCATTACCTGAATACATCCGTGCCAAACTCTAAAATGGTTCAGAAATATGTTATGAAATAGAAATGTTTTGGGGTGGCATTCCTCAACCTCGTGCATTTTCTGACTAGATTGGAACAGCACAAACTAAATCTGTACCTTGGGGATGGAGGTCAGGAGAAACGTGCTGCTGTTAATTTGTTGTGTCTGACAGCCTGTCATTGTGGCTGCAGACACTGCATTGACCTGCTGGGTCGGGAGGCAGGGACGTGTTTACTGTTCTCACCAGAGCAGGAGTCATTTTGGAGCCTGGAGTAAGTAACTGAAAATGAGTGATTATTTATTTGAAGTGCTGGTCTGTCAGCTGCCGTAGTGTCCAGAGCATCTCCGTGGCGGATGGGTGCTGCTCAGTAGCGTGATCTCTGCATTTTGTTCTAACAGTCTGCTGAGATCCTAATTTAGGAGTCTGATTGTTCGTCTCTGTGCGAGCCCTTGTGGCTGCAATAGCTTGCTTCCTGAACGCTGCATAGAAATAGCTGCCTCAAACAGGCTGTTTTTCAAACAGCGGCATCTTATCGTGCAAACATTTCTGCTTTCTCCTGCGAGGAAAAGCCTTGGAAGCTGGTGGAGCTGCGTGCAGCGGGAAGCGATCCTTGTGCAGTGGTTGCAAGGCTGAGTCTGGCCTGATTTGGTTTGAACGTTTCTACAGACTTGTTTTTTGTGGAAGAATCTCTCGTCTCTGCTCTTGAGGGAGTGTTGCAATAGGCTGTTTTGCGTTATATCTGAAGGCCTGTTTAATCTTCGCGAGATTTAACGTCTATCCCTTGGCTTCCATGGAAACTCTAAATAAAGAAGAATCTGACCAAATGCAATAGGAGTGTGTCTCTGTTAGCGAGGGAGCATCTTGAATCGGCTCCAAATTTTTTTGCTGCAGCAGGTTTGTAAATCTTAACGCCGTATTTCTGTGCCCACGAGCGTAAAAGTGCTCCAAGTGCAGAAGAGAACGCGCTGTTAGTGCTGGGCGTTTGGAAGGTGTGCAAGTGTGCGCGTATGCGGGAATATCCCAAAGCAAAAAGCACTGCTGTTACCCACTGTGTTTCTGTACGCGTAGGAAAAGGCCAATAGTCATTATAGTTAGGCTCCTGCAAATTAATTGGACATTGGTTATGGATCAGTGAACTTCAAAGAGGGCAACCCCTGAAGATCTCAAGCATTAACTCGCAGCTTCCGAAACCGACACTAACGTGGTTGTGAGCGCAGCTAAATCTTTCATTAACCTTCTTCTGACACACCGGGACTGGGTTTTTCAGATACGAGGAGCAGAAATTAAACCCGTGCCTTAGAACTGCCCTGCAGCCTGGTTTCCAAGCACTCCTGTAAAACAGGCACGTTTTAAAAATTGGGAAACTCTGCGCGTGGTGCCAAACCGTCACATCACGGCTGTGCTGCTGTCCGAGAGGTCCCTTCTGTCATCTCTTCAGCTTTACATCAGAAGGGTTTCCCTGTCCGCTCCCAGGGCTTTGGGGGGCAGCACTCAGAAACGTTGCCTTTGCTTTCCGTGGTGGAAATGGAGCAGGCCGGGCGGTGTTATGGGGGAGCAGCTCTGCTTTCCTCTGAAAGCCCGGAGGTTGGGTTTGGTTCTGCCCATCACTTTGTTTGTTGGACCCGTGTGTTGTGGTATGCAGTGTGTTAAAAATGAAACCTGGAGGAGGGGGGAGGAGAGGACAGGTGGTGGCAGGTGAAGTCTCCCATCAACAGATGTTGATGGGCTGAGGAAAAGGAGTGTCATAGGCACTGACATGGAAATTTGCGTGTGGAAACTTTGATTTACACTTCTTTCATTATTTTTTTTTGAGGGAAGCTGGCTCCATGATCTTAGTGTTTGCTTCCACAGCGCTGAGCTGACCAAGCTCACAGCTTTCCCCAGGTGTTGGTGATTCGAGTGGAAAGGCCACATGCCACCAGGAGAGTCCCTGCGCTGGTGCCCACGTGCTGCAGCCACGCTGGCCATCAGTGGGAACAGCTCTCCCCAGGACACGGCCTGTTCTTCGTAACAGGATGCTGAGAGAGAGGAGCAGCAGCTGAGGGAGGCTGTAGCGGGATGCAACACCTCTAGTCAGAGACTCATCCCAAACCTCAGTGAGTAATGTTGCATTGCAAGAGAGAGGAGCAGCAGAGCCTGGTTCAGGGCAGGTGTGGGATCTCTGCCGCGTAGGTTACATCAGCAGGCTGACAGTCACAGGTTTGGCCTGCATCAGGAAGGAGCTGAAATTTAGCTGGCAGACTTAATTTTGGGGCTTGCTGCTTCATTAACAATTAAATGTTAAATTGCACGCTTCTAACTCAAAACGATGCGGTGAGGGAGTTGGAGTTAATTGTGCTGAGTGAGCGGAAGACTGGAGATGTGCAGTCACAGCGGTTGGTGCAGAGCAGTCTGCATTCAGACTGTTCCAGGTTTGCATTGCTGTCTTACCAGCACTGCCTTGAGCTGAAGAAATCAGCTCGTGTCTGTGAGCTGAGCCACTGGAGCTTCAGGGGAGAGCATTTGCTTTGTAAGAGGCTGTTCATTATTGTTGTACCTGTATGTAACAACAGAAGAAAAGCGTTGGCCTCAGTCTGGTAGCATGGAGCTTGGGTTGGCTGCCATGGTGCACCAAGGGTGGCTGCATCTGACCCAGAGGTGTCTCATTCAAGCACTGTCAGCATCCACGGAATGGAAGATGGGGCTCTGGATGGGCAATTGGATGTGTTTAGTAGGGGAGGTGACCAAAAGTGCTGCCCACCAGCTCTGCCTGACTCAAGTGGCATCTCTGCTTGCTTGCTCTGTCCTTTTTTCCCTTTTGCCTCTTTAAGCTCATTTCGTGCTGTTTAGGAAACACCACTGGTGCCCCAGTGGTATCTCCTTCATAAGCAATGCTGCAGTTGGCCTGGAAACACATACAGGAGTGTCTGTTTCTTAACATATTTACATTTTCAGTGGCTTGGGACAAGACTGCTGGAGAAACTACCTCTGTTCCTGTCTGCAAGAACAGAATTGTCAGCCAGCAGCAATTCTTCTGTACATCGGGCAGAAGGGTTGGGGTGGAACAACGGGCACGTGGCTGCTGCCTGGGAGTGCTCCTTGGGTTGTGTGGGGTCTGTGGGATGCCAGAAACACTATTTGAGTCCCATTTCAAGTAATTTTAACTCAAACAGGCCCTAAACTTTTTTTCCAATGGTGACCCTGCGTTTCTGGCAGTAATTGTGTGTAACTTGAAGTACTAGCTAATGGCTTGGCTTGAATTAAAACTTCTGGGCCTGTAGCACCGCTTGTAATTGTTACAGTCCACAGCAAAATGCAGAGCAGTGGCTGGTTCCAAATTGAGGTAAGCTGCAGTAGAATAGTTTGGGTTCTGCACTGTTCTTGAGAGAAGTCGTGGCTGTGATGGGGAGGCAGGGTCTGATGCTGATAGCAGCGAGTGCTCGTGTTGTGACTCCAGAGCTGTAAGGTTTACAAGACAAGGATGGGTTGTGCTTTTGCACAGAAGTTACACCAGCTTTTTTTGCAATACGTTGTTAAGCTGATGAAACTTCTGCATGGAAATGCTTACGTTAACAGCGTAAAGTATTTATACTGGCATTCTCCAAGTCTTAAAATGGATTTTAATTGAAGAATGCCTTTTGTGCCCGTAGCTTTACCTCTGCACAAATCAAGATGAAGAAGTGTTGTATTTATTTGCTTACGGATCAGTGTTGGTATTGGTCCTCTTAGATGTGTCTCCATTACATCTTTACCCTGCACTCTGGAGCTCTGAAGCCACGAGGGATGTGAGCAGCAGGCTTCCTGGCAAACAGAGCTTTGACTTCTACATGTTTGGTCTGATTTAAGGTTTTGCTCTATCTTGACTAGTTTTATAAACAGTTTGCTTGTGTTTGCTAAAGATTTTTTTTTCCTATTTTCATGCATACTGGCAATGACAACACAAATCATGAAATTCTGTTCTTTGGGAACGAGGTTGCAGATTGGGCTGGTTTGAGTTGTGCTCTGTTTGGAAGGAGCTGGGGACAGAAGAGCAGAATGAGAAATGGATGGGTCTGAGGAAGCTGAGGAGCGTGCCCAGGAGGTGAGCCACGTGGTACACCTGGGGTCTGATCTGCGGTCCTGCTTCAGCTTGGCTTTATGTTTTAGGAGTTTCTTTGTTGTCACTATAATGGCCTAATCCTTTGAATAATTAGCTACTATTGGACGTTTTAAAAATGACTGCCTCTTGGATTTGTTCTCTTTAATAGTCCTAGATTTATAGTCCTTTCTTTAATAATCCTGGATTTATTAACAATTGGGACAGAGTGTGAAATCCTGTTACACCGAGCTTTCTTGGTGGGAGAAGGGCTGAGGAAGGCGCAGGAGTGCTGGGGGGGCACGTGCTGGCCTCATGTCGTGGTGGAGCTTCTCATCTTTCCCACTGAAGCTCTGGGGCTGTAGAAAGTGCCCCCAGAAATAAGTGCAGTGGAGAAACCTGGTTTCAGCCACGACCATGGATGTGCAGAGCAGAAAACTGCAGTATAATGTCTCAGAACAGAGGTACTCGTATCCTAAATCAGTTCCTGGAAATATCATTGGATTATTAGGCTCATCCTCAAATCCATTAAGCAAATTACAGTTAATCAGTCAAATAAAAGAAGAAAGATCTTTAGCAGGGCCCTGCCTTTTGAGCCGCGTGGAGAAGCTGTAGTAATATTTTAATTTTCC
Source organism: Alectoris magna (assembly GCA_030625065.1). Classification (NCBI taxonomy): domain Eukaryota; kingdom Metazoa; phylum Chordata; class Aves; order Galliformes; family Phasianidae; genus Alectoris; species Alectoris magna. Next base: position 2,694,478 of record CM060575.1, on the reverse strand, counting down.
GTCTGTCAGTGAATGTATTCAATCACTTCACTTCCTTGTGGAGGACTGGAAATTAGAAACTGAGGTTAATTATCTGCATTAAATGAAATATGTGAAGACCACAAAAGCGAAAACCTTCACAATTCGGTATGGTCTGTTAAGCTAGGCAGACTGCTTCAGAAAGAGAGGGGTGATTTTCCCTTGTTTTGTTCCGATTGAAGGGTTTTAGTCACAGTAATTGAAATGATTAAAAAGTCAAATTGCTTGCGAGTGTAATTGTGAGCATCTCTGAGAGGACGTGGCGCTGGGTGAGAGCTGCAGCAGCGGGTGAAGGGTTTGCATGGCCTCACTGGGCCTTGGGGGACCTCGTTGGGCCTTGGGGGACCTTGTTGGGCCATGCTGGGCTCCTGGGCCTATTTGGTTGTCAGAAGGCACGTGAGCTTCTGCTGTTGTAGCCTGCGTGTGGCTCTGGTTTGCAGTGCCCTGGGAGATGTTTCCGTCACATCTGTAGGCCCGCAGGCTGCAGGAAGCTTGGCAGCATCGTGGTCAGCACCCAGAGGTTTCCTTTTGCCGTGTATTTCAAGTGTTTCTCCTGGAGTCACGCTCAGAAATGGAATCGCAGCAGGTCACGCTCGTGCGTGAAAGCAAAGCCGTCATTACTCGCAGGCCTCGTGCGAGGTCTCCTCTGTTGTAAGGCAGTGATGAATTGAAGTAGAACTGCTGTAGTTTTAAGTCAGATTATCCAAATTCTATAAATCCTACGTGGAAATTGGATTTTACCTTTGAAGACTCCAGAGTGCAATTTTCTGGTAAGATCTGGAGTTCTTTGGTGCTGTGGCCCCTAAGATACAGCCGCCTTCACAGTAGCAGCTTTTAGAATATGTTTAGCTTGTTTAGATCAAAAACAGTCAGAGGCGGGGGAAAAAACCCTGTAAAATGTTCCCCTGAAGCGGTCGGCATCAGGACCTGGTTAGTCCCTGCACTTAACTCTAAAGCTAATGACCAGAACCTATTGGGTTTTGTTTTTCCTTCTGTCCCTATATTTTCCACCTTCCCTGTGCCTTCGTCTGTCCACTCTCTCTTTGCACTTTCCTTTTTGGTTTCTCTTTTTTTCTGTAGGCTTAGTTCTTTGTTGTTTTGTCTTCACGGTGTGTTCACATCACTGCCCTTGGCTGGAGGAAGGAGAGCAGTACTGTGGGAAGGTGGATTCTTTTTTTTTTTTTTCCAGCAATCCACACTTAGAGCGATTTAGCTCTCCTGGAAAGCCGTGCCTTTAGCATTCAACAGATTTACCCTTTTGAATCGTAAATTTTGGTCTTTTTCTTGGCTGGCAATCAGCTTCGCAGACTGGGAGAGACTTATCTGGAAGAGTGGCTTCCTTGTTCTGCAGTTGCTGCCAGCCCCGTGCGTGCGCTGCCTTTGAGAGCTCCGGCCAGCAGATGTATTCCTGTGGGGTTGGTTTTCTGATGGCTGAGGACCTCACTGAGCTTTCATAAGGGAAGTGCAACTCAGCCAAGTGCAGCACTGCTCCCGGGAATTGCCAGTTAGGGTGCAGGAGGAGGTGTGTTGTGGCTGTGTCCTGCTGCAGCGCCTGAGTTTGGGTAGTGTTGCCCCGGATGCGCTTCGTGGAGATGAAAGCTGTAAAACAGTTTGGCACCAGCCATGCAAATGGACGCTGGGACGAAGTGATTGTTGCCCTCGAGGATCCCAAAAGAGGAATCAACAAATAGAAATTATTCTATTAGCCGGGGCAAAGTTCGCAGGTTAACCATCATGTCAAAGCAATGAAATGCAGCCTTGATCTCCCGCACAGGGGCTTTATTGTGCATAAAGAAGAGTGCCCAAGCAAAGACATCACGTTCTTGTGCAGTAACACTGCAGTGTCTTGAAGAAGAGGAAGCTCTTTACAGGCATCAGCTTCATTCCTGCTTCAAAAGATTATAAAACGTGACCTCAGAACCTTCTTGCTCTCCCTATGGCCAGGCCCGGACTGTATTTCCACAGAGAATGTTTTGAGGTTTTTTTCCAATTTAATTTAATTTTTTTTTTTTTTTAATACAAAGTTCAGATCTTTTGCTAAGAAGGCTTGTCTCTGTACTTCTAACTCAGTCCATGTGACTGTCATAACATTTATTTCCTTAGGAAATGAAAAATGTTCCTTCATGAGCAAAGCCACAAAACGAAGCGGGCAGGCTCAGGTACATGCAGCGTGTATCTTCTGCAGGTCTGCAGGCGTGGGGCTGCAGCCTTCACCCATCTCTGCTTGGCTACGTGGTCCTGCTCTCTGCCATCGAAAGAGAAAGCAAAGGACTTCTTCTCTCTCATGGAAGTATTTGCATTTAATGCGTCTTTGAAGGTCTGCTCACTCAGGGAAACTTTGTTTTCCTCTCTTGGGAAGAGCTGCTTCGAGAAGGCTCCTTCTTCAAGATGGGCCTGTGCTAGGAAGAACACACGGGCTGGGAACAAGATGGAAATGGGTGGCAAAGGATGCACGGACGTGTCACCGTAGTGGGGGATTTGTCACACCATAAAATAGCACTGTGGTTTTTCCCTCGAGGTGTGCGCAGGGAAGTCTGTGGCCTGGGGTGCTGTGGGCGCCGCTGCTGGAGAAGGCAGAGCATCCTGCTGGCCCTGTCCTTGTCCCTGCCTGCTGGCTTTGGTTCTTCTCAGGGCAGGCTGGAGAAGCCTGCTCCATCTGATCCTCCTTCTGGAGAGAGGGAGCTTTCCTAATGGGCCTGGGAAAAGCTTTCCTTCTGTAATCCTGGAGATAACAGATCACGCAGCTTCACCCAGTGATTCTTGCACAATAACTTGTGGTCAGGCCGAAGTGTCTATTTTAGAAAGGCATCCAAGTGATGGGAGGTCATGCAGCATTTTTGTTACCCATGCCTGTGGTTACTTACTCTCACTGTTAGCAGTTTGTTCCTTAACGCTCCCCTCAGGTTTTTGCAGCCAGAATTTTTCACAGCTTCCATTTCCAGCGTTTGGTATCGCTTTGCTCCGCAGTACCTTTGCATATTTGGAGAAGCCTGCTGATTGGGTGTGAACGCTCTCCCGAAGTGGCAGAAGCTTTGTTATGGAAGGCTCTTGGGTTTTATGAGACTTTTCAACCCTCCAGTCGACTATTAAGCAAGCTGTAGCTTGTCATGGTTGACAAACCTTACGGCTGGTCTCAGACCTAACCTACCAGTTTAAAAGGCTGTATTCTTTTGTGTGCAGGTTTCTGGGTGGGGACCGTTGGCTTCTGAGAGAAAATAACTTGTGGCCTTTCTTTCCCCCTCCCGCTTCAAATACATTTAGTTTTCTGTTAGCTGTTCTGTCACTTCCGAACACCAAGAGGAAATGGCAGCCTGTGGTTTAGGAGGGCAGTGGATGGGAATGTGTAAGTGCAAAAAAACCAATTAACAAATCAGCGGCATGGTTAGCAGTGGAAGATACACTGTAGAAAGTTTCTTAGAATGATTCATCCGTAATTATTCAGAAACAAGTTGAATTTATTCCTAAGCTTTGGAGAAGAGTTCTTGCAAACCTGGCGTTTGCCGCCTGTGATGTTTATACACCTGAGTAAATGCCTGTCTCAGCAGTTTGTTGGTGTCGAGGGCTCCAGATCTAAATCCCTTCAGAGGTGAACGCAGCACACCTTTGTCTCTGCCGGGGCTCCTGCCTTTAAAGTGCAAGCTGGTGAGGTCCAACCGGTCGTAGGGGTGGCTGCTGCGGACAGGCAGGGTGCTGAGCTGCACACCGCTCCGGAGCTGCTTCGTGCGCTTTTTCTCTCTGTGGGTTTCTTTGTATGATCTGTCTGGGATGCAGAGACTGCCTGCACCTTCCACATGGATTTTGGGAAGAGTTGAAGCGTATTCCTCGTGGCACGGCACTGCAGCTGCTGGTGCTACCTGCCCAACCAGGCAGAAGGTGGTATTTTATTTTCAGCCCTCTGTTTTCCAAGGAAGCTGGCTTGCACCGAGAGGCCTTATTCAAACGCTTCTCTCGGTCTGTGATTGCCAAGCAGTTGGAAACACGCTGTGCTGAACTGGCTGAAATCCGTTTGTGGCGGTTGTTGTTTTTGTGCTCGCGGCTCGCCGCCCCGATAAGCATCCACAGGGCAGGGCTGCTCGGGGCCGGGAGGGCAGCGCTCCGCGCTCAGCCCCGGCCGCAGTGGGCGTCACTGCGGAGCAACGCTTGGGGTTTCGTCACACCTGGGGCGCGTTTTCCTCCTGCCAGAGGCCCGCTGTGGCTGCGCTGCCTTTCCCCGCAGAGCAGCGTGGTGGGCCCTCTGCAGCCCCAGCCTGGCTGCGTGCATCTGCAGCTTTAGACAAGAGCTCAAGTAGGCTTTTCTGATCCTGCAGCAGTCTTGGCAGAGCAGCCAGCCGGCCCCATCTTGATCTGTTTTCCTTTCTTGATGCAGAGCTTGAGCTCTCCTCGTCGGGAGCCAACTGTCCCTCGCAGATATCACTGCCTTGTGTTTGGCTCGCCCAGGGCTGGGTGACGTGGCTGTTTGGAGCTGTAATGACAGAGCTGATATCCCACCAGTCTTACAGGGAAGGTGCCGGCCTTGTGATCCTGCAGTGCCTTCCCATGAGTCTTCCCATGCTCGGAAGGGTGGATGCATCCCACAGCTCCATCCTCCTCCTCTAAAGTAAGATAGGTCTGAGAGTCAGCGGTTGCTTGGACTCAGCAACGTCATCTGGGCTTTGGTCCCCGATGGTGATGCCCTGAGTCAGCTCTGTGAGGATTGCTGTCTTTCTCACCTCGTGTAGGTTCTTCTGTTTGGAGCTGTCAACCGCATTGCCAGCAGTCAGGCTACAAGCAACCCTTTTTCCTTGTTAATTGCTGTCTGTGGCTTGGCACCAGTGATGCCAGAAACCCTCCCAAGTAGCCCATCTTGGGCTGTGGACTTGGGTGTAGTGTGTTGCCTCAGGTGGTATGGAGCAGAATAATGCTCTCATTTCCCAGCTTTGGAAATCATCCTGAAGCCTGAGCTGAAGAAATAGGGAGGGACTGGAGCCAAACCTCCTGTTCCAGATGGGACAGTAGTGTCAGGAACACCTATTGTCCACAGAGCTGTTGCCAAGCCACAGACAGTAATTAGCAGGGAAAAGAAGTTGTGCTTCTTTTAAAAATTGAGTTTTGTAAATAATTTTCCTTTTTTGATTAAATAAACACACATTGATATGCCGAGTAGGCCAAATGAGGATTGCAGAAGCAAGCATCTGCAATTGTATAAACTTGTATTGCTGGCAAGTTAATAAAACCAGCAGGTTTGTCACATGGAATCGCATTTGGTCCTGAGTGATAGCTGAGTGTGAGCAGCATTTATCACATCAGGGCAGAAGAAATCAGCTAAACTTATGTCAGCCCCGAAGTCCAGAGGGGCATTGCAAACACTGGGTCTGAGGCACTGCAGTGCTGGGACTTGGAGCTTTGGGGTGCCATTTGGCCTTCCAGCCACTTCAGTGTCATGACATTGGCATTAAGGGACCAAAACACCTGCTTGAATGAATACATACTTACAGCATGTAAGTAAATATGAAATGGATTAATTAGTCTGCTTTGTTGATTAGGGCTGGAGCACCTCTCCTGGGAGGACAGGCTGAGGGAGCTGGGGTTGTGCAGCCTGGAGAGGAGAAGGCTCCAGGGAGACCTCACTGTGGCCTTACAGTACTTACAGGGATCTTATAAACAGGAGGGAGGCTGATGTTTTACGCAGTCCAGTAAGTGATAGGACGAGGGGGAGTGGTTTTAAACTAAAAGAGAGGAGATTTAAGTCAGATGTTAGGAGGGAGTTTTCTCAGAGGGCAGTGAGGCACTGGCACAGGTCAGAGTGCCCTCTAAGTCCCACAGAAGTGCCTTACCAGCTCTTTACTATCCGTCCCACATCCAGCTTCCCATGTGGACTAAGCAAGCACACATCATTTCCTGGAGAGAAGCACATGAAAGCTTGTCCCCTTCTCTTTCAAGCACATTGTTGGCTTTCCTTGCATTAATCCTCCCTCCTTTCTTTCCCATTGGGCCCTCTGAGGCGAGATCAGAAAAGGCTGTTCAGTACCTCACTGCAGCTGATGAGAACTTCACTTCTCTCACCGCTCTCGGTAAGGACGTGGGCCACGGCCACCCTGCGTGGTGCTGACAGCCATCCTCGAGCAGGAGGCTGTTCTGCTCTGGTCCTTGGAGGTCCATTCCGACACTTGTGTGATTCTGGTTCTTAAATAACAGCCAGGCACATCCTCATGTGTCACACGCATGTCCCCAGGACTTCATCAGCTTTTATGCAGCAATTAGCCCTGCAGAACCGTGTGCTCTTACAGCTGAACTAATGGCACAAACAGCTGTGTAAGTGGTGGCCAGGAGACAGGGAGCCACTGCTGGAAGGAATCATGGGGTAATAGGAGAGCTCTGCTGTGTGGTGGTAGTGCTGTTCCAGCAACCACGCGAGCAAAGAGGACTTTTTTCCACAGAAAATCCTGCACTGAAAGTGAGGAATGAAACTGCCGTGCTGTAACAATCACCTTTGCTGGATCATAGCCTTGTCAGCCTCTGCTCCTCTAGGGGGTCTTCTGAAATCTCCCGTCTAAAAGGTTAAGCTGTAAAAATGAGAAAGGCATGTTTCCTTTCCTCTGTCGTTCAGTTTGCTGTTTGATCTCCGTTCTCATGCTCTGACTGCGTGGGAGCTGCAGTGTTGGGTTACAAACAGAGCGGGTGACCATTCCTTTTAAAACCTGCAAGGCTTGATTAAAATAGAGCGGAAGGAGTTGAGTTTTTTTGTCATTGCTCGGATATAGTATATACGTGAGGATCCTCCTGTATCTCTTTAAATATCAGATGTGAAGTCCGTTCTGCTGGCGGTGGCATTCTCTGCAGGATGGCACTGGGAGGCCGTGCATCTCACCCCAGCACAGTGCAGGGGAGAACGGGCTGTGTGCTGCTTTGGGTATCAGCTGCGATACATTCCCGGAACTCGTGCAGTATTTTTCAGAACCCAGCTCGAAAGTTTTAAGTGCAGATAGGGAAATATGTCATCTTCGTAAATGACTCTAAATTACCTGCAATTTGTTGGGAGTTACCGTTTCTAAGTGCTTATTGCAACTGTAGATATTTGAGGAAGCTTTTGATTATCCTGGGCTTATAAAATGTAATTGGCTATTTCTTAATTGTTGTCCTCTGTGAAGTATAATTACCCACGACGTATTGCTTTTTATTTATCGATGCCGCAAACAGGAAATCAAGAGTGTCTGATGGAGATAAGTTTGGGACTCCACCATAGCCTGCAACTGCATCAGGTGACCTGTCTGTAAGGAACCCAGTCTCCTGCTCAGCTCTGGAGGCCTTCAAAGAACCCAGAAACCTCCGGTCCCTGAGATCCCTGTTCTCATTGATGTGTACCTGGGTGCGGACAGCCAGCTTGAGTGGGCTGTGCCAGACTTGGCTGTTGAGATCTGAGGGTCCGCCTTAGCCCAGAGCAGGGGGCTGCTTCTCACATCCTGCTCACTGCTGGGAGCTGACAGTGTGCTGTGCCTTGGGGACGGTAGGCTGTAATGAGGATTGACCTGGCCCCATCTGGGGTTGTACCCTCTGTGTATGGGTGGGGGGATGGAAGGGAGCATTAACAGCGCTCATTCCTGGCTGGAGCCCTGTGCCAGGGCACTGCTCCCACACCTGAGGGCTTCCAGGACATGTTCTGGTGTGTGTGTTTTCCTTAAATGCAGTCTGCAGGTTTAAATATCCACCTTATTGTGTCTTTAGAGCATGAATTAAAAGCACGAGCCGCTCGAGAGTCTCCTGCAGAAACGCGTGGCCGATTCTGAAAATAGCAATGCCAGTTTCCTTTGAGGAACCACCTCAAAACAAAACCTTAAAATAACCCCCCCCTTTCTGCTCAGCTAACTCTCCACAAACACGGAGCCGTTCGGTTTTATTTTTGCCCTTTTGATGGAAGGCAGTGAGTCACTCATCCAACAGAGCGCCCATTGACGGCGAGGAGCGGCGTGGGGCCGCTGCGCATTGTTGGGGCTGGGCAGGGCTGGGCAGGCTCGGGCACCTCTCACCAGCCCTGGAGATCAAAGGTGGTGAGTCAGGCCGCAGAAAGGCAAAGGGCCCAAATTAATTAATCTTGTTGGGGTTTTTGTTGTTGTTGTTGTTTTTAAACCCTGCTTTTAGTTAGCGGTACGGGCACACACGCACACGCCAGCCCATGTTGGTGCAAGCTGAATTTTCTTGTGCCTCTTGAGCTGCCCTGGTGGGAACTCAGCCCGGCCTTCGCTCTGCTGCGAGGGGACGGGGGTGCCAGCCTGCTCCTGCCCTGATAGCCGTGTTCCCACTGTGCCTGGGCAGAGGGGAGGAGCAGGAGAGCTGCTGCTGGGTCAGGCAGGAGCGGCGAGGTGCCGGCAGTGCAGCCATGCTGGCTGACCAGTGGCTTTCCCCCTGCATTTCTGGCTCCTTTCCCCAGCATGGCTGGCTGCCAAAGGTGAGAGAACCACATCCACAAAGCCCGCAGCTTCCAACACTGAGCTTTGTTCGTGAATCAGGCCTTAAAGGCTGTGAGCATGAAGGGCAGCGCCGATGTCCCACACCCGGTGACGGATTTCTCGGGGCTTGTCCCATCCCCCAGGGTTGCAGTGGGCACTGAAGGCCTCAAACTTTATGTTGGTCTATTAAATGCAGGTGCCACACACTTTGATACCTCGGGCCATTCCGCCCCAAGCCTTCTTCAGGTGCTCGGGAAACATGTGTTCACCTCCCAGCTCACCAGGCACGAGAAGCCGGCCAATTTTCAGCATAACGCACAATCTCAACTATTTTATTGCTTAATTTAGGCCATAAAGTCCCTTTGATGTGTTGTGTAATGCAACGTTCATTCTGAAAAAGTGGGTGGAGTAGCTTTATGGTATTATAAAAATAAATAAAATGCCTGGCAGGATTTTGAAACCACATGGTCATTCCTCCTCTATCCACAGATAAGTTGATTGTTGAGAGAGAAATCTTGCTTAATATCTAACTTTGGGTGATTTATTTCTCCAGAGCCCTTTCATCTCCAGTACGTATTGGGTTATCTGTGACTTCTAATCTGATTGTTTTAAGCGTGATCAAAGAAACCAAGAGAATGCACTTTATTTTCCCACTGTATGAATAGAATGTTGTTTGTACAGTGCATTACATCACCTGTTCCTGCTGTTCCTGAATTGTGCACCAAATGTTTGTGGTATAAATAGAATACATAATGGACTTTGTAGGGGGTGATGAAATTTGTTCCACTTGCTGAGTAAAACAGAGTTAACTAAATGAACGCTTTCTTCACACCCAACTCTACCTCGACACACAACAACGCAGGCTGAAGATGTTTGAAATAACTCTTGTGTGGAGCACTGGGGTGGAATTAGGCAGCGTGGAGGAACCGCTTCGAAAATCTGCAGGAGACTGCAGGGCAGGCAGGGAGATTCCTGCCGTTGGAATTGCTGGCATTCTTTCCAGGCTATGCAAAGAAAGATTTTGGCCCTCAGTAGTAGTGGCAGTGTTGTTGTAACCGCGATGGTCTCAGGGTTTGGAGGCAGGTTCTGCAGAGAGGTGGTTGCCTCTCTTGAGTGGGTGATTTGGTTGGGTTTTGCACAGTGGCAGGTCGGTCTCTGACCTTGCAGCTCTCATTCCTGGTGGAGGCCTCCAAAGATGGGCCTGGGACCTGTGTCTGATCCTACAAATCCTGAATTCAAGGAAGGATGTTTGTTTTCGGGCCTATCCTAACGCTTCGCCGCCACGTAGCCTCGGCGTTCTGCAGAGGACAGCTGTCTTTGGCAGCTCGACCGCATCTCTTCCTGCTAACCTCTCCCATCCTCTGTGGAGGCACCCATCAGCTATTTCCCTCTAATTATCTAATTGATTAATATATTTAACTTGGAACATTTGTTCTCGGCCTGTCTTTTCTTTGACTTTTAGTTTGTTTCTTCGTTTGCAGACCAGGAGATTAATCTGTGGGGCCGAAAGCTTGCAGCTTGCTTGTTTTTCCAAGCTGTATCTGTTGGCCTGGAAAAAGAAAAAAAAAAAGAAAGAAAGAAAAACAACACCTCTCCTTTCTGACCTTGTCTTGACACACCTACAGGCCCTCATGAATATCCCACCCTGGGTAAATAGCACATGTTTTTATTCCAAGGAGAGCTGCCATGCACCAAAGGGTCAGGTGTAATCACTGGGGAGATAAGCGGCGGCTTTATCTTAAGCGATTTCTCCTTAGGGTTTTGCTTTTCCCAGTCTCTAGTTGGTTTGGAAGTTCTTCTCGTGCAGCCTGTGGTCACCATCAAGAATACTAAACTGGCACAAATAGGGAAACTGTTTCTCTGTTCTGGGTTCAGCAGTGCTGCTGGGAGAGCTGAGCTGCGTGCCACGTCGTGTCCCCACAACACTGCCCCGTGCTGTCCCCGTTCTGTCCCGTGCCACCCGGCTCACCGGAAAGCAGAAAGCCAGGGGCATTGCTGACATACCATTCCAGTGGGATGAGCTTAGGGCTGCTATCTCTCTCATCAGCCTCCCGGTAGTGATAATCTGATGTACTGCAATGTTTCCCCCCTCCATCATTAAGCTGCTGGTGCCATTCTCTTGTCTTTAGTTGCCCAGGTTGTGGCAGCAGAGGGGAAGGAGGTGGGGAGAGGCTTGGAGCATCGTTTCAGATGCTGCTGCTGCTGCAGTTCACTGCATGAGGCAGGGTCCAGATCAGCATGGTTTCTGCAGTTTGCTCCTTGCTGCAGCTGCCGCCATGTGTAGGATGGAGAATTCTTGTATGAGAGTAAACTGAGCCACTCTGCAATTTTTTTTTTGCAGTTAATTATAGGAAAATGGTTTTGTGTTTCTCCCTTGAAAGCTGTGCAGGACCAGCATGGGACTGACTGAGTCTTTACAAGTTTCCCAACGGAGTGCTAAGCGATGGGAACAGCAGCACAGTTCTCTGGTGTTCTGTCCACAAGCCTGCTGCGGCTGCTCGAGGCGGTGATGCAGAGGTCTCTCTCTGGAGATTCGCAGGCAGCATCGCATTGCTTGCCTCAAGGACATATTGCAAAGGTTGCCTGAGCTTAAGCACATCTCAGTTATTGTTTGCACAGTGGTGGTGTTTGGAGGTCCCCTCTCTCCAAGCTGCAGGGAGGGAATGTTATAATTTCCATTAGGGTGTGGGTTTTTCCAGCCCTGGAGGAGCAGTGTCTTGGTGAAGGTTCAGCTACATTTTGCCGTGGTTTGCCCTGTCCATCTGCAGCTGCCAGGATGCCTCCCTGTCTGATCCTGTGGGGCAGAAGGAGTCTGGATTCTCACCTGCATTGTAGCTTGGTGCAGCAATGAGCTGAGCTCGGTTTATGGCCGTTTTATTGCTGGCATGGCAGATCCCAGAGGGTTCCGGTTGGGCTCAGTAAACTCAGGGACGTTGAGCAGCACTGGAACAACTGCATCTGCTTGAACTCACCCGTTGGGATATCACAGTTAATCTGTGTAGTTCTCTTTTCCAGAACAGAAATCTGTATTTCAGTTTGATACGCTACTATTTCTTTTTCCCAGGCTCTTATTCAAAAGTGCTTAACAAGTTGCTTCAAAAGCAGCCAGAGGTGTGAATTACAGCTGATGTAATTAATTTGTGTTTGTGAGCCTGGCCCCCTGCAGTCTGGGTGGTGTTTGTAGGGCTGGCGGTTAGGAAGAACAAAAGTCTAATCTTGGAGAAGATTAGGAATTCTTTGACAAGGGTTAAGCCGGGGTTCCGCTGCTTTATGGTTTTTCTGGTGTCCTGTGGCAAATCTGTAATTTCAGCCATCACCAGTGTGCAGGCTGTTCCTCACACTGCGTTTAAAGCTGTGCCGTCTCTGCTCACCTACTCAGCTGTTTTGCAAAACAAGTCTTAAGAGGAGGGCAGCTCTAGATCCTAAAGATGCTGCAAGGATCCCCGTTGCATGAAGGACATTCGGGGCCAGAGCCCACTGCACAGCTTTCAGAGCTTGTCCTTCCCAAACCCTGCGCTCCCTGCTGCCATCTCCACGCCGTCCCATCTCTTCTGCTCGTCTGTTCTCATCTCCCCCACCCTGGGGTAGCCAAGCAGCATAAATACTGTGCATCAGCCGGACATGGCTGGAAATGAAACAAGGAAGGAGGCGGACGGGCTGCAGGCAGCATCGGAGGGAGAGGCCAGCCTTGCCTTTAATGCGTGCAGAGCCCTTGGAGCGCTGAGCCCCAGCCCTGCTGGAGCAGGATTTATGTCCCAGCACACTTGCAGCCAACGTGTTGTGGCAAGCTTCCCCAAGCAGCAGTTTCCACTTTTCCTCTTTGGTGTCTATTGTTTTGTTATTTGGAGAACTGGAATCCATGAGCAAATCTGAAACATGGTTAGCATTAAGCTCTGACGCAACGTGTTTTTTTCCTTTCAGATTGGTCTTGATCTCAGCACATCTTCCCCTGATCAGCTTAAGGGGTCCGCAGCAGTCCTGTGACTCACGTGCTGGGGCTGTGAGCAGTGTGTTTGGTGCTGAAAGGCCGTCCGGGGTGGTTTTAGCAGCGTTGCAAAGTGCTGGCTTGGACTTAATCGTGCAAACAGTCATTGATCATGAGTGAGTTTCCAAAAGAGGAGGAGGCTGGCTGGGTGCTGATGTTTTTGATTTAGCCATTTAATGAACAGCATCGGGAATACGTTACATTCTCAATTATTTTGATTTTAATCTAATGTGTTAATAACGTGAGGCTCTAAAGATGAAAATATATTTCCAAGCTGCTTGTAGTATTTGCTAGCGTAGTAAGTTGAAGACATATGTGAAGGGAAGGGCCATCTGATGAACTGCTATTGTTCTCTTAATTCAGCCCACCCCATTTGGGCCACTCTGCATGAATGGCTTTGTCTTCACTAATAAAATTATGCTATGTTCCCTGCAACACATGTTCTGCATGTCCCAGCTAGACAGCAGCAGTAAAACTTCATTTTATAGCTTTATAATGTTACCTTCTCAATTATGGCTTCTTTTAGAGACAGCGGTGCTTCCAGGGCTGACCTTGGCACAGCATTTGAGAGCTGCCATAGCCCCGTGCTTCTGGCTCACCTCCCTCCCTGCTTTTGGTACTGTGTGCTCGTGCTTTCTGCGTGGCTTGTCAGCAAGAGCACGCACCTTGTCACCTATAGGGTGCTGCGGTGGCAAATTCGATGTTGGAAGAGAGAGAGCAACGTGTTCTGTGGTCTGCATCCTTCGCATTCTGTCCAGAACGCTTGGCTGAACCCGAGGTGCATTGTGGCTGGCTTGGTGACAGACCGAGTGTGGCCGTGGGAGCTACAGCCGCTCCACAGCCCATCTGTCTGCTGGGCTCCTGGGGGCCAGAGAGTCTGTGGGAAGAGCTCTGCTGCTCCTGGAGCCTGGGAGAGCTGTGAGCAGCCTGATGGTTTCTCTGGGCAGTCCGTGAGAGGAAGAGCCGGATGAAAAGCGACCTTCTGGCTTGGCACAGCGGCACAGAGGGAGCTGCTCGCAGCAGCTGGCTGGCTGGGGTCCTCGAGAACCGCTGCCGAGCTGGGAATCAGCATGCACAGCAGTTCTCCCCTTCGTTGGCACATTGTCTTTGATGGGCTGTATGGTGGAGGGGATTAGACCAAGTTCTTAGGGGAGGAGAATAGCCAGCAGGGGATGGCTGGTCATTTTTGTTCCTTTTGTGGCTGCAAACAATCTCTCCCTTACTACTCAGAGGGGCTCGCGAGCCTTTGTAATGTTTATTAGGCTGAAAGATTTGGAGACCTCTGGTCTAGATAGCTCTCCAACTGAGAAGGGGAATTTAGGCACTTGTGATAGTGTAGCCAAAGAAATTACAATAAATATTTGGGAGATTTTAGTGTTTGGCATTCTTCAAGAATGGTTTAACAGAATGAAATCTTCAGTGGGAAGGCTGGAAGTCCAGCCGAATTGACAGAGATGTGCCTGGGTTGGCGTTGGCACATCTTCCCCACTTCAGGGATTAGGAGTTGTGTAATAGCAGCATAATGATCTGCAGAATTGGCTCATTTAAACTTCAGCTGCTTTTGTTTAGGAGATGGACTTCAAATCTGAAAGTGGGTCGAAATCTTTTTCCTGCTCTTGAATTAAAAGTTCCAAATGCTTTGGACGCCTGTTTGAACAGACCTCTTCCCTACCACGGCTCAACCAGCTCTGCTTGGCCGAATTTCAGCCAGGTGGATGGCCGTGGGCTGGTAGTGCTCATCACTTGAAAAAGTGGCACTGGTCAGGAATCAGACAAGGTTTTGTAGGACCTGATGATCACCAGCAAGTCCTTCTGCAGTTAGTTCACTCTTAAATGGTCAGGATGGTGAAAGGCAAAGGATTCTTTGTATTGCCCAACTAGTATCAGCTCTTCCCTCAAATGAAGCCGCCGCACTCCACTTCTCTCCTGCCGTTCAGATCACTCTCCCTTGTCCTTGGAAACATCTCCTCTCTCAAGCTTACAGCTGAGTAGACACCGTGCAGGAGTGAATTCCCTGTCTGGATTCTCACCGCGTTTCCATCGAAGTTCAGTGTCAGAGTTTTGTCGCTCTGCAAAATTCTGCTTCAGCACCGACGTTCTTTCCAGCAGTGAGGCCCAAGGCATGGCCCCCGATCTCCTCTGCAGTGAAGAATAAAATCCCCGAAAGGCCTTTGCATGCAACCGCTTTCCTGACAGTAAACGAAGATTCTTTTCCCTGATCCTAGGTCCAGCTGCTCACAGACATGCACGGCCCCTTCATCTTCTAGGGATGGCTGCAGTCAGGGAGATCTGCAGGTAGTTCTTTGTCCTGAGGAATCCCTTGACTTCTCCCAGAGAGTAAAACCTGATGGGTTTTGGCTCACTTACTCAGTTGTGAATTGTACATCATGGAGATGTACAGAGTTCCGAAAGATCCGTCTTACAATGAGAACTGCTGGTGAATATTGTTCTCCTTTCCCTGGATGGGACAAGGTGCTGGCAGCAGAAGCACAAGCCAAGCGTCTTTGCAGTCACATCATGTCACGCAAGAGACTCACAGCTGTGAATGCAGATTCGCAGGCTCAGACACTGATGTCACAAGCTGCTGCATGTTTTGATTAATTCAGCTACGTTTTCACACACAGGTTTGGGGACGGTTGCTTTCATCAACTTTGCAATCAAAATGGATGCCGAGGATATTATGACTCATGTTGCAGTCTCACTTGTAGTTTTGAAGGGGCAGTTAATAGTGATATTAAAATATCACTCATTTACTATATAGGCGGAGCTGGCAGCAGTCGTGGTTGCCTAACGCTTCCCATTATATAAAACCTCGTCGTAGTTGCTCATATCTTTATCAGACTTATGTTTGGTGTTCTTCCACGCTGAGATTCTGCCTCAGGCTGAATTGCTTTGGCAAATTTTAGCAAAAATAGAGGAGGAGGAAATGACATTGTTTTGCTCATGTCAGACTCTTACAATTTACTTGCCATTGATAACCTTCCAACTTTCCTCTTTGAAGCAGGCATGTACCATTTGGCAAGTGGGTTGCTGGGGGGCGGGGTTGGCATGGCAGCGTGAGCATACCTTTTGCTGTCCGTGTGAGAAACCACCCAAATTTGGCTAAACTGTAAGCTTTTGAAAATTGCATGAGCTCTGTTGTAGGTTCTGGCAGCAAGATTCTCTGAGAAGCAAATGTGAGATGGTCATGGCTGAGACTTCAGAGGCTGAAAACTGCAATTCCTGTTGCTGCAGCTCGTGATTCTGGAGGCTCAGACGCTCCTTGCTGGCTGAGCCAGATCTCTTCTCCAATCCACTAGAAAAGGAACTGGGGAAAAAAATAACAAGAAACAACAACAGCAACAAAAACCAGCTTTGGGGGGAAGGATTGGGAATATGGTAAGGAGAGCAAGATCCTCCAGCAGCTAGCAAGAGGGAGGCTGGAGAGAATGTTGGAACCTGGAAAAGGGGCTTTCCAGTGCTCCCAGGATTTTTCAGGTGCTGTAGCTGGAGGGTGCCTCTTCAACCTCAGTTCTACCTCTTTATGCAGGAGGCAAAGCTTCCCTGGTGTGCTGTATCTGCACGCCTGTCACTTTGTCCTCTCATCAAGAAATGTAACCCGCTAATCTCAGCGAATTCCGATAACAGGGTAGAATTCTCTTGTGTGCGAATGAATTGCAGGTTGGAGAGCAGAAATCGTGTTCACCTCTGAGAGAGGAAGGCTGTGAGCTGATCTTCACTCTGTCGTTGAACCCATAAAACTAACTGGGAGAGAGGTGCTGGGAAGGTTTGTCCCACGTAGACACGGGACACTAAGTCTTATGCAAGGTGCTATCGCATGGAATTTCATAACTTTTTCTCCTCTTGTAGCTGCTTGTTGGTGTGTGTGATCGCTGACTTTTTCTTCAGGATGCTTGCTTAGTTCAGAGCAGGGGATGGCCGGTACTATGGGAGCTAACAGAGGAGGGATAGGAAGGAAAGTGTACCAGGCACCTGCATTACCTCTTGCATTGTTGAAAGGCCACTCAGTAAAAGAGGCAGAAGGTGCAAACAGAAAAGCACAGGTGTTTCCATGCTGGTTTCTACCAGAGACGTCCTGCAGGGCAGCTCCTGTACCTGGGAACATCCTTCTTGTGCATGTTGCGGATTTTCTGTGCTCAGCTGAAGACCCCAGTTCAGATTTACTGAACTGAGCAAACGCATGTAAGGCAGACTTATAAAATGGTGTCAGGCCCAGAGCATTTCAAATAAAGCAAATTTTGAGAAGATGTTGACTATTTCAGCATTGATGTTAGCTTTTTGTATGTAAGAGGATAAGAGCTCTTCTTTCCTCTAGAATAACATCACAAATAAACGCAGGATTCACTTGTGAAAAGTGCCACAGAGTAATCTCCAGCAGAGTGAATTATGCTGTGCTCAGTATAACATCTGAGTGATGTAAGCTAGATAAAGTACAAAGAGGAGGGAAAAGAAGGATATCAATCCATTTATCGCGAGCCCTGGGCATGTTAAATTCTGGAGGTAGCTCAGGATCAGTAACAGCGTGTACCAGGTACCAGAGGGGTGAGCAGAAGGCAGTATTTTTCTTTCCAAACAATAGGTTGCTTTGCCCTGCTTCGTTAAGGAGAAAGCATTGAAGCCTTAACACATAATGCCTCCTTGGGCATTTGGTGCCATTGTAACGTCTCTCCTCCGTGCCGATTCTCTGCTGGCCTATCAAGGCTGAGATTTGGCCACAGCCTTGCCATCACTCACAGTGTTCAACCTTCCAGGTTTTGCTAATTATCACGGTGTATTTGGAGCCTCCTTCCCCTCTGTCATTTGGCTGTCAGCAGGTAGGTTGTACCCCAGGATTCTGGAGGGGGCAAAAGCAGATCAGAAGTGCTTAGAGTTTGATCACCTGGGCTTGTGTCTTTAGGAAATAGAGGTTAAAAACCCATACAGCTGGCTTTTATCTGGACAGTGGCTAACTTATTTAGAACAAAAAAGCAGATTGCTTGCATTGTTGCTTAGCTTTCCTAAACAGAACTGTCAACTGGTTTTAATTGCATAAGGATACGTAGAGGAATGGAATGAGAGTTCAAACAGCTCTTTTACAGCACTTTAAATGGACATAGTACTTCATATATATCCCCACAATAATGCATACCAGATGAAAAGATATTGTGGAATTTGTGTAATAAAGGTAAAAGCTCATATATCTGCCTGTTCTAATGGCAGAGAAGTAAAACAGAAGAATTCTGCTAGGCAAAAATAACAACAAACCTCAGCATAGTTCCTAAGGTGAGGTTTCACTTGCTGTAGAGTGCATACAGAAATAACAAACATGACTTCCCTGTGTGGTGGTTTAGCACTGTAATGGGATGGAGCGCGTATCAGCCTCCTATGGCTTTCCTAGTGCTCTCATTGAAGCTGAAGGTATTTGCCATGTTCTGGAGCAGAGGTGCCTAACAAAGCCCTTCTCGTTACATTTGAGGTGTATGCCTTAAACAAGCATTGCTAACAGACCTGTGCTGGCTGCCTTCAGGCACATCTCAGGTGTTCTCACAGCTGAATTTAGATCTGGCTGTAAATGTACGGCTACCAGAAATTGGAAACTGAATCCTCTGATTTCATTCATCATTTAAAAATGTGACCTCTTGTGATCTCGATGCAGCCATGTGTCGCTTGGCTTCCGGGTTCCAGTTAGGGGACTGTCCCAAAGCTGCAGCCAGGACTGAATTCTGTACCATCTAAAAAAGAATTACTTTAGTCTTTACTTAGAAGGAGGACTCAATAACAGCTGTGTGCCTGTTTCCCAGGGTACAATAGTAAATTCTTTGCTGTCAGTCTGCTAAACTCTTTAAAAACAAAAATTAAAAAGGATGTGTAGAAAGGGCAAGATCCTCTTTAATGGTCTCTGTCTCTCCCAGGCCCAGTTTTTATGTGTTTTGTTCCTTCTGGTTGTTACTGTACAGTTCACCAAGGGCCCATCTCTGCTGTCGCACCCTGATGGCCCCTGACAAGGCTGGTACCCTTCAGCCCACCCTGACCTTGCCTCAGCCACCACGTTATGCGTGTCAGGTCAGTCCGAGGGGAGAAAGGAGCATCGGATTGCCAGCTCCCAGTGGAGACCAGAAAGCTGAGTTATGATTTATGTGCTTACTGTGATGCTGACGTCTCTTCAGAGTCAAGCAATAAATGACGGAGGAGGTTAAACACCTTCCGCAGCTTGCCAGTACTTTGCTGTTGATACAGCTTGCCGTTTGTTGATGTGATCCAGCAAGGTTCCTTTAACAGCCACTTTTGTGGAGCTTGTGAGACTCCAGAGAGCTGCTGGGGAAGCTGTTCCATGGTGCTGCACTACTGAGACCCACTGTTCTGTCACGGTGGCAGTCAGCTGGTGCCTATGGACTGCTGCTCGTTTTAAAGTACGAGGTGGAGACAGAAGTCTGCTCTGGGGGACCCATCCTGCCCTGATCTAATGGTCTCTTGGCTTTAAACTTAAGTGCACTCCGTATGCTGAAGTTAAAGAAGCCCTTACAGGACCTTTTAATGTGAAGGTATGAAATGTCTTTGGGAAGGTCCTTTTGCTCTAGTGAGTGGTTTTTGTCATGTGCTACCAAGATCTGATCCCACTTCTTGACCTTTAATATACCTGGAGAGGGAGGATTAGGATGTTTCTGATCAGCTGAATCTCCCCCTCTGGGAGAACCACAAAGTTCCAGCTCTCAGCTTTATCTCTGCCAGGCCTCCCCAGCCCTCCAGGTTTCTGGTTTTGTTTTCAGCTGGGTCTGGACATTGGTCCCCCCAAAGGTTCACAGGGGAATGCTTGGTTCTTTTGGGGGGAGTTAAGACGCCAGTGAGTGGCTGTGCTTGGAGGCAGACGTCTTGCTTCACGTGTGTTGGCATGGCAGGCCTTGTGCAGTGAAAGAAAAGGGTTTTTGTGTGTACTGTTAATCCTAGGAGTCCCTCAGTAGTCCTGTGCACCTCATCATTAGCAGGTCTTCGTCAGAGTTCTTTGGGAACAAACCTAGGTTGTTTTGAAGGGCTGACACAGGGGCCTCATAGCTGTTCAAATATGACATCACTCTGTTCCTTCTGCCACCAAAATTTGTAATTTCACTAGAATACCAGGCTTGTTGGCAATAAATTGGTAATGATTATACTTTCTTTTGATATTTTCAATGAGGATTTAAATGGGGCCGGTAAGTCTGTGGCTGTCCAGCTCAGCCTGTGTTAAGTGGCCCAATGATGCAATGAAGAATTTTAACATCAACACTGCAACTCATTTTTATCAAATGGAACCCACTTGAGTTGCATATCTTCCCCTTTCATTTCAGCCATCAGCAACACCACTGCTTTGATTTGAGTATCAGGAAATTCATCCCTGGAAGCAATCTGGACTGCAGATTGCATTTCTGGTTTTCATTCCCTCCCAGAAAGCTTCAGTGGTGTAAGGAGGCACAGAGCCAGGACTGCCCGGTGTGCCCTTTGGTTCTGTAGGCTCCGGTTCCCCAGTGTGGCCCACACACCTGTGTGCACAGAGCTGCACCATCGCCTGTTCTGGAGTGCACAAGAGGCTCCGTAGGTGCAGAGGAAGGAGAGGAAACGCTCTGAAGTCTTTAGCCAAAGCTGGATGTTTTGTTCCCATCCAAAAACTTACTCATCCTGCAGGCTCCGGTCTTAAGTTTCTGAGCTTGCAGAGAAATCTGCTCATAATTTATCTTGCAAGGCCTTTCTTGTTGAGCAGAAGTGTTGGCAAGGAGCAGCCGAGGCGCTGGAGAATCCCCAGTTACGCCTGGTTCTACCAGGCCTCCTCAGATCTTTCTTTGGAACGTGTCGAGAAGAGGAAATACTTTCCATTTCAGAGAAGCGTGGACAAACAATGTTGCTTCAGACGGGGAAGAAAAGCGGCAGACAGAATTATAGCGCTGGATCCTGCTGGCCAAAAGCATGCTCTCTTCTTTATTCAATAATTCCTGGAACACAGTGTTCTTATTGTATTCCTCCTGCCTGGCCCTGCCTCGGCCGGGGCGGCCCTGACTGGCGGCCTGGCGCGTCTCCTGGCGCTGGGTGTGGGAGCCCAAGGGGTGCCACACGTGCCCCCGGAGCAGCCCCGTCCCTCGCGTGACGCTGGGTAGATGTGTGTGCTGAAAACCTGGAGCTGGTCAGAAAGGTCCCCGCTGCCTGGAAAACAAAGTGCTTGCTTGCCTGGTTTAGTCATTAAGTAAATTTGTGGTTTGGTCGAGATGAAAAATAATGTAGAAAAGCTGTTGAAATCCCGGGATTAATTTGATAGCTTGCAGGCGGTGGTGCTTCTAAGCGGAGCCGCTGCCTTCTTTAGGTTACGAGCAGACCCAGGTACAGCCCTGCGCTTCCCCGGCCCCTCAGAGACAGGCGTTTGGAAGCCATTTGCTGCACCCAGGTCCCGGCCGAGCCCGTGGAGCAGATGTGGGGTGCTATGGGGTGGGAGCGAGGGATGCATACTCAGCTTCTTCTTCCCTCAGCAGAGCCCCTGCTGGGAAGAGACATTCCTTGTGCGACCCATGTACGGCTCCCAGCCTACATGCCCAGGGAGAAGGAACCGGGCAGAAAGGCACAGGGCCCCACACAGAGACCCCGTAGCTGAGCAGAGGGGTTTCTTTGCGGAGCGCATCTGTGGGCACAGCGGCAGGTGGGGACCTGCTCAGTCTGCTGGGCTGATCCACAGCAAGGCTGAAATCGCAGTTACTGCGGGCAGATGCCCAGAGTACTTGATAAAACATTTCCCTGTTTAATGCCGGTCTCTCCTGTTGGATAAGGATTCATACTGGTAATTTCATTTCTTTAAGAGAGCTGCGCTGTGGTGTGCATTCAGACTAATAGGTTGAAATGATACCTGTTACTGTTAGATAGCAGAACAAAATGTTCCGCTGCCTTTGCTTATTCCAGGGAGATCCAAGCAGCTTGTTAATTGATGTGCAGACATTGTGTTGCCCACGCTATATATTTTTTTAATTCACTCCTTGTGCATCGAGCTGTTAAGTAAATGAGCTTTTTGGTCATATCCTGGGGAAGATCCGCATTGTTTTTAGGAACGATCTGACTTGATCGTGTGGCAAAAGCAGATTTTTACAGTTCTGATTTTACGTCTATCGTTAATGAACAATATGTAGAGCTCCGTCAGGGTGGTTGCATCGGCTTGCCTCTGTTAGGATCTAAATTGCTTAATTGCAGGGGATGCACCTTCTGTACCGTAGTCCTTGGAAGCAGTTTTGTCCTTGGTAGATGAGAAGGGGTTCTGAGTTGGGAACTCGGGTTGTTAGATCTTGGTTTTGGAGTTGTGCTTTAATACCAAGCAATAATAACTGAAGGTCCCCATAAAATAATCTCGGCGTACTCCTGAAATGGAATTGAATGCCTTAGGAAGAAAGAGAAGAGCTCTTATCTGTCCTTTTAGTTAAGTTTTTATTTATTTCCCTTCTTCCTCCAGCGTGGGAGGATGAATAAGCGCGGAAGGAGATAGAGATTTGCAAAGGCAAGGAGTGCCTAAAGAGCGTCATTTTTTTTTCATCGGCTTTTAAAAGCCAGACTGTAATCATAAATTCCCTGATAGCTGGAGCATGCAGGAGTCATCTTTAAGCCTACAAGTGACAGGCTGCTGTTGCTTTTCAAACTTCAGATTTCATTTTTTTTTTAATTTTTTTTTTTCCTTCCATAAGACAGAACTTTGATCTGGTTTCTTTGTAATGCTCTACAGAGCGCTTGGGCTGCCGCGCTCGCAGGCTGCAGAGCTAGAAGTGAACTTTCTTGGTGAGAGCCATCTGGAGACCTCAAAGAACAGATTAACTTGTCCAGAATTGATGTGATCTTTGAAGAAGCTGCCCTTGCTTAGAACACATGTGATTAGCTTGACATTGGCAGTGACGAAGTTCAAATACACAGCAGCATCTGAATGCCCATGGTAATTGGGAAGAGTTCTAAGTGGAGGAACCCTGAGGATTTGCAATCAAATTATCAGCTAAATCCCCAATTTTAACCTCCTGACTAGGCTTTGTGTCTTTGGAGCAGGTTAAATCCCATCAGGACTAAAGGTTTTAACGTTACATCTTCACAGGCGTTTTGTTCTTAGGTTCAAAACACACAAGTGAAGATGTACTGGAGAGTGCTGTGAATGCTTTGGGGCATCTCTGATAGTTTTATACCCAGTACGGTGCAATGTTTGGTGGTGGCTGATGGTACCATGGGTTGGAAACTGAAACTTGAGGTGGACCAGCAGTGTAACTGTTGTCAGTCAGACTTCTCAGCTGCCTCACTGCTCCAACCATCTCAAAAATGGGATTTCTCCCTATTGAAAAAAAAGAGATCACCCAACCTTTGATGACCAGAGGTTCAGAATATGGCATGGGATTAGGAATATCCTTGTTGAGAACTGTTGTGTGGATTTGGCTTTGCAGACAGGATGTTTGAGTCTTTCTCCCACTGTGGATGCTGATGGTGACACAGTTCTTACCCAGAGCATCCCAGTCCTGTGTTTTTTACACAAAGAGCAGCATGTTTGGTGTAAATTGAGCACTTCTGCATCTCTGAATTGAGTTGAAATATATGTGAGCTTGAAGTTGTGTGAAGGAATCCAAAGCTGAAAGGGAAAGAATGGTTCTAAGAGATTAATGGTACAACGGGAGCTCCGGGTAATCTGTGTCTTTGGTCTTATTGCCCCAACCTTTCTTCTCACTTCATTGGAAGCTCTGAAGCCCGATGGTGCTCACGTTCATGCTGTGTTGCTGGTCTTGGTTTGAGGAGCAGGATTGGAAGTGTTCGAAGTCAGGGCTTTGGGCAGCCTGATCTCACAAGAGGTGTCCCTGCCCATGGCAGAGGTGTGGGTTGGATGGTCTTGAAAGGTCCCTTCCAACCCAAATCATTCCGCAACTCTGCAAAATAAAGGGCTATGCAAAATAAACTCTGAACAGAGAGGAGGAAACATTAAGGAAATGCTTACTCGCTTTCTGAAAGGTTTGGCCCCTGTCAGTAGCAGTGGAATTGACAGTGATCAGTGGAGAGCTGTATGAAAAGAAAAGGCAGCGGTCGGGTTGACTTACTTGGGTCACTCTGATCTTTGTTAGAAGTGTTCCTCGTGTGATTGCTTTGAAGGCTGAACAACTGAGAGCTGCGGAGGAGAAAGGCTTTATTTCTGCAACGTGTGAAATGTTACATGTTAATTTCAAAAAAGTTCATTGCACTTCTGGTCTAAAATGAATTCAGAAGTCTGCAGGAATTTTTGTGAAGTCGAACTTTAAATGCTCACCTTTCCTTTTATTGCCCTTATCAGCGCATAGAGCTTGGTATGTGAAGTTTTTAGCTGACATTTCAAAACGCTCCGAGTGTGTCTGAATCCCTTTTAAAGCAGCCTCCCCTCCCAGATCAGAAGTGACCAGTTTTTTGTTAGACTCCATGTTCCTTTAATGTTTTCCTGCTAATAGATGTTGAAAGCGTTCTTCAGAGGCACAGCACAAAACATTCAAATAGTGATATGAGCCAGCTGAAGAGAGTTGTCAGGGAGAGGGAACATTAAGAGAAGGATTGAATACAGATGGATTCCTCAAAAGTAATGTAACCTGTTATGATTGCTTTGAAATCTTATACCCTTTCCATGTACTTACGCTTACCGAAAGTTTACATTTGCATTGATGTATTAGAGGCAGAGCTAAAATGGAAGTAATCCCTGTTGTATACATGCTTAAGTGTGTAATTTTAGCTAAATACAACAGTCGTGACCAAACTCTTCCCTGCGTTCTCTGTGGGAGAACCACGGCCCTGTGCAGTGCTGCAGGAGAGCCTCTGTGTCCCGGCTGCTGAATGGCGGAGCGCCATGAGGCGCCCATCTGCTCGCTGTTACCTCCTGAATTCCTCCAGCCCTCTCAGACTCGTACCCAATAACTCTTAAAACGCTTTATGCTGCTGGAGGGGAGGGAGGGAGGGAGGGCAGCCTTCCCTCAGCCCAACAGAACCAGTCCCTCAGCTGCAGCAATGGTTGTTTCCTGGTGAGAAGAGGAGGGAGGAGGCTCAGAGCCCCCAGGCCAGCTCCTGTGCATGTGCCTGTCTGCTCTGCTGCACCCCAGGGCTCTGGCCTGCAGGAAGGTGTGAGGCTGTGAGAAAAGAGCTGTGTATTGATGGAATTGTAGAATCAGGTTGGAAAAGTCCTCTAGGATCACCGTGTCCAGCCGTTAGCCAACCACTGCCAAGCCTGCCACTAAACCGTGTCCCTGAGCACCACATCTTCATGTCTTTTAAACACCTCCAGGAATGGTGACTCAGCTGCTTCCCTGGGCAGCCTGTTCCAAGGCTTCACAACCATTTCAGTGAAGAATTTTTTTCCTAATATCCTTCTTAAACATCCCATGAAGCAACTTGAGGCCATTTCCTTTTGTGCTTGCTTATTGTGTGAGAGGAGAGACCGACGTCCACCTCAGTACAGCTTCCTTTCTGAGGTAGTTGTAGAGAGAAATTAGGCCTCCCCTGCACCTCCTTATCTCTAGGCTACACTACTTGGTTCCCTCAGTGTGCATTATTAGCAGTGGGAGTTGAATGTTTGTCCCTTGAATGCCTGGGACAGGTTTGTGATGGGGACGTGGCTCTTGGGGTACCCCTCAGCAAAGCGGCTCCAGGAGACCTGGCAGCATCCCCATGCCTTTGGCTGCCCTTGCAGAGGGTGCTCAAGAGCCTCACACAGACCTGAGCTGCCCTTCCCAGGCAGAAGATGGGAGCTCTGAGCTGCCTGCAGCAGCAGAGCCGGGCTCCTAGAATGGACTGTGCAGCCCCAGCTCCTTGCTGGTGCAGCTGGCGAGGACAGATGTCACGGGCACAGAGCTGAGCAGCCATGGCAGGGCCGTGATCATGACCTGCGACTTCCACCTGACAGACACACCAGAAGAGCTCTAGTAAGCAAGAGCTGAACTTTTTTCCCATGCACTAAAAGCTGCAGATTCAAATTCTGCCATTTCCCAAAAATGAAGTTTTAGGTTAAGGTGATTAAAAACCCCACAGGGTCTTGTTTACCTTGCACATCCCAGCGTGCAGAAGCATTGCCTTATCAGCAGGGCTGCTCTGGGTTGGTAGGAGGTGTGTTCCTTCCCTTTAAGTGATCAGCGGATACAAAGGAGAAATTGATTGATCTATGCATTTTATTCTGTATATCACAGTGTTTTCTTAATATACTGCTGGAATAATCCGTGCTGCTTCCAGAGACGCCTGACAAAAGGTCCACTAGAAGTTGGTGTTCTATTTTAATTGGGTTATCCAAAAAGCATCCTTCTCTTTGCCCGCAGGGAAGGCCTGACCTATCCATCATTCTCACCTCAATTTAAGAGGTTTTATCTGCCTCCATCATGCAACTGTCATATCAGATTTGACAGGAGGGTTACATGGCGCAGCGTTCCTTTAATATTCAGAACTGACCATTATGCAAGGGGAGAGCTGGTGAATGGGTGGTGGAAGGTTTTCACTTATTAAATTTTGCTTTTTAGGGCAAACTTGTTCAAATTACTTCTAGCCTTAAATATTTGCCCTAGAAATCTGCTTGGAAATCTGATGGATATAGAAATAAGGTTGCATCAGTGCACATTTGAAGTGACAGTCAGAAAGTTTGTGTGCTAGAAAAAGTCCGTGGTGACTCAACATCCCAGGGCACAGGTAGGTGTTCAAACACTGCCAGCTCTGTGCTGCAGCAGAGTGGCAGAACCTCACAAGACTCCCTTTGCCTCAAACAGCAGAGATAAACCTCAAGTGACTCAGTTATGGATGCTCTTCACTCTGCTTCTATGCTGAGTCCATCATCTGAGGAGAAGTAGCTTGGAGTTCTTGTTGTTTCGTGGCAAGCAAAATGTTGGTTTTCTCTTTGTGAGAACAGGGGTGAAATAGCTTCTAACTGACATGATAATGGACCTAAAACAATAGAAATATTTTTTTGTGACCTATGAACATGCTGGTGTCCGTGACCCCTTATATTACAAGGAAATTTGTTTGGTTCTGATTCTAGGAGCAAAGGGGCAGGGTGAATCAAAACTGTTCACGCTAGCGGTGTGAAAGCTACAGCCCTGACTCAGTTTTAAATTGCTTTCATAATGCTTCCATCCATGTGCTCCGAATCCCGTAGTACTCATAAATCATTCTGAAAACCTCTACCTCAGATGAGTTGTCTGCAAGTCTCTGCTCATTTAGTGGCCAATGTAATGAGATCAGGTGATGATCAATATCCTAGTGATGGTTATCGTATGTTCATACTCATGAAAACATGCCAGAACTGCCAACTTGTCTCTTTGCTGGTGTCTTCCTCACCTCCAGTCCTTCCATCTGTGTGTTTCTCACGGTTTGGTTTGGGGTTTTTTTGGTCTTATCTAAAGGTAAACTCATCAGGGCAGTGAATTTGGTTTTGCCTAAAGGACTTTGACCTCTGCAGTACAGCTGGAAAAGCTTTTCACAGCAGAACTGGGAAGCACAGGCTGCGTGGTGTGTCCTCCCTGGAAGGCTTTGCTCAAGGTCCATTACGAGCCACATCAATTGGGTGCATGTTGCTGAGTCTCTGAATGACAGATCACGCTCAGTGTGGTGATCTGGAATAAAATGTTCTTCTGATTTTCAGTGCTGGTAACGGCTTGGAAAACTGCAGCATTCATAGACTTCAGGATGTCTGTTCTTCATGCAGGGTGTAGGCAGGGCGAGTGGGGGATTAAATGCTGCTGCTGTGCCTGTATGAGTGTTTCAGCTCGATTCTCTTTCTGCCAAATGGCAAAGTGACTAGCAGTGACAATAAGATGCCTGTGTGACGTGGCTCATCTGATGTGTGCTAGAGCTGGAGGCGTGTTGGTAGCTGTAGCTTTCCTTTGCCAGTGGCAGTCAGTGCAAAGGAACCGTTTGCTTTGTTGTTTCACAGGTTTCTTCACCATGAGTGCAGGTTTCCTTCCAAGGAAGGAACTCGCTCCTCAAGGTAGCTCATGCAGATGCTCTCTCACCCAGCCATTTTGTTTAAGGAAGTTGGCTTGTTTGCAGATGTACTTGAATAACCTGCCTGCAGGACAAGGCCTGGTGCTGTGTACAAAGTAGCCTCTGTAGATTCATGGCTAGAATCTCCATTGGAAAAGCCAGTGCTATTAGACGGTCCTTGCTAGTGGAATTTGCAAGTGTTTGATGTACCCCAGTGTGACATTTGAGGTTGGCTGCAGGTTCCACTCTGCAAGCAACTGCCGTTTCTGACTTTAATTCCCTGCTTTGGCAAACATGTTAGAGTGAAGTAAGGAAGGATGTGAAAGCAAACATTAAATCAGTGAGTCATGCTTACCTTGGAAAAGTAGAAAGAATCCTACTTTTACTAAGAAAGATAATGTCTCATAATCTAGAAGTTGCTTTTAGATGTCCTGCCATGCTCATAAAATGTCAATGCTAAGCAGTTATCCAATGGATGCAATAAATCCTGACGTGAATTGGACTTCTGCCATGTAGTCTTGTTCCCTCTCTCTCTTCAGCTCTAAAAGTATCATCTTCCTTAGTTCATGAATTCCCTTTTGCTTCCAGCTATGAGTCACATTGTTCATGGTTTTATCGGCGCGACTTAATATGACAACACAGCTTATTCTGTAGTGTGTTGTGTGTATGCTAGTGTGTATGCTAGTGTGTAATGCTGGGGCTCTAAGACAGAGCCCTTCCGCGCAGTGGTGCAGAGAACCCAGCAGAGTAGGGTCAAGGTTGTGTCCTTTTAATTTGACACTTCCATTTTTCTTCCAGGCATGGGTCATGGAGAGAACCTGTTAACCCTTACTATGTCAACACGGGATATGCCATGGCACCAGCCACCAGTGCCAACGACAGCGAGCAGCAGAGCATGTCCAGTGATGCAGATACGATGTCGCTGACAGACAGCAGCATGTAAGTAACTTTAATCTGATGTGACGACAAATGGGAGAATGGGAGGTGTTTTTTTTAGTGCTGGTGCTGTTTTTGTCTTAGTGTGACATTGCAACACGTGGTGTTGGGCAGAATATCAGACTAGACCAAGGTCACAGTCATTCCAGCTTTCTTTCAAGTGGAGTAGTTTTGTCACCATGCTGGCTACACAGCCTTGCTGTTCCTGGGAACATTTGCAACATCAAATGATTTAAGTGAGCTAAAACAAATGAGGTAGGAGTTCTGACAGTGTTTCTTGCCAAGTGCAAATAGATGTGAGCTCTCTTTGAGTTCCTCTTCAGGTTCCTCCTTGTTAGGATGAATCAGATGGCAACCCCATCAAGACTGCTCTTTTTCATGTCTTTTATCTTTTCAAAGTTCCCACTTGCTCCTGAAAACCACAGCATTTGGGTGGCTGATTACTGGGGTGGAGGGGAGGGGGAGGGGGTGGTGGAAAAAAGGATGCATTAAGCATTCCAGTGTGTTTTGCTGGAATGCAGCTCGGGAAACTCCTCATCCTTCTTATCCAAAGCTAAGGCAGAACTTCATTTTAATTGTACTTTTGTGTCCAGTTACCCTCATTTAGTATAATGAATCGCAGGGCAAACCTGGGTTTAGGACAGGTACCTACAACTGATGGGACCTTGGGCTCAAATCCAGGTTCATCGCTGCAAAATTGCAGGGCTGCCTTTTCTGCTTTGTGCCTTACTCATGCCTAGAAGCAGCTTTTCTTCCAAACCACACTGTAAAAGTTAAGCGAGGAAGTATCAAATTATTTCTTTGAGTCTATGTAATAGAAAGATTAAGTAGATTGAGGAGCTTTTGAAGACAGGAGATGTTGACTAAGACTCTCTAGCTGGGCTATAGGATGTCAGTAAAAGTATACCCTAAAAGAAGAGAACTCTGGCATCTGGGAAGCTGTTCATCCAGAGCTGGCAGAGGATCCTGCTGACTTTCTGTCCTCTCTGCAAGCATGTGCCAGCAGGGCTGTGCTGGATTTGCTGCATGTGTGTATTGAGGTGACAGAATGGGTCTTGGAGGTCAGGTAGGATCTTTTACATCAGAATTCCAACCCAGGATGTGCTTTGCTACCGTGCTTTGCTACCTGTTGGTTTGTTACCACAGGTTTGGAAGCTGTCCACCTGTGCGTATCATGGCAAGATAGTAAAGGCTGGTGCATTAGCAGCTCATCCTCAGCTGGGTACTTCACAAGTGAAACAATCTTTGTGTGGCTTTGATGGTTCAGGAATGTTTAAAAACCGAAAATGATGAATCTCTACATCATTGTTAGGCCTTACGTGCCTATAGGAGCCTGCTTCCTCTGCCACATTTAAAACTAAGCTGTCTGGGGAGCTACAAGGTGTTGTCATCTAACTGCCAGACGTACAACACAAAACTTCATGAAAGTATGTAGGAATCCAGGCCATCTGTATGACATTATCCACCTGCAAAAGTCTAGCGGTGCAGAGGCTGAGGACAATGCGCGTGCCATATGCTGTGCGAATAGAGCAGCATCTGCCGTTCCCTTTTGTAATGAAATTGCCAAAATTTTCACATCTGTGTCACAAATACCTGAAAATCCTGATAGTTCTGTCTCTGGGGAGCCGGCAACTGTAAGTTAACCTGAGAGACTCATCACAGAACTGGAGTTTCGAGAGTGAAGGCATTCATCTCTGCCCTGCCAGCAACAGACTTTTGACACCCTAAAGGGGATCTGCTTTGCAGGACTCACTGTGCCTTTTTGCTGGTCCTGTGGGTGATGCGGAGATTTTGGCTGATGACCTTTCTGTAGGTGCTATTTTGCACTCCGTCCTTTCAGTAGATTACCTTCTAACAGGAGTACAAAACATGGACTGGGTACTAGCCTGGCGCTTGACCTGATGGTTGTCAATGAACGAGTTGTTTCTGTAAATTCGGGGTATTCCTGTGCTGAATGGGGATGCTCACAGATTTGTATCATGATCTGCGCCCTAGGCATAGCATGCCAGGCCAGAGACCAAGTATAGAAATACTCTTCTGCACCTCGTGCAGTCAAGCCAAACAGACCTCTGTAGTCCTTTACCCAAACTCATCTGCACTGGGAAACATGTTGACGTACCTGGAGAGCAGGAGCTGTCGGATGGTTTTTGTAGTAAGTGATGTGAGATACATTGTCTTCTGACTTTGCCAGGGTCCTCTGAACTGCCATTCCGAATTGGCAGAGCTTTCTACTTCTGCTCTTGATTTTTTTTTTCCTGCAAACTGTGTTCAGTCTGTAATTACTCTTTGGTAGGATTATTCACTGAGCAGTCCTAAGCTAGGTCTGGTCACCATTCTGCTTCTACACAGCTTGCACTGGGGAGCTCCCTCCAAACCTTCTTTGCTTTTTCTAGGTACTGCCCTTGTGACAGAGCAGTGCATCTCACCTGTGAGAGATCTTCCTTAAAGGTGTTTTGCAAAGGAAGGAAAAATGGTATGAGTTTGCTGTTGCTGCATCTCTGTGATGGAAAAAAAAAGAGGATTTTTGGGAAAGCATTCAGTGTTCGGTCTGTTTTTTAATAGTTGAAATGTGATGTGTCTTTCTGCAGAGCAGAAACGCTTTGATTCTTCAAGCAAAAGATGACAGGTTTACAGAATTAGGAGACGGTTTCATTAATGGCAGTGCTGTAAACACAGAGTCCTCCAAGAGGCAAGTTTAGTGTCTCTGAATGTCAGGAGCTGTCAGACCTCGTTCAAGAAACTTTCCAGCCTATGTCATGGGTGCCATTAATGGCTGCTGCCCATCAAGATGCAGCAATTCCCAGCTGCCCTCGGTTAATACAGTGAGCCAGTCAATCTGCAGCATGGCTGCTGACTCTAAGGATTGCTGGCAGAGTGACCTGCCCACCCAGCTTTGGGCAGTGCTGCCAGCTGTGCTCCCAGATATCCAGGCAGGGGCCCTCGGGGACCTCCTCCCCTCACAGTGCTCGTGCTGCAGACTTGAGATCTGTGGGTCTACCCTGAGGCAATGGTGGCATTTAGGTAGGCTAGCCCCCAGGGAGAGACAGTGCAAGGGACACCTCGGATGGGCACAATTCCCATCGTGGGAATGTTTGGACTGACATTCCTATCCCCTGTTATGTGTCTCAGCCTCAGAGGTTCCCCAGGTCTCCTGTAGCTCTTAACCAATCCAGGTCTCCTGTAGCTCTTAACCAAACCTGAGTGCTCCACAGCTGTAATGTGTCAGCTCTAGGATGCCAAACAAGAGAACCTATTCCCTCAAAACCTGAAAGACCTTGTGGATAAGGTGACTTCTCTATCTGCTGCAGTGGCTCTAAGCAAGCCAAAAGTGTGCTTGCCACTAGCTCTGTGGGGACATGGAGTTGTTTAGGAGCAGTTTTTGAGTATTCACTCCTCAGCGGCACCAGCAGCTCACACCTTATCCATGTCATGTTGCAAAATGGAGGATGCAGACCTTGGCCAAAGTAGCACAGGAAGCAAAGAGTGCCACTGGGACAGAAAACTGTAGAGGACCACGAATTTAAAGGGTCAGTTTTATACAGATACAGCTGTCTTGTCACATACTTCTGTTATTCTTCTTAGTCATTAATTTATTTGGAGGACTACTCTGAAGCTAGCAGGGGTCATGTAACTTTGTTATCAGAAGAGACAGATGTAAGAGCTCTTCAAAACTAATTAGCTTTTAGCGCTTCCTTTTCCACTGGTCCATTGGGCTCGTGGGGTTGCACTGATAGTTATACCTGCTGTAGGTTGTGATCATTTATGCCCAAGCTCTTCACCCACCTAATTTTTATTTCAGTAGCCATAATTTCTTTCTCTCACAGGCAGAATAATTTCTGCTTAACCATCCCGTGCTTCTTTATTCTCTGTTCCTTTTTCCTTAAGGCATTTTATTCCTTCTGCGCCCACCATAGGCTGCTTCTAGGACTTTAATTATCACCAGTGTTATGTACTGCCTTCTGCTAATAACTAGCCCAATCACACAGTGGTTCCTTTTAAGTAAGTCTCAAAAATCATAAGGGTATATCTATGATCCTTTTGTGCATCTCAAACTGAATGCATGCACATTTATCCCCAAATTAGGGTTCTGGACACATGGCCTTGATTTTTCATTTGCAGAGGCTGTCTGCATTGAATACTTGCCCTTCATTTCCAAATTTTGTAACAGTTTCACTTAGCATTGCTGAACCTGTCTGCCTTCTGAGTTTCAAAGGAATTTTTGCAGAATTGCTCAAGGCAGCAGAAATGAAGAACAACCAGATTCAAGTTAGAGAGGGGACTCCTGCTGCTTGACAAGACTTGCATGTCCTGGTGCTTTGAATTTAGGTCTCCTCTAAGGAAAACGGCAATAAAAGCTTCATTTGATGATGAACGAGCTTCTTCTCTATGTATGCTGTTTACATATAGCAGTCAAGCTCAATAATGAAGAAATCTAGCTTGTGCTCAAAGGCAGTGTGTGGATGGCGTGTGATCCCAAGCGGAAGCCTCTGTGACCCAACATCAGAAGAGAACATATCCGGTCAATGATGATGCAGACATGGGATAATTGAGGGGCACCCCAGTGTGCTAACAGAAAACTGGGGCAGCACACAGGTGCACAGAGAGCACGGCCTGGTGCCTAGGTGTGATCTTCCACTGCTAGACGGGTCAGGGCAGAGGAGAAGGCTAATGCATGCCATGCACTGTGCATTCCTTTGCTTTGGTATACTGTGGTTGCCAGCAGCTCCCTTCCAAGCTTTGATATCCTACTGATCACAGCAAAACAGGTTTTGGAAGTGTGAGTTCTTCACAGACTGTATGCACTGCTATGGAAAACTGCTAGCAAACATATGAGTGATGCTCTCTGGACTTCTGAGCTGGAGCAAAGGCAAGGACAGGACCCTGCATGTGAATAGCATCTTTCCAAAGGGGGGGATTCATCCTCTGGGTGGGAGGGGTTGACACAACAGGTACTCAGGGGACATTGAGGCACACCTCCAGGTGTGAAGTCAACTGGCAGAATCTGAAATGCATTAAATTGCCACATGATGTTCCAGTTCAGATGCAGAAGTGCCTCAGGTCAGTGTGGCTCTTCTCTTTATTTCTGCAGGAGCTTAGGGCAGTAAATAAGAGGTAAAGTCTCCTTCAGCCCAGTGTTGAAGTCCAGTTAACTAACAGTGCTCCCTCCTTCAGGTGTCACCTTGCTGGGATCTGAGCTTCACCTGCCAGGCACCGCAGCAGCTCTTGCTCCTGGCTCCTGCCCACTCTGCCCCCGTTGGGGTCAGCCTGCCCCAGAGCAAGCATGGCAGTGTCCTGGAACGTTATGGGGTGGTGGTTACTCCTTCAGAACACCTTGCAGATGAAGTGCTGTTCCTTCAGTGACTGCTCTTTGGCCAAAGCGCCTGGTGGTTTTTGATGTGAGAAAGGTCCCTCGGTGACAGTGGTGCTTTAATAAGAGTAATTGGTAGCAAACATCAGCTTCTCTGTGGGTTTGCATCCTGTCTTTCCTGCAGTCAGTGATCCAGGCTGACCTTGAGTTCTGCTGTATTAACAGCTGTTTAATTTAAAAGATCCCAAACGAGGATATCCAACTTGATAAGGCAGTGGTTGGATGTGGAGAGCAGCAAAGAAGGCACTGGCGAATAACGTCCCACTGCAGGCAGATCCTCTGCCCATCCTGCTCCTGCACGTTGGTTTGGAGAGGAGAGGCAGCCACTGCATTTCCAGGGTAGCAAACAAATTCGTGATCACTACTTAAGTTACAGAAACACTCTTATTCCCCCCACTGCATCTTAGCACGGAGCCTTCTTCTGCTAAAGAAAATCACGCGATGAAACAAGTGAGAACAGCTTGGGAAAGTTTTCTTTTAAAAGTAGATGTGCTCTAAAAAAGTTGTGAGATATATATATATGTTATTTCTCTATCTATTGAAAATATCTCAAAGTAAGCTACCTGACAAAAGGAAAACAAAAGTACGGTATTGCTTTTCCTTGCTTTTCCCCCATCTATTGAATAAGGTTTTGTTGGGATAAAATTAAAGTGCTTATCTTTGAATTTGCTTCCTCTGGTTGAGTTGGCACAGTACATTGAACGAAGGAATGTTCCAAGTTCAGAGGTGGCATTGGGGAATCTAGTTAAAATGACATCAAAGGCAGCACAGCAGGGCTGAACATGTGTTTGAAGCCGGATAGATTAGAGGCCATTATCAGCCTTTCGCTACTGTGCTCTGAACAAAAGTCGCTCTTTCCGCTGGGACTGCTGCTGGGGAGAATTAAAAAAAGAGAAAGAAAGAAAGAAAGGAAGAAAGAAAAAGGCAAAAAAAAAAGAAAAGGCAAGAAAGAAAAATTGCACCTTCTAATAGAATGCTGCCCTTCCCTGAAGGTCCGTGCGACTGTGCTGGGCGAGCTGTGTTCCGTGCCCTGGGTTGTGTGGCTGAAATGTTGTTTATTGATTCTGGCCAGCAATGGCTCGTGTCATGGCACAGCAAAAGCTTGGCTGGTATAACTCGTCACTCCTTTTGTTCCCATCCGTTCTGGAAAAAGCTGTGCCTCGGTGCGATGGAGCTGCTTAACCGTTGCGACTCTCAGTTATTCCTCAAATGGAGGTTCATCATTAAAGAAAATGAAGCTTTTCTAATGAAAGCTATCACCATCGCCCGTTGTTATAGCAACGCTCCGGAAAATTGCTCTGCTCGGTGGCGTGTCATTGACGGGGCGCAGCGGAGGTGATGCTCCAAGATGTGCTCTTCCTCCTCCTGCATTACCTGAGACCAACAGCCAGGGCTGCAATTAGCCCAGCTCATTTTCTCTTTGGTCATTTGTCTTCCTACTCAGAAGCTCTTGTCATTAATCATAGGTTTTGCTTTATTTTAACGTGTTTAATTTCTGCGGCATTGCAGTCACTGAATAAGCAAAAGCTGTGAATTAAAAGAGGAGCATTCCAAATTGCCAAGCTCTAGGGTAGCATTTGGTTTTGCACTAGCTGATTTTTCTCAGACTAACCCCGTTTCATTAGGATGTGAGCCATTTCCTTATCTCATAACTGAGCTCCACTTCAGTTGCACTCCTCTCATCCCGTGACGCTTTCAATGGTGAAAACAAAAATGCAGTTCTTTTTTTTCCCCTGAAGCTGTGCTTGGTCAGTGCTGCTTTGCCACCAGCAGTGCTTCACCCAACACAGGCAGATGGGAGCCCTCTCAGCTCACACAGCTGGAAGCCAGCCCCAGCTGCTGGCCTTTATGGGGCAGGGTTTGCTGCCACCATGGTCGGCTTTCCCACAGGGCCCACAGCCACCCACTCCCTCCAGCAAGGGCATGGATCTGAGCAGGGCCTGCATGCTGCTGCCCAGGGCCCTCCTCCCTTCCTCCAACCACCTTTATGGCCAGCATTAGGTTATTTCACCCAATAATCATAGAATTGTTAAGGTGGAAAAGACCTCCAAGGTCCCTAGGTCCAGCCCCACCGTGCCCACTGACCACGTCCTCAGTGCCACATCCCCAGAGTTCTGGAACACCCCCATGGACGATGACTCCCCCACCTCCCTGGTCATCAGTGCCACTGCATCATCACCTCTCTTTCTGAGAAGGAATGTTTCCTAATACCCAACCTAAATCTCACCAGCACAACTTGAGGCCACCACCTCTCATAGAAAGCAACCAGCTATAAAGGTGGCAGGACACAGTCCAGGTCCTCCTCCCTGCCTGCTGCCCGTGGCAGCGCTTGCAGGAGCCCTGCAGTCATTCAGGAGTCCTGCCTTGCTCTGCTCCTGGCAAATGCTGCCCGAGTCCCCAGCATTATCCCTCATGCCCTCCTTCACCCGCCCTTTCTCAAGCATAAGAAGTTTCCTACCTGCCATTCTGTGAATATTGCATGATGAAGACCAGCTCATGAAAGGCACTAAAGCAGGGCATGTTGTTGCTTTGTTCTGGCAGAGATGGGATCCCACCGTACAGACTCCGGAAACAGCATCGCAGAGAGATGCAGGAAAGTGCCAAAGCAAATGGACGTGTGCCACTACCTCACATTCCTGTAAGTAGCTCTGTCTCCTTCTGCAGAGGTAAATATGCAAAGTATGTGAGATCTCTAGCTTGCATTGCTCTGCTTGCTCAAGTGTCAGTTTAACCTTCCTTAGCACTGCACTCATTTGGGGATGGAAATCATGGTGCTGAAAAGAGTGTGGGAGGGGTAGGAAGGTTTGGTAGCCTTCTGCCAAACTCAGCATCCAGGGGTGCCCAAAACACAAAATTTTTCATAGAGCTCTGTCTGCAGCTGGTTGTTTCTCCAGGACAAGAGTGGAAGCACAGGCAGGCTGGGGTGGCTGCTTGCAAGGAAATGATGTGCCTCTGGGGGAGCTGGGCATGTCTGGGAGGTGGAGAATGCTGCAGGGCACGAAGGCTGATGCAGCTCTCAGCCAAGGTCAGCTGGGGAGAAATGAAGCAATCCCAAGCAGTATTTTTGCAGTGGGCAGCAAAAGGGAGCCCTGATGTGCTCTCGAGGTCTCTGCAAAGCCTGCCTGGCTGTGCAAGGTGGGGAAGCAAGGAAGGTGCAGCCGTAAATAAGCTCCCCAGTTACTTCAGGTAAGCAACAGCTTTTGGAAGATGAGAATAACTGTTAGGGCTCTGCAGCACCATCTGCAGCTCTGCTTATTATTTTCTTTCTGCGAGAACTTACAGGTGACATTTAATACTTAGCAGGGAATAAAGGTGCTTCCTTCCCCTTTGGACAGCTGGACTCCAGCACAAAACAAATTGGAAGGGGAAAAAAAAGAGAGCCCTCCATCTGCTTTTTCCAGAAGTGCCTTCAAACTTGACACAGCTGTTCTCATCCTGCCTGCTCAAAGCAGCGCCGTGCAAGCAGAAAGACACCCTTGTTTTAATCTGATTAGAAAAAGAAAAAACAACAACAACAAAAAGAAACCACTCTGGTGGGGTGGGTTTTTTTCCCCTCTTTAAAATTAGATTATTTTCCTTAGATTTAAGAGGGTCTCCTGTGCTTTGATCAGCGGGCTGACAATAAAAGCCCTGGCTGTGGGCGCTCACCAGCCATCCTTGCTCAGCCACCTCTCTTTTCACACAGTTGCTCTCGCAGTGTGGCCGCTCTTGAAAAGGCTGGCTGGGTGCCTCTTTCTTTCACTTGATGCTGTTTTTACTGTAAGCATTGCTTTGTTAGAGTGGAAGTTTGAAAGCTCGGCCTTTATTTTTGTTGTTGTTGTTGTTGCTGTTACTGAACAGTGGGAACTACTGAGCGAATATTCCCCGACTTCAAAGCTTGTCAGCGGCTTTACCTTTTGGGTAGAAATAATAGTGGCTTTCTGTTGATGTGTGCACTGGCAGTGCCTCAATGAACTGCAGGTTATAAGCTCGGAGTATGGAGCATTAAATATGTATAGTGAGCTGTGCTTTAACGAACTTCCATCTGCCAAACATTTCTTTTGTTAAAATGAATAAGTGTCATTCCAGCAGCAGTTCCTTGCAGGCTAATTAGTTTTACTTAGCATTAAATTTTATCGACCTTTTTGGGAACCGGTTAAAAGGGGAGGAGGGGGAAAACAAGGTTTAAATTGGCCACCTGCTGCTTATAAATTTATATATTATCCTACTTATCTGCGCGGTCTTTTAGAATTACATATTCCTTCTAAAGTACATACATACGCTTCACAAGGATTTTTCTGTGCAACATTCGGTGTTCCCATTAGATTCTGTGCTGTAATTTTAAGTCCCAGGGAAAAAAAGCATCTTGGTGCATATTTATATGGGAGCGGAGGACTGGGAAGTCAAGTTAGTTCTAGTCTTTCTGCAGGGAATAAAAGTTTAGTTCAGACACTCTGGCACCTCCTGCCAGCCAATTACTGACACGGAATTGGCATGGACTTCAGAGAGGCACTGCTCTGCCCTCGCTTATCAATCAGCCAAGAAAGGAGATGGTAATTAGACAATATGTTTTGACAACATCAGTGTGAAATGTTATGAAGTTAGTGTTTGAAAATACCTCTAACTGCAAGTTTATTGAATTAAATGTGGCCAATTAGCAAAGAGCCATGCAAATGTTTCTTCAAATGTTGCTTTCTAAAGCCAGTGCTTAGGATATCGTGCAGCCCGTGGCTGAGCGGTCTCTGTGAGCTGCCTGGGCCTGGAGGTTGGCATGATTTTAAACATGAAGCAGTGACTAAATCACAGCCTTTGGGTGAAGGTCTTTATGGACTCCCATCTAACCAGGACAGCCAGAATCCATGCTGCAGAGTCTGCTTGCAGAATGCATGTCATGTTTTCCTGATGATGGTAGAGAACCTCCTGAAAGTCATTTTAGAAGTCCATCAGAGACCTTACTGTTCCCTTTCAAACGAGTTATGGGGCTATTATGCAAAATTCTGAAAGAACTTAATATTGCTTTTAATAGCAGCATACTTACTTAGATCCAGAAGCTACAAACTGTTGCTCACAGGAGATTGCCTGCAGCCATGCGGCCTCCAAACAGAGAAGACGTGTGTTAGTCATGTGGGATTCCTCACTGCGCAGCTGGAGATCTTAGTGAGTGGATGGCTGTGTTCTTCATATTCCATACTTTAAAACGCTCAAAGTTTGGAAAAACTGTGTTTTCTGAAATGACTTTCTGCCCAGGAATGCAGTGGGTGAAGGTTTCTAGCAAGACCTTTGCTTAGTGCCTCTCCCAGGAACCTAATACATAGTGGGCGCATGTTGCTTTTCTTGTGGTTTTTCCTCCTTGCTCTTGGATTTGAGCAAAGTCTTGGAGCAGCAAGGAAGAAAAAGGCAGATAAGGTGCCAGAGGAAGAGGGCTAAAAGCCCAGAGAACATAGTCTTTCCTGTGCTGTTGTACTGTATTTACTCTGGCTCTGGCATTCCTCAGTTCCCAGGTCAGGATGGTAGATAGCCTTTTCTCCTGGGCAAAGTCAGAAGAATCCAACCTCAAGTATAAAGACTTGGGATTCCTTTTTTTGTTTGTTTTCCTGCTCAGGAAAACCAGTTTGTGATGTTCTTGCTCTAGCTTGTTCATTTGGTGGGAGCTTTCCTGTCCTGCCCCACAGTCGAGGAAGCTGCAGCACGTTGCAGTGTTCCCCTGCAAGGAGAGGGAAAGCTCAGCTTTCCAGAAGGGTGCTCCATGCCCAGAGGTGATGAACGAGTAGATGCTGAAATCCAGCTATTCATAAGCTCTGCCAGATGTTTCTGGTAGGGACCTTTTGTCCTTTAAGAACGTATCACAGTGCATTACATTGAGATGGGAAACATAGGGATTCAGAAGCTCTTGTTTTCTTGAGTTCTTTAGCCAACCATCTCCGTTTCATCTCCAAGACTGACTTTTGATCAAACACTGGCAACTCGAGCATCATGGTGGCATCAAGCCTGTATAAGAAATCTGAGATTTACACAGAGTTCTGTGGCCCAGTCAGATCTGTCAGAAGTGGTTTAGCCCAACCCATGGATCCCTGGGGCTGATTAAAGACCTCTCCCCAATGATGACACTGGAAAAAATTATTTCATCTTAGTGCAATTGAATTTTTTTCTTCCCAAGGGGAACCTGCAAGCCCCAGTGAGATTCTTCCCTTTCAGCTTTTTCATATGTAGATTATAGTAAAGCCAGTGCCCCTGTGATGAGGCTGAAAAGGTGGCAGAAACTCAGCGGGGAGGAAAGAGTGAGGAAGGGCAGAGTAACAATGAAGAGCACAAAACATCAGAGTCAGAGGTCTGGGCTTCTAACCTTGTAGACAAATGTGTGGTTCCTTGCCTGAGATCCCATTCAACCCCACTCCAAGAAGCACAGCTAGGCAGAGCTGGTGTGACAGAACAGACGCACATTTTGGATGCCGGTGTGTTGAGATGCACAGCTTGGTCCTCAAACCGCAGTTTGAGAAGGTGAAACCCATCAAAACTGAAGAGCCACCTCAACCTCACCGAGCAACATCTGTGTGACTCCCACTCTATCAGCTCTAAGAAGGAGGAAATGTGACAGTAGGTGCTAATTGAGGCTACTGGAAGAGCTTCTGTATTCACTGCTGATTCTTCCCAAAGATACCAGAGCTGCAGACAATCGGTGTGTCAAGGATTAAGGATGGTGTTCTGATGATAGGTGCCCCAAGAAATCCTCCCGAACAGCTGTCACTAGGAAAGATTCCTTCATCCAAAATAATTCAAGCTATTTCTTTCTTGCCATCCCATCTGGCATTCAGCCTCCCAGCCATTGTTCTCTGTAACCTCCCCAGCTCAGCGTGGTTTGGTTCTGGACAGACCTCATCTGAACCAGTGGCATTAAATAAAAGTAGACAGATAATTAAAGAAAGCATTAGATAAAACAAAGTTATTTAAAAAGAACTGCTTCCTTTCTGGATTGTTGACCCAAAATGGCCAGAGATCTCATTCTGGTCCAGACTGGAGGGCTGTATCCTCCAAAAGCAGCGGGTGTTGGAGCAGCCAGCTCTTGGAGAATGCTGCACCCTTTACTTGGAACAAATGCATTTGGAGCCCTTCTGATTTTAGAACAATAAAGAGCTTATTTATGGCTCCCTGGGCAGGGCTCTGTGTGCTTATGGGGAGACAGAGGCAGGTTCAAAGTCCTGAGGCTCCAGTGGGTCCTCCTGCAGGCACGGGCTCAGCCCGGCTGGATTTTCATGGAGTGGAGCGTGTCTCCTTTCCCAGGTCAGGCCTGTTGTTTGATAAAAGTTTCAAATCCTTTGTTGTGGTAAGCCTTTTGAAGCAGATCAGTGCAGTGTATGCTTGCTGTCCAAGGAGACAGAGTCCTCAGCAGTGGTCTGTATTGTTTCAGCACAGGGAATTTGCATTTCTTTTTTCCCTGATACTGTTAGTTTTGGGAGATGTCTGAGTAGCTCATCTTTTGAGCTAGGAATAAAAGCAGACCCATGGGAATGTTCAGAGCATGATACTGCTTGCTGGCTTTCTGCAGGTCACCATTATGGGTGCCTACTAGAACATCATTGGGCGTATGGTGTGCACTTCATCCATAGCGAAGTGAGGTTTATTTCAGTTAAATTTAACTTGGATGGACAAGGGCAAGGACAGCTTCCTGGTGGGGACTGCATCCTTCTCATCACCTAGGCTGATGTGGGACCTCCGTGAGCTGTTGTGCTGAGTGAAAGCCTACAGGATAAGGTAGCATGTTTTGCAGATACAGCACTTTATCAAAGAGAAAGGAAAAAGAGCTCACTGTAAAGGTTCTTAGACACAATTATTTTCATTCAGTCACTTCCAGGCTTTGAGAGAATGTGGATATATGTGCTGAAGCATGACATCAAATACCAAAGTGGTCCTATCTCAAGCTCCCTAGATAAACTAGTGACCTTGAATGTCTTCAGATACTCGTTATAATGAGTTGGAGCCGTGCTCCTTAAGCATTGCTGGGCCTGGACCTTATTTTGCCAGGACTCCAACACGCAGGTTAGCAGAATTTAACCTCTGCACCCACTGCCGCAGCAGTCTGCGTGCTTGGGAGAGGTTTTATTTTGGGATATTGCATTGCATCAAAGGCTGTGAAATCAAGGGAGACTCTTTCCCGGTTCTGCTTTTTTTGTGGAAGCTGCCACTTCTGACACGCTTCTAACGGAGCAGGGCTTGGTGCTGCCATCCTACAGACAGCCACAGTGAAAGCTGCCGTGTCTGAGGTGGCAGGAGGGAATGAACAGTCACTGGTTGTGACTTGTCAGGT
This sequence comes from Alectoris magna, assembly GCA_030625065.1. Classification (NCBI taxonomy): domain Eukaryota; kingdom Metazoa; phylum Chordata; class Aves; order Galliformes; family Phasianidae; genus Alectoris; species Alectoris magna. The sequence goes on along the minus strand of CM060575.1, from coordinate 2,652,548 downwards.
GAGAGAGAGGTTTCCCTCGTGGGGAGCTGCCGGTGTTACTGTGTGAGATAGATGGGCTGCATGGTTTTGGGCTCGCCATCTGATGGAAGCAGGCTCCCTTAGCCGGTGCTTCCTCAGATATTGAGGAATGGGGAAGCATCGCTTGGGTCCTGGCAGCTCCCCGCTGAATAGCAGGGAAGGGACTCTCCCTGCCAGGTCTTAGCACTGTGATCACGCATGATTCAGACACGTTTCTGAATTGCACAAGGTCCATATGCTAGAACTTGGGCTTTCTGTCCCTCCAAAGGGAAACTGTGTCTTGCCCTTGCACTTGTTGAGCAGTAAGCATGGAAACAGATTTGGTGGCAGGGTTGACTGAGTTTTGATCTCGGGTGAACAGAAAAATTGGTGCTTTAAATTGCAACTTGGAACGTGAGTGTCACAGAAGACATCTCCAGCTTCACAGTGCAGCGAGTGGGATACTCGTTGCCCTTGCTTTTCTTCCCCTTGCTTTCCATTCAGCAGTTGGCAGAGAGGAAAACAAGGATTTGCATGCTTTTGTTAGTTCTGAGGCAAAGCGGTCCTTTAGCCTCCTGCACTGGTCTTCATGCTGGCTCAGGGTAAATTTGGGTGGTCTCTAATCCTCTTCGAAGGACTCCAAGCTTGATGTCTGTTTCTGGTGCTGCATTTGTTCTTTTGGTATGAGTTTTCTTGTATCTCCATATTTCATTTTATCTCTGATCCTATGCAGTGTGTGTTTCTCAGATGTTGGTGCTGAAGTATTTCATTGCAAGTTTTTACAATGTTGAATTTTCCATATATTTTTCCTCCGGATTATTGTTTTCTCTCTGCTGTCATCTCTTCTACTAGCAGAGTAGCAAAATAATGCATAAGGGGTGAAAGTAAGGAGAACAATGCAATGGCTGTCAGCTTGATACTTTGCTACACTCCTTATCCCAGAGCTCAGGAATTCAGGCACAAGGTAACTCAGCATAAGGAACTGAGAGTGCCCTTGAAGTTTATTCATTAGATCACACAGGGCAGACAGAAAAGTGGTACCTCTGTGCTTGTGAGGTTGTTGATAAAGCAAGCAGGAGTCTTGGCGCTGTGCTGAAGAGGTGAGATGCAATCGTGCGTTCTTCTGGGTTCTGTTAAGAGAGGATGCTTTACAGAACAGTGGCCTTCCGTGACTGGGTAGGTTTTAGCAGAAGCTGTTCCTGGAAGATGAAGAAAAGTAGGATTTCTTGAAGGCAGCTGGATTTGAACTCCTTTCTGTTCCTGTGAGCTAGATTTGCAGAGACCGGCAGTCTTATGCTGGTCCACCTGCAGTAAGCTCCTTTCTGTCTAAGTGAAAACATCGCTGCAGTAAGCATGATTTTTGTCAGGTTTGTCTCTATGTCCTTTTCTCACCATTTGAGACCAGGATATTCATGTTGACCTTTTGTAATTTTGAGGATTATCACTGCATACGTCCCTGAATGGAGTCTGATGCCAAAAGAGCTTGCTGCTTTTGGCTCCAGGACACTGTTGGCTCTGTGAGGGGGTATACGGAGCTGGTACCAGACAGGGAGCTCATGAGCTTCCAACTGATCTGTCCCAAGCTTCAGCCCTGTGTCTGCCAGCTTGTCTTCCCTGGGCTCCCACTGGGACAATTGGCGTTTCCAATTATTTGTGCCTCCAGAATAAATGTGTGATTTTCTTGCACCTTTTGCTAACCGGACTGTGTTTTCCCTCCAGCGTACATATCGAATGCCAAAGGATATCCATGTTGAACCAGAAAAGTTTGCTGCGGAACTGATCAATCGTTTGGAAGAAGTACAGAAGGAACGTGAAGCAGAGGAGAAATTGGAGGAGCGCCTTAAACGTGTTCGAGCGGTTAGTAATCTCCTTGCCTCTTGTACCAACCCGCGGGTGTTTGCTTACTGCACGTCACAGGAATTTCTCAGCTGCTGTGAAAGCAACCTGGGTGACCACATTTGTCACCTGCGTGGGGCTCCTGCAGGCTCCCTGTCACCACAGGAGCTTCCCGGAGCTGTGTGCCATGTGCAGGGCTCTGTGAGATCCTCCCTGCTGTCAGACACCAGGTGTGGCACAGCAATGCCCACTTCTGTCACGTTAGGGACTGTGGGTGCTCTCCATCATCTTTGGCACCCTCAGTGTGAGGATGACAGCTACGTAACAGGGATTCACCTTGAGCTGTGGGGTTTTGTGTTATCCATATTTTCCCTTCTTAGGGCAAACAAGTAGCAGATTTTGTTACACTTGCAGTTGTTTATGTCTGCCTTTAGTCTGTTTCTGCCAACTATGAAAGCCTTCTGTCCATCAGCGCCTGGCAAGCACATGCCTACATCAGGTGTAACATCCAAAATTCCTCTCTTGGGCAGAGCAATGCAGGGATTCCTCACGGGTGGCTGGGGAAGCCCAGCCTGTGGCACTGTGTGCTGGAAGCCCTGGTACTGGTGGGGCCCTTCAAATCCTGAGTATTTGGTAGATGAACCAAAAGCTTTTAGCTCCTCAACCAGCTCCACAAGGGAGAGAATGAGGTACTGGCCAATGGTGAGACACCCTGTTCAGCAGTATTGACACCTTATCTTCTCTTCTGATGTACTGCGTCTCACAGGTAAGTGTTTATCTTGTGCTGGAGGCACAGGAGACTTTTCAGAGGGCATCATAGTGTTACTGAACACCACGAATGTCATATGACTACAGCCCTGTGCGAAGAAGTTATGGGTCTCCATAGTGAATAGCTGCTGTAGCCTTGAGGCAAAGGCTGTGTGCTGTGCACCCTGCAGCTCTCCCTTAAAGAAGAGGTGTTCCTGTCTATCTCAGCTAGTTCTGTGCTTTTAGAGAAGCTGAATGCCTGTGGCAGACCCTTCAATCTTATTATGTTTAAATACTCATCAATATTTTTTGAAGTTAATCCAGTATCTCTTTAAACAGAAAAGGCACTGTAGGGCTGTAGTATTGATTTAACTGACATTTTTCCAGTGTAAGAGGTGAGGGTGCAGAGTAACCTCTGAGCTGCATTTCATTGCCAAGCATTGTCCATCAGACTCTCTGTACTGCTGTGTTCAGCATCCAGCCAGGAAAAGGCCAGCGAGGTTCTATTTTGTCATTAGATTCCTGCTCTTCAGGAATTGGTCTGTTTTCTTCTTCATACCTACTGCTTTCTAGACAAAGCCAATGCGACCAGCAGCATTTCCTATTCATAGCCCTCCTCCTCCTGCACCCATAGCTACACTGCTGCCCCCAGCAGTGCCCAGCTGTTAGCCCTGCCCTCTACCACCCTGAAGAAGCTGCCAGTAGCAATACCATAAAATCAGCAAATACCTATGCCAGAGAATAAATTTAAGTCTGTCTAAACATATTTTTGTGTGACTTAATCTATTTTTAATCCGCAGCCTCCCACTATTGCTATGTATTAAACCTCTTTGCTGTCTACAGAATATATTTCATTGACTGGCTGGCATTTAGCATTAGCCAGTCAGGAAAAACTCAGAGTAAGCAACTGTAGCTTTTTTAGGTCAGTACTTGGGGTGCAAGAGCTGCTGGAATCAGCAAGAGGAGAGCTTGGATCCTCATAGATCACAGTTGGTTTTTTGTGTGTCCTGAACACTGGGACTACAGGGTGACCTCTTACTGGTTCTGCATGGCTCATTGCACAGCGGCACAGGGAAAACCATACGGCGTTACTCACACTGGGCAGTTATCAGCTTAGCAGAGAAGCTGGAAATATTTTGCAAAAGCTTCAAAAAAGGGTTTCTCCGCCCCATGCTGGGATGCCTGCAGGTTCCCTTTCAAAGCCACATCGTAAGGTAACATCTGAAAGAGATACCTGATAGAGAACCAGGTGACTTCTGCTGAAAAAAAATAATAAGATTTTTTAAAAAAGAAGACAACAAACCTAAAAGCTCTGGATTCATTCATTATGCTGAGCAGTATAGGAGATGGTGGGAGGATATGCATGCTGCCTTGTTACTTTCTGAGCTGTATGGTAGCTGCAGGACTGCCTCCGAACCCAGTGAGTTTCAAGTAAGCCAAGTGCAGGAGAAGCAAAACCGTTGCTGAGATGCTCGATATTTGAGTGTAAAACGTTGTCTGAGTAGAGAGGAAAATGGTTTTCTTGAAGATGTAAATGCACTCCTGTGCTAGGTGAGCTATTTTGGACTACCAGCCTGTGGTAGAGATGGGTGGGACTGGGAGAAGGTGTGGGGAGAAGTTAAAGCAAGGTATTGCTTATCCATAGCTCAGCAGTGCCTGTTCAGCCTCCCGGTTCAAAGGGAAGGACTCAGGCTGGGCTGCAGAGTAAAAATAGCTCAGCAGGCAGTCAGCGAAGTGGAAGCATCCATCTAACTGTAGCCGGCTGTGCAAGCTGGCAGAGGATGTGCCTGCCGGTACCGCGTCCCCCAAGCACCACCTAGCGGCTGTGCCACCCGCGGCTGCCCGGCATGGGCTGCAGGCGGCTGCGGAGACCTGCGTAGGGCGCAGCCCTGGGCAGGCTTGGAGGCTGGTCCTCCTGGTTCCTCAGCTTTGTGTGCAACGGGCCCAGAAGTGCCAGGTGAGGGGCTGACTTGTGCCCTGCGCGGCTGCGCTGAGGTCCTGGCTGTCTGCCCGTGTTCATCTGGGGGCAGGCAGGGCTCCTGTGCGTCAGCAGGTACTGATGAAGATCAGATAAATCAGGGAAAGTGATGAAAAAGGAGAATCGGACCTTGTTTGGTGTATGAGGGAATTTGCAAGCTTTTGACTTCTGGATATCCTGGGCAGGTAGTGATGTGTCACGCAGGGCAGCGTGGAAGTGCTGTTGTCTTCTCCATGCACCACCAGCCTTTGTGCATGTTGCACTGCACCAGTGTGTACAACTGAGCCAGGTTTTGATTCAGCCATATCTGAGGTCCTGCATTACATTCCCAGCTTGAATTGTCCCAGCTTTGTGCACTGTGTCAGTGCTTTCACTGTAAACTAAGCACAGTGGTGTCTGCAGCCTCAACTTGTACCTTCAGCCTCTGCTCTGCTCTAGCAGAGAGGACAGCTTGAGCCAGGCAGCCTACATCCCTGCTTACCTGCCCTTCTCATGGTTGTGTGTTTCCTGCTCCATGCAAGGCTGAGCCCAGTGCTGGGGTGAGGAAGCCAGCTTCCCCCAGAGCTTGGTGACACAGATGAGCTGAGACAGGGCAAACAGAGTGAGACAGTGCATCCCTCCCCTTCCCTTAGCCCACCCTGACCTCAGTCCTTGAGCAAAACAGTGTAGGTACCAGCCCTAAAAGCCTCCAAAGTGTTGAGTGTGTGGCTGGGTTATCATAGGCTGCTCATAATCATTTAGCCCAGCATTGTGGGTTTAGGCAGCGCATACTCTGTCTTGTAGCTGAACCAGCTGTGCAGAGATGGGGCTTTGCAGGCTGCAGTGTTGTCACTGGAGATGAAAGGTGCTCCTGAAGGTTTTAAGAGCAGTCTGTGAGAAAGTGGTGCGTCTCCTGTGGGAGTGGGTATCGTGTCAGCCTGAGGCCCGGATCTGCATTGTGACCTGCTGTCATCTGAGTCACTGTAACAGGACTGCTGTGCTGTGGGATCGGCCTTGTTCCGAGGTGTTTGCACAACAGCCCGTTTCTGATCCCTGCCACATGGTGAGGCGGTTCTGAACAACTTTTGAAGTAGGTTCGTATTGCAGAGAGAGGGGAATGCAAAGAGAAAACATGTGCAGTTCTCTGCCATGCTCTGCACCTGACTCATCCGCTGGGACTCCGTTTGTGGCATGGTTTTGCTCTGGGCAGCCCTCCTCAGGCTGCTCCTACCAGCTCTGCGCTCACCGTGCTGCTCGGAGGGCTCGGCAGCGGCGTGGCCCCCTGGAGGAGCTGCTGGCAGAGGGCACGGCAGGCGCCCACGTCTTCGGTGCTTTCAAAGGCTGCCATTGTCCTTGGCTGAGTTCTGAACCCCCAGGTGTGACGTGGGGAGGAAGTCTGTTATTTGCTTTCTCGCGCTGTGGTTGGCAGCTGAGACTTTGAAGCTGAATAGCAAGTGATGGATGGGGACATCCGACAGGCAGAGCTGGTGGGAGGTGGTGTTTTCCAGCAGATGCACTTATCTGGCAGGGCAGAGATACCGCATGCTGCAAACGATTTCTTTTCTGTGCCAAAGGAAGAAAAGAGAGCGGGATTAAAGCACTTGCTGGAATCCTACTTATGTAATTTTTAAGAAATAAGAATCCTGTTTTCCAATAAAGAAACTTCATAAATATTTGAGTTTATGTTGGAGCATAAAATCGTTTGTCAGCATCAAAATTGCGGCTGTCAGCACGGAGGAGTTTCATTCTTCCTGGCACAGCTGTAAGAGCCACTAACAGCAGCGTGTCCGAGGCTGCTGTGGGCCACGGGAGCAAGCAGGCAGTTACAGCCATTTCTTTATCTGCGTGGAGGGTTTTGCTGCAGCGTCAGCGTGCCTGGGAGAAAGCAGGGTTTGATTTTCAAACCTGTTCAAGCTGCTGTCAACCTCCAGTTGCAGGCTCCTATTACGAGCCCACTGATCGCCGTGCTTTGTGAAAGTCAGTCAGGCGAGAAAAGCCCCTGATACCTCCTGACTTGCTGCATATGGTGCAACTTTGTGCTTCATCTGGTGAGCTCAGAAGCGATGCCTCACCAAAGGCACACACAGTGTGGTAAGGTGTGATCCACTGCTGGTTGTTACGGAGCCGTACTCGAGGGACCGGGGGAGCCATTTAGCAAGGCTCTGCCTGCTTATAAATCCGATCAAGTTGTTGCACTTAGCTGCACCTGTGAGTGGTTGTGATGTGTGGGCTGTGTCAGAGGCTGCCTGGCTCACCCTGGGCACTGTGACCCCCGCTGATGGTGTCCCAGCAGGCAGGAGCGGAGCTGGTGTGGCAGCACTGAGACAGGGCAGGCTCAGGGTGTGCGTTAGGGAGCTTTCTGCAGGAAGGTGGCACAGCCTGGGGCAGGGCTCCAAAGAGAGGAACGTCTTTATGTTGAAGATTTTCACAACATGGCTGGCCAAAGCCAAGGGTGACCCATCCGAGTGTTGGTAACAGTCGTGCTGTGAGCGGGAAGACCCCCAGAGACCTCTTCTGCCACCTTGCTGTCATTATAATTGTCCTCTTGTTTCTTGCAGGAAGAAGAAGGTGAGGATGCAGATATCTCTTCTGGTCCTTCAGTCATTAGCCACAAGATGCCTTCCGCCCAACCCTTTCATCACTTTGCCCCTCGCTACTCTGAGATGGGCTGTGCTGGGATGCAGATGAGAGATGCACATGAAGAAAACCCAGAAAGCATCCTGGATGAACACGTGCAGCGTGTGATGAAAACGCCAGGCTGTCAGTCACCAGGCCCCGGCCGCCACTCTCCCAAGCCACGGTCTCCAGAAAGTGGCCACTTAGGAAAGCTGTCAGGGACACTTGGAACAATTCCTCCAGGGCACGGCAAACACACAACGAAATCAGGAATGAAACTGGATGCAGCTAACTTATACCACCATAAACATGTCTACCACCACATCCATCACCACAGCATGATGAAACCAAAAGAGCAAATTGAGGCCGAGGCCACGCAGAGAGTGCAGAACAGCTTTGCTTGGAATGTAGATTCACATAACTATGCAACAAAGTCAAGAAACTACTCTGAAAACTTGGGCATGGCCCCTGTCCCCATGGACTCTTTAGGCTACAGGTGAGTCAGGGCAGCACCTGGGGGAGTCCCGGAGCTGGAGCTTCTGTAGGAAGCACTTTCATAAATGGGCTCTTGCGCAGCAGTGACACAGGGTGGCAGGGCCATATTTTCTTACAGGACATGGCTTAAGGGCCTCCCACTGCACTTCCTTTCAGAAACGAATATGCTTCCTAACAGCACTTACAAATCTCTGTGACCCGGTGATGAAATCCTCTAACCGGGATTTTTAATGGCCTTGGTTATAAAGTAGCACTTCTGCTCCTTAAAGCAGCAGTGGTGCTGGGGCTTCCCTGTGCTTTGGGAGGTGGTAAGCATAGGGCTGTGTCTCAGGATCTGGGTAACAGAAACCAGGTTCTTAAGCTGTTAATGGGAGGACAGAAAGGTTTAACTTTTTGCAAGGCCTGTTTTATTCACCGGAAGGTTTCCTTTCTCTTCCTGGCTAAGCAATGGATGTTCTGGTGCTGCTGTGGCCTGCTATCCCAAGGGGCCATTCTCCCTGACAGGGCTTCTTTAGATGCAGCCCAGGATTCAGTTGGCTTTCTGGGCTGCAGCATGCACTGCTCGTGTTCAGTTTTGCAACCACCACCCAATTCCTCCATCTTCTGTCTGTTTGCTGAGAGGAGAGGGCGAAGCTCATTCTCTGCAGCAGCAGGTTTTGCTAGTCCTGTGTTTGCATTACTGCAAAGGTGAGGCTCAGGGCTACCTTGAATAATGAATGCTGATTGTAAGTGTGGAGTATCTGCAGTGGAGAGCTCGCTAGCTCCTTGAGGTGTGTTATTTAGGGGCAAGTCTTTGCAGCGTACCAGGGGTAGGATATTTAGTGAAGGCAGGCAGCCAGGTCAATGTGTAGGAACAACTTTCTGGGGTGGGAGGAGGGAGGCAGAGCGCAGGGGCAGCTGAATCAAACTGCTTTCCAGGCAGATGGGGAAGAAGGGCCCCCACGTCTGCCCAGCTTCCATAGGAAAAGGGCTGTGATATGGCTGGGTTGCTTCCACAAAGCATGCCTGTTGCTATGCTGGATCAACCCAAAGCCCCATCTACGTACAGAACTTCTCTCTAGCATTGTCCGCAACATGTGCTTAAAGGAAATGTCACAGGGCACATTCAGAGCTGTCCTTTCTCTAGCACAAACTCCCAGTTCCTGACTGTCCCCAGGGTAGGAGCCTCATAAGAGAAGAGTTCGAATCTGAACAGTCTTGTTCTTTTTTCTGTCAGTGCTAATGAGCATACAGAAGTAGGGTAAAGCAAGTGGGTGATCATGATGAGGGGGTGGCCAGTAAAACTGCTGGCTGTGGCAATGACAGGCCAGCACTGTGCAGCCCCACGAGCATGTAGCTGCCTGGCTGCACCACTGGGCAAATGGGCAGCACATTGCCAACGAGGGATAGGATAATTGTAGTGATGTGCTATGGCCATAAACATAGCCAGGGCCTGTCCATAACTGCCCGGTTTCACTCTAGCTGCAATCTGATGGGACTGCGTTGCCCAGGTTGGTGACAGTCTGTGGAAGGCCGTTTGCGTTAAAAAAATGTTTCAGTACAATATGAAGCCTCAGTTCAAGAGGTGGTGAGAAGCAGGTGCTTGGCATGGCAGAACGGCAGGATGGGGTTTGGGGTGCTGGTGAACCAGTACGCGGGTGTGGGGATGGAATAGGAAGGGCTCAGGGTAAGAGCAGTGATCTGACATGGAGAGGCAGCCAGTGGATTGCAGCACCAGGCTGAACCTCGTACTCTGAGCCTGTTAACCATGTTGGAGCAGAGAACTGAGGGTTGAACACAATCCTTTATGTGGCAGGAGATCTGCTGGGCTTTTTGCTGCATTGCCATGGCTCGTTTGCCAGATGCGCTCCCCGTTTCACGTGTGGCTGGACAGAGAGCCCTGATGTGCCTCAGACTAGCCAGCCTTGCCCTGAGCCTCAGCCATGGCACGGTCGGTTGAGCTGTAGTAGAGCCAAGCAGACCCTGGCAGGGCTGAACGTGTCTGAGATAGATGTGTCCATCCTCTGCCACTGTCTGTGGAGGTTTGGCTTAGGCGAAGCGCTAATGTCTCAAGCTTTGTTCTTGCAGTGGGAAAGCAAGTCTGCTCTCAAAAAGAAATATTAAGAAGACCGATTCAGGGAAAAGTGATGGTGCCAACTATGAGATGCCAGGATCTCCTGAAGACGTGGAGAGAAACCAGAAGATCCTTCAGTGGATCATAGAAGGAGAGAAGGAGATCAGCAGGCATAAGAAAACAAACCATGGGTAAGGGCTGGTAGAGTGAGGAGTCTTCATGCTGTCCTATTGCATCCCCTGCGTAAGGCATATGTAGGCTGTACAGTGGTCTGCCTTGTTCCTGGAGGTCTTGGGAAGACAAGCATCCACCAGGCACAAGGGTTTAGGTCCTCTGGAGACGGAGGATTGCTTGGGGGCTTTAAGCATAAAGTTTATTTTCTTTCCTGAAGAATGAATTGTGGAGGTGGGAGGAGGTTGAAGCCTCAGAGGAATCTCACAAATGGCTGCTGTGGGTACAGAATGGATGATGTGACACACAGTAGGCAGTATTTTTGCTTTAGGCACTCGCTGTACATAAACAGTTGTTACTCATGCGAGGTGTTGATAGAAGCATAGGGTCTGCTGCAATGGATCCAATGGTCCAGAGTTAGCAGTTTAAGAGGGCTCAGGCAAGGAGAACCGGGTTGCCCAGCGTTTGGGCTTGTTGAGTGCATCCTCTGGGCTCGCCTTGCCTCTCTAGAGCCAAAGGTGTGTCTGTCTCCAGAATCTCTCTGTAGTCAAGCAGATCTGCAGGCACAGATCCTCAATTACAACCTGACCAATCTCAGGGAAAAAGACACGTTTTCATGGTGCCAGTGACAAGAGGGATCTGGGGTCTCATCCGCATTGCCACAGCTGCGTTGGTGACTACTGGTGAAACCGCAGCTGTTTTTTGTCTTGTTTCACAGTAGTGGCTGACACAGGTTGCTCTGCAGGCAGCTGGGGCTGTGCCAGAGCCGTGGGCAGTGCCGCAGGGGCTGGCGAGGATGAGCACACTGCTGCAGCATCCACTGCCCATCAGTGGCTCATAGCCTGGCAGTGCACATCAGGGCGTCTTCTGGCAGATCCTGCTGAGTGGATTTGGTCCGTCATTGAGCTGCCTTCTGCTGGGTTTGTTTCTGAAACACGTTGGTGATCTCTGTGTTAAGCTTGGGTTGCTCACCCGGTGTCTCAGCAAAACACTGCACCGAAGCCTTCTCTGGGGGTGCAGCGGGTTGGGTGGTGCTCCCCTCTCCCTCAGAAAGCACAGCGCAGCCGTGCTGCAAGGAGCATCCCATTGCTTGTGTCCAGCCGTGGAAGCGGTGCTCCATCTGGATGTGCACGTGCGCAGAGTGACTCAGCAGTCTGTGTAAAACCTTTGTATTTGTGTGTAGCTCTTCAGGTGCTAAGAAGCAGCTGTCCCATGACATGGTCCGACCCCTCTCCATTGAGCGGCCTGTTGCAGTGCATCCGTGGGTCAGTGCCCAGCTCCGGAACGTCGTCCAGCCTTCACACCCTTTCATCCAAGATCCTACCATGCCACCCAACCCAGCACCCAACCCGCTCACCCAGTTGGAGGAAGCTCGCAGGAGGTTGGAGGAGGAGGAAAAGAGAGCTGGAAAACTCCCACTGAAACAAAGGTATGGCCATACGGTCTGAGTATTCATGGGAGAGAAGGAGGGGAGGCTGCTCTGTGGCTGGGGAGCCATGGGAGGTGCTGTGCTCCAGTTTCCATCACTAACTGAGTGGAGGCACCTACAGAGAGGTCAGGGAAGCCTCCCCAGTCTCTCTGACATGGCCTCTGACAGTGGTGCAAATGCCACGAGCTGCCTTAAGGCCTGGGCTTGAGTTCTGTGGATTGGAAGTCTGGAGATGTTCTGAATGAGCCTGGGCAGGTGGAGCCTGTTTAGAAACAGCATGTGAGGGAAGAGCTCTCTTTGCACGACTAGTCAGCCTCCGGTTTGCTGTACTCACCTCATCTTCACTGGCACACCCGTAGTTCGTTCACGCACGGTGGTTGCCAAGTTCTTGGTTGGTGCAGTAGCAAAATTCAGCAGAATGCAGCAAAATTAAGTGCAGAAGGATATCTCTGTGCTCTTTATCTACATCTCATTCAGTCTTCCAGCAAAGGCTGCTCGTGGCAGCTCAGGGGGAGCACTGCACGCTGCCGCAGCAGTATTGTTCTCTGCATGCCTGTGTCCAAGTCGCTGCAGCTTCCTGTGACTCAGCTCAATGCCTGTTGCAGAGCTAATTCTTCTGCTCCCGTATTATCTTTCGGGGAAGATTAGTTGCAAGGCACACAGAGCTCTCAGATGAAAAGCATTTTGGAAGTGCTTGATAATTACTGTTAAGAACTAAAAGCACTTTGACCATTAAAAACCTTTCACAATGGGAATTGCTTGTAGTCACTTCATTGCTTTATAGCTGTGTTCTGTAAAACTCTAAACTTTGGAGTCTGACGCTCAGAAACACGAGTGTAATTTAAAGAACAAGCTCCTGTAATTGCTGAGCTGCGATTATTTTTGCTTGCAGTGGTCATATGGCAGACTTGTACATATTTATATCAGAGCATTGATTGGAAGCTAAATAATTAGAGGGCTCTCCCACGTCTGGTTGGGCCAGGCTTATTTGATCTACCTTTCAGTTGGTGTAATTGGATAGGGTTTATTTGTGGAGTCATTTATAGTCATATTAAATTCATACACCTTCCCAAGAAATGTCTAGGTGCAGATGCACACTTGGGAAACACCAGCCTGGGCTTTATGCATGTGTCTTGAATACTCTAATAACAACTTGGCAGCTTTTGTAGAAACCCCATGGCATTGTGGTGTACGCCCTCCAGACCTCCAGCAGGAGAACAGGCTGAGCCACGCTGGGCTGTTCTGCTTTCACACTTGTGCTGCTTCCTCACAAGGCCTGGCAGTTTTCCGTAGGATGCCAAAGTCCCACTGACCTGCCTGATGTGTGGAAAGCCAGGGAGCGGTGCTTGCTGGTGGGGAGCTGCTAATGAAAAGCAAACGTGCCCACGTCTGGTAGCACACAAGAATGGATGCAGCCCCTGGGAAGTGAAGGATTTCTTGATGCCGAAATCTCTCCTCTGGCTTTTGGCAGGACTGGGTGCTCCAGCTGGGGCATGCCTGAGCTCACATCTTTTCAGATTGCTCCTGTTGCGGTCAGCAGGAGAGCACACTGTGCCAGTTGTGTGCAGCTGTGTACAGCTAAGTGCCCTTTCTGCTGCAGTTACCTGGCTCGCAGGAGCTGCTCTGCCCTAGCACATCCCTCACTCGCCATGTCCCTGCCCTGCTCACTGCCATTACCTGCCTGCAGTCCCGATGGGGATGTCAGCAGCACACTTGTTGCAGAACAAGCCGTTCTCTCCCTGATACACAGTGTTTGAGGCTGGGGCATTGATCTTTGGGATAGCTGCATGACTTTTGATGGGATCCTATGCAAGCTGAAGTGTCCGGTGCTGGCTGACCCGCAGACCTCTTGTGCCCATTGCATTGGTGGAGAGTCTTGTCCCAGTGGTTGCTTGCCTGTGCAGCCAGATTTTGAGCCATTTTCTGTAGCTCCCTCTCACAGTACGCTTATGTTTCCAGCTGGAAGAAGCAATTAGTAGCAGCTCTGCAGAGAAAAGATTTTCATAAGCGGCAAAAGAATTTTCTAGACTCTCCAGCAAAAATGTTAGCGTGAGCTTGGTTTGGAATTAGTTTGATAGGGCCAGGCCTGGAAGAGGACCAGAGCTGGATGCTGGGACACCTCCTGAGGTAACATCTGCTGGCTGTATTTCAGGCTTTCCACAGATCTTTGGCCCCGGGGCTGGGATGGAGCAAACCTCCCCTGTGCCGGGCATGGCGGCATCGCAGCCAAGCTGTGTCTGTGCTCTGACACAGGCTGAGTTAGTGCTGATCATAGAACCATAGAGCCACAGCGTGGTTGGGTTGGAAGAGACCTTCCAGCCCCCCCAGCCCCACCCCTGCCATGGGCTGGCTGCCTTTCCAGCTTGGGGCTCCTTGGGCACCTGCAGGGTTGGGGTAAGGTGCAGTGAGGCAGTCAGCTCTGCACTTATCTTGCTGGGTAACATTTCCTGCTTGTGACAAAGGGAGCTGAGGCCAGAAGAAGGAACAGAGCATTAATTGTGTGCGTTTGTGGAGAGGGCAGACTGCAGACACAGGGGATGAGTGCAGATGGAGGCTCCAGTGAGGCAGGGCTCAGGTGTGCTGTGGTGGAGCAGCACACTCAGCAGGTGCCCATCTGGGTAAGTGGTCTCAGGAGGTTTCTGGGTGATGATGACAGCGGAGATGGTTGTGTTGTCATGTTCTCAGGAGAGGAACGTCTGGAAAATTGTGTTGTCAATGATCTGTTATTCATCATCCCTGCTTCAGTTTGCTAGAGATCTGGGGACACGTGTGTATTCCGTGCTGCTCTGAAAGGTGATGTTCCTTCCTGCAAAGAGACACCAACCCTCTGGCTCTTGTCCCATCACTGGTGGCCTCCTGGGATCCTGTCGGAAAGAACCAGGAGGCTCTTTCTCCCTCAATTGCTTTCCAGAAGCCACACGGTCCCACAGCCCCTTTCTGAGCCTGGGGAAGAGGAGCACAGCAGCCAGTCTGAGGTCACTGCAAAGCAGCTTTTCAGGCACAAATTACGCAGCGGGAGGAGGAAGGCTCCCAGCCATTGGCACGATCCTGCTTGGTTTCTACCACAGCAGAGCTGGAGAGCTCAAGGTGTTGGTTTTAACAGTCCTACCTGCCACCCCAGTGACCAAGGAGCTGCCCCCCAGCAGCCTAAGCACCGTGCTGCCTGCACAGCGTGTGTCGTCGTGTCCCCACCAGCCTCTGTGCCAGCTCCCCTGGGCACCAGCAGCTCTCTCATAGTCATGACTCGTTTCCAGCAGCATTAAGAGAAGCTTAGGGACTTTGAGGTTTTCCAAACCCCTTCAATTAACTTCTGGCTCACAGGATACACAGAATTTGCCTGAATTTATGACCCATTTTTCCTTTAAATGCACGATTATTTTATTTTTTTTCCAGAGGATGATTCAATTTCTTAATGTTTTTCTGGCTGAAGGGCATCCTGTGCTTTGATACGGGGATGGGTTCTAAGAGCCGTGCTGGCACAAGGAGCTCCGTCACCTCTCGGGATGCTGCAGTTTCTCTACAGGCCTCCAGAGCAGAGCAGGCACCAGAAGCATTGTTCAGCTGAACTTTAGACCTCTCATGGCTTTAGAAAGAGGTGACAGAATTTTCACTGGTCTTGGTTTGCAATGCCAATGTTTATGTGGGCATGCCATGAAAAAGGTGCCGTGACTGCACGCCAGTATTTAAAGGTTAAGGTCACAGCCATTTCCAGAGTTGCCATTAGCTCATTTGCTTGGCATATTCTGTTTTTATAGCAACTTTCCAGTCGTATAAATACAAAATCATCCTTTTTTTTTTTTTTTTTTCCTTTTTTTTTTTTTTTTTTTTTTTACCCCGTGTGCCTTTTAAATGATTTTAAAGCTGCCAGGTTTGTTTTATGTGATTCTGAAAGGGAAGGCTGCCTCTGGCTGAGACCACACATGCCAGGCGACGCGTTTGTGTAGGCTGCTCAAATGTTTGTGCAGCGTTTACAGCGCCCCAGATGAAAGGCTCCACAGAAGTGCAAAGTACCCTTATTTTTATTGTTGCTACTTTTGTCTGACTCTGAAAATGAGGCGAGGACTGGGCTGACACTTTCAATCTGGTGATGGCACCATATAGCAAATGCCAGTGTGTGGGCTGAAGGCAAGGAGCAGACCGACATCCCGACAGGCAGGAAAGTGTGAGAGGTTCCAAGTCTGCCTGCTGGAGGTTTGAGGATGGTGTCTGCCTTCCAAAATCCAGCCTGCAGCCCAGCCAGGCCTTGCCACCCTGCATGGATGGGACAGGACAGGATGGGATGAGCAGCAAAGCGCTCAGGGTACGGCACATCCCACTGCCCAGAGCTGCACTTGGGAACTCAGGTGCTTCACAGAAGAAGTTGCTAGCTGATGCGGATGGTGCTTTCTTCTCCTTGTTTATCATGGATATGAAGGCTTCTCCTGCAGACTGAACCCTGGGAGCCATCACCAAAGCACTGCTTGTACCAGGGTCCAGGTGTACTGGACTGTGCTTGTACTGAGGTCCAGGTAGCAAGCCTTGAAGCCTGAAGCCCAAGCACATTGACATTGAGAGTGACATTGGTTGGCTGCAACGGGCCTGTGATGCTCTGCTTTGTCCTGCCCTAACCGATTGCTTTCAGAGTTCAGTGCTGCAGGAAAGCCACTTCAAAGTCTGTCCCTGGGACGGGTTTCTGCACCCAGTGCTGGCGATGATGCTGGGCCTGTGCCGAGCACCATAGGCCAATACTCAGGATGTTGCTTGTGATTTTGTACAACAGGTTGAAGCCCCAGAAGAGACCAGGCAGCGGTGCGTCCCAGCCGTGTGAGAACATCGTGGTCGCTTACTACTTCTGTGGAGAGCCCATCCCGTACCGCACCCTCGTCAAAGGGCGCGTGGTGACACTGGGACAGTTCAAGGAGCTGCTGACCAAGAAAGGGAACTACAGGTAAGGGCTGCTGCCACTTGCAGTGTGGTGCCAGCAGACTGTCAGCACGCCCTGGCAGGTGCCACCACCAGGATGCAGTGATGTTGCTCCTGTCAAGGCAAAGGAGGTAGGTCAGGGGAGCTCCTGGGGTTCTCAGCATCCTTGCAGGGTTGTAGCAGCGCAGCAAAGGCATCTGGTTGCCAGCAGCCATTCCTTTCACTTAGAAAAGTAAGTCCCAAAGTGAGCCAGGAATGTACTTCTTAAATAAGGGTAGAACTCAGACTTGCATCTGTAATCCTGCCTCGTGGAAGCAGGCTTATGTTTGGGTTTGTCTGGGAGGGTCTGGCTGTTGAAGAGGTGGGTTATGAGGATGTGGGAGATTGGGTTTTCTACCAGAAATGTCCTGCATCACAGTTTGCACCCCGAACAGAAGTTCCTTGCCCTACAGGGCTGCACAATGTCCTGGGCTGGTGAGGAGCAGCATCAGCCAGTGCTTGCCAATGCTGTGGGGAACTCCCCAACTTCCAGAGCCAGGAAGCTCTGGAACATTTCAGCTCCCAGAATTTCCTTCAGTGTGAGCAGGGAGGCTGAGCCCTGCAGAGTCCCAAAATGCCTGTCATTTTGTAGCACCAGGCGTGGGATAGGACGCTCTGCAAGGCAGCCCCTCCAAGTAGGAGCTGCCTATGGAAGAGAGCCTGCTTAGGAGTGCTTCGGGGCCCTGCCAGCATCAGGACCTCCAGCTGGCTTTTGTGAGATCTGAGAATGGGTTGGAATTCAGAGCCTGAGCTCCTCAGCATGCCTGCTTGCGTTCTGACTACCATCACTAAGAGAGGGCAGGGGCAGATGCCAGCCTCTGTGTCTGCTGGGGCTGCTCCCATTCATCATGAGCTCACAGCCACAGAAGTGCTGCACCCTATGTTTGGGCGTCACTGTGGTGTCCCACGTGGCCCTTAACCCCTCTGTGTCCCCGTGTTTCTGCCCTTTCAGGTATTACTTTAAGAAAGTGAGTGATGAGTTCGACTGCGGCGTGGTCTTCGAGGAGGTGCGGGAGGACGACACCATCCTGCCCATCTTTGAAGAGAAGATCATTGGGAAGGTGGAGAAGATCGACTAGGCTCCAAGGCTGCAGGGGCGTTGAGGAAAGGACTGTGAAAGACTCTGGGACTGGAGGAGAAGGTCTGGGGCGGACGCTGGCGGTGCTACTCCAGGAGGTGCTGGGCGAGCCCAGGGCGCAGCCCGCTCTGTGCCGGGACCTGGGCAAGCTCTGTTGTGCCATGGGAAGTCGTTTCACCCCACAAACCTGCCAGTGGGAGCCTGGGCTCCCTCTCCATACCGAATATAAGTGTAATGTAGCATTGTACAGTGCATTAGAAAGTGTAAAATGAACTTGTTTACTAAAGCTGCATATTTTTGATATATTGTAATAAAAGGAAAATATTTCCAATGTCACAGTGCTCTTATGTAAATGTAAAACATGCAGGTACTGCAGAACTCACCCAAAGTGTACAGCCCTCCATCAAATTCCGTGTGATCCTCACTTTCACAGCACCCTTCCCTGCCCCCTCAGCGTGGATGGCTCTGAGCAGTGCCGGGGTTGGGTGCACCCAGCTGACAAGCTGCTGTCCCCACTGCTGCGGAAGTCACTGCTGCACTCCAGAGGGGCCCTGCACTGAAGATTATTGAGCCATTCTGAACGAGCTGGGCTCTTGCCTCCCTGGCAGTCGCAGCTACTGGACCTGGTAGGGTGGTTTTCCTCCTGCTCTTTCTTGTGACCGAGTGAATCCCCAAGGGAAGGGAGGGTGGGTGCCACTTCTTGGTGCCACGGGCTTCCCGTGGTGCCTTCCAACAGGGCAGGGCTGTGGGCCACCAGTGAGGGTCAGCTGCTGCTCAGCGCTGCGGGGCTGGGCACTGGCATCCCATGCCCTGTGCTTGTCCCCCACGTGTGCCTGCTCCTGGGGCAGACATTGCCTCCTGGAGGGTGCTGCTGCCCCGTGGAGGGCTGGCAGCCGTGTGCAGGCCCCCAGTGCCAAGGCTGGGCTTTGCTCAGGGGAGTTGCCTTAGGAGAGAGGTAGTATGGGGAGGAAACCAATTGGACGCTTCCAGTCTGAGGACAAAAACCATCATGTTACGAGTCCGGTGTCTGCTGTCAGGTTCTGTGTCTCTGGGGAGGCAGCGTGAGGGCACTGCGGTCCGAAGCCAACAGCAAAGGAGTTGTGGGGCTGTTGTACAGCCAGGTCCCCCGAATGCTGCAGTCACTGTAAGGGGCAACTACTGGGGTGCAGATGGGTCTGAGCTCAGCTCCATCTGCCCTCAGCTCTGCCCTTCCCACCAGCCCAGGCTGTGCTCTGTGCCCCAGCAGCCGCAGCTCTGCACCGGCCCTTGGGCAAACCCAGTCCCTGTGCCCCCAGCGCCAGCTCCTCGGGGGTCCCACATCAGCACTCTCCCTGCCTGCCCACGTGCCCCATTGCTCACTGCTCCTGCGGCACATTGGGGCACAACTCGGCTGCCTGCGGGGCTGGGGCTGAGTGGTTTGGTGTGGGGACGACTCAGCCTCTTGTACACGTCACCGAGTGCCTTTAAACATGGTTCTGTGACTTGCCTATCACTATGTGAAGTCCAGCAAAATCTGCAATCGTTTTCAGCCAGGGAACAGTGTTACGAACGTCTTTCCTCCCTCTTTTTTTAAGTTCTGATGGTGTTGTGTCTGGTGAGGTTGTTACCATGCCTGGGATTTCCGTCTCCCCCTTTTTTTCTCAGGGGGTTCCCTGTAAATATGTACATTTGCTGAGCGCAGCAGCCTCCAGCGGCCGCGCAGCCCTGGTGATGTCTCCTGTGCATCCTCATGTGCTGACTTGTACAATGATCTTTTCAAAGGTACTTGGATAAAATGAAATAAAGCCCCACATCCCGGTGCCTTCTGGTTTTTTCCTTCCCCGCGGAGCAGACGTGGGAGCGGGCTGAGACAATTGGTGAATGGGAGCAGACAGAAGGGCCCTGCTTTGGCCCAGGGCCGTGGGTGCACGGTGAGGCTGCCCATAGGGTGGGCGTGGGGGTCCCAGAGCCATTCCTTGTGGCCAGAGAGCAGCAGCTCAGGGAGAGGGGACGGTGCTGGGGGCTGAGGCTGTGAGCCAGGCGTTGGAAAGGCTCCAGAAGGCTCTTTAGAGCCCTGTTTGGGGCTACTCCTGCCTTCCCAGGGTGTGACAGCAGCTTCTGGAACTGGAGCCCTGGGGCAGCTTTGCATTCTGGCAGCCCAGACGTGGGGCAGGAGGCCTTGGGGCCATTAAGCTGAAAGCCTTCTGGGGTTCCTTCATCCCCAACACCCTGACAGCCCCGTGCCTGGGGCAGCACGAAGGCCAACCTGTGCTGCCTGCAGCGCTCTGACACTGCAGGGACAGAAGGATGAGCATCACAGCGTGCCCAGGGCTGTGGTGGGTCCAGCATCACAGGGAGGCAAAGGCAGCACCCCCTCCATGGGAATGCTCAGTGCCATGGGTGCCTGAGGCCAAGCTGCCCATGGGACAGACTCTGCCCTGCACACCCCAGTGGGCTCAACCCCCATCGTGGCACCCACCAGCTGCACTGCGTCCCCAAGAGGCCCAGCAGGCACCATTCAGTGCTGTGTGCCCCCCCAGCAGGGGCTGTCAGCTGCACCCCACAGACACAGACAGAGCCCGCATCATTTCCAGGGTCATTTATAATGCCCACTGCAGCAGGACAGGGCTCACAGCTCCTCCCGGGCTTCGGCTGTGCCAGATGGGCTCGGTGACTCTGTGCTGTTCTCCGGGGCCTTGGACACCTGCAGAAGGTGGTGGTGAGACAGGGATGGACGCGTCCTGTCTCCATCCCATGTTCTGCAGGGTCCTGGGTGGCAGCCCCTGCCCAGGGATGGGGCACCTTGCTCACCGTGGGTGGCTCCTCCGGCAGCTTCCCTCCATTCTCCAGGAACTTGGAGAAGGTCTCCACGTCTCGGGCGCTCCTATATTCAACCATCTGGAGCCAGGGGACAGGAGGAGGGCACGGGGTGACGTCTGAGCCTGACCTTCCCCAGGTGCTGGCAGAGCCAGGGATGTCCCACACCTGTCCCTGCCCACCTTCCTGCCCGGCCCAGCAGGGAAGTAGTGCAGTGTTGGGTATCCGCTGATGGTGATGTTCTCCAGCTCGTTGGCCGTGGCATCCATCTCGGCAATGACGATGTCCTCGTGGTCCTTGTAGCGCTCGCCCAGCTCCTCCCAGGCAGCCGCCATCTCCTGGCAGTGGGTGCACCACGGTGCATCTGTGTGACGGGCACAGCGCTGGAGGTCACGGCCGGGCTGGGGGCACCGGGGGTAGGCGAGGGGTGGGGATGCAGGAGTGGTCATGGAGAGGGGCTCAGCCCCACGATGGAGCTCAGGAACAGGACTTCAGCACTTACAGAACTTCACAAAGACGTTCTTGGTCTCATCAAATGCCACCTGCTCAAAGGTCTTCCCCACGAGCACTTTAACGGGCCGCGTGTCCCAGTCTTTGGGGGGCTCTGCGCTCAGCAGCTGGGGCTGTGGGGACAGCAGGGACGGCCGCAGCCCACACTGAGCAGTGCTGGGACATGCTCAGGGCCGGGTTCAGATCCGGGCACCCATCTGCTCACCTTCACCTTGCCGTCCAGCACTGCCCGCACGAAGTCGCGTACAGCCGTGGCTGAGAAGGCGTCCGCCTCCATGCGGTACTTGCGGTTGTTCTCCATCTTGATGAAGCGCAGCGTGGGCGCATCGCTGGGCTTCAGGCCGAAGAAGGGCAGAACGGTGGCACCGTACCCGTCCACATCCACCACCACGAAGAGCACCTGGAGGGGGCGATGGGCTGTGCTGAGGCTGTGGTCCCCCAGGTCCCGTCCTTGCTTGCCATGGGATCACCTCACCTCACCCCGGAAGGTGCCGGCGGCCGCACGGAACTCATCCCGCAGTGCCTGCTGCTCGGCTACGGAGGTGTTGAGGAAGAGCAGCATGTGGTGGGGGATCTTGGCCCCAAAGATCTGGCTGGAGGTCTGTAAGGCAGGAGGAGGGTGAGGCTGGGCACACTGTGGCCACGCCAGGGCTGGGGTGGGCAGCAGCCATACCTCATTGGAGAAGTCCATCACCAACTGCAGGCTGTGCACGCGGAGCAGCCGCGTCAGCTCGGCCACATCCAGGCCCCGCTCCGGGTCCACGGGGAAATCCGTCCGCCCCTCATCGAACTGCCAGGTGTGGGACAGTGAGAACCGGGCCCCGCCGCAGCCCCCCCACCCCAACACCACTCACCTTCTTGAAGAGGCAGACGGTGTCGGCCGACAGCCCGTACGCCTCGAACAGCTCATCCGCCTCGGCCACACCAAACACCACGTCCACCACCTCTGCGGCCACCTCGTAGAACGCCCGCGCCGCCTCACCACGCAGGTCCTGCACGGCTCCACCATCAGCACCGCCATACCCACAGCGCAGCCCTGCCCGCCCCGGCCCCGGCCCACCTTGAAGAAGCCCACGGCCGCGATGTCCTGCTCGCTGACGAAGGCGGCGGCGGTGTCGGCGTCGTGCAGCAGCGTGGCGCTGGGCCCGGCCCGGCGCTGCACCCAGAGCGCCATGCCCTCGGCGTCCATGCGGCCTGAGCGTGGAGCGGGGCTGCCACCGCCGCTACGGCCATCACAGCCACCGCCCCACCGCGCGCCACCACCCCTGGGCACATCACCACCGGCGCGCTGCCGCCCCACCGTCGCCACGGAGCCGCTGTCGGGACGCCGCCATCCCTTCACCATCACCCCCCGACCCGCCCTTGCCCCCGCAGTGCCCCGCGCAGCCCTACCGCTGTACGCCACAGGGTGGGTGCGATTGCCGTCACGGAAGAGTTTGAGCGTGGGGAAGGCCTCGATGTGGAACTCGGCACTCAGGGCCGTCTGCGCCACGGCGTCCACCTTGCCCAGCCGCACCGCCTCCGATCCGTTCCTCAGCAACGCGGCCGCACGGGCGAACTCGGGGGCCAGGCGGCGGCAGTGCCCGCACCACGGAGCGTCTGTGTGGGGCCCGGTGTCACCGCAGCACGGCCCGTGGGGGGTGTTCCCAACCCAGGGGTGTCCCCAACCCGGAGGTGTCCCCAGCCTGGAGGTGAAGCTGAGGGCACCTAATGGCACACGTGAGCCGCCATGCCCCATGTCTCATATCCCCTCTGCCACAAGGTCCATGTCCCTGCTGTGCCCCCCGCTCCAGGACCCTGCCCTCTGTTCCTGCTCCACTCTCAAGCCCAGCGCCCCTCTGCCAACCCCCCCTGTCCTTCAGGCCCTCACGTTGCACCTCACACCCTGCGGCCCTGCCCTGCCCCCCGCCCACCCCACGGACACTCACAGAACTCCACCAGCAGCAGCCGGTGCTCGCGCAGGGCGCGGGCGAAGTTGTGCTCGTGGAGCACCAGGACGCCGTCCTCCTCCTCCAGCTCATCCGAGAGCACCTCATCCTCTTCATCCTCCTCCTCCTCCTCAGCCACCACCACGTCCCCGTCCTCCTCCCCGCCCTCAGCCCCCCACGCCCGCCCCAGCCAGGCCAGCGACAGCAGCAGCACGCACAGCACCGCGCCGCCCCGCATGGCGCCGTCCCACTGCCAAAGCCTTCGCAAGGGGAGAGGGGCAGATAAGGGCGGCGGGGCGGGAGGTGCTGGGCCGTGGGAGCTCGTGGCCCTCCGCTACTGGCTGCCAGCTCGGAGATAAGGCAGCGAGCAGGTGGCGGATTTCCAGACGCGCGTCCCCGCAGCGGGACCGGGCCCGGGGACACGGACACGGCATAAGAGACACGTCTGTAGGGTTTAATGGCGATGGAGGAGCACAGCCTGCGGCCGGGCGCAGCTCAGCGCAGTGCACAGCGATGGAGGTGCCGCGAGGACGAGTCGGGCGTCGGTATCAAAAAAAAACAGCGATTAAAAATAAC
The DNA here is from genome assembly GCA_030625065.1 of Alectoris magna. Lineage (NCBI taxonomy): Eukaryota > Metazoa > Chordata > Aves > Galliformes > Phasianidae > Alectoris > Alectoris magna. The sequence goes on along the minus strand of CM060575.1, from coordinate 2,629,418 downwards.
TTTGGTTGCCAAGACCACGACCGCGGGCGCCCGCTTTGCTAAGGGCCCCCCCACCTTCCCATCGGCGGGGCGGCGCGGGCGGCAGGGGGTCCCCGGGCGGCGGGGGGATCCCCGCGATGGTGGGACCGGGGGGGGTCTCAGTCCTCCCAGCCCTTCCGTATGCACAGCCCCCACTCCCAGGCGAGGTGCTCCGTCTTGTCGTCGTCGGTGACCAGCGAGCGGACGCGGTAGGAGCCACGCGCCAGCCGGCCCCGCGGCACCTCCTCGGCCGGCGTCACCACCTCGTACTCCTCAGCCCGCGGCGCGTAGCTGCCCACCATGAAGACGTCGCGGTCCACTGGGCGAGAGGGCGAGAGGGGTTTGGGTGAGCGGGGCCAGGCGGCGCTGCCCCATCCCATCCCTGAGCCCACTCACCCGGCCGGCCGCGGCGGTACGTCAGGTGCAGGCACTTCAGCCCGCAGACGATCTCCCTGTTCACCTGCGGGGCACAAAGGGGCTGTGAGTACGGTGGGCTGGGGGGTCACCCACCCTGCGGCCACCCGCACTGCCCTGCGATGCGGCTCCTTGGGATGGGCACTGAGCAGGGCCAAGGGTGGCACGCGGCCTGGTGGCAGTGATGCCGGGGGCAGTGTGGGTCCCCGGGTGGGCAGGGACCCCGAGAGAGGCACAGAGCCCACAGGTGGGCGTCAGGTGCCCACGGAGCAAGGCCTTACCTTGAAGGACACCTTCACCCTGTAGTCCACCCCCTCCTTCAGCACGAAGGGACGGCTCTGCAGCACCTCCAGGTCTCCTGCGGGGGGCAGATGGCCCCGTCAGCATGGCCCCATCAGCATGGCACCCGTCCTCCTCCTCCTCCTCCTCCTCCCTTCCGCCACACAGGACCCGCAGCACTCACCCGTCAGGTCCATGGTGATGGGCCCCGGCGCCTGCTCACACATCAGGGTCAGCTTTGTCACCTGCACGTTGGGCACGCTGGCATCTGGGGACAAGTGATGCAATGTGGCCCTTACCCGTGGGGTTGGCACCTCAGGCCGCAGAGCAGGAGGGTTGGGGGCTCCTGGGGTGGATGCCCGTGTGCCCCAATGGGCTGCACGCAGCAGCCAGAGGACAATGGGCTCCAGGCAGCAGGGCACCTCAGCTCAGCCCAAACCCATAGCGGATGAGCCCATGTTAAAAGCCCCGTGGCACAGCTGAGCCCACGAAGGCACAAGGGCAGCCCCTTGGTGTTGGGGGGCCCAGCGCTGCCAGCCCCCCCGCGGCCGCTCGCTCCATCTCCGCCATCCCAATGAATTCCCCGGTCCCTCGTAACCGTTCCTATGGCAACTGCAGCGGTGATCCTGTAACCAAGGCAACCGGGGTCCCCGGGCAGCATTACCCACAGCAGGGGATGCCGGGGTCTCCCTGCAGTGGGGTGGGCACAGGCAGCGCCCGCGGGTGACGCATTTGGGACGTGCCCTCCCCACGGGGATGCCTCCAGAGAGGGGGACACTGCAGCTCCCTGCGCCCGCTGAGGCTGCATCACCCGGTGTGACGTGTCGGGGTGACGATGGGATGTTCGGGGTGATGGGATGCTCGGGGTGTTGGGTGTATGGGGTACCCAGCCCCAGCCTTACCCACGGCCACGGGGATGTTGCCCAGCAGTGCCTGCTTGTACTTCCGCAGGCTCTCATCCCCCGGGTCCAGCTCCTGGATCTCCCGCAGGCTCTTCCTCTCCGGCGTCTTGTACGCCAGGGCCACGTCGGCATCCTCCTCCTCCTCCTCCAGTGACAGCATCACCCCCTCCTTGTCAGCCATGATGTCTGCGGGGCACAGGCAGTGGCAGTCCGGGGACACCCCGGGGACCCCCATGCCCCAGAGACACACCAGCACTGCCGGGCTGGGGGAAATGAGCTCGGATGGATGTGGGTGATGGCCCCCAAACCGCCATGCGGCAGCCGCGCTGTTCCCCTGCTCGGGTCCATGGTGATGCCACCGGGCTGCGTGTCCCCAGGGCTGCGTGTCCCCAGGGCCCGGTGGTACAACGGAGCCCAGAGGCGGCGCCGCCGGCTGCATTTCCGCACAGCCATGCAGCGAGATGAGCCGTGGTGCTACGTGTGTGCGGCTCGGGGTGCATTCAGAGCCCGCAGCGCCCTTCGTGCACGGTCACCGGGGGGGGCAGCCCCACCGCCGTGCAGCCCGCTGGGCACTGCCCGCTCCACAGCCCCGCCGGCTGCAGGCACAGCGACAAACCCACGGGGCCGGGTCCGACGGTGGGCGCATACAGGGCGGGGGGGGAGGGGGGGGGACACGACGAGGGCCCATCCACCGCATCGTGCCCGGCTCTAGGAGCCCATGCTACACGCAGGGCCCCGCGCTCAGCCCCGGGCACGTCTCCGAGCCCCGGGAGAAGGCAGCGGCCCCGCGCCTCGCAGTACCGCACCGGGATGCAGCGCCGGGGGCTGACCGGGATGGGCGCTGCGGGGCTCCCCGGGCTCTGCCCCACCTGTTGTTGTCGGCTGCGGGGGCGACGCTCGGCCGGCGTTGTACCCCAACCCCCCGAGCACCCGACGCTGCCCCCCGCCCGCCCCTCCGCCGCTCACCTCGGTAGCACAGCGTCAGCCACAGCAGCTCCAGCAGCTGCCCGCCGGCCTCGCACACGTCCAGGCCGAGCATGGCCGGGCCGCGCCGGGCCCCCGGGGGGGGCTCTGCAGGGGGAGAGGGGTCCCGCGGCTCCGCTCCCGGCGCCCGCTGCGCTCTCCCCGCTGCGCTCGGCGCTGCCCGGCGCGGCCCGGCGGGGCGGCGGCGGCGGCGGCGGCGGCGGTTCCCGCAGACGCGGCGGCTCCGCTGCCCGCCCCCGCCCGCCCCCGCCCCTCGGCGCCGGGCGGCTCCAGCCCCGCTCATGGGCGGTGTGACTGCAGTGAGCTCATCCGCCGCCCGCCCGCACCGCGCCTGTCCGCACTGCCCGCGCCGCGTGCTCTGCCCGCAGCCGTCCCCCCCGGCCGCACACCGCGAGCCGAGCGGCAGCCGCGGGTTCGGGGCGTATCCTGAGCCGGCGGTTCTCAGCCCCGTGTCCTCAGCGCACCCGGAGCTCTGCCCGCACCCCGCACCTCCTGCCCTCACCATGCGAGCGCTCAGCCCGTGCCCTGAACGGGCCCTGAATGCGCCGTCCGCTCCTCGCGTGCATCCCGCACGCACCCCGCGCACACCCCGTATGCCTCCCGCATACGCACCGCGCACATCCCGTGCACCTCCTGCACACACACACCCCGCACGCACCCCATACACACCCCGTGTGCCTCCTGCATACACACACCCCGCATATCCCAAAGACCCCTGCACACAAGGGCACACACACACACCGCGCGCGCCCCTTACACACCCCTCACACACCCCATACACACACCCCGCACACGCCCCATTTACCTCCCGCACACACACACGCACCCCGCACACCCTCTCGTTCCCCGCCCTCTCCCCGTCCGCCGCCCCTCGATGGGCTCCGGTCCCCGACGGCCGCTCCCGGCCCCGCACTGCCCCGCACGGCCACGCACAGCCCCGGGGGGCACCGGGCGGGCAGCGGAGCGCTGCAGCCGCGAGGGGGAGCGCGGGGCGGACGGGCGGGGCGGGGCGGGGCGGGGTCGGGGCCGGGGAAGCCGCAGCCCCGGGCGGAGAGGAGCGGTGCCGTGCGGTGCGGGACGCTCACCCGCTATGACCATCGGAGGTCCCCGCGGCGGCGGGCAGCTCCGCCTGCAGATGCCGTGCCTGGGCAAGGTGAGCCGGCACCGGGCGGGTACGGGGCGGGGAGCGGGCGGGGGCACCGCACCGGGCGTCGGGGTCCGCGGGGAGGAAGTGGGGCTGCCCCGACCCAGAGACACAGCTCTGCCGGTCGTCCCCGCTCCCCGTGCCCCCTCTCTCTCCGCCGTGGCTCTGAGCTCGGCCGGTGCCCCGCAGATGGAGCGGATGATCGTCAGCATGCAGGACCCGGACATGGGCATCAAGATGAGGAACCAGAGGCTGCTCATCACCGTCATCCCCCATGCCATGACAGGTGGGCTATCGCGTCCGGGGCGACGCGGTGGTGGGGAGGGGAGCGGTGCACGGGGACGGCCCTCGGGTGGCACAGCACAGCGGGCAGCTCCCGGCACTCAGAAATGTGCTCAGAACTGCAGCCGGGAGCGATGCTGCGTTGGCCGAGCGCTCCCTGGGGCGGGCGGCTGTGCCCCGTAACCCCGCGTGCCCCCTGGGACCGGGGCACCGCATCGCACCATAGCTCTGCCACGATCCGCAGGGAACGACATCGTGGAGTGGCTCATCCAGAAGTACGGCATCTCGGAGGAGGGTGAGTGCCCGGTGCGGGGCGGGGGGTCCCGGAGGGTCACAGAGCCGCCCAGCAGCCCCCGCTGCCCCCACCCAGAGTCTCTGCACCTCGGCAACCTGATCGTGAGGCACGGCTACATCTACCCGCTCCGGGACCCCCGCAGCCTGGTGCTGCGTGCTGATGAGTCTCCGTACCGCTTCCAGGTGGGTGCCCTCTGAGCTCACGGTCCCAGCACCAACCCCACAACGCCCCAGTGCCGCTCAGCCCGGCCCCTCTTCCCCCCAGACCCCGTACTTCTGGACCAGCACCAAGTGGCCGGCCACCGAGCTGGATTATGGTGGGTGCCCACCAGCTGAGACCCCACAGACCACGGTGGGTCCCGGCCCCGCTGAGCGGCTCCATTCCTCTGCAGCCATTTACCTGGCCAAGAAGAACATCCGCAAGCAGGGCGACCTGATAGAGCATGAGAAGGTGAGCGGTGCGTGTGATGAGCTGTGGGGCCTCAGCTCACCTGGCATGGGGGTGCAATGAGGGTGTCGATCCTATGCTGGAGCAGCAGTAGGACCCAGGGCGGGGTAAGGGTGCGGGTGCCACGCTGTGCCCACCTGGCTGCTGCCCCCCAGGACAACTACAACCTCCTGCACAAGAGGATCAACCACACGTGGGACTTCGTGGTCATGCAGGCACGGGAGCAGCTGCGGTGAGCGTGAGGACATGATGGGGATGGCAACGGGCAGTGGGGACGGGGCAGCCCCCAGGTGCCAACCCCCCCCCACTTTTGCACGGACAGGGCGGCCAAGCAGCGGCGGAAGGGTGACCGCATTGTCATCGACTGCCAGGAGCAGGCGTACTGGCTGGTCAACAGGCCCCCGGTGAGGACAGGCTGGGAGGGACACGGCCGGTGGCACTGTGCAGTCTGGGCACAGCTGGGTGGGTGTGCATGGGAGTCCCCCAGCACGTTGCTCTCGTTGCAGCCGGGAGCTCCCAACGTGCTGGAGCAGGGCCCCGAGCGCAGGAACTGCCACACCACCCGCGTGCAGCTGGTGAGCAAGGCTGAGCCTATGGGGCTGCCCCACGTCCCACCCTGCAGGGTGACCGTGTTAGCCCCGCTAACGTCCTTGTGTCCCATTGCCCCCACCGCCGTGGCTAAGCAAGGAGGGCTGTGTTTGTCCACGCGCCCGCTGCCATCTGTGCCAGTGCTCTAACCCCTGCAGCTGCCCCATTCTGTGCACTGTGGCACCCCAGGCCCCACAACCACCAGCCCTCCTTTCTAACTGCTGTGTTTTCTCTTCTCTCCTCCGTGTGCCGTGTCATCTGTCCACGTAAGTGTCACCAGCCCAGGGCTGCTGCCATGCTGCAGGGGGCAGGAGGTCGGGTTCATGCTGGGACTTTTCAGTGGGGTGAAGGCACGCGGTGCTGGCTCAAGGGATACACAAAGAACCCCTGAGCCCTCACCCAGCCCTGCACATCTCTTCCAGGCCAAGAACATGGACTACTACAAGCGGGAGGTGAGTGGGGCGCGGGGTGGCCGTGGGGCTGCTGCAGGGCGCAGGGCCCTGATGTGTGCCCATGGCTGGCCCAGATCGAGTACTGCAGGAAGGCCATGGCCAGGACCAGGGTGAAATCATCCATCTGCCTCGAAGGGTGAGCTCCGTCCTGCAGCGGGCTGGCAGACCCCTCAGCACGTGCCCGATGGTGATGGGCAGAGCCGAGGCCGTTGCAAAGCCCAAAAGTGCACCCCCTCCCCGTGCCGGCCTCGTGCATCCCCCAAGAGTCAGGGCCATGGTGGGCAGCAGGATGTGGCCCGGCCCCCCCCCCAGCCATCGCTCCCCGCAGGTACCTCAAGTTCAACGAGCAGTACGTGCCCCACGACCCCATCATGTCGGGCTGCCTACCCAGCAACCCCTGGATCACCGATGACACCACCTACTGGGCTATGAATGCCCCCACGTAAGCACCCCTGGGGGCCACCAGCCCCGGGATGGGTGCAGGGAGAGGACAGAGGCGGCCCTGCGGTGGGGGAGCCGTGCCTGCAGCCCCCAGCCCTTCCCTCACGCTGCCCGCAGGGTGACGACCCCCACGAAGCTGCGGGTGGAGCGCTGGGGCTTCAACTTCAGTGAGCTCCTGATGGACCCGCTGGGCCGCGCACAGCTCCTCGAGTTCCTCAAGAAGGAGTTTAGTGGTGAGTGACCCTGTCTGCCACCCCGCCTGCTGCTGCACCTCACACCAACTGCCTCCATGCTGTGTGGCTTTGCCTTGCTGTTGGGCTCGTCTGGGACCTGAGGAGCGTTTGCCCATGGCTGGTGTCCAGCATCGTGTCCTCCCCAGCGCCACGTCCCCATTCCAACACCATGTCCCTTCTCCACCACCACCTCCCCATCCCAGTTCCAGGTCCCTCTCTGAACACCATGTCCCTTCCCCAACACCACCTCCCCATCCCAACACCACATCCCGTCCCCAGCATCACCTTCCCATCCCTACACCGCGTTCTCATTCCAACATCACGTCCTTTCCCCAATGCCATCCCCCCATCTGAACTCCACATCCTCTCCCCAGCACGATCTCTCCTCTCCAACACCACATCCTCCTCCTCAGTGCCATGTTCCCATCCCAACACCACATCCCCCTTCCCCAGCTGAGAATCTGAGCTTCTGGGAGGCGTGTGAGGAGCTGCGCTATGGGGAGCAGTCCCGCATCAACGAGATCGTGGACTCCATCTACCAGTGAGTGCCGTGCGGTGGCAGGGCCGGGTCCTTGGGATGAGGCCATCCCAGCCCTCCATCCCAGCATGGAGCCGGGCCAGGCTGGGTGCTGGTCACTGGGTACCGATCCCCAGGCAGTTCCTGGCTCCCGGAGCCACGCGCTGGGTGAACATCGACAGCAAAACCATGGAGAGGACTCTGGAAGGCATCAAGACGCCCCACCGCTACGTGATGGACGACGCACAGATGCACATCTACATGCTGATGAAGAAGGTGGGTACGGGGCGGGCAGTGCTGGGACGCGGCCTTGGCCTGATGCTCCGCTCCCCCAGGACTCCTACCCGCGCTTCCTCAAGTCGGAGCTCTACAGGAACCTGCTGGCTGAGGCCGTCATCCCTCCGGAAACCAAGAAGCGGTGAGGGCAGTGCCGGGGCCCCGTGGTGCTGAGGGTCCCCGCAGCGCTCAGCCCGGCTCTGCCCGCAGGGTGTTCCCCTTCATGCGCAAGCAGCGACACTCCAGCCCCAGTCCAGCCCTGCTCCTGCCCGCTGGTGACACCGAGGCCAAGGGTGAGGAGAAGAGCAGGAGTCCTGCAGCCGTGCCCGAGGAGGAGAGCTAAGCCCTGCCACAGCACCCTGCCCGCAGCAGCACTGAAGGAGAGAAGCCATACATCCCTGGCAGACCCCACCCACTGCCTCCCTACCCCAGGGGGAGCTGGCATCCGGCCTGCCCCACGGGGCGAACACAACATATGCAGAAATAAAGGATCCCACGGGGAAAAGCGCTGCGGCTCTCATGGTGTTGAGCAAGGGGTGACACAGGAGTGCAGGAGGGATCCCTGCAGCCCTGCGTGCACCCCCAGTGTGCAGCAGGCATCTGGAGCTGGGCTGGGTGCAGCGGGATGGCAACAAGAGAAGGCTGCAGAGGCTCCACGGGCTGGCAGGGCAGGCAGGGATGGTGGCTGGCAGCTGAGCTGCTCTGCCTGTTAATCTGAGCAGAGCCCGAGGATCTCACACAGGATTATTCTCTTTCCCAGAGCTGAGCCCCAGCTGTGGGGGATTAATAGCGGCCGTTACATAAACATGAGGGGGGCTCGTGCCCTCTGGCTCTCAGCCTTGGAGCTGAGCACAACCGCAGGGCAGCACGGGGTCATCCCCAGCCCATGAAGGACGAAGGGGGGCCAGCCTGCACCGTGACTGTGAAAACCGTGCAGGTGTGCAGGATCACCAGCCGTTCCCTGCTGCAGATGTCAGAAGCCCCATCACGAAGTGGCTGCTCACGGCTCAGCTCGGTGCTGGGGCATACAAAGGCTCTGGGGTGAGGTGCTGGGGAAGCTGCAGGAGCCTCGGTGGTGGGATGGAGCCTGGGACCTCAGTGCTGGCAGCCACAGGGCAGTGACAGATGGTGCCACGCTCCAGGAGACACTGAGTGCTGCACGGCTTCCTCTGGCTTGATCCAAATCCAAGCCCCAGAGAGAGATTTTCATGCTGATGGACTGCAGCAGGAATCCGGGGTGTAAAAGCAGGTCAGCGAGTCCCAGGCAGGGGGAAGGGACAGGCCAGCCCAGCTCTGTTACCTAACAGCTTTTGCAGGGTCCAGCATCCACATTGCTGCAGCAGGAGAGCCGGGGCTCTGCAGTGCCACCCCAGAGGTGCACGTTCGCAAAGACCCACCCACAGAGCGGCTGCAAGGGGCCAAGTGGCCCTTCTTTTTTTCCACTCTCTTCCTGATCACCCCTGGCCCGACACCAGCACAGCCAGCTGGGCTGCCACATCCCAGCCGCTTCCTGGGGTTACGCCGTGCTCAGGGTAAGGGTGACCACCAGAACGAAGGGGAGAGGCAGGCACCCACCGTCACAGGGCAAAGACAAGCTGCAAGCAGGGGAGCATCGCCAGGACACCGGATCCCTCCCAAAGAAGGGGTTTTCTGCCTTCGTGAAGTCACAGGAAGGGCTGCCAAAATTCTCCATTCTTGCTTAACTTCAGCTGTTCGTCAGCAGCCAACAACAGAAGCAGGGCACCATTTACAAACAATGCAAAAGAGGATTTATTGAAACCATTACAGTCAGACCAAGTCCTGTACAGCACAATTTGCAATAAGTTAAAGAACCAAACAGTCTTAGTGTTAAAAAACACACTAACGCATAACACAGTGATCTAACGCCATCGTCACCCATCTGAGTTATTGGATCAAGGCACGAAGTCATTCATTAAATACTGCAGAAAACAATTACACAGGGAAAGAAGCTGGAAAAAGGACTCGTTAAGAAGGTGCTGGTTTGGCACTGATTCGTTTAGTTGAGCTGCCACGGGGAACTCTGGGTCTCCAAAGTATTCGGAAACACAAATGGACAACTTAAAGCCAGAAAAGCCCCCAAGAGCTGAAAACCCAGCATTCCTAAGGGACGTTCAGTGTTACCTACTGGAAAAGTCAGGTCTGAGATGGGAGCTGAGGATGAAGGACAGTGTCATTGCAATGAGAATACGGCCCGGGTACGTTGCTCCCACCCACAGAATTGCAGTGGGACACAACCTGCAGCACTCAGCCCTGGGCCACGGTGAGGGCGCATCCTTCGGGCAGCCCCAGGGCCACCTGACAGCAGCAACAGGTGCCCACTCCAAGCACTAAACAGAGAGGTTTCTAAGGGTGCAAACTCCATCACGCTAAGCTGTGCGTTTTCTGCCCACCTTCTTCTCAGCAATCAAATGGACACCAGTGTATGAACAGTGGTTGTGTCTCAGTGCAGCTGGTGCAGGGACAGCAGCTTTCAGGACCACGCAGCCCACTCAAAATCTTTTCCAGGCTTTGCACATTGCTTCTGAGGCCTGCACCGGTGCCCACCAGAGCATAAACCTCACGATGAAGAAGCCTCCAAGTGAGACATCACCTCCACACAGCAACCCACATTCTGGGGACACCAGGCTGGCCCCTCAGAGCCAACAACCTGGAGCTCCTCACCCAGCATTGCTTCAACCCAGGGCAAGGAGGGAGCCCTCCATGGGGAGACAGCTCCTGTAGTTTCACCAAGTGGCTCATGTCTGTCTTGCAACATGCCCACCTCCTGGCAGAGAGGACCATGCTCAAATGGACACCACAGCAGCTGCAAGGCTGCAGGAGCATTTGCAGGACAGCTGGCATTGCCACTTGGGAACAGGACTCCCAGGAACAGAAGGCCAAGCTCCCAGGAAACATTAAAGTGCAATTCCACTATTAAAAAATGGCCTAGATCCCCTCGCACCTTGAAACCAAGAGGAGAGGTGGTGTCCGTACCTGCAGGGACCAGTCAGCCTAGGCTCGTGGTGGTTTTCATGTCCCCTGTAAACACAATGGGGTGAGGGGAACGTTGGTGCATAAGTCAGGTAGGAGACCAGCTCCCTTTCGGTGTCATCAGTGCTACACAGCCTGGCTGGAAAGGAAGTAGCACAGAAAAGACACGTAGGCTTGTGACTGCAGGAGAGGCACATGGGGCTGTTCTTAGGAGAAAAGGTCGTTTTCTAAGTAGAATGACACTTCAATCTGCGTTCTGCTGACCCAGGTAAGACCTAGCCCACTCACAAGGCTGGAGTCTAGCACTACACATACCCACTACTGAAGCAGGGACCCAAATTCAGGAGAGGGTAACTGTAAATCAGCCTGCAGCCAAGCACCTCTCTGGCAGCCAGGAGAGCTGAGTCAGAAAGGAAACCTAACACCACACATAGAAGCTCCACTTCTCATGCAAGCACCCAAGAAACAATCAGTGCAGGCGTCCCCAGCGAGCACGTTGTCCTCCATCTACAGGCTGAGCCAGCACGGTTCTGTGGGCACAAAAAGACGGAGGGGAAAGCCCTCATCCCTGAGCTCATGACACTTCAGTGGTGGCCAAGCACTGAAGTCCCATCAGCTCTGAAAACGGATGCACTGGCAGCTGCTCCCTCATCCTGGGCATACCCAGGCAGTGGGGGTGCTTCCCTGCCAGCCACACTTTGGTTTGCGGATCAAGAAAGGCAGCTTCCCGTTTGAATCCACGATCTGGGTTTGCTAAGAGCACTGCTGCAGAGGAGAGGCAGCCTGCAGACTCTCCTGGTCTCTTGGCAAGCTCACACTCTGCTGTGGTACCGCATCCTGTAGAGGCGATCACGGATGTACTGCTCACTGTCCACAGCCACCTGGCTCAGCCAGATCACCCTGCTCTCAGAGACATCCTCCTTCAGCTTACGCTTCATCAGGGACACCAGCCCGGGCTCCTCGCCGGGTTGAGGCCCCCTCAACAGCACATAGCAGGCGTGACGGCTGCGCTCGAACAGCGTGGCTGCAACAGAGCAGAAGGAACAGCCCGGCATAAGATGTGTGCCACGAGCCCAACGCCACGCACCCAGCAGTCCTGGAGGCAGCAGCAGGTGTCCTCCTGCACCTCCTCGCTGGAGGGCCAAAGGGGAAGAACTTACCATTGAAGGCAATTATCTGATCTGTGCTGTTGCGGAGCTCCAACAGGACATTAGTGTAGGAAGGATGGAAAAGATACAGCTTCTGTAGAGGAGCTGTTGATGTCTGTAACCAACAGGACACGCTCAGAACACAGTTATCCGAAATACCAGGCTTAGCCATTCCTTCATGTTCAACGGAGTGCTTCCAGTTGTCTATCTGTGCATGGCCAACATATCCCATCTGATGCCACCAGCACCGGTGCTGGGATTTTACTGACTGCTTGGTGCCTTACTCCCCAGCCCAACCTTCCTGCAAACAACAAGCCTGTCTGCTGTGTGCAGGAGACAGATTCGCCCCAGGGCTGACAGACTCAGCAAGAAAAGCACAGGAAGTTCAGATGGTGTTCAGGCATCCTCCAAGACATAAACTGTCACTAACACTGCCAGCCACTGCTCCAGCAGGGCTGTCACACAGCTGAGCAACACATCAGGGCTGTCAGACTGCCTTGGAGCACAGAGAGGATATTAATGTGGCCACGAGACATCACTGCGTGCAGTACTGCTGCAGAGGCTCCAGGTCAAACAGCAGCAGATTCAGAGGTATTAAACCAGCAGCCTCTCAACTCAAATACACACTGAGGAAAGACTATGGGCAATCCAGTGCCTTTGCTCATACGGACAATAAGACCATTTCCTCTATGCAGCCAGGCTGAGGATGATGAATGTTGCTGGTGCCACACTAACTGCTAGCGAGGACACTGCCACGGACACCGTGAGGACCCAGTACAGACAAGACCACATGCCTGCTGCGTGCAGACTGGACTGATCAGAGACATGTGGATACTCCACACCCTGCACAGAATGATGCAGTGTTAGTGGAACACGTGGATCTGAATGTGAACACTGGGAAAACAGCGTGGCTCCAGACAATTCTGACTCTGAGTCTAGAAAAGAGCAACCATTCAGCAGCACTACTCACAGTTTCATTTCCTGCTACTTGGTATTCACCCCAGATGAGGAAGGTTGACCGGTGATCAGCAGTAGAAAGTGTGGCTGGCCTGGGGCTCTCTGCTCTAGAGTTCAGCTTCAGGTCCCATTGGACTGCTCCAGATCCACCCTCAACAATCATAACCTGGCAGGGAAGAAAGAAAAGGAACACGTATCAAAGAGCTCTATGAGCCACGAGTAAGAGGTCAAGTCAGCTGCCTCTACCCCACACTATCTAAAGGAGCAAGTATCTGACACGTGGGAAGACAAGGAGATGCTTGAAGCTGAGCTTCTACTTGATCACAGAGCTGTGAGACCTGGGGTGGACCACGTTACAGTGAAGTCACAAGTCTTACAAGTTATTTCAAGGGGTTCAAAGCTCTGTCATCGAAGTCACTTGCTGAGAATTAAAGTGTCTGGGCTGCCTTCAGTAGCTTCTTAAAAGAGATCCTTTCCCAGCCAAAAGCCTTCTAAAATCAGCTGGAGGCAGCACATCATACCAGCTGCCCTCGACAAAATGTCTGCTTGAGCTGAGACATGCAGAGAAAAAGGAAGTTAAAAGGAAGAGCTTTCAAACCTTTTTCCTGTTGGGTCCGATCTCACTCTCAAGGACAACATCAAGAACATCAGGTTTGTAGTAACCGAGCAGTGGCTCACTAAGAGAAAGGAGGAGAAAGGACAGATCACAACACAACCCACCAGCTTGTGCATACCCTGTGCTTTCAGAGCAGCTTCTATCCTCACAAAAAAGAACCCCAATAAAAGACTCAACTGCTACATCGCAGGCCTTTATGTTTCAAACAGAAAAATAGCACCTGCCAGGATCACTGCTGCTGGAAACCTGGGAATGCCATACAGAATCCACATAGATAACGTTACCTCATGACACGGGACACGTTGAGGGTCCACAAGGTCTGAAGATTTTGCGCACTGATCAGCATGGCCATCTCTGAGTTCACAACCAGGATGTTCTCCCGCGATCTGCCAGGAATTTTTGCCAGGTAACGAATGTCTCCAGTGCTGAACAGGAACAGAACAGAACATGGATTACGCTTTCTAGATTGGAAACGCCGGTTCTTGGTGGTCTTTGTTTTGGGGGGGGGGGAGGGAGGGACTCCTTTTAAGTTTCTTTCCCCTGCACAATAAGAGTCAGAGACTCATCCTAACAGGCAGGGAAGTCAAGCAGGGCTGGGAGCTGAAGCACCAGGTTCTGCAGTTGCCACACACTGGATGAGTTGTCCGAGGTACAAGTCATGCTCCAATTGCACACGCACGCAAAACCCCAACCTGCTTCCCCTCCTTTACTGTGAAATCCCAACAAAGCCACCGATACCAGCCCCCTCCCCACGGTATGGGCAGTCAGGACAGAACAAAGACAGGAAAACCAGAACCCTCCAACCCACCAGCAGCCAAGATCCGATACCAAACCTGAGAGGGATCAGGCGGTGCGTGGTGTGGTCGATGTTCTTCTCCCACTGAGGATCTTGCTCAAGGCCAGGAAGCTTAATTTCCATGCCAGTTGCTGCACTGTAGAGATCTTTCAGGGAATACGCGTAGAGAGAGTTGGCTACGCAAAGAAAGAAGGGCAAAAATGAGGGAGAAAAGTTATCCCGTGGTTGCTCTGAGGGCTACCAATTTCCAGATCATGTCTGAAGTGGATCTGGCAGGTGAACAATGAACTGCATTTTTTAGGGCTCACATCACAGAGCTGCAGCAATATTTTGAGACTTCTGAAGCCTGCTTTTGAACACTTTCAGCATCCTATCTGCTCACAACCCACGAGTTCCACAGGAATCACTTGCTATGTTAAATGACTGCTTAAAACCTACATTCTCAACGTTTTTCCAATGAAATTACTGCAGCATGTAATGAACTTCAGTTTCAGCAAAAGTCCCTCCTTCTCTTGACCTCAAATACCTCCTTTGCTGCATGAAACACGACACAGATTTGAGAACGTAAAGCATTACTTCCAACAACTCTTCAGTAATTAACACTTCACAGTTACAACCATTCTTTCAGACTCAAGCCCTGCACAAGACTGTACCTGTATAGAAAAGGAAGTAGTGGGAGGAGCCTGGGCTCAGCATGACATAACGAGCTTCCCCATCCACATCCAGGCTTCCAGTGGAGCCGATCTGTTTGCCGTTTTTTCCCGAATGGATGAAGGTCTTAATCTACACAGGGATGGGATTTAAAAAAAGCAAAGGGTTAAAGTTGCATCACTCCGAATACAGCGTTCTCACACAGTGTTCTCTCACTGTGCCTGCAGGAAACGCTGTGCAGACCAGCCAGCACAGCTGTGTCTGTCCTTGCAGGCCTGCCAAAAGCAGGGGGACCCAAGTTCTTGCCACAGAGTAGCCCTGCTACTATTTTTAGTGCCCTAAAATCATCCTCCTAAAGCTGTTGTGAGTTCACAGAGACTAAAAATAAAAGAAGCTGACAGATTTCTTTATATTCTCTTAGCGCGGGGATCAGAGCGACAGAATCCACACAACACCCAGGAGAAAAAAGGGTAGAGTCAAGATGAAACTTAAAAGAGTGGGCAAGAGGTGTGATCTGGGGGAAGCACAGCACACTAGGACTGAGAAACAGCATCTTGTAGGGGTGCTGAGTCAGGCAAGAGCAGAGAGCTTCCCTCCTCCTGGAGCAGGACAAACAGGAGAGCAAAGAAAACCCGCTGCTCTTCAGGTGACTTTGGGGAGCCTGGTAAGTGAATAAGGGATAGAGTTTGCTGGGGAGGAGAGCAGCACATTCACCAGCTGTTCCCAGCCTCTCACATGGGAGAAGACACACACCAGCACCTACTGAACAGCTTCACCTTTACTGGGAAGCACTGGTGCAGCAGCTGCCCCAGGACAGTAGCAACCAATGGTACTCATACAGTCAGGGAGAATACACGGTACCTTACTTAGGGCACTGCTTCATACTTCTGTGAGGTGCTACAGGCAATGCATCCCGAAAAAAGCCTTATTTTCCAGGAGGTGTTTGTGCAGAAGCTTGCAGCAGGTAGGGGTCAGTGAGACTTAACAGAATCTGCCATCTAAACCCCTGGCACCCAAGCACCCAGAGGCTTCCCCAGGCACTGCTCAATGCTCTGCTATTTCAGGAAACAGGAGTACAAGATCACATTCAACTTCAGCCCTTGGCAACAACAAAGTTAGGAACCTTAAGGACTGAATATCCCTTCTGAAGGGACTGCCTTTCCCAGCTGCAGAGCTCAAGCTCCCCACAGTTTGTGCCATTTCTCAATGCACAGTGTACTTTAACTTGAGTTGAGAGAGTGCCTGCCAGGTCCCAAGGGAGGGAGGGAAGGGTTTCATACCAAAACAACCAGAAAGGTTAAACAGAAAACAAATCATACAGCAGTTTTGCAGAACAGAGACTACTTTCAAACATGCCCTGGCTGCCTAAGATTAGAAAAACAAAAGTCTTGAGATTACTGGGATAGGAAAAGCAACGAGGAAAGGAAACAGAAGAGAAATGTAGGAGTTGGAGAGGATAGAATTTCTGATGACTCTGGCAACAACAATGCCTCAGACAGCAGAACTCAATCTGCTTACAGTGCTCTGGTGTGGGGACACGAGGCCCCTCTCCTCCCACCAGCCTTGCAGGAAACTACAACTTCTGCATGGTTTGAACAGGAAGGACAGATTGCACATGCAGGTGACGCACATCACTCCGTTATGGATGCGGATGGATTGCGGTGAAAGCATTGTTAGCTACATCGCTTTTTTCCTTCTAAGAAGTGGGAAAAGCAATACTGGAAAAGAGAAATGGCAACTAACAGCATTTTCACTAAGCGAACCCAAGTCAGAACTCATCAGCACAGCGACAGCAGGAAGAGAACTGAGCAAAGCAGGCAAATCACAGCCACAGAAGGTACCAGGAAGACCAGTGGTTGTACAGAGGCAACGGCTGTCAGACACGCTTTGATCCAGGAGCCAAACCTGTCAGGGTTTGTTCACTTCCACTTCTCTGAGCATGGTCCTAGAAAACTGCAAGCTCATCTTGCCTAGGTGCTCTCCATACACAGCCTGTGAGGAACACAGACTGAAAAGGGAGACTGGTTCCTGCCTGGTTTTCTTCTTAAGCCATAGAACACTTGCACTGATTTGGGAGTATATGTCTGCAGGGTGGGAAAGAACCTTCCCCAAACACAGACATCAGAGGCCTCTGGGCACTTCCCCTGCAGACTGCAGGACTGAAACAAACAGCATTCCTGCCATGCCCTGCAGTCTGGTCACAGGGCTTAGCATAGCTTCACAGTGACCTACCTTATCTCCTGTAGCAATGAAGATTATCAGGTCCTGAACTCCATCACCATCCACATCTGGAATCACTGACAAAGGAGTCAGCACAGTATAATTAGCTCCAAAGTCATCAGACTGTCTCCACTGAACTTCCCCTAGAAGAGAGTTATTGGGAAATGTTCACTAAAAAGCACTTTAGGTTGAAAGGCTTTAAAACACTCTTGTTCCTCAAAGCACTTTGCAGCAGTCACTCATAGACAGCCCATCAGCCCCGCCAGGCAGCCACAATTACGCTCATCATGGGGTATTTCTGCATTTCAAATGAGACCCAGAATCCACAATTCCAGCCCTTACTGGAAAGCAATTCCAGCTGCCTGCATCAAGGCTCAAGTCCATCAGTCAGGCACAAAGAACAGCTTGCTTTCAGGTCCCCAGGTTAACACATATTCCTTTGTGTTCACTGCATGGAAAATCCTTTCCGGCTATCTAAAAACTTGTTTCTGTGTACTTAAATTTGTGCAGACATTCTAAGACCATAAAGAAGCTGAATTCTGATCGCAGCATTTATGGCTACTCCCAGCAGCACGTTTTACTGCAACCCAACTCCTGCAGATGCTCCTGGAGCAGTCAGAACTCAGCTCGCACCCCTCCCTCTCTCCCTGGTTGGAAGAGCACAGCTCTTCAGTTCTGCCCGTCAGCTGCTTGTCAATGCAGGTAGCACAGCTTCGGCTTCACTCAGATGCACTCTGCCCAAGGCTGCTGGCGACCTTCCAGACACTGACACGGGGAATGTGCAGCAGTATTTGCTGAGAGGAGACACTGCTGTGGTTCTGTGTGTTTTTTCTTTTTTTCTTTTTTAAGGAAGACTTCAGTCCCTAACCAGGTGCTCTGAGGGGAAACCCTTAACCAGCCCCTTTGAACTGCACCCCACGCAGCCATCCTCGCTTCAGGAATGCAAAGTAATCACGTTCTTTGCAGGGCCAAGGAAGGACTGCCCCACGGCGCCTGCACTCATTTAAGGCAGGTTGCATTGCCAGGGAGATTCCTCCACAGCTTTTACTGAAATACTGAAGAAGAAAAAAAAAAAAAAAAAAAGCAAAACAGCACGGATTTGTTGCTGTAACAGCAGATATGAAATAGAAAAATGCCCCCAAGGAAATAAGGGGAAGGCAAACAATTTCACCCCTAAAAAACAAACAAAAAACCAAAAAAAAAACCCAAGCAGGCAAAATTACAGAGAGTTTAAGTTTTGTATAACTATATCCTGGCTTCAGTGTAGTCCAAAGCTCCATCAGTAGATCAGGCTGCTGAAATTCACATTTCGATGCATTAACACTCAATTCTTTGCTGGTCAGACAGTGAAAAGAGTTGCAGAGAAAGGTGCTTTACTCCCCTGCAAAAGTCTGATTTCACAAACTCATAGAGGTGAGTGACACAGCTTCAACACAAAGGGCTTAAGGAGCTTACATGGTCTAACACAGCTCCCAGGGAGCACGAACTGTGAATCCAACCCCACCTTGCTCTGTTAATGAGAGATCTGACTGTTCTGCCAGACAGGCAGAGCACTGTGACGCTCCCTCACGGTCCAGGATCACAGCAATGTAAGCCAACAAGGCAAGTGCCTAGACAGTAAATCCAGCCTGGGTGAAGGATTTTGTTTTGGATGGGAAGGAATAATAAAATTAGGACTTCAAAACTTCTGTGGCTGAGTTCAGCCCTCACTCCAAAGGGAAGGAGCAAGATTGCTTGCTTCATTCTGGATGAACGCACACCCCAACACGGTGCTTTCCCAGTGTGTAGCAGCCCGCAGCTCGCACACTGCCTGAGATGAAGGCAGGTCTCTTGCACTGAGCACTGTCAGACCTCTCTGCCATGTCCTTGCCCACTTCTTTACTGAACACCTTTGAGTTCCCAGCCCTCTGCACACAGCAGATATGCAGAAAGACAAAAGAACCGTGGAGCAATGAAGAACCGTGACAGGAAACAACCATTCTTTGTGAAGTCGTGAGCGATAAGCAGAAAAACAGGCTTACTTCTCCTTGTCACACATTGTTCAGCCTGAAGAGCCCTGGTTTATTTCATGATTTCTTCCACCGAAGGAATATCACCAGACCCACTCCCCAGAGCTCATACACAGGTCAAGGCAGAAGGTGCCACCATACACCCACCCCTGTTCTTCCTCTGGATGCTTCTTTTAGCCGTGGTAGAGGCAGAACACCCAACTACACAGACCTCTGGTTTGGTTTGGAATAGCTAATTTTAAACTCCCATGTTTCAGATTGCTTGTTTTACCTTCACACACAGGAATGTTAAGTGTCCCACACAAACAGAAGCACACAAACACCTACGCCTGCCTTCTTGTTTGCTCACGTCACTTATGCTGGCAACAAAGCAAGCAAGATATAATACAATCTGAATTGACAGAAAGGCACTAACTTTATCAAACCCACATCAGTCACCCTGAGATAATCTGCCTACCTCTCCTTCAACCTTCCTACAGGCAGAGATTGAAGGCAGAGGTCCCTGGAATCTAACCACCAACCCATTACGATGATGAATCATTAACAGCTAATGACTGATCTGGCTACTGGTTTCAGTAAGTGTTGAAAATCAGACTTCACCACTCGAAATACACTTAACACCATATTTTATTCTGACCTGTCCTCCTAACCCATAGCAAAAGCCAGCTGCACTAAGAAGCTGCTTTCGACCTACTTAAGGCCACAGCAAAAAGGTACTGAATAAGGCAACTGTTGGAGTGTTCATTTTTGTATCAGAAGCAACTTTTCACCTCTTGCTTTTAATTTATCTGCAGAATGTTTCCCTACCAGGTTGTTCCTGCAACCTATGGCTTAGCCGAACTGTTTCTCTACATACATGTGCTGCTTCTTTATGGCTGACTTCAGTTACAAGGCTTTGGCTCAGCAACCACCTTTCTACGCTTTGACCTAAAAGCAACTACTTCATTAACGACTATAAATAACCTGTACTAAAGCCTGTTGATGAGGAAAATGGTGCTAATTATCTCAGTTACTGCAGAAGCTTTCCAGCTGACTGCGTGTGCATGTGCTGTTCCAGCTACACTGGAAATTAACAGCTTCAATAGCTTTCCCCTCAGATCTCTTAGAGCTTTATTTCTTGCAATTTCCCTCTCCCAGTATTTGAAAAATAGGGCATAAGGGGTGCAATATCAGATACTCCAGGCACGCTTCCAAGAGAGAGCACACATTGTTTATAGCCTTTGAAACAGTGATCCCCAAAATGGAAATGTATCTCAGCCTTCCTCAAAGAGGAAAGTTCAAGGCACAACAGACTTTCTCCTACAGAAGCACAAGCATTCTTTATCCTCTCCCCAACTTCAGGCAAGGTGATGAAGAACCTCTTCATCCAGAGGTGCAGAAATGAAGGAGGCTTCCCAGAGAAATCAGCCAAAACCCCAGGCCATGGACCAGTGAGCACTTCCCCTGTGTACTCTTCCCGATGACTTTCAGATCTCCAATCCCTGCAACTCCCATGCTTGTTGCCACTGCAGACACTCCTAGCACATGTTCACAAACGCCTGAGAAACACCACTGGTTTGTGTCCAGCCCACAAGAGCATCAAGTAACATTCACAGCTGCGGGCTGCTTCTCCTGTTTTAAAAGTTGTTGAAAAGTTGTTCTCATAACACAGCAGCTGGCACAAAACACCACAACAGAATCCAGTCCTTGGAACGGAGAACAACAAGCAGTTCTCAAAGGCCCAGCCAATGGCTTTAGCAAGGTTTTTAAGATGATAAATACTCCATGTACATCATCCATGTCACCTTGTGATGTCACATCAATGTTCCCAAGGTGTGACAGCCACCAGGTGAGGAATGAAAGTAGTGCTGTTCCCTGTTATTCTGCCTGCCACCCACCTGTCTGCTGGTCAACTGCAGTCAGTGACACCGGCTGCCCCACCAGCAGGCAGCCCGGGGCCCCTCCAAGCTGCTTGATGCCACACTGCATCCATTCCACCTCCGTGGCAGCAGGCCTCTCCCAGAGCACTCTGCCATTCGTACCGGACAAGGCAGTGATGAAAGCGCATGGAGAAGGCAGACCTGCGGGGAAGATGCATCAGAGGGAGTGTGAGCCCTGCCCACATCTGCCTACACTGCACCACCCGGGCACTGTGCCTTGCCCCATGCCTCCCCCCACCCTGTTTTCTCTCCCAGAACCTCTGTCTTTCCCCTTATCTCCATTTCAGTGCTTCAAACTTAATGACACAGAGGAGAATCAACATTATGGACACTACTCCAACACCGGCACCCACCTGAGGACATCAGCCACAACAGCCCCATTAATCCTAACTAAAAGAAGGAACAGCCCTTGCTACAAGGCCTTCTGTTTCAGAGTCAGCTACCTTCATCCAAACAGGAGCTGTTGAAGCTGCTGCTGCCATTGCTGGCTTTGAAAGCAAAGATGACATCTTGCACTTTGTCCTCGTTCACATCTTCTATAGCAAGAAACCGGTAAGCCACTGTAAAAGAGACCAGAAGTCAGGCACTGGTGAGGACTGCCTCAGCCATCAGCACAGCTGGCTGCAGCAAAACACACATTCCCAGAGACCCACTCACTGCCTCCAGCTCTGACTGTGCAACATCAGGACAAATTGGCTTTTGTATTAACAAAACAACAACAACAAAAAAGGCATCTACATGAGCACTAAGCACTGGAAGTCAATGCCAAAGGATTATTTGTTTTCATTTGTCATCCCCCAGTGGATTTGTCTCTTTTTATAGCCAGGCATCCAGAATTTGAACTACGTCTAACAAAAAACAACTCTGGTCTTGGGGTGGGGCTGCTATTCCCAAAATACAGGGGGAAAAAAAGCAAAACAGTCCCAAATATATAATCTTTCTCACTTTCAGCTAAAAGCAGCCATATATATCTCAAAGTAGCAGAACTTTGGATTTAGGCATTAAAGCATAAAGTTCGGTCCCTGCTGGGGAGCACTATCTCTGCAGTTACAGCTTAACCAGCACACAATCACCACACACAAGATTAAAGGAAAACACTGACAGAAGTGGATGCTGAGTCACCAAGGAGCAGCTCCCAGGTTAAAGAGCTGATTAAAACAACTATAACTTTGTGCAGCTAATAAAATAACAAGATGCAATTGCTCTTCTTCCCTTCCTGTTAGCCACAGAGAAAAGCTGGAAAGTCATACTGATAGAGAAAGGATGCCTAACGGTCCCCAAACCGAAGCTCAAACTTCAAGGGAACACTTTACAGACCAAACTGCAGCACAGATTTACTCCTAGGCACCCTTCCCCATTATTTTCCAAGTCAGACCGGTCTGTGAGCTCATTAGTGCTTCAGAGCAGCATTTAATTTCTCTATTAGATCCTCTAAACACCTCCTGGAAGGCCACTTCAATTATGACGGGCCATTGCTTATCCAGGTCAGGTGTTCACAGCCCTCACTTCTGAGAGCAGCACCCCTGCAGGCCCAACTCCAGATCAGCCTTAGGTAGAGCTCAGCAATTCCAATTCGTAACACATAAGGGCACGGGACCCAAGGTAACTATTCTGCTACAGCAAACTCACCTGCACTGTCATAGTTTCGGAGCCACGTTCTCTCTGAAACGGGCCTCTCTGGGCAAGGAATGATAAAGGAGAAGGCAAACACAATGATGAGACACAAGAATAATGAGATGAAGAAGGCGGCGGTGCGCCAGCGGGACAGCCGAGACAGCTGCGACGACTGCTTGATGATAATTCTCCTCTCAACAGAGTTCTCATGGTTCTCTTGAGCTTTCACGTCCTCGGTCTTCAGAGGGTGGATCTCAGCTTCTGAGTCTTTGTTATCCATTGCAGCTCACTCATAGGTATTCAGCCACCCTTCTCTCCTCCTTCACCTGCAACAACGGGAAGAAGAGTTAAAGCAGATTTTGGAACGTAGCAAGAAATGACCAAGTGTTCTGTCACTACCTGATATTCATGCTGGAGACATCTAACAGAGGTGACAGGTCACTGTGCTGTCACACGGCTGGGTGCCAAGCACCTCAGACACTGCAGGTCTGCATACAGCAGCGGGGGGAGATGGGGACACACAGAAACAGCATCACTTTTTCTTTAGAGGAGGCAATGAGCTCTGCTAGACCCAGAGCAAGGACAAAGCAGGCTATGGGTTCTATGCTGAATGGCCTGGCTGCTCCTGCAGGTCCTCCTGGTGAAGAACACCAAAAAGCTCCCTTTGCTGAAAAAAGCCTTCTGCCACCTCCTGCAATATGGCAGCCTGACACCAGTGGGACAGGTTAAAGGAAACACTTGTGGCTCTCATTTCCCAACACAAAGATGTACCCTGATGTAATGAGCACATGAGCTTCCCCAGGAGAAACAAACGCCAACAAACTCTGCTGTGCAGAAGTAGAGCAAGGCTATTGAGCACCATCCCCAACCAGTGCTGCAGCCCAGCCCTACAGCAGGCAGGAGAGCAAATACTTTCCTCTTTGTAGTAAAATGAATGCATACACTCAGACTAAAACTGGGCAAATTTGGTTTCATCACTGTGGAAGAAGAGCTAACAACTGCTACTTTAGTTTCTCCTGCTATCTGTCATAATCTGTAATTAATGAAATGCCCCTCTTCCTCCAAGTCATCAAATTGCTGTTCTTCAGCTTGACTCAAAAGAAATCCCTGCAGGACAGAGTTGGGCTCCTGCAAAGGGCAGGGGCTGCAGCAAGCAGATCCTCACCCACCCCACCAGCTCCCTATTGCAGGAGCCTGGAATTCCAAACTCACAGCCCCTAACCCACAGCAGTCAGCCCACACGCTCAAAAGAAAAGGCCACGGTAAATGAGAACTGGCACATACAAGTCAGAGGAGGACGAGCAGATGAAGAACTCCTTGTCCTCCCAGGAGCACATAATCACCATTGGTGATTTCAAAGTGGCAAACTGTTAAGCTCTGCCTGCTCAGTACTGGGAGGTGCAATTACAGCACCAAAGGGGTTCTGTGCTATTTGTCTTCTGAAAGGAAAAAAGGGAAAGCCCCTCGTTGGTTACAGAAGCCTGTAGCATTACCCACAACAATAACAAACAACTTCATTTATAGTTTTCAGGCCTCTCTCGGACAGTGCTTCTTTAAAAAAAAAATAGCAGAGGAAAGAAAGAACACCACATTCCAACAGCCTTGGAAAGAGCTGCGCAACCGCGTCATAAGAAGTTCTATCTGAGCAAATAAACATGACAGCCCAGCCAACTTTCCATGACTGCACCGCCACAGCCATGTGCCCAAATCACCTGCCTCAACAATTGACTTCCCCAGCAGAAAAGAACCTCAAGTCAGCACTGATGTGAGAGCAGAGCCCTGGGGCTTTCAGCTCCAACAAGGAGGGGCTCATTGCTGTAGGGCTGCAGAGATCCCAGGAGGAAATGGAGAAGCAAGGAGCGACTCCAGGAAAAGCCCTCACCTCACCAGGGCGGCTCACACGGACATCCAGGGGTAGAGACAGCAGGATGGAGCAAAGAGTGGGAAAAAACAGCTCAGCACAGCATGAGAGGGGATGGCTGGGTCAGACCCCCTCCCAACTGCGCTGGGCTTTCAGGGCTGCAGCTATGAAGCACTTGTACCTAAGCGCTCTGGCACTTATTCTGCTACAGCACATCAAGTACAAGATCTCGCTCCAGGCAACTGAATCCAGGCTGCACAACACCATACAAATTCAATGAAATCAATAATGTAGAAGCTGTATCCTCCTCCAAAGCCCTCACTCCAAAGACCTCATCTGCCCTTCCCAGCACCTGAGAGAACTCCTCCAGGCTGTCAGATCCCAACCAGCTGCAGCACACAGTGGGCACCCGGCAGTGGCAGGACGAGTGGGGAAGGAGAGAAAGAGCAGTGGGTTTGGCCGTGGCAGCAGCGAGCAGAGCATTGCTTTGCTGGCACCACAGGGAGCCAGCCTATCAGTGGGGTCAAGGTACGAGGCCACAGCCACGGGCTGGGCAAATGATTTACTGGAGTGGAGCAACAGCAGCTTCTGCCATTGTGGTGCAGGGGAAGAGGGCAGGAGTTGGCAAGGTGATCTCCCTGCACCGAGCTGGGAGCAGCAGCCCTCCCTTCTCAGCACTGCGGTGATGCTGCTGGGTCACAGCTTGAGTGCAGCCCCTGAGAACACTGCTGCCCGTGAGGCAGGAAGCCAGAAAACTGCTGGGGCACAGCAGAGCGCTTCTAGCACCTGTGACTCTTCCTGCAAACAGCGGGCAATGAAACTGGGCTGCTTCTCTGCCCAGACCCAAATGGACACCATCTTAACGCCGCTCCGAAGGCACACTTCTGTGAGGCGTTACAAGCCACACCACTGTCATCCAGACCGGGATGAGAACAAGAAAAAAAAAGTAGTAATTAATACTGCCAGCCCCAGCAATTCCCCTTCTATTGCAGCAGCGACCCCAGGAGCCGCTGATTACAAAGAGCTCTCCGTGCCTTTAAAGCAGTTCCTTTCTCTCTTCTTTCAGGATCTGAACACTGCCCTTCGCTCCCCCGCCAGAGCATATGGAGGGCCAGAACAATGACCACAAGGGTTCAAACAATGCAGGAAATCCCACTGCCCGCAGTGCCAAAATACGTGCTGGCAGCACATGAAACAGTCTGATCCCTGAACAACAAAGCAGTCTGGTAATCAGTTTAATTGGAGACAAGCAGAAAACGATAGTGTGTGCTTCAGATGACTTTTCTGTCCTCTAGCAGCCGACATTTTGTCTCCCATTGGTAGAGGGCACAGAATACTTCCCTGGGGGTTTTGATGCACCCAAAAGCTTGCAACGAAATACACAGCAACAGGATCACGTGCTGCTGCAGCACTAACACTGCTGCATGTGCTGGGTCTGGTGGCCAGCATCGGCTCTGCTCAGGTCCAGGAGGCCTCACCTGAGACACTGCATGAAAAGGACTTCCTAGGAAAGGAAATAATTACAAACTTCACACGACATAGCTGATAATTACAAATAATTACAAGCAGCACCAGTGAGGCAGTCTCTGAGCTCTGAAGGCTGCTTGCTCCTGCAGCACAGCAAGGGCAGCTGTCCCCACTCCAAGCAGAGGAACCGAACAAACCCCTTTCCTGTCCCACAGAACGATGCTGCCTCCAGGACAAACACGGTTCCCCAGTGTAACTCACCTTCATGGGGCACTGACTCTCCTCTTCTACAGCACAGCTTTGCAGATTTGATCTGCATTAAACCAGTGCAACCTGTGCAGCAAGCCACCCGTGCCAAGCTGCAGCCAAACCAAAGGGACAAACCATCATTACCAGTCAGCTCGTGCACAGAACTGCACAAAGTCAGCTGTATGGTAACTGGAGATAGGAGCCATTTAAGTGCATTGGTCTGATGGAAGGTTTAACTCATTTTCCACCCCTAAAATGCCCAAGCACAGTCCTAAATGCAGTAATCTCACAAGACAGTGCTTCTTCCTGGAAATTTTCTAGCTATATATCATACCTTGGTTTGACACTCAGTGCGTTCACATCTTTCACAGAGTGATGGGGTCAGATTACGACCGGTCCTTTTAGGAACACAAATACAGCGTTTGCTTTGGGGGTTTGTTCGTTTGTTTCAAACACCCTACAAGTTTATGTCAGCCAAAACAATTAAAACCCCACCCTGTAATCCCTGATGACAAAACAGCTCCCAAACGTTGCCCTGCATAAGATGCAACATCCTCATTGTGGCTGCCTCCTAAAAGCTGACTGCGGTGTGATGTGCGCAGCACTGCAGCGAGCTCACTGGGCAGTCACCTGCTGCTACATCATGTCAATGCATCACTTTTTGGGTCCCTTTTGTGCAGTCCTACTTACATTAGCATCCAGCCAAGAGGAACTAACACTTAAGATTTTCCCTGACTGAGATTTTTCCTCTCTGATTACACTCGGACTGCATTCTGAAGCTTATAGTCCTGCAGGGTCATCTGCAGCCCACACCTCTTCCTTGACAAAGCCACAGCCCCGGCATGTACACAGAGCTGCTACAAACTGACTGTCCCCTTCTGGCTCTGGGGGCACCTCCTGTGACCCTTATGGCCTTTGTAAGGATGCAGTCTGCAACCCAGAGTTGGAAGGGATCTCTGAAAGCCATCTGGTCCGACTCCCCTGCAATGCACAGGGACAGCACAGCTAGGTCAGGCTGCCCAGGGCCTGATCCAGCCTTGCCCTGAAAGCCTCCAGGGATGAGGCATCAACCACATCTCTGGGCAACCTGCTGCAGTGCCTCACCGACCTCACTGTGAAAGATCTGTTCCTTATATCCAACAGAAATCTAACCTCTTTGATGAAAAGCAGTACCAACATTGCAAATCTACATGGAACCGATTACAGGTTATGTCAGTAATAATAACCAAGCAACAGAAACACAAGCAGTTTATCAGCACCCTGGGATCAAAGCCACCCACCCTCACCCACTGCTGCAGATCCCTTGCGAGCCATGCGAGCCTGTGGGGTCAGCCCCATCCCCACTGCAGCCCTAGGCTTCCCAACCTGCGTCAAAGCCTCAGCGACATCCCTGAGCTGCCAGATTTTAGAGATTAGGGGAGATTGCCAGGCATGGAAGCTGTTTAGAACACGCTGCAGTCATTACACATACGTTTATTGAAAAGACAAAAAGAAAGGACAGTTTTTAAGAGTATTTAAGCTCACTCCGCAGATCAGATTTCCACTTAACGCACAGGTCACACACTCCCTGCTGCCCGCTGGTGCCCTCATGCTGCTGATAAGCAAGGCACGTGGTGGCATGAAGTAATGGCCTTTTTCCACCTGCTGCTGTCACCATCAGCTACTGCCAGGAGAGACCTGTTTCTTCCCTCAGAATTGATTCCATTTTTCTTTCCCTCTGTCTTGCAGCGCACACAGAGGGAAGCCCACGGCTCCCAGGCCACACACCTCTGATACACTCAGCCCAACGGAGCACGCAGGTTCCAGCCCAGGATCAAGTCCGGGCACTGCGGACAGCTCCAGCTCCAGCCCCAGCCCCAGCTCCCTGGGCTGCCCCTCTGCTGGGAGCCTGGGACGGGGATCCGGGCTCGAACAGCACCGAGAGCCGCTCGGGGTGGACTGCGGCAGGAGCGGGCCCCGGGGTAGCACCGAGCGTCGTGTGGGGCACCGGGCAGCGCTCACCGCAAGCGCCGCTTCCTACCTCTAAGCCCAAGCTTGGCACCACGGCCAGCACCGGCCCTTCCCGAGCCG
Source organism: Alectoris magna (assembly GCA_030625065.1). Taxonomy (NCBI): domain Eukaryota; kingdom Metazoa; phylum Chordata; class Aves; order Galliformes; family Phasianidae; genus Alectoris; species Alectoris magna. The sequence goes on along the minus strand of CM060575.1, from coordinate 2,601,578 downwards.
CGCCATGGCAGGCCGGAGATGCCCCACAGCCCACCGGGCGAGCGACAGCAGCGGCCGGGCGGCCGGGTACCGCCCCCGTGGGCGCTGGGTTCCGCCACGCCGCTCCGGAACGCCGAGCGGGGCGGCGGGCCGCGGCATTCCCCACCACGGCCCCGAGGCCCCGCGCTCCGCACTCACCGCGCCGCCGCCGCCGCCGTCACTTCCGTCTCCATTCCCCGCACGGCGTCTGCCGGAAGTGACGTCAGAGGGCGGAGCGCGCGCTCCCGCCCCGCCCGCGGGCGCCGTGAGGACGGCGGAAGCGGGGCGGGGGAACGCGGAAGAAGAGGCGGAGGCGCGGTGCGAGGCACAAACACACGTCTTTAATGCGAGCACGGCGCGGGGCTACAGCGCAGTCAGTACAGGCACCGCGAGCGCCGCGCTACGCTACAGAGCAGATCCCGGGGAGCGGCGGGACATGCACGGGGACGCAACCAAAGGCGCGAAACGGTTATAAAGAACCGAGCGCGCGGCGGAACCGCCGCGGGCTGAGCGGGAGGCACGGCGCCAACCCGGCTCCCCGTCGGCACCGCCCGCCGCAGCCCGCACCGCTCCGGGGTACGCGGCTACGGGCACCGCAGCGCCGCCCGCCTCCCTGTTGGCAAAGAAAGGCAGGCAGGAGGACGCCGGGTACCGGACGCGGCCCCTCCCGCCCCGCTCCGCACCGACACCCAGCGCAGCCCCTCGCCCAGCGCCAGCAGCCGCTCCCGCTCCCCCCCCCAGGAGCCGCCTGGGGCTGTCCCGCAGCACTAAGTCAGAAAAGCCCATCGAGGAAGCTGCTTTCTGACTGTAACGCACAGTAAATAGGCAGACTAGACGGTGCTCTGCTCCTCTACAGACAAGAAATCAATGCACATTTTTCCTTCGAGCACATTTTTTGTTTTTTTTACACCCGTTATACCGGGAACAGACTTAGAAATGTGCTCCAGTTGGTCCCGCCCTCATCACAAAGATGAACAGCTGACAGAGGGACATGAGGGCCAAACAGCGCCCGGGGACAGCAAGGCGACTCTCAGCTGCTGGAGATGGAAAAATGAAGTGGCTAAACGCTAAAAGGAGGGGAAAAAAAAGCTTTTCAATTTAACATGTACAAGCAAAGAAAAAAGACGTGTGTCCAATTAGAACCAGCGCTACCGATGTTCTCGAATACCAACTGTGAAAAGGGGCAGGGAGGTCTCTTGAAAAGGGCTGAAGTGTTAACAAATAGCACAGCAGCGCAGGTTCCCAACCACAGCACTACCTCTACTGCCATGTTCACTGCAGCACCACAAACACAGCGCGTCAACCGCCCACCTGGATTGAAAAGGAGCCATCAGATTTATTTATTCCTACTAAAACAAAATCCTGTTAAACAGTACGGGACCGGGTGTCTCTACAAACTCACAGCTATCTGCCAAACAATAAAAATTCAAAACTACAAAAGATGAGTCGTATTCAGTAAATATAAATGGGAGATTTAGGCTTTGTGTAGAATGTTTATCAGACTATTTACAGTGCAACACCGATGGTTTGAGTTCAGATCTCGCCAGCTTCTCTCTCCTCTGATCTCTTGGAACGAGATTTGCCATTTGTGCTCTCGTGCCGCCTCTCAGAAGAGCTCTTCTCTTTCCTCTCTCTGTCTCGTGACTTCTCTCTTGAAGATCGATCCCTAGAAGATCTGAAGTACAAAGTAAACCATCTCTATATGCTTCCCGGCTGAAAGAATTTACATAACATGCACATAAAAATGGCAAAATCTTTGCTAACGGGGCCGTGCCGTAACAGGTTTCTTATAAAAGCGTGCCTGGGTACTGCAGTGTCAGGAGTAGCGCCACCCAAGATGGAAATTCTGGCCCCTCTACAAGCTTTTATGTAAGAGAACAGAGTTTTGCAGCACTGACTGCACTGTGCAGCCTCTGTCAGCCCCTCAAGGTGTCCCCTGGGCCCCTTCTTAGTTTACTGCGCCGTACTAAAGCACTTCCAATCTTTTTCTCATCATCGTTTGTGTCTTTGACAGTGTGTTTTGCTTACGCTCTAAGCTAGTGGCCTTCTGCTCAAATGCTTTAAATGCCAACTGTATTCTTCAGATTCAAAGGCTTGTTCAGTCCTGGGCTTTTGTCACTTTGCATCTTGACAAGCGCAGTCTTTAACATCCTGGGTTCAAAGTCAGGATGACACAGATTTTTATTCAGAAACCACAACAGGGACAAATCTTTTTCACAGCCTGCCCAAATGAGAGCTACAGATTTTCAGCGGCGCTTCGCTGTGTCAGCCCACACAGAATTTAAGCAGAGGGTTTCATACTAGGTCCAACTTTAGAAAGCTTCTATGCTGTATGATTCATGCCGACTGTAAATCAACCAATCAGCTTATCAACAAGGTGCTGGCCCAGAGCTGACTCAAGCAGCCCATACCCCCTCAGAGCAGAGGCTTTCAAGACCCTGCACAGCACAGTGTATTCTGGAACTCGGTACGCAGGTCCCTCTGCAGTCATAAGCAGAAGACCTGGCAGGTACCTTATGGATTCCAGCTTCCACTCACATTGATTCTAATGTTTGGAACTATTGCACAGTTATATTAACTCCTTACAGCCCTCTGTATCACGTCACATGTCACTTTCATTACCTTAGACCGTGCCATTGAACCACAAGACAGGAGACAACACAAGCCTGTCTGATCTGATCAACTCTTTTCCCATCCCCACACTGCCTGCTGCCCATAGCCCTCTTACCCTCAGACCTCCAGATCCTGTGATGGGCTAGTTCTTTCTAGAAGCGAGACTCCAGACCAGCAGAACCAGAATAGACATTTCATGAATTCCCAGAGTAAAAACAGAAGCTACACTTTCAGGGTTTCTCATCCACGTTTTGTTTCTCAAATTGTCTCACCTCTCCCCAGTTCTCAGTAATTCTGTGGAATTATGTCAGTGAGCCAATCCTCCGACAGCCTCAACAGGCTGATCTGAATGTGTTCAAGGTTTTCAAAGTAATCCCTTACCTGCTCTTTAGTAATAGTTATTACAGGGTCTTCCTCACTTCCTAATTGTCCAACCTTCTTTTCTTTTTTTTTCCATGTTCAAGACAGATTTAAAAAAGGACTTTAGTATCTCAGCCATTGGAGAATCAACAGTATTTACAACCACCCTCCCCCCTCAGTTATTAACAGACATATCTTTCTTCAGACCATTATTCCCCTCCCATTCATCAGGTGCCTTTAAAACCTGTTCTCACCCTTTAGCTCAAGTGACACAATACACAACAGTAGGTTTGTTTCCAGAAGTGTATTCTAGTGGTGGTCCCTAATCAGATGAGGCTCTGCTGAAGAACTCCCCTATTAACTGATAGCACTAAAATAAAGTCTAGATCTAACTTCAGCAAACACCTGGTTATACACTTGCTCCCAGGCTTAGAAAGATAGCAAGGAAATGCAGTGTTTCATTTCAGTCTTGCTAATACAACTACATATATACGCTTGCTTCATCTTTCTTTCAACACAGTGGGTGTTTTGCTAAGTCTCAGAAGAGACATAAAGCCATTTTTCAGACTATAGGATTTCTTTCTGGTGACAGGAGAATGGTACACTCCTCCTTCCAGGTGTCTTTCTCCCTCCCTCGAGATTTCTAATAACTGTCTCTCCACCTGCATTCTCGTTACCCTAACAGAAGACTTCCCTTAGTTCCCAAATCATACACTTCTATTTCCCATGCCACTGAGAGCAAGAGGCTGGGTAGCAGAAGACAACCACAGAAATGCAATGCCAAAACTGCCTCCGTTACTTGGCATTTACACACCTGGGGAGGCTGTGTGAGCACCAGCAGGCCTCTGAGCTGCTGCTTATGCAGGAAAACTAGCAGTTTCTCAAGGCTCAGCACTGCAGATCAGAGAATGACAGTTCTATCTCCTACACTCTGCTCTTAAGCTGGGACTTTACTGTAGAGTTACTGCTCTCATGTGAAACCATCTACAAATTGCCCCTGGGAAATACTGCTTTGGCTCAGGAACCATAAGCAGCCAGCTTGAGAAAGTGGTGGTAGTCCTGCCCACTCTAAGGGATCAGAGGTTGCTCACTTATGTCAGGGACTCCCCTTTTCAGAAGCACTTGTGTGAGGAATACATACTTGTGTTTGGAACTCCTGTCTCTGGATCCCCGGCGGTGACCTCTGCTGTGGCTGCGGGAGCGGCTCCGGTGGCGTCTGTGTCGGTCTCGGGACCTGGAGCGGGACTTCCGCCGCTCGCGGGAAGCCGACCTCGAGCGCCTTCGCCTCCTATCCCGAGAGCGTGATCTGAAGAGGGCACAGACTGCCTCAGATTCAAGAGACAGGCCGGTGCATCGCGTCTGTACACCTTTGCCCATCTCTCAGACATTCCAGAGTAACACGAATCCAGAGCATCAACCCTCACCCCCATCCCTGCCAACACAGAAGGCAAATCACCCACAAGGTGAAGAGACTTTCCTGGGCCCACACTACCAACAAAACACCAAAGGGTAAATTCAAGTTGCTGGGAAGCTTATGAAAATCACTCCCACTACTGATGTGTTGATGCCTAGAGCACAGCTTACCACCTGTGACACAGGCCTCACTCGGGCTGAAGAAGTCAGTCATATGTGACATTGCCATAACCTCTATGGCAGGCTGCCAAAGAGAGCATCCCCCTTGTGAAAACACTGCACTTGCAAAGCAGATTTGTTTCCATCTGCTCTAAAAACCAAATAAAGGGTGCTGACATATACATAAAACAGCAGAGAAGATCTCAAGGTACACAATCACTTATAGAATGCTGTCATACCATTAAGGCAAACTCTTCACAGAGATGGGAGCTTTAATAACAAATCTCTGTGTTTTTACACCTGAGGTATTATATACAACAGGTACGTTTCATACTTTAGAACTATCAAAGTATATGACACATTTATTGGCAAAGACACTGCGTGCATTCTTAGGCTGACAGTGCAGAGCACACAGCTCCCTTTCTCTGGCTGGGCTAGCCCACACCTGACTTCCAGCCCAGCTGCTGACATTCAGCTGCATAGTACTGCTGAAAGGCACAAGCAGAAGTTCCCATTTCTTTCAGGGAGCGCAATGAAAAGACTGAGGCACAGCATCAACTCCATTTACAAGACCTCAGTAACAAGACAGAAACACAAAGAGGCATTTGGGAGAGCTGCACACTCACCTTCGACGATCTCTATTTCTCGATCCAGACCTAGAAGGAAGAGGAGAGTTAAGTGAGAGAAGGTATGGCACGGGTTTTATGTTTCTTTTTCCCCCCATCAAACAACTCATTCACCCTTGCTGCTCTCAACAGGAGCAAAACTAACACAGTAATTAAGATGTCAGTTAAAAAAGGCTTGCCATACAAGCCTAAAAACATCAGCTTCGGTTTTGGGGGGAGGAGGTGGGGCTTGTCAAAAAAGCAAAGAACAGGACAGAAGCACCAGTTCCACACAGAGCTTGTTGGGACAGCTTATTGACTCCACAAAGAGCTTTCTGGCAAAGCGAGAAGGATCTACCAACCAATCCCACTCTGTCAATACAGTATCACAGTGCACCTTTCTAACTTCAAATTTACCCTCTGTGGTCTACAGTCAGCTAGATGAACACTGTCATGAAAAAGTGCCACCCTCCAGCCAGTGTGGAGGCACTGGACAGCGTTCTCATTTTGGTTCCTTTGAGGTGGCTGCACATTTAAAAAAAGAAATGGTTTTAATAAAGGAAAAATGTAGTGCTCTCTCCCTAATCACGAGGATTTAACAAACATTCAGCGGAAATTTCCATCAATTATTTTTTTCCTGCTTAGGAAAGATGAGCTAGGAAGAAAAAAAGAGGAGGCAAATGTGAATAACTGTTACTGAACAGTACAGAGATACGCTGGAAATTCTTCACCCCAGATTATATAAATCAAATTGCAAAGAGTCATCCAGGCCTCATTCATTCTCGCATCTCCACGGCATGCCCAGCTTAACAGCATGCCAGCTCCCCAGAGAATTACAGTCTGAAGAGATCAGAGTCACCAACACCACCAAATGACACAGGACTGTCTGTATTTACCACTATGGGTGACAATCCAGTTCACTCATTCCTCCATGGAAATCAGTTTATTTGACAGACCAATTAAGTTACAGTTTTGCAAGCCCATCTACAGGCTTCCACGACATGACACAGTACCTGTAAGTCATCAAGACTTCTCAAAGTCAAGTGGCATTGTTCCCCCTACTGGGTAACACCACAGAGATACTGCACACAAAGACACGGCAATAACAGTTATGAAGGATCATGTTTTAAGTGGTTCTTTAAGTATCAAGCTCTGCTTGAGAAGCAGTCTCTTAAGTCAGTTGAAGTCACTGATGTGTTTTTGATGGAGAAACACCACTGTAAGCATGGCAATGCACAGCACCCAGAGGAGTGGGTACTTAAAAATCAAGAAATCTGAGCTCTCGTCCCAACATCCACTGGGAGAACTGTTTTCCTTCCTTGGGTCAAGTTCTCATTTTGGAGAAGAAAACAATCTGACCGCCTCTGTACTTCACTCCTGGCTCCACTACGTGGTTTTCTTTACCATCTGAATAGAAGAACACAGAGATGTCTCCACACAGAGTGACGTCAAAGGCCGGCCACAGTATTTAAGTAGTGCAAAATACCAAACCAGCAAGAACTCAGACTCAACAACTCAACTCAACGCAGATCTTGCTCTGACATCAGGCAATCCACACCAAGAGGGAACTTTTATGAAACACCCTAACTAGGGAACGCACAATAATTTGGGGCTTACACCTTCACAAATCACTAAAACCACCAAGCCACAGACCACAGGAAGCCAAGCTGCCTCGGTTCTGGTACTTGTTTGCAATCATTTCCAGAAACGTACACCCAGAGGCACACTGTGGTCATGCATCTCATGCATCTTGCAGCCAGATGGCTGAAACACTCTTCAGCTGACATCGAAAAAGAGCACTCCACAGGCAGCAAGGTGGCTTTTTGGATTCACAAAGTACAAGACTGTAAGGAGAAACATAACAAGTTACTGGAGAAGTGCTGTAACAAGAACAGCACTCCTACTCAGCCACTTCCTTTGCACAACCAGTGCAAATAACCACCCTTTTCACACCACACTGTTTAACTGAGTCATTTACGCACACGGAAGAATTAGTTTTTCCAGTTTAGCTGGCAAGAGGCTTGTCATGAGAATACCAACGTTGTAACCACTCTGTATGGGAACTGTTGAGTCACGGCCTGAAGCACTGATTGAGCACCTGGGGGAAGGACCGGGTCAGCCCTGGGAGCACAGGTGAAGGCAATTCAGCTGTGTGACCGGAAGGGGTGAAGCCTGGCTGCACCTCTCTCAGACCTCATTTAAGGGCTGACTGCCACTGGGGAAGGATCTCTTTCTGGAGATCTCTCCTTGGAGGAGCTTTCCCCTGTGAACCTGGAATCTCCTGATACAGGTAAGCAATTTTCTTCCCTTCCCTTACAGCACCTTTCTATTGTGCTGATCCTTCTGTCATTACACCTCTGGTGAAACACCTCTTCCCATCATATCAATCTGTTCAATTCCTACACACTCCCACAACTTAAGGATTATACACACATGAGCAGAAAGTGACACGCGTGGCCTTGAACATCAGAAACAGCCATTCCTTGGGATGCCTCTGAGCATAACAGCCTGAGGATGTCCTGGGAAGTGTTCTCCAAAACTGTGCCAGGAGTGCCTCGCTGTTGGTGTAGAAAAGGTTCTGAATAAGACAGGCAGCTTGCCATCTGGCTCGTGGATACCAGCTCCACTCTGTTGTCTCCTAGCCTCAAAGCAAGGAGGGCTGTCCCAGGAATTTTTGTACTAGTAGAGCCATTTCAGCACTCGTGTTAAATCTTCCCATTTGAATGCACTCAGTGAAGTCACTTCATCCAGACTCCAAAGAGACAGGGACTAGGCCAATAAAAGCCTGAAGGCTGTGTTATCTTCTGAGCTTCTATCTTTCAGATAGTGGAGGTTACAATCACTCTGATGTGGGGCTTTTGTGTATTTGTTTTAATTTTCACTTGAATTCCAAGAACATCCAGAGCATGTCCAACAGCTGATGCAGCAACAGCTGCTGCTTTCCTGCAGTATTCAGGACTAACAAGTCAGATTATTTCAAAACCAGCTTCACAAAACAGTTACTAGCTTTCACTTACCGCCTGCCCATTCTCTCCTCTCGTTCCCTCTCTTCTCTCCGTCTCAAACGATCCTGGTTTCTCTTCTCTTGCTTTTCTGCCACTGTTTTCTAGAAGAAAAGTTCACATCATATTTCAATACAGTAGCGTGTCAGAAAGATCTGCAAGGAGCTTACTCAGGTAATAAGACAAAGAACAGTTTCATTGCATTTTTTGTGCTAGCCAAGATCTTTATCAAGGTTCACCATCAACTTCACTAGCATACAATGGCACAAGAAACATCACTCCATGCACTGCTTTGGCCACCCGTGCTCTAAGAAACAAGCCTCTGTGCTGTGAGGCAAGGGGCTGTCTCACCACGCTTATAAACCATGCAATAGAACAGCGCAGTAGCCCAGTGTCAGTGATCAAGTGAAAGCACTGACCTCAATACAAACGAATACAGCTCAGGAACCACAACTCTTACTCAAGTAGGTTAAGGGCTCCAGTTTGCAAGCATGGCCAACAATGCAATTCCATGACAAACCCTCCCAGAAAATTTCAACACTTCAGCTACTGGAGACCTCTGATCACTGACAGCACCATCTGAAACTCCAGTCAAAGCGCTTCGTTGAAAGAACCCGAAGTGCCTTCCAACAGTCAAAAACAAAGCAAAGAGTGACAAATTCCAGCCAAACCAATGGAAGAGACCACCGGTACAGTCACATGCATTTAAGGAAGAAATTACAGCAGTGGTCTGACTAATTCTAAGTAAAGTTGTTCCATTACATAGAAACTGCAGAACAGAACCCAAGATAGGGCTAAGCAAGCTTGCATTTGAAGTTGCAGGGGTTCTGACATCAGAAGTTTCTGGGCTTACATAAGCATTCTGCAAAGAATTCTGTATGAACTTAATGCATGTACTGAATGCCTTTAGAACTACGAGAAGGTTTAAAACAGACAAGATTACCCTCAGCTGATCCAGTTTCTCACGAATTTGAATGAAACCCAAGTGTAATTTGCCTCCAAAGTGGTCAGCAAGACGCCGGTCGTTGTCATGGAGACCAAGATATGCTGAACAGACTTCACACACACGCAGCTTTTGCTGCTGGAAGCTGGATGCAGGCATTGAATTTCGGTATTCTTCCTGAAGGGAGACAAAAAATACACCAGGCAAATGTCAGTTGCAACCCTCCAGGGAAAGTCCTGCAAAGAACTGCCCCGATGCTTTCAAGGATCATTAAAAGCACCCTCAATACAAAGGAGGTACCACGCAAAACACTGTGAGCGCAGCTAACCTGACATTCTATCCTTGCAGGTAACTGAACACTGACCAAATATTTCAGGAGAAGAACTGCCACCTCCCCAGTCATCTCTCTTCACCAGGTATGAGTTTCTACAAAGCTTTTCTTCACCTATCACACTAGACCACCAACTGCTTGCTGACACATTGCTGACACTGAAAGAGGAGGTGCTGGTGAAATAAGAAAAGAAGTAGGAACCACCCAGGTGTCTGTCACAGATTCAGCCCAACTCAATCACCTACTACACGTCACAGGACAACCAAGGCCATACCTCTGCCTCTTTCTTTTTAGCTCGGACTTTCTCCACTTCCATCAGGATCTTCTGAGATTCATCAACGTTCCCTTCCGCTCCCAGCTGTTCAGCTTTAGCTAGGAGTTTTCCAATGTCTTCGTTCAGTTCATGTACCTTCTCTGCCTAAAGAAAACAGTTGGTTTTTGTTTTGTTTCTTTGTAAGATAAAAATCTTGCAAAAGATTGCAAGCCAACTTCTCCTTTTTCTCTTAAAAAACTAAAACACCCACTGTTTTGCATAAGCTATTGTTAGAAGACCATAAAAAGTCTCAACAAAAAAGGATTGGTGTGCCCAGTACAGGCAGTGCAGTCATGGGCAGACAATGAAGGGAGAAAATGTACATGGACGGGGTATCGCTGGCTCTGCTGCAAACAGTGGTGTATTCCTCACTTACAGGACAGGTGACAGCATAAATCCAGCTTCAGAAATGTTTTGTATTGTCCCAGTGGAAAAAAGTTCCCAAAGAGGAAACCACAGGAGCCTTTGCTATGTGGAAAGACAATGATTACAGGATGGATTTACTATTCTAAGCTGCCATATGCACACTGAATAGGAGGGAAAACCTATTTATTTCATAGCCATGACTAAGCAACGTGTTTTGGAGTTGATATTTTATCTTACTATGGCCCTTGGAACCAAGAAGTTTATTACAAGAACAGCCAGAGCAGCATTTGAAGATGATGGCTCGAATCCACAAAGTCTTTATTGAGCATACTGAGCAACAACAGAATATCAGTGTTCTTGCACAGCCTTTCAGAACAACAGTTAAGTGAGAGGACTATACCTTCGCAGACACTTCAGCACTGATCTCTTCCTGTGTCTCAGCCAGGCGCTTCTTGGCCAGTTCTGTTCTCCTGTCACACTCCGCAATGAAGGATTCCAGGTGATCCATAGCCTGCATGTTCAAAGAACTGTCAATCGAGATGCTCTTTGTGTCAGACCTACAGCCAGCAGCTAGGGGGTGCAATCCACAACAATACAATGCACAAGCAACCTCAAAAATGGATGCCTTGAGAAAACACAAAGGACACTTAGCAGAAGTAGTAAAATTTGACCCCCACCCCTATTGGGTGTTATATATGTCATATATGGACAGATTGACCAAATCTGTCATCCACAACTTTGCACTGCAACTTCCAACGTGTGAGAAACAGATGCAAACATAAAAAGCACTGCATGAAACGGAAGGCAAAATGATCCTCCACTAGATTTGTTTCACCACAGAAACCTAAATGTGGCCAAAAGGAAAACCACTGAGCAAAAGGCTTGTAACATTCATTCTCCTTCTGGGACAGGCCACCAGGTTACAACGTCCTGCTACAAAGCAGCAGGTGTGGGATGCAAGGAATGCCCAAAAGGCCTCCCAGCTAGCTGCACTAGTTTGGTTACAAGAGTCATAATTAATTTTACAATTTAAAGTCAGCATCAAGATGATATTTGGGAAGGGACAGGCCATTTTTGCCAGATCAAATAACATGGTTAGCTGAAACACCCACCGAGTTCTATGGTTCAGCGAATGACTTCAAGAGGCAGTTTCCATAAAAACTGACAAAAAAAATCCCCATACTTACATCCAGCTCAAAAAAAAGGTCTCTCTCTTTACTTGCAATCTCATAATCTGCTCTCAGTGCCAAGTCATGGATCTTTGTACACTCTCCTAGGTCCATTCTCTGTTTAAAAGGAAAATATATGTAAGAAAACTTATGGCAACAAGCTGAAAATACATCACTCTTGACAAGTTTATCATACCAAAGTAAAACTTTTTTGGGAAGAGCAGCTTTCTCTTAACCTGCCAGTAACAGAACTAGCCAGAAGAATCATGTTTGCTAGAATCACTTCTCTAGGAGTCCTTCCGACAATATCAAAGCACCTCAAATACCTTAAGACCAGACCTACCCCCGCTTCAGGTCACAGCATGCCTCAAAAATTGCTGGGAGGGAGCTGGGAAGGCACAGCAAACTACAGCAGGAGCTCCTTCAACAGAAACCAACTACAAACACCTCCTGTTTAGAAGCTACTGCACAGCAAACACTCAGCTGTGTACCCTAAGTTTAAAGCTCACACAGAAGGGTGTGTCTGTATCAGAAAGAGCCTTGAAAGCATACTGAAAGATGGCAAACCATAGAACACAGATGAAATGCTTCCTAGCAAGGGCAAGGGGATTTACAGTAAGCAGGGGTATGGCCAGTAGGAAAGCACAACCCCAAGCTCAGATACAATAGATCCTAACTCTGCAGCTAACCCTTCCTGCTTTCAGCTGCTGCCGGGACTTTAAATCCACCATTTCAAAGCTAATTCCTGTGCATAAGGTCCTTTTGGTGTTTCTATCTAATTACAGACTCCATGAGAGCATCTCCTTTCCTGGAAAACCCTGACTTGCATGCTGCTATTCACTTCCATTGCAGATAATGCTATTTAAATCTGTTGGTTTCTCCCCAAGTCTAGCAGCTAATGGCCAAATAACCGAATTACGCTCTCAAAATGTGGAAAGTGCATTTGTATGTTATCAATACGTAACAGAGAACATTTCTCTATTCTTAAAATAGAAAAAGAACATGCCATTTTTGAAAGTCAAAACAACAAAAGGCCTGAGTGTGGGCCACAGGGAGCAGCGCAAGGAGCAGGGTACGTGCCGGCTCACAGGGAACATCCCAGCAGCACTCCTCTCCTGGCCATCAGCATCAAGGAGAAAAACCTACACAGAACCGCAGGTAAAGCTAAATACAACCCCACTGGGATCAGCACAGAACCCCTGAGCATCACCCCGAAGTAAAGCTGGGGTTTGCCAAGGACATGTTATGAAGCAGTGAGTTCCAACAGCAGCAATGGATTTGCTGAGAATGAAGCAAAGCCATCAAAGAAAGCTCCACCAAGCAATGCTTGAGTTTTCAGCAGCTACCCGTGTTATTAACTACTCAAATAATTCAAGATGACTTGCCACTATTTAGTCTCACTCATTTCGCTCATATTTACCAAAAACAGGAGGCACTGAGAGCAGGCTCAGATACTGCATTCAGGAATGGTGTTGTGAGCTCTAACGGTGTCAATTTAATGCCTACAAAAAAACAGTTGTTCCAGTACTTTCAGAGCGTAATAATGTTCATCTTCAGGCAAAACTCTTCAGGGAATGCTAAAGAGCTACTGGAATTTTACCGTAAGAAAAACTTAGTACAACATCAGAGCATTACATGACTTAATTTTTTTTATTCTTATCGTTCTTCTACTGCAATCTCTTTACAATATAGGGAGAAAGAGCAACACTCCACACGATTGTTACAGACCATGGGTTATCTCATCTGAACTCTTCTGGCAAGCTGAGCTACTCACTCCGCTTCAGAGAAGGGGCTCCAGCAGAAGGCTTCAGAAGAGCCACCATGTTCTGTGTTCCTCTCACTCTCTGTTAAAAGGCAGCAAGTCTCTCAATCTCTTCTGCTAGGGGAGAATGTCCAGGTTTCGTTGGTATACAAACCTCGAGTCTTCCTTCAAATCCTTCAACGTGATCTCTATGTGTGGAGATTTCCTCACGTATCACTCACCTCAGGCTTTCTGTTTCAAAGACTCCTGGTCTCATCAGGGAAGCCTGGCACCAAATACTCATACTTTGCAGCAGGGATTGTGACTTGCTCCAATCAATACCCATGGCCAGTCTGTCACACAGATACTTAAGATGGCAGAGCCTGAGTAAAGACTTAACTCCCCACTCAGACACAGACCAAACATGTTTAGACGTCAGTGGTAATGAATCCCCCCCTCGTGTTTGTTGCACAATCCACTTCCTGAGGTCTCCCTCTGAGTATCACTGCTAAACTGTTAATTCACCAGGTCTCCTTCCATGAGGAACGTTCTTACAGATGTAATCACAGCTCTCCTGATTTTCCCAACCAAAATAAAAACAGGAGCACAGATACCCATGAAGCAATCCTGCAGCCTACAGATTTCAGCTCTCTCATCTCCCACTGGGGGACAGAGTATAACATCCTTGAATACAATTTCCAAGTACTGTTCTACCTGCACAGCTTTTGGGCTCATCTGTCCACTCAGTCAGCAGAGCTAGGAATCCCCAAGGCCAACCAACTGACAACAACTCCAAATGTGCTGCAGTACTCCCAGGAGCAGCAACACACCTACTGCTCAACTCAAAGCTCAGTGCAGGCCACTAACCACCTAGATGTCGAGTCTCTTCTGGTACCTGGCTATAATAAACACTAACTTGCATTCTCCCAGAAATGTCCTCCTTTCCCATAGAGACCAAAAAGAAAACCACGATAATGAAAAGTTTAGATGAAAGAAAAAAAAAAAAAAGGAGTCATCACAAGAATATGCCAAACAACAACAGAGCCCTCACATCCAGGCACACTGGCCCACCTAAACAAAGCAGATGTGTCTTCTGCAGCTGCCAGGAGCATTCCAGAATGTTCCCCAAAATCTGGGCTCCTCCTACCCTACACCTGAAGGTCAGTGAGGAGGATGTGATCGTGCCTCACTGAGCACTGCTACTAACCAGATCCAGCTCCCTGCTCACCTCCAACCAGCCTCCCACCAAGTAACAGCTGCGTACACGAAGGATGGAGCAGTAACAATGCCTCCAGGAGGAAGGATGCATCACAATTGTTATCAGAAAGCTTGGAACACCTGTTCGAAGTTGCCAAGAAGATCCAAGGTCCCGATTTCTTCAATAGCACACATCCAGAGATGGCCAGTTAAGGTTGATTCACCCATCCAGTCCCTTCATTACCAGAGCACCATAAGATGCCAGTAAACCTTTCTGGATACACAATGAAAGCCTGCCTGATTCATTCCGCGCTGGCAGCGCCAACAGCTGAACAGCTGATCCTGTTCCAGACCTGGCATGTTCTTTCCAAATAGACCTGTGGCACTGATGCATTTTCTCATCCTCAAGAATCTACTGTTAGCAGTGCACAGAGCTCCTCAGCCACCTCAGCGCCACCACATCACTTGGGTGATCCACAAGAACAACTGTGCAGCAGCAGTCCTCCTTGCTCCTGGGTGCTTTTCCAACCCAGGACATTCAGAACACGCTTAATACCCCAGAGTTCTTCTGTGCCTTGTCACCAGCTGCAACAGACCCTCACTGCTTCATTCAACCCCTTCAAATCACCATCAACTTTCTGCTGGAAAAATGTCAGAAGAGGTGGAAGGCACCACATGTCTTCAAACCACATCTAGGCTCCAAAAACCTGTTGTAGAGTCTCACGTTCAAAAAACTATACCCTAACCCACCTTGGTTCAAACAAAGAATGGAAGTGAGCAGAAGTGATTTCAGAAGCTCTAAAAGTCTGAAACAGAAGCAAGGTGACACAGAAACTGATGCTGTGATGGAAAATACATCTGAGCTTCCAAATTTGGTCCTGCATCCTTTAGGACACTTTGAAAACACAAAGATTTGTGATCCATTCTTCCAGACTTACTCTGCAGCAAGAGCTGTTTAGAAGCTTAAGTCTGCCTGTTCAGTGTTTGGTAAAGCTCTCACTGCTAGCACTGCCATGCCACCCCGCCATGGCAGTGGTATAATGCCAGCCCTTCCCTCTGCTGGGAACCCACGTGTCAAACCCCAGCTTGTGAAATAACACAATAAAGGGCTATAAACAAGGACTGCGGTTAAATAAATAAATAAATAAATCTGGTTAAGTGGATGGACAACATGAAATGTCACAGCATTTAGAGACAAACAGTGCTATTCATCTCCATCCTGCAATTAAGTAACACGGTAATTACCAAAGTCGTATACTGTTTTCGTTTGAAAGCTCGATTGCATCTTTCATCCGGGCACTGAATCGGATTCTTACTCCACAAGATCTTGTTGTTACCACGTCACCTTCTGCTCTCACAGAGAACATCTGAGCCAATCCTCTGAAACTTGGCCAGCTGTATCCCCAGAGGGCACCAGTGAAGGAAGCCGTCCCAACTGTTTGAAACCAGTCAGGCAGAGCGATGTACTGCTCACACCAACAAAGTAAAGACAAAGCCGGCCTGAGCTGTAACCTGCCATTATATGCCAACCCTTTATGATGAAAAAGCTGGAATCCCACTGGGAGAATATCACCTGGTTTCAAAAAGGAGACTGAAAACCTCTGAGGATTGAGGCTTGCCAAGCTGAAGATGCAGTGAACTGCAGCACCCTGGACAGCAGGCTGGCTCCCCTAGGCCACAATCCCATGACTCCCACAGGACAAGCTTTGTGTCCTAACTACCACAAGCTGTCAAAACAGAATTAATCTTGCCATTTCCCATCGACTGGGATAGAAAAAGCAGTGTGGATGAATTCAGAGTACGCCTGACTGTAGTGCTTCCAAAGACAGCATGGAAACTGAAATGAAAATTGCTGGCTGTCCCTAGGGCAAGGGAAGTCAGATGTTTCGCAGGCTGCATCTCCTAAAAGGTACTTTGGGTGGCACAGAGGAGCCCTGAAGAGCTGTGCCAACTTCTGCCTTACCGGAATTCCTTATTCCAGAGGAATACTTACTGTTCCTGCCAGGATATCATGAGGACAGCAATCCAGGAGGTGGCTCTTGCAGACACGATCGTCTGTAAACTTCACCCTTTGCCTGGTTTCATCTCCTGAAATTCATTTGTGGTTTTAAATAAGGAGACATTAGAATACCGATAGGAGAACAGAAATGTCGGCATGATCATTTCGCCTCAATATGCAGATTAAAATACTTGGTGTTCCTGCCCCCCAGAATTACTTGGAGGGTGACAGGATATTCTGGAAAACTTGTAATTGGCAGCAAATACCACTTTAGCGTTTATTCATCGTACGCCATGTTAAACACAGTGTTGGCGAGCCAAGTAATGTCCAAGGCCTGTCATCCATATAAAGAGACTGCACAGCCCAAAGAGGAAAAGGAGACAGTCTGGCTCAGAGCCAACGCTTTTGGTTGTTTTATCCCCCCTTTTATTTTGCCATAATGAAGGGGCAGGAGATACTGGAACCCAAGCTAGCAGAGGGCCATGAATCACCAAATAAGGCTGTGCAGGGCAGTTGGGTTTGGTTTTGGATTTATTTTTTTTTTTTTTTTCTTTTTATAGGCAACTGCTATTTGCTAATCTGATGATTAAGACATCAGTCCATTCGGTCTCAATACCAAGTCTGCAGTGTGTTTTCCAAGGCCGTGAAATGCTGCATCTCGTAGGTCTCGGCCCGGAGCACGAAGCGCACTTCCCACCCTCCTCCCGCCCTCAGGAGACATTTTACACTCAGGAGCCACTTTAACAAGACAATATCAGAAAAGCAAAAAAGAAAAAATAAAAATAAAAAATAAAAAGAGAAACAAAGTTAGTCAATACACACTGCGAGCTCCAACATATACTATACCCATCTGCATTCTTCAAGACCTCAGCTGCAGAATTTTATGCCCACTGTTGAAAAGTTTTAAAGGAAAAGCTTTCTTGCCCACACCTGCAGTAAGGAAGTCAGGGGAACGATACATAAAAGTAAAGGCAAAGTGGTAATGGTATGTGACAATTTTAAAGCTAAGCTGTGTATACAACACAGGCGTGTAATACTCAATAGGAATAGGGTTTGCAAGCATCCAGGAATTGTGTCTACTGAAAATGGTTTTTCTTTCTTTCTTTCTAAACTACACTTTTAAAGTTACTGGTGGGGGGGGGGGGAAAAAAAAAGCAAACAATTTTTTTCGGGTTTTTTTTCTTTTTTTCCTTTTTTTTTTTTTTTTGTTATAACAGCTTTAAAAATTGGTTGTGACTCACGGCTCGATGAACATGAGGCTTTTCTGCAACTCCCTTGCAGATTGATGTAGGCAGGCAAAGATACACTGAACCTTTATAAATAAAATAGAGGGGCCACAATTGTTCAGTTTGTATGAAATAAAATATATGGGAAGCAATTCAACAGCAACTCAATACACAAAAAGAGAGAAAGGCACTTATTCACTTACGAAACAAAGTGCAAAGGACCTGAGCAGCCCCGCTACAAGGCGGATCGGAGCGCTCGGGCGACACGAACCGCAGCGCTCCGGTACGGCCGGACCGCAGCCGCACGGCGGGGCACCTACCTACGGCTCCGACCCGAGGGGCACAGCGGGGCAGGGCGAGGCGGCCCACCCCCCCCGCGGTCCCCCAGCGCAAGCCCGAGGGCCGCGGGCGGAGGTGGACCGGGCCCCGCTCGGCCGCCAGGCCGCGGTTCCTGCAGGCCCCGCCCGCCCCTACTCACCGTCCCGGGCCGTGCCCATCAGCTGGTCCAGCAGGGCCCGCATCTGCGCCTGAGCCGACATGGCGGGCGCGGGGCCGCGGGGAGCGGCGGGAGGGAGGAGAGCGGCGACGGCGGCGGCCTCAACTGCGGCTCCGACCTCGGCCTCGGCGGCGGCGACGCGCGGCGGGCGCTGGGCGGAAGCGGCCCCTCCCGGCGGCGCGGTGCATGCCGGGATGTGTAGTCCTGCGGGGAGGGGGGTTGGGCGGGAGTGCGAGCCGGGCCGGGCCGTGCTGGGCTGTACCAGGACAGGCTGTGCCGATCCCTGCCAGGCCGTGCTGGGCTGTACCAGGACAGGCTGTGCCGATCCCTGCCAGGCCGTGCTGGGCTGTACCAGGACAGGCTGTGCCGATCCCTGCCAAGCCGTGTTGGGCTGTGCCAAAGTGGGCCAGGCCCTGCCAATCCCTGCCAGGCCATGCTGAGCTGTACCAGGCCAGGCTGCGCCAATCCCTAATGGGCCATACTGAGCACTGATGGGTCACTGAACTTGTACCAGGCTGTGCTGAGCCATGTCAGACCCTTTCAAGCTTGTACCAACCTGTGCCAGTCCTCACTGAGCTGTACTATGCTGTGCCAGGCTCTACCAGGCCAAACGAGGCCAGGCTGGGCCTCACCAATCCCTGCTAGGCCATGCTGAGCTGTTCCAGGCCGGGCTGTGCCATTCCCTGTCAGGCAACACTGAGCACTGCCAGCTCATGCCATACCAACCTGTGCCAGGCTGTGCTGAGCCATCTCAGGCCTTGCTGAGCTGCACCAACCTGTGTCAGGCTGTGCTGAGCCATGTCAGACCCTTTCAAGCTGCACCAACCTGGGCCAGGCCCTCCCACACCTTACCAAGCCCAACCAGGCTGTGTTGGATCAAGCCCTGCCAGGCTGTGCCAGTCCCTGCCCAGCCATACTGAGCACTGCCAGATCGTGCTGTAGCAACGTGTGCCAGGCTGTGCTGAACCACGTCAGGCCCCTTTGAGCTGTACCAACCTGTGTGTGGGATTCCCCTGAAAGGCATGCTGAAGAAAGGGAATGGCATAATTGTGTGAAAGGTAGAAAACAGGACTAGGCAAAGGTCTGGTTACGGTTTCTGCTTAGTAATCCTGTTTATCCTTTTGGTGCATGGTCTGCAGTGGTTGTGTCGCTGGGGAACAGATAAACCTGACTCTCCCTCCCAGTCATGGCCTAGCTAATGCCAAGAGCCTGACCCAGCCCCAGCTTGGTGGATTACTGGCAAATGTGCAGCTTGATTATATGAAACAAAGTGGTGCTACACTGAAACAGGACCACGAAATGATGCTCGCAGACATGGCTCCGTGCCTCTAGGATGAAATAAAGAAGTGCAGCTAACTCCTGTAGGACCCAGGGGAAGCTTTCCTTCCTCTTTCATGAGGCAGGCCTAGGATATATTATCGGACTAACCCTATTTAGCAGAAGCAGTAGTGATTAAGTAACAAACTCAGCAGAGATCAGATGCTAGCAGAGTATAAAACAGTGCAGGGACCACTATGGAGTGGAATCCCCTCCCAGCTGGACTGAGATCCCCACACTACGCACACCAACATCTGAACTGACCAATGAACATCAGGTCTTATTATCCTCCCTAAGAATATCTAGAAATCTCCACATTACCACCACCACCAGGGCAATTCCGTGGTCCCTGGCTGAGCTGGCCAAATTACAAGAGAAATACCCCAGGAGACTGAAGGAATCAGACTGAATATCTTTGTAGGGTGTCTTTGACAGGAGGAGATACAATTCTGTTAAGTGATATGGAAGTCAGTAGGTTTTGGGGTCCTGGCATCTTTCTCAATATGTTACCAGGACAAGAAAATCACTCTCTGACTGCCCATGCAGCGTACTGGGCAGGAGGAATTGACCCGCAGGACTGGGGTTACCCATGAGTCATACGAACAGCCAGCTTTTCAGACCTCAGGTCATCTGCCTGGCCAAAAAGCTGCCTGTATTCAGGCTGTGTACCAAAGAGGACTGGTAGCTCAGTCTCCTCTGCTGGCTCCCATCAATCCTGATCCACTCACTCCCCTACTCCAAGGTCTCCCTCATAGCCTCCAGATAGGGGAGAGGACCTTATGTGTTTTGATGAACCCGAACCAAAAACCTTGATGTCCCAAGCTGTCTCAGTCCCTACTGAGCTGCATCAATCCGTGCCAGGCTCTACCAGGTCATACTGGGCTGGGCCAGGCCATGGCAGGCCATGCTGTACCAGACTGCACCAGGCTGTACCAAACCATGCCAAGCTGTGCCAAGCTGTGCCAGGCCGTGCATCTCAGGCAGCAGTGGCAGTGGGTGACATCAGGTGGCAGATCGAAGGCTGCCCGTGGCTTATCAGCTCCCGCTGGCCGTGTTTGCCCAGCGGTGCCTGGGCGGGACCTGCTGCTCCCCCCCCAGGGCTGCCAGCGGGAGTGTGTGGGGAGGGATGGCAGCATGGTGGGGCATGGCTGGAGCTGAGACTCCAACTTCGTCCCCACATGCAGGGTGGGGTGTGTGATGGCCATGCCCAGGATGGCACCATCCGCAGCAGCACTGGGGGAGAGCTCACCCCAGGGTACAGGGCCAGACCCAGGAGCTGATGTCAGCCCCCAGGGCAGGGGCAGGACAGTTCTGGAGCAGGGTCTGCCCATCCCCAAACCCAGTGCATGGTGTCACACCTGAGAACCCCAGCAAGGGCTGCAGCAGGGGCGACAGGACTGAGTCAGACCGACGGCCATTCCATGCGTGTCCTCCTGCTGTCACCTGTGGGTTTTCCCATGTCCCCTGGCCACCCTGTGTCCCCCAGCTGTCCCATGTCCCCTGTCTGTGCTCTGCACCCCTCTGGATGTCCACACCATCATGTCCCATTGCCAGAACAGAAATGGAACAGCAGGACCACAGTCTTCTCCTGACATCAGCTGCTCTGTTGTCATTGCTGCTTCTCTGTCCCTTCATAGACCAACACAGTTCCAGGCCATAGGGGGGACATAGGGTATCCCAGCACCCTGTCTGCAGTGACAGTGCCACCACCTGGTTGCTGCCCTGCCCTGGGGCTGGCCCGGTTCTCCCCACAACAGGAGATTGTGTCACACCGTGCCATAGCCAGCGTGGGGCTGCGGGGCAGCGGGGATGTACCCCTGTCCCTGGGATGGGGGCAACAGGGACATCTCCCTGATCCATGGGACGCAGAACAGCAGGGATGCATCCAGCACGGCCTGACAGTGACACAAGCCCCAGCAGCCAAAGTTACTTTCCTGCTTTGTCCTGACACCCTAAAAAGTCCAGCCTCCATCCCAGGGCTGGTACCGGAGCCCCACACCCATCTTGGGGTCTGCAGGGAGCACGGGGCTGCAGATGGGGATCTGGAGCTGCATGGGGGGGGGGTGAGCAGAACCGTGGGACCCCTCGGAGGCTGCAGCCTGGAGGGTTCACCCACCTCAGCCACAGCACTGTTTGCACAGGCAGCGCTCGATAAGCACCGTGTTCTTCAGAAGATCCCTACTCCAGGAGTCAAAATAGCATGAAATTTAATTTTACGCCTATTTGACAAAGCTTGATTTTACCTCCAATCAGCGGGGAGATAAGAGCCCTCGGTACAAGTGTGCGGGCAGTTTGGCAGCTGGGGCTGCCGATTTAATAGGTGAATCTACAGGAACAACACTTGAAAATCCCCTGGCGAGTGAGCCATTAAGGTGAGCCCTGCCTTCCGTCCCCGCGTCCCTCCCCGCGCCGCTCTCCCGTTGCTGGGTGCTAAAGCAAACCCTGGCTCTGTTTACCGAGTCTACTATTACAATACGGCTACCAAATATTTGCCAGCCGTCAGCTCGCTGCTCCGCTATAAATACTTCAGGCCCAGGTGGAGGGACAGCAAGGGGGAACGGCGCGGGAGCCTATGCATGGCAGGGCAGCAGCACCGAGGTGAGTGCAGACCGAGCCGGGCTGAGCCGGGGCACTGCAGGAGATGTGGCACCGGGCAATGCCCTCCAGCCCCTGCCGCTCTGCTCTCCCTGCTTCCTGGAAGTGAGCATCCCTGCTGGGGTGCGCGGAGCCCCAGGAGCTGAGCCCATCACTTGCCTGTGGAGGGGAACGGGGCACGTGTTTGAGAGTGCCCCGCAGTGAGCGTAGAGGGGCTGGGCAGGACTCAGCTGTGGCCAGAGCCCACAAAAGCAGTGCCAGGAGGGGGCCAGGTTTATCCCCTAATAGGGAAACCTTTGGGGTCCTTGTGCGGACCGGGCATGGCGCTCAGCATCCTGGTGGTGCAGCCCATGGGGTGCAGTGCTTTGCCCAGGGTGGGAGGTGCTCAGTGCCATTCACCACCACACAGAGCCCTGGGGTAGCAGGGAACTTCCAGGGGAGCACTAACCTTACCCTGTAGTTCAGGGGATGTCTGTGCTGCTCCACATCCTGCGACTTGGAAGGGACGCCCCTGCTGCCTCACACCTCACAGGAGACATCCCTACTGCTCTGCAGTTAGTGGGGACACCTCTGCTGCCCCATGTCCCATGGATCAGTGGGGACATCCCTGCTGTTCTGCATCCTGTGGATCAGGGAGATGTCCCTATTGCCCCCATCCCAGGGACAGGGGTACATCCCTGCTGCCCGGCAGCCCCACGCTGGCCATGGCATGGTGTGACACAGCCCTGCAGTGCCTCAGGGTGGAGCACCGCAGCAGGGCAGCAGGACAGGGTGGGAGGACGGGGCCGTATGCCACCCTCATGCCGTGTCCCTGCCCACAGGGTGAGTCCAGGCCCCGGGGCGTCCCTTCGCACTAACATGGCTGCTGGTGTCATCCGGCCGCTGGCTGAGCTGCGGCTGCCCTCACCCTTCCCGCACGGCCTGCTCCTGCCTGCGCACCCTGAGCCCGACTTCCCCGACCTCTCTGAGGAGGATGATGAAGAAGAGGAGGAGGAGGAGGATGAAGAGGAGGCAGCAGAGGAGAGCACTAGCTGCAGCGGACCAGAGCCGGCCGGCCCCAGTGCCACAGAGACCACGCTGCGGCTCCTGCGCTTCTCAGAGCTCATCAGCTGCGACATCCAGCGGTACTTCGGGCAGCGGGGCAGGGAGGAGGCTGCCGGTGGCCACGGCGTGCCCGAGGACTGCAGCTCGCCCCACAGCTCACCCCGCAATGCCAGCCTGGGGCACACGGCACGGGGTAGCCGGGCGCAGCCAGAGGTGGCACTCGGTGGCCATGGGGCTGCACATAGGCTGGGGCCGCTGGCCGAGCTCTTCGAGTACGGCGTGCACCGGTGCCTGGCGCCGCGGGTGGCCAGCGGGAAGACACGGCGGCTGGAGAGGAAATACGGCCACATCACCCCCATGCACAGGAGGAAACTGCCACCCTCCTTCTGGAGGGAGCCGGGTCCCGGCCCTGGCAGCCTCCTGCACACCGGCACCCCCGACTTCAGCGACCTGCTGGCCCACTGGACGGTGGAGCCGGGGCCAGAGCTGCCGGGCAGCGGCCGGGAGCTGCCACTTGTGCCGGGCCATACAGGGCTGGAGACTGAGCCCTACAGTGGGCTGTGATCCACTGCAACCCAGGGCTACCACGCGCCGCCCAGTTAATGAGCAACCCACAGGCCATGGGACACCTGGAGCCAGTGGGTCAGAGCCGGTAATGGGACGAGTGAATAAATGACTCCCGCAGGCACGAGCGCGTGCAGTGTCCTTCACCATGCTATCCCTGGCCCTGGGTGACAAAGGGCTGCAGCACAGCAGCCCTCAGCACAGCCACTGACTCCAGGAAGAGGAGGAGGGATGCGCAGTGGCTGGAGGAGCATAGTCTGTGTTTGCTCGGCAGGCCCGATGCAGTGGATCCTATCCCCTTATCTCAGCTGTGCCGGGGCAAAGGGCAACATGGGGCCTCACAAAGCACCCGACTGCCAGCCAGGGATACACTGCAGCCTGGACAAGGGGGACTCAGCAGCACCACAGGGACCCAGGGCCACTGCGCTGCCAGCAAGCAGGAGCCAGGCTGGAGGACGGGGCAGCACAACAGCCCTTCCCCTTCTCCACAGCCTCCTAGCTGCTGCTGGAACCCAGCCCTGTTACCAGGGTCCAGCTGAGGCATCCCCCCCCTTCATTACAGTGGCTCTTTGTTGGCCTTGAAAGGGAAAAGCACCCAGGAAGAGGTTCTGGGCACCCACCCCTGCTAGGGGGAGGTGACATGCAGCAGTCCCCCCATACAGCACCCCAAACCCTTGGCATCCCCAGGCAGAGCAATGCTCACATCCCCTATCACCAACCCTGGGGTTAGGGCTCAGCTGAGCTGAGCTGGACCTGAGCTCCAGCAACAGCACCAGGAGATGGAGGGAAGCACAAGACAGGCACTGCCAGAATAAAAGTACAAACTGGGTTTATTTCAGCACAGAAGTGAGTGGAAGCCCACAGGTACCAGCATTCCTCTGCCCTGCACAGCTCCCAGCCCACCGCACAGCACAGGGTGCTGCCACTGCAGGGAATGGTGCAGTGCAAGGAGCAGGGACAGGGCCAGCACCTGCGGTGATAGCGGCAAAGGAAGGCAGAAGAGGAGGAGTTACATCAGGGGGATGTGAGGGCTGGAAACTCTCCTCCTCACTCAGGGAGATGCAGACTGGTCTCCCCTCTGTGACCCAGCCCAGCAAGAACCAGGCTACTGCGCCAGTCTGGACCAAACTGCAGCAAGTACAGAAACACAGCTGAGGGCACTTTGGACCCAGCATCACTGGAGCAGCACTTCTGGGACTCAGAGGAGAGCAGGAGTCAGATGGGACCACACTCCAGGACCACCACCCCCCATGGAAAAGTGGGTTCTCCTCTTCCCCTCCCCACCTAGAGCCCAGGCATGGCCATGCTATCCCTCACCCCTTGCTTTTAGGGGCAAAGCAGCTGAGGGAACCAAGAAAGAGATGGAAGCAGCAGCTGCTGAACCATGGGAGCCCTTTTATTGCACAGCAGGGCAGGGAACTCCTCCAGCCAGAGGAGCAGAATTGCAGGAGTGTGGCACAGGGCTCACCCCAGCAGTTGGCAGCAGCAGCATAGGGAAAAGGGACAGGGCCTTCGAAGCAGGAGGAGCCCCATCACCTCCCATCCCCATAGAGGGTGCTCAGGCAGGGCCAGGCCCAGACAGCCCAGGGTGGCAGCAGAGACAGAGGGCAGAGATTGCGGCAGAGAGACTGGGCCCAGCTCAGCAGGGCGCGTCAGCTCCCCTGGGCATGCTCCTACCTTCACCCAACCCGTGGTGAGCCTATGCAAGGAGCTAACAGAGCCAACCGTGTATTTTCATCCCTCAGGGAAACAGAGGAAGGAGCAAGGAAGAGGAGAAGAGGAGCTAGTGGACTGGAGAAGGCAGCAACACACACAGAGAGCCAGGGCAGCGTGGCTGGGCCAGTGCTCCAGGCACTACGATGCCTCCACAAGACAGCCCCGTCCTCTCCCTGCCTCCACCAAAACAGGATCCTGGTGTCAGAGGGGCCGGGAGCCAGCACACAACTCCGCTGGGTAGTGCTGCCCCACGTCACGTCTGCGCCAGCGACAGCTCCTCCAGCCCCTCCTTCCCCAGGCGGTACCTGGCGAGGTCTTTGCGGGTGACCATGCCCACCACCTGCCGGGGAAGGGACAGAGTTAAGCCCTGAACTAATAAACAGGACAACAGCAGCATCCCCACAGGCTGCCCCAGGGCCTCATCCCCACAGGCTGCCCCAGGGCCTCACCTCGTTGTGATTATTGACAACCACTAAGTGCCGGAGGCCCAGGGCTCGGAAAAGCTTGAATACCCGTGGCAGAGACGCCTCCTGGAAGGCAGAGCAGGGCCACAGGAGTCACAGTGTGTCCAGCTGGGCCCCAGGGTGATGGGCCCCATAGGGGCAGGGGCACAGAGGGGTCCACAGCTGTTACCTGTGGCACAGTGTAGGGCGAGGGGTTCATGAACTCGCTCAAATCAATCATGCACTCGCGCTCATCCTGGGAGACGTGGATGGACTGGATGGGGGGGAAGCGGGGATAGGCGTCCCGGAAATCCTTCAGCTTCAGCCGCCGCTGCACCAGGCTCAGGCTGGCCCTTTCCACAAAAACCTGGGGAGGAATGAGACCCCTCAGGGATCACCTCATGATGCTCAACTGAGGCACTCAGCCCCACGGCCCCAGGGCACCCACACAGGCAGGGAGGGAAGAGGCCAGAAGCATGGGGTAGGCAGAGCTTCTGGAGAGGAGCACACAGCTTCCTGATCCCTGAGGTGGTTTCTGTGCACTCACCTTGTGCTTCAGCAGGACGATGAGCTGGGAGCGCAGGATCAAACCCCGCAGCCCGGCCACCTGCAACAGAGAACCCAGAATGAGGCAGGTCTGGTTGAGGCAGCAACAGCCACGGTCCCACACCACTCTTGTGCAGACAACCCCCAGGCAGTCCCAAACCCACCTGTGTGGTGTTGGGGTTGCTCTCCACCACTGGGAAGCCATTGTGGTTGGAGGAGGTGTCACTGAGGATGTCTACGACGGTGCCCACCCGCTCGATCCTCCGCAGGCAGGTGACAGGCGTGCTCATCACTTCCCTGCAGGGAAGGGTCGGTGTGAAACAGCTAGATGGCAGCACACCCCAAATCCACCCCAAGTTGCACAGCTCTCAGCCCTGACACATCTTCTGTCCCCACAGTGTGGGGGACACGGGAACGGACATCACCCTGCTGGGGAAGGGGCTGGGCTGGCAGCAGCATGACCCCCAGGGCTGCCCCCAGAGGTGTCAAACCCTCAGTCCACCTACCTGGCTGTGAGCGAGTGGGACGTCACTGGGGCCTCCCAGTGCAGGAAGGGCACACTCTGAAGCTGGATGTGCATGTCATAGAGACCCTGAAAGGAGAGTCGTGCCAGCGGGAGACATGCCAAGGGGGTACAGCCAGGCAGCAGCTCCTCTCTGCATCAGACCCCAGGGTCTTCTCCCAAGGCTCTGCAGCAGCACCTACAGCTTCCCCTAGCTCTGCAGTACCCCAAATCCTCACCCACAGCCTCCCACCCAGTCCCAGGCTCACAATGAGTGCATTCAGTCCTCACCTCCACAAAGTAATCTCCCACAATCTTTGCTGTCATCAACACCAGCATGATGGGGAATCCGTAGGTGACGTTGCCTGTTGCCTCCATCATGATGACGGTGAGACTCAGCGTCATCCGCACTATCCCACCTGCAAGAAGCACCCGAGGGGACCAAGGGCTCAGGGGAGAGAACCCAAGACTCCTCCATTTCTGCACAGCAACCCAGGACTCTCACATGGGCACCACATCCAACCCACCCAGGGACACTGCTCCCCTCTGCTGGCTTTGCAGGCAGGAGCCAGCCACCCACACAGCGACAGGGCTTCAGGGCAGGTTTGGGGAAGCCAGAGCTCCCAGACCCAAACTAGACTGCAGCCCCTCCAGCCCTGGGAGCTGCCCTGAACAAGCCCAGCCCTTATTTTTGCCACAGTACTGCCAGCACTTGGTAGTGCTGTGAGGAAGTTGACAGACAGGCTGGGTTTTAACCTGACAGTACAGGCTGCATTTCAACTAGGGGGAAAACTGCATCAGAGAAGCAGAGAGCATTTTTTTCCCCATGCCACAAGTTGGATGTGGCCATGACTCCCAAAGGGGGGCAACTCAGCAACTCACCTAACTGTGCAGCAGCTCCCATTAGGGCGTACTTCCCAGGGTCAGCCCAGATCTGAGCACAGGAGAGAGAAGGGACTGAGTGAGCTGCTGGCTCCAGGGCACACAGAGATAACGAGCAGTGCCCTGGCACCAAGCCCCACCTCTGAAGGAGCAAAGCATGCCAGAAGGTGCCTGCACAGCCCATATGTCAGCAGGGCTCTGTCAGGGTAAAGGAAAAGCCCAGATGCTGCTAAGGAGAACATCAAGTGAAGAGTCAAGCCACTCCACACTTCTCCAGACCACTGTGCCAGGCTCCCAGCCAGCTCCATGCCCACTGCCTACACATGCAGCCAGGTCAGCAGCAAAGGAAGACAGCGAGGAGCTGCACTGCCCCTTCTCATCAAGCACTCACCGAGCCCTTGGTCAGGTAGGACAGGGAGATGCCAAACAGCCGTCCCCAGGCAGCACCAATCAGCAGGGAAGGGATGAAGACCCCTGCAGACACTGTGAGGCCATACGTCCAGCAGGCCAGGAAGAAATACATCAAGGTGAACATGCCCAGTGTCATGGGGTTGTAGGAACCTGGGATGGGAAGAGAGCAGAGAATCAGTACCAGCCTCACATCCTGAAGGGCACTACAGCCACGGGAGAGCAGCCAGCAGCCCCTCCTGCAGGGCAACGTGATGAACTTTGCAAAGCCTTGAGGGACCATCAGCATTGGAGGACAAGGTCTGGTGGGCAGAGGCACTGGTGAACTGGTCCCAGAACAGCTGGGAGATCAAGGCAGCAACCCCAGGGGGGCAAAGCACACTTTATCATTACATGGGGTCCAAGGGAAATAGGAGCTGGAGTCTAAAAGCCAGATTTCATTTCTCACACAAATCCAAACTCCAAAATCCACCTCCGCAACCTACTCAGAATGTAAAGTCATTCAGGGGCAAGAGGCCCTGCTAAATAAGAAACCAGCCATATTTCCAGCATGGACTCCAGAGAGCAAGCAAGAGTCAGACACGCTCCCACACAGACCAGAATGACAGCTTGCAAACAGGCACAGACAGAACTGATTCCTTGTTCGCAGGCAGCCCTGAGGGCAGAGCCCTTTGTCTGAGCACACGGAGCCTCCGAACACAGCACCCATCCCTCCCTCCCTCTGCTGCAGCAAAGGAGCTGACATCTCCTTGGGTAGCAGGGAAAGGAGCAGCTTTGCTGTTAAGATTAGAGTTTGCTTGCTGGTAGAAAGACCGGATCACTGCTACACCCATCACAGCACTGCGCCCTGCAGCCAGCACAAGGCTCAGAGCAGATCTGCCCTGATAGCACTGATGGGTGCATGGCCACAGCAGAGGAACACCAGCACCTTCCATTTGCAGCACTGCAAGCATACTCAGGAGCTGGTAGCCACAACAACCACTGCCTACAGCCCCACACAGCACTTTGCTGGACACCACCGTGCCCTCTTCAAGCCACACTAATCATACCTCACCCCATCCCACAAGCAACAAGGGAACAGGTCAGCCACTATGCACACATTCTGTCTTGCTCTGCTCTTCAAGGAAGCATTCACTTTGCACACAGACCTGGAGGGTCATGGAAGAGGTTGACAACACTCTTCTCAGGTGTGTTGAAGAAGGCAGTTGCCATGGAGTTGTACTCTCCATCAGCACAGAAAAGCTGGAAGGGAAGGGAAGAAAGAATTAGAAACAACAAGGCAAGCTGCCATGCTCAAGTTGGGTGCAGACTTCACACAGCAAGTACACCAATGCCACAGCACTTCCATCCAGCTACTGTACTGCTGATGACAGAGACCTGTGCAAAGCAACACTACAGCCCAGGTGGGGCTCACATCTCTGAGATGAGTGTTATGACAAGGACTCCAGGGCAAACTCAAGGTCTCCAGCTCCACCCAGAGATAAAGGCAATGGCTGCAGGAGAACCAGCAAGGCCCAGGGCCATAAACTCCAGCAGGCTCTCACTCCCCTGCTCAGCCTCAGGGTATCCCTCACCCCAGGTGTAGCTCACCAGCATCTCCTACCTGCAGAGGATAGGCCACTGAGCTCCCCTGGATGGGCTGGCAGTCTCGGGAGCAGTAAATCATGACAAAGCCCACGGCCGCCGTCACCGCTGCAACCAGCATGGCCTCAATCACCTGGAGGCAAGGCCTGTGGATGTACCTGAAAGGGAGCAGAGCAGTGAGCCCAGCTCTGCCCCAGCAGCACCCAAGGGTGCCAGCGGTGCGATGCAGCAAGCCTTACAGGCTGCAGGGAATGGAAGGCTGTGCCAGGAGAGGGAGGGCAGCAGAGAGCCAAGCCCAGTAAGTTTCACCCCAGGAGGAGCGATGCCCTGGGAGACACTGCAAACCCTTCACCAGCTTTGCTGCTGCCGCAGGTCACCCCTCTCTGACATCCCAAGGCTGATTCTGGGGTTTGAAATGCTGGTGGCAAGTATGGCTGTGCCAGAGCAGGCTCTGATGGGCTCAGCAGCAATCTTGGCTCTCTCATTGCTCTCATGTAGCAATCATGTTTTGCACAGTACTTGCACTCGTTTGAGCAGCCAGGTCACTAAGATAAACACTCAGCAGGATCATAGCAAAGGTGGGATGCTGTGGGTCAAAGCCTTGGGTGCAGGCAGCAAGAGGCACACGGCATCTTTATCTGTCAGCTTCCAGGGGCTGCTGTCGTTACGCATGAGGTTACAGCCTGGCTTTGGCTGGGAAAAATCACAACCAGAAAGCACAGAAGATGTCAGCCAACCCACTTGAATTACTTTGGCTACCAACAAGCTCTTACCTGATCCGAAACATCGTTAACCAGTAATTCAGGGCATTGAACAGAGCCCCCAGGATCCCACCTGCAAGCAGAAAGGAGGGAAGAGTCGGTATGCAAGTCTCAGGTTCTCCTACAGCCACACAAGACCCAAGAGAAAAGGGGAAGCTCAGAGAGACAACGATGACACACTCAGCATGACTGGCTGCCCCAGGACACGTGGCAACACGGGGCTGCCCATGACTGCAACATTCCGACCCCACAGAGGACTTTGCAGGATACAGATTACATGGTCTCTCCTTTGCTACAAGGGTGAGGGCTGGCCCAGGATCCTGTTCTCACCCCCATAAATTCCACAAACAGCCTCTGCTCTTGAGTTAATGGATTTTCCACTCCCCCCAGGAAAGCGGGTCTTTTAGGCCCAGACAGAACAGAGAGAATTATTCATACTACTTGGATTGAAAGAGCAGAACTCCCTTACCAACCACTCCCATAAAGATGAAGATAGGAATTTCCTGGATCGTGTATCCCATTTTCTGCAAACAAGAGACAGGTTTCAGATCTTCTGGACATTTGACTGCCAGTCACTGTCTGTCTGAGGCAGCAGGAGCCTGAGCCAGTGAGCAGCTCCTGGAGCAGCCCCATGATGTGCCCTGAACACACCAGACCCAGCAGTGGCTGCAGGAACACCTTCTGCTCACGTTGGTGGAGCTGGGATCCAGCCAGACCCCAAAGCCTGCCCCCAGGCAACATTTTAAGAGAGACTGATGTCCCAGAACCCCTCAGTTGCCTCTAATTTCCCCAGCAGAAGAATCTGTGGCATACCTCGCTATCAAACCTGCCAAAATTGATGAGCCCAGGGCTGGACAGATCCCAAGCATTGCCGTGGTAAACACTCAGGACAGAGTTCAGAGTGAACGTGGAGATCATGGAGGCAAAAAACTAGAAAGAGATGCAGCACAGAGTTACTGCTGAACAGATCCAGCCCAGCTCCTTCCACACTACCCCAAAATATCCCCCAATGGACTTGATACCCAGGTTGTGCTGGGGACAAGTGGTCACATTCCCCATGGCAGTGCTCTGGGCAGGTTACACCAAGCATGGACTCACTCCTCCTCTCACCTCTCCACTGCCCTGTGGCAGCTCCCTTGGAAAAGGGGTTGGCAGCTTCAGGAAATGAGACCTCACTCAGCCAGACTCAAATTTAGCCCCTGGGAGCTAAAAGGGGATTTGGGATGCCCTGATCCCTGGGATGCATGACATGGCTGCCCAGGGCAAGGATGAAAAGAGGCACACAGCTGTGGGACTCAGAGACTCAGGGCACAGGAGAAAAGATGACGCCTCTGTGCCAGCACACCCTGCGTTAACTGGATTAAGGCCTGCTTTAATTTACTGCTGCTTTGCAGCACTTACGATTCTCCATGTCAGGAACTGGTTCCAGAAGGAAGCTCCTTCCTCTAAGCTGAAGAGGACACCCCCTGCAAGTGCAAGACACAAACGTCTTCACAACAGGCACATGCCACAGACTCTCACCTCTCAGCACCAGCCAAGGCAGCCAAATCCACCCCAGCTCACGTGTCTCACAGCTCCCAGGATCAAGCAAAGGGACCAGGCAAGCCCAACAGGCTTGACATACTGCTTGTAGCAAAGTCCTTTCACTGCCTCCCCTCCATCCCAGGGAAGCAACATTTAGGATCAGAGACAGGTAACCACCTCCTCTCTTCCCAAGACGGGCATGGCAGGGCAGGACAGCTTGGAGGAGTGGCAGGCACTTTTCAGGAAGGCTCATGGCACAACCACAGAGCAGCCACAGTTTCCCTTCTCAATCCTGGAACTGGCAGAGGTTGGCAGCACACCAGACTGGGTTGCTTACAGATTCCCACCATGCAACACCCAACCTCCAGGCTTCCAGGCAAGCATCTGATCCTGGAACTAAATGCGGGGCTCTCCCAGCCCAGGCTCCTGCAGCGCCCCATGCAGATCCCTGCAGGCAAGAGCAGCCCCCTGACAGATGCATGCAGCACTGCTGAGCATCAGAGCTGAGACACATACCCACAGGGGCACCAAATGCCGCAGAGACGCCAGCAGCAGCTCCAGCTGAGACAAAGTCCCTTTTTTCTGTGTCTCTGCGGAAGTACTCAAAGATCTGAAATACCAAAGCGAAGGTAGGTTCAGGCCAAAGGCATGAGATCAGAGGAGACACAGATATAACCCCTCACTGCCAGCAGAACCCCACAGAGCTGTTTCGGGCACCATCAGTGGCACAGGATGGAATTCAGGTGGCACCAAATGGAGTCCACAGTTCCCTCCCTCTCACTGGGCACCCCTCCCAGAGGAGTCAGAGCTGCACCAGCCCACAACTTGGCTAGGCTCTGACACCAGGGAGGGCAGCCAGGCTGAGCGCAGAGCACACTGCCTGCAGCAGAACTCCTTGCCCTGAGCACCAACCTTGAAGTCTCTCTTCAAAGATGTGGATCTTCCCTGGGAGATGCCAGCAGCAATCACAGCTCCAGAGTGAATCATCGGCCCTTCCTGTGGGCAGGAGAGCAGAGTCAGACCACAGAGGGAAGAACCGCTAGAGCAGGGAAAGGTTGGATGCTGATCCCCAAGTAATGGCCCTGAAGAAGCTGGATGCTATACCTGTACCAGCTCTGTCTCTACAGGTCTAGTGATAGAGGATTTCAGTCAATACAGACCTTGCAATTTCTTCCCCAACCCCAGATCCTCATTCTAGTAAATGGCTCCTGTTCCCACCAGCACTCTCTCTGGCAGAGTAGACAGGAGCTTGCAAAGACTGCCTTCCTTGCCTTCAGCCCCAGCAGGTCAGCCAGGTCCAAGTGTGGCACCTGTGCTCCCCCAGCTGACATTTACGGTGACAAACAGAGGCAGACACAGACTGCTGCCCTTCTGCCCTCAGCTAAGCCACACACCGAACTGGCAGGGAGTAAAACTGGGAAGTCACCGCAGGGCCACCAGCCCCCCACCCTCAATGTAGGGCTGGTGCTGGGCTGTGGCACACATGCCAGCAGCAGATAACAACATGCCAGGAGCACGACAGAGAGCTTCGCACACATCACCTTCCCAACGGCCAGGCCGCCGACCACTGAGAGGATGACCCCGCAGACTTTGATCACCAGGGTCTGCAAGACAGAGCAAGAGGCACAGCACATCATGAGGGTGACAGGAGCACCCCAGGCTGCTGCAGCGAGCCCAGCTCCATCTCTGCCACAGCACACACAGGGAATGCCCCAAGGCACAGGAATGAAGCACGTTTGCTCCAGCCCAGCCCATGCAGTAGGCACTCATGCCATGAGCTCCCACTTCTTACCTTGAGGCGGACAACATGTGGGATCTTCACACCATTGAGGTAGCATTTAATCTGGGGAATGCCACTGCCAGCTGCGACGGGCTGTGAGGAACAGGAAGGTGGTAGTAGCTGTCACATACAGGATGGAGACTGGGGACATGCTGGCCACCTTACCCTGTCCCTAAACACAGGCTATGCCAAGCACGTCCTTGGGGAGGCTCAAAGCTTATTCACAAGCTCCTGAGAGGCACCTGCTGTGCCCCCACAGACACGCTGCCCCAAAGGGCAAACAGATGCAGGCAGCAAGTTCTAGGGGAACATAAGGGAACATAAGCCCTGCAGAAGGCTCACACTTGGTGACCAGGGAAAGCTTTGCCAGAGAGGAAGGGCAAAGCAACAAGGAGACTGCTGCTGACCTGCAGGGGGTCACTGCCCACTCTCAGCCACAACCTGCCCCCCGACATCACCAGTCAGCTGCCAGTTTCTGGCTTTTCCTCTTGAGTGTGTCTTGGAGCACCTAACCTGCCTGCTCAATTTAGATGCACACAAACATGCAAAGCAAAGAGGCTGAGCCCAGTTCAGGGCGTGTATGAACTGACATAGTTTGCAAGAGCTGCACCTGCACCCAAGATTGAAGCATACCCTTCTGCCACCTCCCCTGCCCCAGGCTGCTGGAGCTGCATACATGAAGGGCAGCACATCCTGACAGCCTGAAACCTGAGGAGAAACCCTACAGCACAGATGTTTCCAGTCAACACTAAGGCATTGGGCTTCAGAGGGCCAATTCAGCAGGAATGCATCAGATGGATGTTACAGGAGTACCCCCACACAGGCAGCCTCCAAACCCTCACCTCTATAAAAGCAACGATAACAGAGCCCACCATCACCACGCTGGCATTCAGAATGGCCCAGAGTAACAGAGAGAAAGACAGGCCCCCTTTCTCAGTGAACTTGTCAATGTCTGTGGAGGAGGATCAAGGAAAGGCTGCTGTCAGCTCAGGAATATCCCTCCCACCATCGCAAAGCATCACCATGGAGCTCCTAGGGCTGTGGTGTGCAGAGTGCATTGATGGGAGCACTTGGATGCAGGCAGCACCTCAGAGCAGTACTGAGAGCAGCACTGAGAGCAGCAGGACCTGTGCACTAAGCCCAGGAGGAAACCGCCCTCTCCCCCAGCATCCTTCTTGTTGCCAGCAGGAGCAGAGGACACAGATCCAGTGGCTCCTGCCTGGCTGGAGACCTCAGCTCCACGCAAGGATACTGTCCTTCACCACACGGTACTTCAGCCCAGCCAGGTTCTCCACCACGATGTCAATGAAGCAGGCGACGAGGCCGGTGAGGATGCCAATCATGGCGCAGATGACCCAGCGCTTGATTTCCACTGTCCGGAAGGCCTGACAGACAAACAAGCAGCCATCAGAAACTACTGCTGCCCAACCCCGCACCCACAGCTCTCGGTGTGCATCGAGATGGGCTCCAGCCCACCCGGCCACCTTCCCAATCAAGTCCCAAACTTCTTTATCCCCTGCTTGGCATAGGACTGTAAAGCCTGACCTATTTCAAAGCAACTCCCACTGCTGTTGTCCCTCTGAGGGATCTCTGGCGAGAAGAGAAGCTTTCCCATCTTGCCTGCCTCCGTCAAGCCTCTCAGCACGCTCTCCTGCTCTATCTTTCTGCAGTACTAGCTCCCAAAGCCCCCACCGTAGGGCCTTCCCCACTGCAGGCGTTCCATGTATCTCCACCCAGCCCAGCAATATCACCACAGCACCCAGGCGAGCTCCTCATCCCTCCCTTATGCCACACTGGGGTCCTGCAGAGCTGGCCACCCTGCCCATTGCAAACTGGTGGATACCCATCAAACCACACAGCTCAAGCACTGCTGCTGGACACCAGATTCCCCTGGCACGGAGGGAGCAGTGGTTGAATGGTGTCAGTGTGCAGGGACAATGGATAACCAGGCCGTGGCAGGGCTCACCGCATGGTTTATCCTCCTTTCCTCTTCCAGGAACAGCTGGTTTTCACTGTTGTCGTAGTCCAGGCTCTAGCTCAGAAAAGAGAGATGCTGTTAGTGCTTAATGCCGAACAAGACCCCTATGCCAAGGGCAGGCCAATCTGAGACCCTCACTCAAGAGCTCTCCCTCGTCTGTGCCCCACAGAGGTCAACTGGCAGCAGCAGCAGAGCTGAGGAAGAAGCAGGGATACACATACCTCGTACTTGAGTGACAGGAGCTTCTCATTGTGGGGGATCTCGTTGGGATACGGCCGGGGGAGCTCTGTCTCCTGTGGGACATGACACGCAGGTTGACAGTCGCAACCAGCAACTGACACAGAAGCACTCATGCCATAATGCTGGCTTGGTGTTGGTTTTACTGCATGAACACGCAGGAAGCACAGGAAGAACCGCAGGGAGAGCAGTCTTAGTGCCCAGGACCCAGGGCAGTTTCCCACTGGGCAGTGTGTGCAGATTTAAGTCAGCTCAAATATAGCCCTCTGTGTGTGCACCCCTGGCCCTCCTGTACCATCCCCAAGCAGGATGTGTCCCATGGGCAGCCATAAGTACAGCCGAGCAGGGACCAGGCAGGCAGAGGTTCTGCACAGCCAGCGCCAAACTGCCATTTCAATTAACCAGAGCAGCTCTGTGCTCCCAGTGGAGGGCAACATTCCACCTCGACAGGAAATTCCTTTGGCCTAGAGCAAGGAGCTATTTCAAGCAGATCTGTGTTTTTGAGTAGAAACTAAATTCTGTCCCACAAATGCCTTTGATCACGCAAGCTTCTCCCAGCTCTGACTTAGGGCATTCACTGGGGCTGCAGGAGGGGCCCCACTGGCATCACATGCCCTTCTTCCAGTCCTTCATTGCAGCTACATCCAAATTCCTCCAAAACACTGCATGAAGACATGCTACAGCAACCCAGTCACAAGCGCTCCAGCTAAAACCAGCAACAGAAATGCCTCTCAACTGCTGCAGCACTCGAGACCCAAGGATGGCCACGCAGGAGCCTTTGTTTAACGAGCAGGATGGGGGAGAAAGGACAGCGCTCATGGTGTCCCACGGCCAACCTTGCTGCCCTGGGAGCATCCCCACAGGTTATTTCACAGCAGGGAAACAGTCACAGCCCCTCGGTGCCACTCACCAGCTCACGGATGTCCTCATTAAGATCCACATTGCTCAGCTGCCCAGGGCGCAGGAAGGAGGAAGGAGTGAACTACAAAGAGAAGGGAGAACGAAGTCAGTTCTTGAATGCACCACCAACAGCTGGTGCCAACTGCACACAGCACACCCTCAGGCCCAGGCTGGGTCCTGCTCCCCAGAGCGTTTGCATGCATGGCATCCCCATGGAAGGCCAGAGTTTGCGTTTGTCTACCCTTTGTGGCTCCCTGCCAAGCCCAGTCTGTCCAGGAGCTTTGTGAGGTGTTGGAAGGGGGACAGACCCCCCCCCCCCAAGCAGTCAGGGCTACTCCTCAGCCAGGCAGTAAAAAGGGATGACCAACGGCACTTTTTGTTCCTCCACCTGCTCTGCAGGAGGGTTCCCAGACTGGGAGATGAGCACATCAGCACATTCACTTCCCTCAAAACCCTCAATGCATTGGGCACAGCACAGTGCCCAGACTGGCTGCCAGCACAGCGTGCACCAGCAGGGACACCAGAACTGCTCAGCAGCGCCCAGGACAGTGCCGGGAAGGTTCTCCTTTCTTTGGTGAGCCCTCGGGCTTGTTACGAGCAGCACAATTGCACAACATAGGAGTCTGGGGATTTTTCTGGGCCAAGGCAGGCTTGGGCTCAGGCTGAACCAGCCAGGCAGTGCACACGGAGCCCCAGCAGCAGCCAGTGAGCCGCCCTCACCCGCTGCTGTTGTGAAACATGGGAACATGCAAGGGCGTGAGAGCAGCGCTGCCACTAAGAACAGCCCAAACACCATTTCTCAACATCCACATCTCCCCCTCTGCAGCCTCACCCCTCCGACAGCCCCACTCCCAAACAGCTGAAGAACCGGAGAATAAAGGAGCACTGGAGAGCAATAGGAGGGCAGGGCAGCCCCTCTCTGCAGGGGCCTGCAAGCTGCTGATCCTAGATAGAGCCCCTCCTGCTTTAATCCCCACAGATCCCGCCTGGAACGCGCAGGCCAGAGCAGCGGGAACCACACGCGTCACTGCAATGAAGAATACCCCTTTGTGTTTGCAGCCTGACCTATTTTCCCTTTTCCCCATCTGCTCCACACTCTCATTTACTCCCTGACCCGGGGGTGGGCTTTGTCCCCACTTCCCAAACCCTCCGGTGCCGGCTCAGCACCAGCACAACTCCTGTGAGGCAGGCAGACCAATGCTGTCACCCTGCAGGGAGGGACACATGAGAGCAGGGGGAGCTTATGCAGGCACCAGCCAGCTCCCCAAGGGATTATAGAGCACTGGAACACAAACAAGAAAGGAAAAGGAATTGCAGTTGGGCCTGAAGCTGAACTCTGTGTTACATTTGAGAACATCTTGCTTGTATAACATAGAGTCCCTGCCCAACTCATCCTGAGTCCTGGCAGCAGGCAGCACTCAGATGGGCTGAGCACACTTAGAGCACAGCTGGCTCCATCCTGCCAGCACAGGGATCACGTGCTGGAAGAACAGGGAAAGGCTTTTTCCATCAGCACCCATTTTCCATAGGAGGAACGGGGAAAATGGGACAACCGGGTGCAGACAGGGGGTTATCTGTGCACAGCTCAGAGATGTGCTCAGCCCAGACAGCATGACCCCAGCCTGGATGCTTTCCAAGCACAGCCTGCCGTTCCCAGGCACATATGATATGGTGTGACTGCAGTGCATTTATTCCCCTACAACAGGGCACACTGTTGTCAGAACGCAGAGGATGCAGACGGACCATCAGCTCTCCTGTCCCATCCCACAGGAGGACACCTGGGACCTTCCCACCAGCAGCGGACGGGCGATGTCACCCAGCCATCAGCAGTCCCGTTGGCTCAGGGAAATCTTCATGCTGTCCCAGTGACCTGATGAGGGGTTACAGAGGAGATAAGGCCACACATCCCTCAAAACCCTACATCCATAGGTCAGGAAGCAGCAGAGTTGCAGCAAGGGAATGATTGCTTAAGGAAAGCCCATCACAGCAGTGCTGTGTCTCAGAGCAGTGGTCACAGCACGACACTGGTTTGTGAATAGAGGAACAACTTCAAACAAGGCTATCTAGAACAGCCATAGAGCAAACATTGCTTGTGTACACAGCAGCCTTTTAGTGCCTTGCTAACTGGACTCTGAAGAACCACAAATGGAGCGCTTGCTCCACAGCCCATCTGCAGGGCAGCCAGCAAGGCCATCCCTGTAGGACATCACCACATCCAGAACCACCCCCCAGAGACACAGTGCCCTCCCATAAGCAGTTCTCTTATCACCACCCTGCTCCTCACTAACAAGCTCTGAATGCACGCGGCTTTGTTAAGAGCGAGATAAAGCACTGTGCACAAACCACACCAGGAGCCTGCACTGCATAAGCAAGAGGAAGGAAGGAAGAGGGTTTTTAGCTCCCAGGACCCTCCCGGCCCTGCTCAAGGGTGGGAAAAGATGACTCCTGCCCTCCATGCCACCAGGCAGCTCACTGTGGTACCCGGGGGAATACGAGCAGTCCCATAGCCCGACAACGCCTGCCCATCCTCCCCACCCCTGGCACCCTCAGGAGCATAAGCACTGCACAGGTCTCAAAGCCAAGGCACTGTAGCACACACACAGAACACATCCTCAAGGGATAGGAAAAAATATATATATTATTTTTTTAAAAATACCTTAAGCTAGTGATGGGTTTTGGCTGCTCTCACTGAAATCATCTACCCACTTTTCAGTTTGAGAATCGATACGTTACGTGCAACTTAAAAAACATGGGAGGAGAGCAACCCACGCCTTGGGGCACGTGATGCTCAGATGTGCAGACAGCACCTCGCATCGCAGCACAGCCAGGTCCTGACAGGATGAAGGCTGACCCAGCTCTGGCACTGTGCTCAGCTCCTGCCGAGCCAGCAAGCCCCAAAACAGAGAGCCCAAGCACATCCCTGCAGCACCCCTCTGTCACCAGGGACACACACACACTGAAACAAGCAGCACTCTCACCTCCCACCCACCAGCTCTCAATCGCTCGCTGAAGTTAGCTGGGGAACTACAGACCTGTATTTCCTTTTGTCATTTTAAAATCACTTTCATTTCCATTAAAAGAACATGCAAGAAAGGGAAGAAGCCCCAGTTGGGTGCCATTTCTGTTGTACTATCATGACCACAGATAAAGTCTCCCGTGACAAAAACAGCTTCACCCTCTGCCAAAGCCGTCCTGTCCCCACTTCTCAGTACCCCCTGCCTGGTACCATGCTGTCATAGCACCCGGCTGGTTCCTACTGGTGTGACCTGGCCACGGACAGTTATGGGGATATGAGGACATTGCCAGAGTCCTGCTCTCCTCCTCACATACCCATATGGCCATGCTCATAGCAATACAGAGCCACAAAGGACCCTGCTGAGCTGTATGGCATTAATGTCACAGGACCATCCATGGAGAGAAGCAGCTGTGCTACACTGAGGGGTGATCCCAGCTGTGCTGCCAGGTCAGTGCCCACCCTGCTGCCCGTCATCCTCACCCCGTGCTGAGAGCCACAGTACAGCACTCACTGCGGGGCTCTGCTAAGGGAAATGGCACGCAGTGCTCTGTCACCAGCTGGACCATCAGGGGACACTGTGGCAATAAACACAGACCAGCAGGGCCAGATCTCACTCACCCCACCCACTGTCTCTACTGTTTCTTCAAAGCTACTCACAGAAACCCTTTTTCTAATTGACACCCATCCAAAAGATCCGGTTCATCCTTCCCCCTACCGTGCCTCAGACCTGCCGTTTTCACCATGCGATCTGTAAAGGCAACATGCTGCAAATACAGCCAGTGCTGCTGCACTGACCTTATTTCTCCTTCCAGATCATTAGAGCTGCAGGAGCGCAGCCGACTCCAGCCAGCCAGCCGTGCCCCCATCCTGCTCAGCCACACCAGGAACATGCAGCCTATCAAACCCTGAATTTTCCTCTAATTAATCCAACGAGCCCGCTGTTCTGACTCGCTCAGGAGCAGGGCAGCACCGAACCATGCCAGACACGACAGCCAGGCTAGTGGCTGCCAAAGCCTTCTCGTCTACGCTGAAGGCTCCCTGCAAGCTTTCCATAGGAAATCCACCAGCCCTGTGCTCAGGCAGCTCCTCTCCCACCCAGCGCTCACACAGCAGGGCTCCATGGACTCAGCCTGGCCCAAATCACAGCCCCAACCCTCCGAGCATCGCACAGAAGCTGATTTTAGGATGAGATTAACTGCTCCCAAGCGATTCGCAAAGAAGGAGCGGACCCTTCTGCGCTAAAAACACCTCCCAACCCTGGACTCGCACTTTGCCACGCAGCTCCATACACACACCACGCCGTCCACTTGCGTGCAGCCGGACCCGCACGGCAGCAGCCTGCCAAGGATCGGGCTCTCCCACAGAACGACATTCGAAGCAGGAATTAAAAGAGCGTTCTCAGTCAGCCGGGAGCCACGCACCCCGTGCCTGGGGCCCAGCCAGCCTCACCTGCCGGGCGCCACCCGCCGCGCCGGGCCCGGTGCCGTTGAGCAGCGGGGTGGTCTCCCCCGCGCGCTCGTCCTCGTCGTCGCGAGGGTCGCGGCCGGACCACGACACCTTCTTGGCGACGTTGGCCATGCGGGGCGGCTGCGGCGCGCGGCTCCGGCGGCCCCTGCCTCACCGGCCGGTCATGTGACACGCGCCGGCGTCACGTGAGCACTACGGCGCCCGGCGCGGCCGTCGCGCCCCGCGGCACCATGGGAGTTGTAGTCCCGCCTGGCGGCCGCCGGCAAACGGCTCCCTGCGGGGCTGCGCTCGGCCCGGTGC
The DNA here is from genome assembly GCA_030625065.1 of Alectoris magna. Taxonomy (NCBI): domain Eukaryota; kingdom Metazoa; phylum Chordata; class Aves; order Galliformes; family Phasianidae; genus Alectoris; species Alectoris magna. Next base: position 2,560,063 of record CM060575.1, on the reverse strand, counting down.
TCGGCACCGCCCGCGAGGCCCCGCGGCTGGAGGGCAGGGAGGACACGCGGGGCGGTGAGCAGCTGGGCTGGCAGCTCTGGCTCATCGCTTGGCACGGGCGTTTCCATGCCCCAACCTCCCCGGGTGTGACTCAGCGGCAGATGCTGGTGGCAGGGGAGCGCGGCCGGCACCCGGCTGTCACCCGGCTTGGCGTTGCACCACGTGAGCACGGCAGCACGGCGAGGGGAGCCCGCGCAGCTGGGAGCCGTGCAGGTTTCGGAAGCTTTTGGCTTTCAGAGAGCACCGTTGTACGTTAAAACCCTCCTGAAACCGAATGCCGCACAGCTTGCTGTGGGACGCTGCAGCCAGCAGGGCTGTGAGCGGCACCGAGTGCTGCAGTGAAAAGCAGAAAAAGTGAAAATTAAATGCCATTTCCTCTCTCTCTGAGCACTTTAATAGGAATAATGGGGCTGTACGTGCTCCTGGGGGCCGCTGGCCTGAGGCGGGCCAGTTCAGTGCCCAGGGCAGCCCGGGCTGCATTGGCTGCCTCTGCCTGCTCTGCCAGTGACCGAAAGCGGCTGTCGATGTTATAGGAGATGTTTGCAGGCGGTGCTGGCGCAGCCTCACAGCCTCTGAGGCCAGGAGCTGCCCCCGGCCATCCTGCCCCAACGTGGCTGTTCCTGCAACCCTGGAGATGCCAGAGCCCTGCTGCACAGGGACTGAGCTGTGCCTTGCAGTGGCAGCCACGGAGACACTGCCACAGGACGTAGTCATACTGCGCCCAGGTGTGCAAGGCAGAACCCAGGGGGCAGCACGGTGGGGAGGTCTGGGGCCTGCAGAGCAGGTGGGGCAATGAGGCAGAGCAGCGCAGGATGAAAGCAGGACAACTCAGTGCAGGGCAGGACGGCGCACTGTGCTCCACGCCCGCCACCACGGGGCGGCAGCACTTCAGTACCGCGCGGTAGGCTGGAGGCGGAGCTTCAGAGCCAGGGGCGGGGCTACGACCAGAGGGGCGTGGTCCCGGGTAGGGCGTGGCTTAACCTCGGGGGGGGGGCGTGGCTTTCAGCGCCAAGGAGCGGGGAGGCGGGGCTCCAGGGGCGGGGCTGTGACGCTTGCGGCCAATCCGCGTCCGCCTGACCCTCCCGGAGAACATGGCGGCGGCAGTGCTGAGCCTGGCCCGTCGGATCGCTCGGTCAGGTTTGTCCGTCACGGCTGGGCTGTCCCGGCGTGTCCCCCTGCAGGATTGAGTTCTCGTGTCCCCTGCTGCCGGTCCGAGCGGGAGCATCCCCACGGACTCTGCCCCGTGTCAGCCCCGCGGGGGGTCGTCTGGTGCCCCCCACGGCCCTTTTTTGTACATAATAGGGTACGCAGGTGCCCTGTCCCTGGGTCGGGTTCCTCCATGTCCCCACATGGCCTCTCTCAGCGTGTCGGGGTTGTCGCATGTCTCCTTGTATGGGGCAGGGTGTCCCAGTCTCCCCCCCCACGTGTCGGGGTGTCCCCGTGTCACTGCACCGAGGCGTGCCATGTCCCTGTTCCTCCCGTGTCAGCCCTCTGTGCACTGCAGTGTCCCCGTATCCCCCCGCAGTGTGTCACGGTGTTCCCACGTCTCCCCACAGTGCTCAGGGTGTCCCTATACCCCTCACCCTGCCCACCCTCACCCCCCCCTCCCCCCAGGTGTGCTGTTTCCCTGCAGCAGCCCACAGGTTTGGGGCCAAGCTGCCCGGCAGCCCCCCGGCCTCCTGCCCGCCCAGCGCCGTGCCTTCAGCAACAACAAGATCCTGGTGGAGCTGGACACGAGCTCAGGTACGGTGTCACCTCACCCCACAGAACCCCACCGTGCAGCCCTGGGCATGGAGAGCCACCAGAGCCCCATATGTTCTGCCTTCAGCTGTGTAGGGCCAGCAGAGAGAAGAGTGTGGGGACAGGGATGGCACCAGGTGTGGGCACTTGGTGTGGCTGTGTGCCACGTGCAGATCCCAGCTTCCAAGGGGCCCCTGCTTTGTGTACCCAGCAGAGGCAAGCTGTCCTCCAGGGAGCAGCTGTTGGGATTTCTGTGCCCCGGCAGCCAGGAGTGGCTGTCACGGGGCTGTGTCCCCTCTGCTTGACGTTTCCCAGGGGCTCCTTTGGCTGCTGGGCTCCTCCTGTTGGGTCTGGCCTGGGCTCGGGGCCTTGGGAGGGCCTCTGGGGCAGGGCTGTCCTGTCTGGGAGGGGTGAGGGGCTGGAGGCCTTCAGAAGAACCAGGGGAGAAAAGATAGGATCTGAGTGGGAAAGCAAGAAGGCAGATGGAATTCTGAGCACAACGTGAGTGTATGAGTGGTGTGTGCTGCTCTGCTGTGGGGTTTCTGATGCCTCTGCGTTTACCACGGCTCAGGCGTAGCCATGATGAAGTTCAAGAGCCCTCCTGTCAACAGCCTCAGCCTGGACTTCCTCACTGAGTTCTGCATAAGCCTGGAGAAGCTGGAGAACGACCGGGCCTGCCGGGGCCTGATCATCACCTCGGTACGAGCTGCCCTGGGATGGCAGTGCGCTGCAGGGCGCTTTGCCTCTCAGTGATATTTGAATTTTCTTGGTTCCAGGCCATCCCCAGAATCTTCTCATCAGGCCTGGACATCATGGAGATGTGTGGGAAGAGCACGGAGCACTACGCTGAGTTCTGGAGAGCTGTGCAGGAGATGTGGCTCCGGCTGTACGGCTCCAACATGGTGACAGTCGCTGCAATCAATGCAAGTCCTTCCCACCTGCTTTCTTGGCTGCTCTGCTTGCTCTGCTGCTTGCTGTGTAATGTTGTCATTGCGTGTGCAGGGAAAGCCCCCAAACCAGTCTTGTCACTGCTGAAACAAATACAGCGTTGGGATGTGAGGTTCTGCTGCACTGGGGTGTGGGAATGCTTGGGAGTGGGGGGCATCACGGTCTCCAGGTAATGCTGCACATGCTGCTGAGGTGCAGCAGCATTTGGGCGATGGGGAGCTTGCGCTGCACTCATGTCTGGCTAACAGGGGCTCACACCTAAATATCTCAGACACTGCTTTGTGCAGCAAGAGCCAGTCTTGGCCCCAGGAAATTGATTGCAAGTCTTCAGAGTGCCTGTCACGTGCACACAGTTTGCTTTTTCACAGATGAGACTCATTGGGAGTTGCCTGGGCTTGTTTGCCTGGCTGTTGCACTGCATTTATAGCTGGAGGGGAGGAGATCGGGAGGGAGCTGTGCGGCACTGCAAATAATTGGCCTCGGCCCTTTGGACAGCAGTGCTTTGGAAGCTGGGCAGTGGAGCACATTCTTAACATATTCCTTTCTGTTTGATTTGTCCTCCTCCTGCCAGAACTGTGGGCCAGCAGGGAAATGCACTTTGAATTGCAGGGTTCCTAAATACGTTACCCACTCAGTGTCTTGTTTTCATTCTTCAGTGCAGCACTGCTTTAGCAGCTCGTGGCTCTGTGTCCATCTTTGAAGACAGCTGGGTCTCTGACCAGCTTCCCACAGGCATCCTGTGCAGGGCTAAGCAAGCACAGAATTGTGGCTGAAATTGAAGTTTCGTAGGTGGCAAAGAGGGTCACAGACTCAAAAGAAAACGCCATAACAAATCTCTGTAGGTTTTGCAACCCAAGCAGTGTTTTCTCTGCAGCTGTCTCTGGACTAAAGAGCGAAACTCAATGGGAGCAGCGCAGTTACTTTGACTTCTAGAAACAAAGAGCACTAAAAATGAAAGGATAGAGTCTAGCAAGCGTATCAGAAATCTTTAGTGGCAGTTTTGACTCAGGTGATTGGAGCCTTGGGGAGACATCTGTGTTGTCCTTGGCAGCTCTGTCCCTGTCTTCTCTGTTCTGGAGAAAACAGCAATGCTGCTGCAGGTGCACAGGCAATCATAGCTGGAGCACGGGGGCTGACCTGAACTCATTGCTTCCTTCTCCTTGCCAGGGATCCAGCCCAGCTGGAGGATGTCTCATTGCCTTGTCGTGTGACTACAGAATCATGGTGGAGAACCCCAAATACGTCATTGGTCTGAATGAAGCCCAGCTGGGCATTGTGGCTCCCTTCTGGTATGCCAGTGTCTTTCATGTCTGGTGGCACAGAGGGGTCCCTAAAAAGAGATCACAATGATTTTAATAAGCTTTAATTGGCCAGTGAGATGTAGTTCTGCATCCTTCCTGACAGAGTTCTTGGTAATTGCGGCTGGAGGGTGCGGTGCCTGATCTGCAGTCACGACTGCAGTCTGACTCTGCAGTCCATACCAAAACCAGTGCTGGGAGCATGCTTTGCTGTGGGCGCGTGCTGTGCACCTGCAAAAGCTTTTCCTGCCATCTCTCCTAGGTTTAAGGACACGTTTGTGAACACTGTGGGACACCGAGTTGCTGAACGCTCCCTGCAGCTGGGATTGCTGCACTCTGTGCCCGAGGCCCGCCAGATCGGCCTTGTGGATGAGGTGGTGCCAGAGGAGAAGCTGCAGGAGAAGGCTGAGGCTGTTGTGGCTCAGTGGCTGGCTCTGCCTGGTAAGGGAGGCACCTCCTGCTGCTGCTGCTGCTACACCCCCAGGGCAGCAACTGGACACGGAGTAGGGGTGTGTGTGGGAAGGACAGGAACTGAGGCTGGTATGTGGGGCTCCCATTTGAAGTGAAGGTGTAAATGGTGGGGAGCGCTGTTCATGACCATAAGTCAGAGCCAGCAAGGGCTTGTCTGGTTGGAGATGTCCATAGTATGTAGGTGCTAAAGCAATTTTGGGTTCTCAGTGTGTGGGATTTTCACTGATACGATGTATGTGCAGCATCATGCAACAGATTTACAGCTGCATGGCTGTGCATGGCGTGTGTGACCAGATGTATGCTGAAGGCCTCAGTCAGCTCCAGCAGGCAGCGATGCTCCAGCAGCACCCCCATTTCCATGCTGAACTAAGCGGGCTGTGGCTGGGTTGGCAGGCAGAGTCCAGAGCGTGCAGCAGGGATGAAACCTTGGGGACAGTGCTGATGGCTTTTGTGTGCTATGCTTGGCACATGCAGAATGTTTTCTAGAGGCTGAAGTTGTTGGGAACACTTCAAGCCGGAGAAGTTTCAAAGAACAGATGATTTTGTTCAGCTGCTGCTGTCCTGATCCCAGTCATGTTTAACAGTGTGAGGGTTGGGCTGTAGAGGGCGCAGGGAGGAAGAAGGTGAACTACTCCTCCTGATGTGTCCCAGTAGATCAGTCATTTCCACAGTGGATTAGAGATGAGAATTTATTGCATGAGAATGTATCCAGGTCAGGTTCCGGGCAATTGAGTTTTTCTACACCTTTTTCCTGCTGTTCCAAAGAGCCCTTCAGTGTGTGCTACCTCTGCTTTGGAGATAGCAGCACATGATGACAGTGAGCAAGAGCTGGCTGCTACCAGCAGGGACCATGCACGCTCTGCATCCTCACTATCCTCTCCACAGACCATGCCCGTCAGCTCACCAAGTCCATGATGAGGAAGGCAGTGCTGGACCACATGCTGGCTCACCGGGAGGAAGACATTCAGAACTTTGTCAACTTCATATCGAAAGACTCCATCCAGAAGTCACTTTCAGTGTACATGGAGATGCTGAAGAAGAAGAAGAGCTGAGCAGCCAGCGGGGGCCTGGTCCCAGGGGCTTTTGTGACCCTCTGAAGCACTGCGTTATTCGTAGACTTTCACAGTGAAGCTGTCTGCAGTGTGAGTGATGGGTGAGATGCTGCCTGCTCCGTGGCCACCACAACCACCCCCTCCTGGTAGTCCCCATAGAGTGCCTGTCACCACTGCTGCCTTCCTCAGAGCTGGGGAGAGCTGTTGGCTCAGCTCACCCGAGGAACAAACAGAGAGAGCTTTGGTAGCACTATGGCTCTAGCCTTCATGTCCTCGGGTATCCTCCCTCCTGTCCAACAACTAATAGTGAAAGTGATGTTTGTCAGTAAAGCCTTCGATGAGGTGGGAGGCGTGTGCTTTGTTCCCAAGCGTGTCTGCAGTCACTGCTTGCTTCCTGGCTCCTGGTGCACTGGGAGGGCTTTGCCACAAGCCACGGGATGGGGGCCTGGGCACAGGTAGTGCCTGACCGCAGCCCTTCTTCAGAGCAGGCTCAGGAGCATCCCACACACAGGGCTCATGGATGGGGGTGGGGGCAGCTGGAGCCGGGTTGTTGTGTGTGGCAGCAGGAGGAACTCAAGCCATCAGCTTCACCTCAACGGGATAATGGTCGCTGACTGCCAGGGCCTGCAGGAAGACAGGAGGCAGGGAGGTGTAACGCCAGGGTTGTGTGAGCCCCGTGCCCCTCCCAGTACTGGTGGGGCCCTTGGGGTGGCTGTCATCGCTGTGTGGGACCCTTCTGGCTGCTGGATGTGGATGGGATGTCCCCAGCCTGGGAGTCATGGAGTTCTGCCCTTGCCATGAGCATTCTCGCCCACAAAAGCCTCAGAAACTCCCCACATCTCCTCTGTCCCCACAGGGATGGGCAGTGACCCCAAATCCCCCTCATGTGTTGTTCCGTGGGCCCCCCCACCACGTTGGCAGGCTGCAGGGGGTAGCTGTGTGCCTTAGCTGAGGGCTGCATGCCTTCCCTGCTGTGCCTGCAGCCGTGGCCGGAGCCACCTGGGGCTGCTGCTGAGGCTGCTTCACCCTGCGGTTGTGCTGGCTCAGAAGTGCAGCAGCCGCATGGCTGCCTAATCCCAAACGTTGGCAGCCCCGTGCTGCCAGGTTGTCTTTGCTGCACCTGGGGCAGCTCAGCTTCGCTGTTCCAAACAGCTCCGTGCACAGCAGCCACCCTGAGTCCCAGCTCATGATCCCCTCTCACCTCTTCCTGCTCCAGCTGGAAAGCACGCTGGAAATTGTACACAGTGGCTGAGTTTGGCACGATGCTCCGCTTCAGCTTGGCTCCGCACACCACAATCCTGCATGGGAACAGCACGTAGTGGGCGCTGCTCCCACCTCACCGGAGCCTCTGTGGCGCCCCGTGGCACAGAGCCATGGCACCTCCACGGCAGCACCCACCTGTCGTAGGCGCAGTCCGACTTCCCCACGGTGGTGTCGGCGCTGTCGGGGATCAGCCACTTGAAGACGTCGCTGCTGCGCAGGCGGATGGAGGCCCAGTCGCTCTGCTTCACGTAGTTGCAGTCGGCATTGAAGTCCCCCAGGAACACGATGTTCTGCACAAAGGGCCACGTGGGGGCTGGCAGCAGGGCTGCCCCCAGCTATCCGCCCCCAGCTATCCACCCCCAGAGCCTGGCCCTGACCCCAGCACTGCGGCCATCCCTTCCTGCCCTGGAAGGAGACGGGGCCAGAGCAGGAACGGTGCTGCTGGGACACTCACATCTGTCCCCCACTTGTTGACCACAGCCAGGTAGACATCATAGAGCGCATCGATCTCAGCAACAGCATCATGCGGGGCTGAGTGCAGGGGCACCATCACGAACTCCTCTGCCTCTGTGGGGAGAGGAACATCTCAGCCTGTGTGGCCACCGCCCAGCGGCCACCTCCTGCTGTCACCCATCCTCATTCAGACTGAGGGGCCGTCCCCTGCCCCGCGCTGCTCACTGCTGTGGGGTGCTGACACCCTGAGGACAAATGGCTCCCTGCTGAAGATGTCCTGTGGGTCCTCGTACTGATAGGTGTCCACCACCGACACGACGTCCGTTCTGTGGGATGAGGACACAGTGACCCCGGGCTCAGCATGGCCCACCAGCATGGCCCCTCGCTCAGCCCTGCCGTGATGGCTTCGGTGTCCTGAACTCGAGCCAGTGACGTGGGGCCCCTGTGTCCCCTCTGCGGCACCCCAAGGAGGACAGCAGCGTGCCCACCCCGTTACCTGTAGATGAAGAGGTACATCTCCTTGTAGTTGTCCCGTCCCAGGGGCCCGCTGATCTCGTAGTCATACGGGGATGAGGACACACTGCAGGGATGCAAATGGAGGACAGTGGCACAGCTGGCACGGTGCTGGCACAGCCCTTAAGTGTCCCTAGCTCTGCCAGCTCCATGGGCACCGCAGCCCTGAGCCACCCACCATCCCCAGCCATGGGCTCCATTCTCCCTACACACCAGCAGGGTGCAGGTCTGACCCCTGCCAACCATTTCTCTGCAGGGATGCTCTCCATCTTTATTTGCATCTAAGCGAAATGAAGTTAATTGGCTGCCTGGGGCCTGCAGAGCCTGGCATCACACTTGCTGCCATGCTTGCTTTGTGATGATGCTGGAGGGGACCGAAGGGGTGAGGACATGGGCTGGGCATACCTGCTTGGGGGCATTCATCTCCTCCACGGCCTCACTCATTACTGAGTCCCACCAGAGACACCCATCCCTGTGGCACCCTTAGCTGTGCAGAGCTCTGTACCTCACCGCACAACCACCTCCACCACTCCACGTCTGCTTTGGGGCTGATTTGTCACATTTTGCCAGACTTTTCATCCCCAGCCTCAGCTTTCCCCTGTCCCGTTGCATTTTCCAGATTCATTGTGCCGGAGTTGTAGTTCCTTTCAGCCTTCACAAGGATTTTGCCCCACTGGCACCCCTGTGCCCCCAGGGTGGTGCACTGCATGGCACCCAGCAGGTTCCAGGCTGCCCTCAGGCACCTCAGCCGCTCCTTCCCATTTCCTTCTACGAAGCTACAACAATTTCCTCTTATTCCCCTTCCAGAAAACAAACTCTCTTTCAACAGAATTTCTTTTGTTTGCCTTTTATTGCTCAAGCAGCTTCATTTTCCCTGCCCAGTGCCAGCATTTTAACCTCAGTGGCTTCAGCCCCAGCCCCACTCCTACCTGTTGAGCTGCTCCAGGAGCTCGGTGACAGCGCTGAGATCGGAGTCGCGCACCTCCTGCACCAGCACAATGTCATAGCGGCGCAGGATCTGCAGTGGTGATGGTGAGAAGAAGCCTGGCACTGTGGTGGGTGCTGGGGTGGTGAGCAGGGACGGGGCCACCCGCGTGTGTCCCAGCATTGAGTCATCCCACAGTGTCCTACAAGCCCATGAATGCCAAGGCGGATGTCCCCATAGGGGCTCTCCCCATGGTCCTCCCACTGAGCTGGGGACATCCCTGGCACTGGGAAAATGTCCCAGCAACAGCCGTGTCCCCAAGCAGCTCCAGCACAGGGGCTGTATTTAAGCTGTGTCCCTGCACGCAGCCCATCCCCGCATGCTCCACGCAGCACCGGCTGTACTCACGTTGATGATGACACCTGCCACGCTCTCATCAGACATCTTGCTGTCCCCAAACGCCTGGATGTTGAAGGCACCAATGCGCAGGGTGGCGGTGGCTGGGCACAGGAGAGCCATGCTCAGCAGGGACAGTGCCAGCACCACAGTCCCCATTCTGCCAGGAGGGATTCTGAGCCACGGGATGCAACGACAGGAGCCAGGCTTTATTCTGGGCTTGGAAATAGGCTTCACATATGGGGATAGAGTGAAAAAAACCACTTAGGTCCTTCCCGACTGCTGTGCCCTGGTGGGTACCAAGCCAGCAGGTGGGCTGCCACCAATTCCAGAGGAAGACGAAGCTCATTCTGCCTAGGAGCGCCTCTACCCATCACTCGTGAGCTCTGGGAGCTCCCAGCCCAGCTCCCCGTGAGGCTTTCCTGCTCCCACTGCAGGCTCCTTCTCTCTTTGCCTGCACCCCAGAATGTTTTGCATCCTTCTGTTTGCTCGCAGTCCCCTCCCGACCCTGCACTGCTATTCTGCATCTTTAAACGCAGCCACAGACCCCCTTCACCATCTTTTCCGTGCTGCTCCCCAAAGCTGGTTGCTTTCTGTGCTGGGATTGCACCACTCATCAGGCTTGGAAGGTGCGGAAGCTACTCCTAATTCCAGCAGAACCTGGTTCCTCCAGTCCCATGGACGAACAACAGCGAGTGCCCACACCACAGGTACCCTGGCTCCCAGCCCGTCACATCACAGCCCCGAGAGGAGCTGAGCCCCAGCTCCATCCTTACCGTGTGAGCACGCAGCACCTCTGCCCTGCCGGCGGCAGGCGGGCTGTTTTATTCCCAACTGAGACGCTGGAAAAGCAGGATGAGTCGAACACCCCCGTGGGCGTTTTGGCACAGGTTTGGGCTCCTTCCTACATTGGGAAACCAAAACCCGCACGGGGGCAGGGTGGGGCCAGCGTCAGCATCTCTATGCTCAGCACCAGGAAGGGGCCGGGGAGGAGTGGGAGAAGTGGGGCAGCCCAGGGGGGCTGGGAGCGTGGGGGTGCTCAAGGTGTGCAGCGGGGGTGGGCAGCTGGCAATGCCCCCAGCCCAGCACTATGCCATGTGGGGGGCAGGTGGCTGGAGGGGATGGCCTTAATGCAGGTGATTCAGACACGTAATTAGAAGGAATAGGAGGAAACGGCGGGGCGTTCGGGTCAAGCCGGTTGGATCCTCGGTGAGCCTCTGTGCAAGGGGTGAGCCACAAACGCCTGGAGCAGCCACAGTGGTCAGCCAGAATCACCCCACTGGTCACCCAAAGCAACCCTGCTGATGGCCTCAAGCAGCTCCATCGGTCACCCAAAGCAGTTCCATTGGTTGCACAGAGCAGCCCTGCTCATGACTCGAAGCAGCCCAGGGCGCAGTGCCAACCTGGTCCCACTGGTGGGGCTGCAACATGGCTGGGACTATGTCCCAGAGTCCCCATGCACACACCGCATCCCAGGAGGTCAGGGGACAGAGCTGGCAGCTAGGGAGGTGACCTTCCTACATGCCGGGGCTTGTCAGGCTGTTGCACACACCACTGGCATGGCATCCTCACCACCAGTCACGGGGTGAGTCCGGTGTCCTCAGACGCATCTTTGCATTCCTGCAGGATTGCTAAGCTCAGGCTTTGCACCATCCCTGCAGGCAGCGTGTGGCCCAGTTCCTTTGGGAGAAGTGTTTCCTCTTTCTCCTTTGGGACCGACGCCCCAAGGCATGGCCCTCCCTTGCAGCGGGGCTGCTGGGGCACGCAGGGTCCCATAGGGCATGAAACATCCAGGTGGGTCCCTTCACCCACAGGCACTGAAACCCCGAGGAAGGCAACAAAACCCTGAGGAGGGCACTGAAATCCTAGGAAGGCACCAAAACCCTGGGAAGGCACTGAAACACCCGGGGAGGCACCGAAACCCCTGAGAAGGCACAGAAACCCCCGGGAAAGCACCACATCACTGCATGGGAGCTGACTCACATCCTCCACCACCCACCACCATCATCACCAGCACCCATCAGACACCCTGCAGCCAGGAGGGTTCCAGCAGGATGTGGCCCCCATGAGATGTAGGAAAAGCTGCCTGCATCCCACGACTCAGCAAGAGTGACAGGTCCTACCTGAACCCTCCCAGCCCTTTCCCTGCTTTCTTGTTTGCTCAGATGGGAGCAGTTCTTCCCACCCACAGGGCCTGGTGCTCTCATCTTGGTTCCATGACAGGGATGCTGCGTGGCAGAGGTTGCTGAGCTTTGGATGGGGGATGGAGGAGAATGGATGAGTACCCTGAGCACCCCACTGACCAAATGCTTATCCCCTAGGGGTGTTCTTTTGTCAAGCAGCCTCATACCCTCAGGTGTGTCCCCAAAACGTGGCATGGAAAAGTAGAAATGAGTCCTATAGGATGGGAGCGATGGCACATGCATGGGGCGGCTCTGGGACACACAGGAGATGGTGGGGTTTGCAGGACAGGATGTGTGCAAGGGAGCATGTATGCGTGCAAAGGCTCTTGGAGGATGTGTGTGCATGCATCCAGCTTGGAGCCATGCAGGTGCGCACATATGAAATGGCACGCAGGCAATTGGAGTGCACGGGGTGCGCAGCATTGTGTGCACATGGGATGATGTGCATATGGAGGAGTGCGTATGAGAGGGACTGAGTGCATCAGTGGGCATGTGGGGGTGCACAGCATGCATGCAGGATGGTGCTTATGGGGTGTGTGATCATGGGGATCTGAGCTCACTGATGGCACTTGCGTGGGAGCAGTACCCGGCTGCCAACTGAGCCTGAATCTCTCTCCAGAGCACCAGGGCTGAACATGGCATCATTTTAATGCAAGCTGAGGGTATCCCACAGTGGCAGGAATCCTGAGGGCTGGCTCCTTGCAGAGGCAGCATGCAGCAAATCGAGTGGTTACAAAGCTTTGTTGGAGCCAGCGGTGCGTGGGCTCCTCACTGCCGGCTGTTGGCGCAGGTCTCAGCGAGCCTTCAGCGTCACCTCCACTGGGAAATGGTCACTGATGGCCAAAGCCTGAGTGCAGGGAAAGCAGAGGGGTGGCTTTGCTTGCCCAGAGCTGGTCTCCTTGCTGCATCCAGCTGGGACTCAAAGGTTCTGTTCCGGCCCCGAATGCAGACCAGACCCCAAATGTTGCTTTGCAGTGATGCACAGGTGGCAGCAGGGCCACCATTGGGTGCCTGTGCGTACTCACAGAGGCTTTGTGGATTGGTTTAACATAGCACCAGCTGAAACCCTCAGGCCTTCAGCAGGTCCCTGCCATCACCCAGCCCCCGCCCCGTCACTCACATCCTTGTTCTGGATACGCAAAGTCTCCTGGAAATTGTTGACGGTAGCAGAGCCATACTCAACCGCTTGGCGCAGTGCGGAGCCACAAGCGACGATGCTGCCAGGGCAATGGGGGATCAGTACCTGTGCAACCCCCATGGCAGCCCCCGTGCCCACTGTCATGCCACCCACCGGTCATAGGCGCAGTCGGTGCTGGTGACGGTGGTGTCGGCGCTGTCGGGGATGAGCCACTCGCAGGAGCTCAGGGAGCGCAGGAGGATGGAGGGCCACTGCTCAGCGGTCACGTAGGAGCAGTCAGCGTTGAAGTCGCCCATGAAGAAGATGTTCTGCAGGGCAGCACTGTGCTGAGCCTGGCTTATGGCCCTGGTGCCCACAGCAGGGCTGCACATGGGTCCAGTGCCCACCAGTCAGCTCTGATCTCGGGTTGCCCCAAGAGTCAGTGGGGTTTTGTGGCCATATAGCTGGCGTGGGCAGCCCTCCAGAGCCTTTCAGCCACACCTATAGGCTAAGAACAGATATTACAGGGCAGCAGTGTCTCCCCAGACTCATACAGGGCAGCAGGACCCATCCAGCTCTCTGTGGCAGGGACGGCATTGGAGCCAGCCAGCAGATCTATGACATCTCTGTGCCCACACACTGTGCGGTGGCACCCACTCTGACAGGCACACAAGGTCTTCCATGGGATGCATCAATCTATGAATGGCTGCTGGGATGTGCCACGGCCCACCTGTGTCCCCAGGAGGGAGTGGGGACATCTCAGTGCCACTTACATTGGTCGCCCACTTGTTAATGACATCCGTGTAGACGTCAGCAAGTGCGTTGATCTCAGCTGGAGCATTGCTGGGCTCTGCGTGCAGGGGCACGATGACAAACTCATCCAACTCTGACAAGGACACAGCCGTCAGCCCGCAGGCATGGAGCCAGGGCAGCTTCAGGGCTCTGTTGCTCTCCCTTTTCCCAAGCTCTCATGGTTTTGGGAAGGAGGCAGGAGGTGAAGGAGAGATGGGTGCGTGTGAATGTGCACGATGATGGGAGCTGGGAGGTGACGGGAGGTGATGGGAGATGGGACATGGTGGGAAAACCCTGGGGCACCTGCAGGTAGGAGAAGCCCCTGCAGCAATGAGTGACCACAATGGGGACCCTATGATGGGTTCAGGCAGCCCCAGAGGCTGGCAGTGGGGCTGATGGGGCTGGGGGCAGCAGTGTCAGTGGGAACAGTGACACAGCCGCCGTGCAGCAGCTCTGCTCACGCGTGGTGGGAGAGGAGAACTTCACAATGAAGGGCTCCCTGCTGAAGATGTCCGTCCCGCAGGGCTCACAGCCATCATCATAGTAGTAGCTTTCCAGCACAGAGACGATGTCTGACCTGAGGGAGGGGTGTGGGAAGGTGCAGCTCCCTCCAGGAGGGCACAGCAGTTGGCAGGAGGACACTGGTGGCATCCCTTACCTATAGATAAAGACGTACTGCTCCTTGTAGCTGTTCCGACCCAGGGGGATGCTGCTCAAAAAGCTGTAGGGGTGCGATGATGCGCTGGGAGGAAGACATGGGAACAGTGAAGGAGGACCCCTCTGGCCAAGCTGGAGGTGTTGGGGTGAAGCAAGATGCAGCCCAGGCTCTGCCCCAGCACACGTTTGCTGGCACCTGGCACCCAGTGCTATCAGGGTCACCTGTTGAGCTGGGACATCAGCTTGTTTATCGAGCTCAGGTCTGCATCCCGCACCTCCTGCACCAAGGTGATGTCGTACCACACCAGGATCTGCAGGGACAAGCTGGGAGCTGCTCACCCGTGGCTGGGAGCTGCTCATGGGGTCACCTGTGATTCCAGTGGGGGACAGAGAGCCCTGGGAAGGATCCCTCTGGCTTGGAGGCCCATAGAGGGATACAGGGGCCTCCAACACCATCCCTCCAGCATCCATCATGCCAGCAGCGTATCAGGCATAAGCTGCTCTGAGGTGTCTGGTTGGTATCGAGCAGTTCCTGCCCCTAGGCAGAGGTCAGTGAGAATGGAGACAGCCTGGGCTGGAGATGGGGAGAGGGGGACAGCAGGCGGGAGGGTAGGTGGAGACATGGAAAATGCATGGATAGAGTCACAGACGGATGGAGGCATGGATGCATGCACGAATGTATCCACACACATGAACGGACAACCATCTCCAGAAAGCCAATGCCTGGCTGCCCCAAGCCAACTACATCCCAGGGATAGAGCACAGCCAGTGCTGCTCCTCTCCCCCAGCACTCACAGAGACGATGAAGTCTGCAATCGTCTGGTTGGACATCTTGCTGTCTCCAAACGTCCTGATGTTGAAGGCACTGATCTTCAGCGTGGCAGCCACATGCAGCAGCAGTGCCGCAGCCAGCAGCTCCAACACCAGCTTGGGGGCTGCCATCCCCTGCAGAGGGGCAGAGATGGTCTGCAGACCAGGGGGATGAGTCTTTGTCCCTGCTTCATATGGGGCCCCATCCTGCTGTCCCAGTGCTGCCCATCCTCCTGCAGGCAGCCCGGACCTCCCGCAGAGCCTGAGCTGATAACTCTGGCACAAGAGCAAATGCCATTCCAGGTGACTCAGAGCAGCTGCTCCTTCACTCACGGACATCTCTCTGGGCCTGGTGACAAGCACTGTGGGAGCAGGAGCTGCTGGCCCAGCTGGAGCCCTACCCGGCCCTGAGCACAGGCGCAGAGCAGAGCATTTCTGGGCATTTTATGTGCTGGAGGGACCTCCTCTAGAGCTGCTTCCCTGTGCCGTTCTGTGCTGCAGACCTTTAAGTCACTGAGCTATGCACAGACACAGTTGCTATCACACAGGTGCTCATGGGCTTTCCCTGCTCTCCTTGACCCACTTGGGAGGGTTCATCTCAGTTTGCACCTCTCCCATTGCTCCTCAGGTCTGCACCAGGTATCCAAAAGACCCTATGGTAGCTGTGCTGGAGCAGCGTGAGGGATGCATACCCCCTGCACTCCTGCATGCCAGCAGCATCCTTCCCTGGGGTGGGCAAGGGCCCCCTGCACCCCGACATCTCTGCACCTGGGGCTACCATGTCACCCCCACTGCTCCTGCCCTGTCTGCACCCAGGAGAGCACTGTAGAACCCTGCTCCAAGGCCACACAGTGGCCCCTATCCACAGGTAAGGAGTTTAGGGTAATGTTTCACCACGTCCTTCCAACACAATCAGATCTGAACCGTGGCCAAGCCTGTGTGCCCTGAGCACCTGGAGCAGCAATGGGATCTGCTGGTAGGACTGGGAAATAACCCCAGCTTTGAGGCCCCCCAGTCTTGTTGTTGTGGCCGGGGCATCCATTCTGATAAAAGCATCCAGTTTTCCCATTTTCCCCTCTTTGTTACAATGGCAAATGTTGAAGCTTCTAATTCTACAATTCTTGGTAATGCTACCACGTGGGAATGCCCCAACTCCTTCTCCCTGAGGCACGCGTGAATGCGTGCATGCATGCAGATGCTCAAGTGATGCCTGTGAGCTGTAGCCTTTACACAGAGCAAAACTTACCCGAGCTGCAGAAAGTGGCTTTGCAGAGAGATCCTCAGGAACGTGACGTACTTGTGGAGTTGTCCCTTGGTTGCTGGAAGGGGGAGGAGGAGTGACACCTGTATTTATGGGGAGGGCCATGCTGGCTTTGCCAGCAGCCCAGCCAACAAGCGTGCGAGGCCTCGGGCTCCATATGGCATTTTTCTCATGGAAACAAAGGTCTGTTCAGTGAAAACAAATAAATAGCTCTTTCAATCACTGCCAGCAGCGAAGAAACGCTGAGAGCAGAGACGGTGAATGCTGACTGACGTCCCCCAAGTTGCAATACATCCCAGGTAGACAACAAGGGGCCACTCTTGAGTGGGAAAACGACCACTTGAAGCCTGCTAGGGGGGGGTTTAACACCATTTATTGGGCTGGGATGCACCTTGGTGGTTTCAACCTTGTGCCCTATGCTATGGGATGGGGCATGCACTCAGGCTTCTGCCACGGGTCCCTGTCCCCGGGGCGCCCCCCCGCGGCCCCGTAGGCCGCGGGGGGGGCCCCGGGGACAGGAACCCGTGGCCAAAATAACACCGTGATTGACACTCGCCACCCACAGCATGAGGGTGCAGCGCGCAGCCCCACCAACAGAGGGCGCTGCAGAGAGGGGCAGAACGCCTTCGACCTCTTTTGGACTTTGCGAGCTTCCGTAGCGTCCCACGGTTGTGCGCCTGCGCATTCTGAAGAAGGCCGCGACGGGCCGAGAGTCGGGAGAGAACCATGAGTGATATTCGGCACTCGTTGCTCCGGCGGGACGCGCTGAGCGCCGCTAAGGAGGTGTTGTACCACCTCGATATCTACTTCAGCAGCCAGCTGCAGAGCGCTCCGCTGCCCCTGGTGGATAAAGGCCCGGCTGAGCTGCTGGAGGAGTTTCTCTTTCAGGTCCCCAAGGAGCGCGGCGCTCCGCCCAAGGTGCGGCCCTCCCCCCCCGAGGCCTTGTGTGCCCCTTTGTGGGGCGTTGATGTGCCAGAGGGGCTGCGGGGTTTGGTGAGGTGGTTGCAAACACCGAGTTGTGAACACCCGATCTGGCACCGACCAGCCCTCGTTTCTCATGAATCCCTACTGTGATTTGCAGCTTTGCTTTTGTTTTGTTCCAGAGATTGAATTCGCTTCAGGAACTTCAGCTCCTTGAGATCATGTGCAATTATTTCCAAGAGCAAACCAAGGATTCGGTTCGGCAGATCATTTTCTCATCTCTCTTCAGCCCTCAAGGGAACAAAGCGGATGACAACAGGATGGCTTTACTGGGAAAGCTGGTTTCTATGGCGGTGGCTGTGTGCAGAGTCCCTGTGCTGGAGTGTGCTGCCTTCTGGCTGCAGGTGTGATTTCTGGGTGAACAAATCAGTGTGGGAAGGAGCAAGGGGCTGTGCTGCAGTGGGTGACACCTAATGGTTGATGACAGCTGCTTGCAGGCAACTCCTCTGCCATGCTAGTTTTAACTGATGTAACAACTGGCCGTTGCAGCTTCCATCACACATCTGTGCTCACATAGAATCGTAGAATGGCTTGGGTTGAAAAGGACCGCAATGATCATCTTGTTTCAACCCCCTGCTATGTGCAGGGTCGCCAACCAGCAGACCAGGCTGCCCAGAGCCACATCCAGCCTGGCCTTGAATGCCTCCAGGGATGGGGCATCCACAGCCTCCTTGGGCAACCTGTTCCAGTGCGTCACCACCATCCATCCTTTGATCCAACACAGGGCAGAACTTTTGCTAATCTATGTACAGTGTTCCATTTGTTGAGCTTTGGTAGAGGAGGGAATGTATCCTGGGCAGAAGAGGAATCTGTAGGTTATTTTAAAGAACGCAGCTCTTACGCCTTGTGAGAGTTGCACAGAACTTTTCCATATTAAGGTTTTAGTCCTCTCTGTGAATGGGTCATTTATATGCAGAGAGAGCATGCACTTTGATTTTGGGCAAGCAGAAATGCAGGTGTTGAACCAGCAAAGCATCTGGATGAAGTGAGCAGGGAGTATCTGGGCAGAATGAACTGAAAGCCAGCTCTGTAGAACTTTCTCTGTTTTGTTTTAAACTGCTTCTCATGGTGTGCTGCCTTCCATCCCTGCAGCGAACTCCTGCGGTGTTCTGCGTGAGGTTAGCCCGAGCCTTGGTTGATGACTACTGCAATTTGGTGCCGGGGTCCATCCAAACTCTGAAGCAGATATTCAGCGCCAGTCCTCGCTTCTGCTGCCAGTTCATTACAGCGGTCACAGCTCTCTATGACCTCTCCTCAGGTAAATGTTTCCAGGCCGTGTCTTGCAAAGCAAGAGGTATGGTGTAAAGCAACACAAATGAACAGTTGCAAACATTAACTGCAGAAATTCTTAACATGCTTGTACCAACGGAACTATTGCTGGCAGCAGCTCGGGGCTGTGACCTCAACTGTCACTGGGGTGAGGGAAAAAGTAAGGAGTAACTGAAGGGAGAGTCTGTAATAGAGAAGCAGCCAGGTAACGTCTGATAGTGGGCAAAGGACAAAGGGACCTCCTTGATTGAGCAGCGTTAGGAATGAAGGAAGATCTACTTGGGCTGGGCAGTTTTTCTTCTCTGTTTTGTCTGCTAGCCCGCAGATAAACTCAG
This sequence comes from Alectoris magna, assembly GCA_030625065.1. Lineage (NCBI taxonomy): Eukaryota > Metazoa > Chordata > Aves > Galliformes > Phasianidae > Alectoris > Alectoris magna. Next base: position 2,541,560 of record CM060575.1, on the reverse strand, counting down.
GTCTGTTTGTCAGTCAGATTCCATCTAAAAAGAGAGAAAATTCAGATTCTCAATGTTCACAACCTGGAGCTGGATTTCGCTTGAGCAGTGATACGAAATGTAGTTAACAGCGTACCTCCCATGTGTGCACGACCTCGTATTGGTACGTCCTGTTTCATGTTGATGTTGCTCAGAGATTAGAAACATGCATGTGTCTAAAATAAGGTTGATTTTTACCCAGTGAGACAACTTGTGATAGGCCAACAAACAACCATGTGCCAAATGCCAACGGTGCATGGCATTCAAAAAAAAAAGTGAATGCTATTTGTTATGGATAAAGGGAGTGTTTTGCACATTCTTCTCAGTAGCTTGATGTTGATGAGAGCGAGATGCAGGCATTTAAAAGCATTTGGTAGAGCTGGTAGTATATTTTCCCTCAGTATTTTATATATATTTTGTGCAACCATGTGTAATCTCATCCAACTTTAAAAGACATCAGGAAAAAAAAAAATAGCATGAGTTGTAGGAAGTGCTTATTTACCATTATGGTTATTTAATTTCTTGATTTGAGATGTTGCTGATGCTACAAGGAAGGAAAGCTTGTTTTTCAATCAGTGCTCTGTGGCTGGGCTGTCTCCACCGTGTTCCGAGGACAAGATTTGGTTACTCAAACAGCAGCGTGCCTGGAAAGAAAATAACAAGCAAAAAAGCTTTGCTGTGGAAAGGGTTAAATGTTGCTGAGGTTGCTTGTTCAGAACAAAAGCTGAAGTTAGCAGAGTATGGTTGTGTCACCCAGGGGCAAAATTGTTTCTTGAAAAAATGGCAGGCTTGGAGGGGTTCTGAAATGGTGGTTGTGACAGTGCAGAAAGTGCGTATGTGTGAGTGAGATTGGAGTGCTGTCCGGTCCTGCTCACTGCGCAATGTCTTCCCTGTCTTCAGATGACCTCATCCCTCCCTCAGATCTGCTTGAGTTGATTGTTTCCTGGATCTTCGAAGACCCCCGCTTGATCCTCATCACTTTTCTGAACACTCCCATTGCAGCCAACCTGCCAATAGGGTTTTTAGAGCTCACCCCGCTGACGGGGCTGATCCGTTGGTGTGTGAAGGCCCCCTTGGCTTACAAAAGGAAGAAGAAAGCCTCTCTCTCCAATGGACACTCCACCAGCAAGATTGCCAAGGACTCGACTGAAGGAGATGATGGAGATTGCCATCAGCTGTATTCAAAACTGCATCTAAGTGTCTTGCAGGTTCTTATGATGCTTCAGGGACACTTAACAGAGAAGAACCTTTATGGGCGCCTGGGGCTAATACCCTTTGATCATGTGGTTCCACTTGTGGAGGAAATTAACAGGCTGTCTGATGAACTCAATCCTCTCAATGCATCCAAAGAGATTGAACTGGCTCTGGACAGACTGGCTCAGGCTTTGCAAGTGGCCATGGCATCAGGAGCGCTCCTCTGCACCCGAGGTAAGTGGTCAGTGGGGCTGCCAAAGAACCTGGCTTTGGATTCTTTTCCTCCAATGTGTGGATGTCATGAAAGGGACATGATCTTATCCTGCTGAGGCTCTTTGCTTGGGTCTTGATCCCCCTCTGAACTCTCCCTGCTTTGAAAAGCAATTCTGGGACCAGCTTTTTGAGAGTGGAGAGCAGATGTGTCACGTGAAACCACAGCACTTGCCCCAGCTGGCACACTGAAAGCTTGATTTATTTTTCCACCAGCTTTGTAAACTTGCTGTGTAATGCTGAAAGTCATGCCCAGGAGTCAGAAGGAGCTCAGAGTTGTCTTGCTTGGCCTAGTTCTCCAGCAGAGACTCCAGCCTGCAGTTCTTCCTGTGTTTCTCATGAGAACAGTCTGGGCTGCCTTCTAGCTGGCTCACGGAGTCACATGTACATCATGGTGTTCACAGTAGGAAGAAAGTATTGAAACCATTTCTTATGGTGGTAACCTTATAAGTCACTAAAACATCTACGGTTTAAATAAAGAGGTTTTACAGAGCAGCATGTGCCTGATCTGAAATCCTAAACTGATGAGAAGCCATGCAGTGCTGACGAGCATGCAGCTGAACGTCAGTCAAAGGTTGCTCCTTCACCAGGGGGATGAGGCTCTGTGTCTGTGAATGTGCAGCTTGCTTTAGCAGAGAGCGTGGGCAGAGCTTGATCCTGACTGTATGATTGCTTTCCAGGAAGGCTGTGCACTTCCCCATGCAGTCTGGAGCCAGGGATCTAGCTAGTTAAAAAGCACTCTTTAACTGTATTTCAGTTTATCTTCTCTGAATTGCTGGAGGAGAAGTCAGAAGTAGATTGCCATGAGGTTCATGTGTTAAACAAGGGATGAGAAAAGCAAATTAAGACTGTTTGTCTGGAAATTCTGGGCCTTCAGTTCTCCTTCAGTGAGACTATTACAGTCTGTGCATTTTAAGTTGAAGTTATTGAAGAAGCCTGTTAGTGTGGCTTTTGTCTGTCTTTCCTGTTTCCAAAACCAGTTCTTTTCCTGCCCTTTGACTCAATGCCTTTGTCATCATAAGCACTGTATTCACGGAGCAGTCACACCTTGTATTAGCTCTTAGTTACTTATTGATAGATGTGTTCCTGTGGTCAGATCAGTCAGGTTTTTTTCCTGGTGGCCAGCTGAGTCCCAGTTGTTGGCACTGGATATCTGAAGATCATCTTGCCTGAACTGGTTTCAAATGCTTGAGCTCTTCTATTATCCTGAGACGTCTGCAGCATCTCATATTTCATACGGTAGAGGCTGGGCTGGCTGTAAGCACAGTGAGCTGGGACCTGCTGTCTCCCTCGACCACAGTGTAGTGGTCCTGGTGGCAAGAGCTGGGCAGGGCTGTGTCAGGCCTGCTGTGTGTGCTGTGCTAAGGTTTGGGCTGCCTTCAGGTGAAGTTGTTTCCTGTGTGGTATCGTAAGTTCAAAGTAGAACACAGAATGAAGTGCGAAGCACAAAAAGCTGAGGTAAGAGCTGAAGAAATAGAGAAACATTTTCACTCTTATGAATGTTATTGGTCTGAGAATGGGATTGTGGATCTGTGGGTCACTGGAGCTTTTCCAGTAACCTCTCATTTCTGCTCGACCCTTATTGATACGTACTCTGTTCTCTTTCAGATGACTTGAGAACCGTGTGCTCCAGGCTACCACACAACAAGTAAGAGACCTTCCTGTACCTGTGTCTCAAATGCCTGAGACACGTACTTGAGAGCTATTGAGACAAAACCTCCTTTAAAAATGTGCACTTGCTTTCTGGAAGCTGGCCTTTGTTCAGACACAGCTTAGTGTCAGGTTAAGGGTGATGGTTGTTTTTCCCTTGTAAGCTGGATGTTTGACTCGAGGAGAGTTCTGTGACTCCCGCTATAGAGATGTTTTTACCCAACCTGCATTAAACCAAACGAACAGAAGGGAAAACAAAATAACAGCATGAAACCTGTCCCAAACTTTTCCCATTCTCAACTCCCCCATGGTTTCACCCAAACCAGAGCTTACCTGTATTTTGTTTCTCACCTCTTACCCTCAGCAAACCTATGATCTTTTCTTAGTAGTAGCTGAACATGCTCAGAGGTGGAATCTCCCCTTGCAAAAGCCTGACGGTGCCCACGCTGTGGAAAGCTGCACCCAGCCTGCTGTTTCCTGTCTTGTTAACCTGTGAGGATTACAGAAAAAGGAATGACACTCCGAAGCAGCATTGTTGCCTTTAGAGGAAACGGCAGATACCGTTTCTGCTCACAGCAGTGTGTTCTGATAAAACACTTTCAGCAGAAAGCGATGTCCGCTTGAATGAAGAACGGTCACAAAGTACAAATGAGTTGCTTTCAGCTAGTTTGCCTTCTCAAAGTAACACAACTGTCTGCACTTCTCTCTGCAGCCTGTTGCAGCTGGTGATCTCGGGTCCTGTACAGCAACCGGCCCACAGCACTCTGCCTCCAGGATTCTATCCTCACATCCACACCCCCCCTCTGGGTTACCCTGCGCACGCCGCTCACCCCGCTCTCCCGGCTCACCCCGCGCTCCCGGCTCACCCCGTACAAACGTTCATACCAGGAATGACATTCCCCTACAGGCCTATCCGCTAACGTGCTCAGACTGCAGAAGGTCGTGGCTTCCCTTGGTCTGAGGAAGCCTTGCAGTGAAAAGCGACCATCTCCAGAGCCACGTTTTCCTCTTGGTTGGGAAGCTGAGCAGTGCCTGCAGGAGAGCTCCACCTCCAGGAGCAGAGAAGACTACAGGGGGAGGATAGCAGTTACTCTGAATGTGGGCTGAGGGTATGAGAGCACCACATGGATGAAGGGAGGGAGTGGAAAAAGGCAACCAAGTCAAAGCCTCTGGAGCATGCGGCCATCCTTTTGATGCACGGTCTTTCATACAAGCACCACGCTCAGTACATCTCTCGGTAGGGTGTTTTTCAGCAGCCCCTGTATGTCTGGCATGCTGAGAGCAGCACAGTGGTGCTCTGGGCAGTAGGGCCAGATGGAAAGCCATACAAATCTTCACGTGAGTCCACTCCAGCCTGTCCATCTCTTTGTAAATGTTTGTATCTATAGCTACAGAATGTGTACACTGTATATTTTTGGAACACAAATGTTTGCTTCAGAAGCACAAGGTAGAATAAAACATCGCTTCCTATTAAAGGAAACCACTTAAGATGCATCAAATAGTTCTGTCGCTTTATCTTGCGGTAGCGATTAGAAGGTGCGGGGCGTCAGGCCGGCCTTGGGGTGAGCGACGCTGCCTGGCTGGGGGCGTGGTCAGTGCGTGGGGGCGTGGCTTCGGTGCGCTTTCCCTATTTGCGCATGCGTCACTTGGGCTGATCACATGACGCAGGCAGCCAATGAGGAGTCGCGTTGTTGCGCGGTGCCCAAGGAAGGAAGGAAGGGCTCTCCTGCCCGCCCGTCCGCCAGCCCGCCTGCCGGTGTCCGCCGCGACTCCGGCTCCTCGCCTGGCTCCGCCGCTACGGCATGCGCTGAGCGCCCGCACCGCCCCGTCTGCTGCGCGCCCGGCGCCCGCCGGCACTGCCCGGCACCGCCGCCCCTCCCAGGTGAGCCAGGGATGTTGCTGCTGCGGGCCCGTTCCGGTGGCATGACCAGGCCGGAGCTCTCGGTTAGCTGGGACCGTGTGGTGTGAGGGGCTCTGCTGCGGGTGTTCGGGAAGGGCTTAGGGAGCTGCAGATGTTCAGCCTGGAGAAGGCTCTGGTGAGACCTCAGCGTGGCCTTCCGGTGCCTGAAGGGAGCTTAGAAATGGGAGAGAGAACGGCTTTACACCGACGGATAGAGATAGGACAAAGGGGAACGGCTTTAAACTGAAAGAGAGGAGATTCGGGTGAGATGTGAGGAGGAAGTCCTTCACTCTGAGGGAGATGAGGTGCTGGCACCGCTGCCCAGAGCTGTGAGTACCCCATCCGTGGAGCGTCCGAGGGCAGGGCTGGAGCCGGGGGGCTTTAAGGTCCCTTCCAACCCAACCATACTCTGAACTGCTGCAGTTAAGCCTGTTTGAGTTTTTAAAGGGAAAAGGTGAACTCTGGTCGAGGTAGCTGCTGGCTGTGCGCTGTAGCTGGGCATGGCAGTGCTACATTTCCTGGTTCAGCTGAGGTCGGGCGGTGCTGTGGCTGTGTTTACAGCCTGCTCCCTCGCTGGACCGGCTCTAGGCTCACCCTAGGGGGCTCAGCCAGCAGCATGGCAGCTCTGCAGCATAACCAGGGCCTTGCAGCTCCATCCTTCACAGCAGGGCTTTGCTTGGGAGTGCAGAGAGGGTCCCAACAGCACTGTGTCCTGCTCTGCTGCTACCTGGCAGCTCATGCACCGCCTCTCTACCGTTTAACAGATTGCACTGAGACAGCTCAGCTTCTTCATCCTGCCCTGTGCAAGCATTGTGCCTGTCTGAATGTGCCTGTGCCTTCAGTACAAAGCAATCAATGCCTTAACTTACAGCGTAAGCAGGGAGGCAGTTGCATGGATTTGCAGGATGTGTCATGAGATTTTTAATTGCAGCTATTTAAACTGATCCTTAAACATTATCCCAAAGATGTCAGCAGCATTTCCTGCCCCTGGCAGTGGCACAGGTGCAGTTGGTGTTGGGAGAAGCACTTGGCTGCCTGGTTCTTCAGGGTCCACCCTGCCCTGCACACTGTGGCCTGGCACGAGTGCTATCCTTGTGGCAGAAGTAACTTCTCTATTTCTGCCTGCCAGACCCAAATGTTGAAGGCACTGCTGCTCTCTGCATGCTGTCAGGGCTGCTGTGACCAGCACTATTGGTGACGGAGCACTCATTTGTCCAGCTGCTGGCTGCACAGATACCCCTGGGCCCTCTGATAGTGAGGTTTCTCTGGGCAGTGTAGGTGGAATTGAAGCGTGGGTGAAATCATTTGGATGCTGCCTTAGCACTGGGGTTTGCTGTGTCCAGCTATGAATTAAAGCACATCTGAGACCTCAAATGATTGCAGTTGCAATATGTTTAAATGTTTCATTCTGCTGCCGAGCTGATTAATCTGCTCCGTTGTGTTTTGCTTTGTGCTGTGCTGCAGCACCTTTCACACTGGGCAGCTCGTGCCAGGCACATAGGTGAGCTGTTGAGAGCTGCAGGAGTGTGCCTCAATGCCTGACCTTCATTGATAGATGCATTGAAAGTTTGTAGCACGCAGAGGACTTGCTGGCTCAGACATGATGCGAGTTGTACTTATCCTGCTCATCTGTGCTTATCTTGATAACTGTCAGAATCCTGGTTTGCTGCTGAGCAGCCAACTGATGTTCTCAGGGAACTGTGCAAGCATGGATGTTTCCCTCGTGATTAATGCAAATTGGAAATGTTTGCCTGTTTCTAGCCGGCATTCCTTGTTTGTCTACCGACACGCAGACGTTGCCTTCCAGTGTATTGGTCTTTTGGCTATGAACGTGTTGTGTGACTGAACAGCTTTGGATTCTGCTACCCTGAAAGTCTGTGCCTTATCCCAAAGTACTGCTGGCAAACTTTGATGCACATCTATTAATCTGTTCTTCCCTCCAGACATCATGGATCTGCTGAATGGATTACACCTGGGTGTCTTTCCCTTAAGAACTCATGCCGGATTTGATTTCGTTTCATTTATTCCATTTAATGTGCCAGAGGTTCCTCTCTTTCACCTCTGTGACCTTTTCCTCTTTAAAAGCCTCTATGGGGGATGCTTCCGGTGCATTTTGGGAGCGCCAGGTTGTATATCATTTTGTTTAATAACTCAATCAAATGTATGAATAAGCTGTAAAAGGTTTCTTAGAAGTGTCTTCTATTTAAAAGCCAAAGAAAAGCCAAAGCTGATGGCTCTCTCCCAGCCTGCTGTAACCAATGTGTGAAGTATCTCCATTCATAAGCTGGCACTGGAGGTGCCTCATACCCACCAGGAGCTGACTCAGCCGTGGCAGGCAGCGCAGCCACATTCCTGCTGTGTTCCCTGGTGCTGGACGACAAGCTGTTCGGTGAGGGCTCTGCCTTCTCTCAGCGCTCCTCTACAAACTTTAAACTCTGATGTCTTCACTGTAGGGCGCTGCAAAAAGACTCAGAGCTTTACGCCTTGCTCTGCTTCCCCCTCTCCTAGCAAGAAGGCAGGAGCTGCAGCTGGTTGGTTTTCCAGCGTTAGTTTGCAAGGCAGTTTGGAATTTCTTGGTTTAAACTTCTTGCTGTGGGCACCAGAATCTGTTTTGAATGCCACAAACTTACAGCAGAGACAGCGGTGTGCTGAACCAGGTGTGGGTGTCTCATGCTGGAAAGCACCACTAAGAAAGGAAGAGGAAAGCAGCCACGTTGGTGCACGTTTTTAAGTACAGACCTTGGAGAGCAGCGAGTCTGAGAGCTTGTCTGCCCCGCTGGGGAAGGAATATATCTTCAGTTACTTTCAGTAGCCTCTGGAGGTTGGCTGCTGGTGCCTTTGCGATGGAGCACGTGCAGTGCCTGAGTTGAGACAGCTCGGTAATGAGGACAGTGCCTCGTAATGGAGGCGGGCTTGGAATTCCCTCTCCCAGCTTTTGCACTGTGCTTGATTTCTGGCTCTTTGAGTCACTGCGTGCATCTTGTGTGCAGCTGTTTGTTCTAATTCTGGGATGGCAGCGGGCCTGCATGCGGATGAGCAGTCTGGGGTTCCTGGTTCTGGGAGGAGCAGCTGTGCTGTGCTCAGTGTTCACGTGGTGCTGGCTTTCCTCCTGTCACCTTCTGCTGCTGAACGTGCCTCTACTGGGACCCTCTGCTTTCAGCTCCTGCAGCACTGCTGTCACAAAGCAGATTTTCTCTTCTGCATCTCAACAAGAGGAGCTTTAACAGCAGAGCCTTCCTAACAATTCTTGCTCACCATCCCCCAGAGGAATGGCTCTATCTGGGGCAGGAGGAAGCTGCACATTCCTCGCTGTGCTCTGGGGACACTTTGTATGGTAACAGCTTGCATGAAATCACGACTCCAATGACGTATCCAGAGCTGTAGGGTGAAAGAACAGCCCTGAGAGCCACTCGTGGTTGCCAGATTAGCATGAATGTGAGTGAGCAGAGCACGGGGGATACACATCTGACAGTAAGTGTTCTGATCTCAGATATAACTGCTCTTTGCTCCGCAGGTAGAGCTGGTTTTGTCTCCTTGCTGAGTATCTTTTTGGGGTCTGTTTCACACTGTGATCCTACCTGGCAGAACTGCTGCCGTTCCGAGAGTTTGGCTTTTGGACTTCAGTCCCTTGGCGAGCGAACTGCAGTCCGGGCACAGCGAAAGCAAAGTGCAGAGCCAGGGACAAAGTGCCAGTGTGGTTCCTACAGTGACATCTGCACTGTGTAGGTGTTGAGGCAGGTCTGACTGAGTGGCACGGGGTGAGCCTGGAGGAGGGGGCTGACCCACTCTTTGGTGAGGTTACGTGGGAAGGCAGGAGTTTGGCATCTTTTCAAATCCAGTTGCATTGTATTAAATAAAAGGAGCGTGATAACAGGGGTATCTGTGTGGGACATTCCCTGTGAGACCAGCAACCTAAAAATGCAGCGTGCTTCAAGTGAAATGCAGAAGGGAACTCTTTACTGCTTGGTTGGAATTAGGCCTTTGGCTGTTTCACATCAAATGGTTTCATGTAAATCTGATCCCCAGTGCTGGGTGATGTGAGGTGGAGGCACAGAGCTGTGCTGTCCTGCAGTGCTCACAGCCAGCAGCAGAGCCCAGGGCTAGGAGTGGCTGCTGTGCTCCTGCCCTGTGTTTGGAGCAGCTCTTCGTGTTCCCTCTAGGCTTTGTCTCATCCTCTTTATTTGCAAGTGGGATGGAATGCCAGATGTGAATAAAAACTTTTCTTTCTCCCCCTGGAAATCTTATCTGGTGGGGCTCTGGGGGCTGCCTCTGCAGCCACGTGGGGATTTGTTGCTGTGTTGGGGGCAGCCCCACAGGGGAACCCAGCTCTGCAGTGCTGTGCCTGCACATCTTCCATGCTGCCAGCTGCCCTGCTTGTGCCTGGCACACAGTCCGCTCCTGTAGGTGAGGTGCAGCTACTGCACACATATTGGTCTCTGAAGCAGGGCTGTGGCCAGGCAGAGCCAGTGCACTCCTTGTTGGAATATCTGTGTGTGATTCCACTTAGTATTTGGTTAACTTTAGTCTTAGCTTATCTCGGGTTTATTCTGCCGGGGAACTGGGTGGTTTTATTTCTGGTTGATAGCATTTATGTTGGGGGTTTTGATGAGCTACCCTGGATGGCAGCAGAAATCCAGACAAGAATCTGTGGAAGTGGCATTGTAAGGTTGTTCACTGCTCAAATCCAGCTGGTGCTTGCAGGGTGCACAGAGCAGAAGTGTTGTTAGGGCATGTCTAACAGCCCTAAAAAAGGGAAGCCTCGTTGGATTGCTTGGCCAGGCTTTGGAAGGCATGGAATTGTGTGAGGGATTTTCTGAAGCCTTTACATAGTTTCTCACTGAATTCTAGTGAGTGTCAAGCTTTGTCTTGCATTTGAACATCCTCTTAGGTGCAGAGTGCTGATTCAGGGTGGTGAACTAAATATCTCTAGAAGTAGAATGTTATGTAGAGTTTCTCACCTTATTTCTTATATTCAAAGGCTCTGGAAAGGAAGGAGAATTTCCTGCTTTGGAGATAAGTCGGAGCTGAGGTTTCTTTGCTGTGAATCATCTCATTTAAGGCAAGAATGTGTCCCTTAAGCTGCTGGCTCAGCTGAGCTCCAAGTGAGATGTGCACAGTAGGAGCTGGAGGTGCTGGTGGCAGCAGTGCACAGACTGGGTGCCAAATACGATGGGTCAGTTTACAGCAGGTTCCTCTGCAGCCACCCCATACACATAAAGCCAAAACTGCTTTCTTACATCTGGGGCTTTCATGTAATGTTTTCCTGGTCAAGTGAGGCTTTGGGTGCTCAAAGCTTTTATACTTCCATGTCAGCTTCTTGCAATTCATTTGTATGTTAAGATCTGCAGTTTTTAGGTAGAAAATGGACTCGAAACTGGCTTTTTTTTCCTTTGGACTTCTGATCTTTTGTTCTGAAAAAAAACAAGCAACCGAGCTGACTCTGAAAGTGATGCATAAAACGGAGCTTCCCTTGGCACAGTCACATCCTGTCAGCTCTTACATCAGAACTTGGCCAGCAAATGCAGATGAGATGTTATTTTCTCTGAAGTGTTTTGCTGCTCTAATTGTGCTGCTGTGATCTCAAGCTCTCCCTAATGGGGAAAGGAAAGGCTTAGAATTCAGTGCTGGTAGCAGTTATGATGGCTGTACTGCAGATGTACATCGATAGACACGATGTGAATTAATTTCTGCCTTATATTACTGTCAGGTGCTTGATTATAACCTCACTTTTCTGTGCGTCGGGAAAGCATGAGGCTGCTCTCTGGGCTGTAAGCTTTTGGATGTGCTGGCGAATTGCTTGGATGTTTCAGTCTCATCTGCTCCATATTCAGCTATTGTACACTTTCCAACAGCATCACATGCAGTTCCAGCCTCCTATCTGTTTTCCACATTAACCGTCCCCTCCCAGTGTGGTGGGGTTGGGCTTTTGGGAAGGTCTTTAGCAAGCTATGGGAGACTGAAGCGGAATTTAATTTGTCCTGGTTGAAGGAGACAGGTATAGCTGCCTATGGAGTGGCTTCCTCAGGCTGGGCACGTGCGTGCTTGTCTCCTGATGCTTCAGTGTTCCCTTGGTCTGTTTCTGGCAAAGCGAAGCTATCGAGGAGCTGGTACCGAAGGTGTTTGAGCCCAGCTGTGTCCAAAAGCGGGCACAGCAGGGGTGTGGGAGGACCACTGCTTTGGTGCCCAGCAGGTTTTGCATGGTGTTAATGTCCTGTGCTGGTAACCAACCCTATCCTGCATGTACAGGAGTGCTCCTGTGTCCGGTGTAGGCAGGCTGTGGGTTTTGGCATAGGTTGTTACTTCCTCAGAAACCATTTTCTGGGCACGTCCTTCTTATTAGCTGTCTCTTTGTGTGACTTGGCCTGCGTGTTTTTCCCCTGTTGGCAGTAGTTGTTGGATATTTCAATTCTTAATTGTTAAGCAGGTGTTCTTCTTTCCTGCAGGTACCCACTGCAGCCTTTCCCAGCTTCTTAAGGGCTGTGTGCAAGCCAAACCAAGCTTCATGTGTTGCCACAGTGCCCGGCTTGCACCCAGCCTGCAGCACAGAGAGGCTGTGGGTGAGGCAGCAATTGCAGCCAATTGGTGCTTCAGCAAGCAGCAAGGCAAAGAAAAATAATTACAAAACACTGTCACAGCCAATAATCAGCTTATGCATGAGGATTTGGAGTTCCTCTGTCATTAGTCTAAGTGGTGTCACTCTGTGTCACTGCCACTTGAGAGTGGTTTATCTTGTAACTTTCTCTTTACTTCTCCCTGCAAATCTGGGAAGGGAGGAAGAATTTTCAATCAAGTGCTGTTGCAAACTGCAGTTGCCTTCCATTCTCCCTGATTTGATAGAGATGGGCCAACCACATAACACACAGCGCTTGCCTGTCTCTTAGAGAATATAATGATTGCTAAACGTGAACTAATCCTCACGGGGGTGTCCCCCATGCTGCTGCTGCTGGCTGAGTGCTCTGAGGTGCCCCAAAACCTGACTCTGTCCCAACTCTTTCTTTCATCTCTTATTTATTACCACCGAGAGGATTTGAAAGGGTTGACTGGGAAAAGGCATTGACTTACAGGAACATTCAAACTTCTCAAGAATGAGAAGATCTGTAGTAAGAAGAGCACTGCTGCTGCAAACCTGAGCTCGAGGCTGAGGCTGCGGAGTGTTGGGCTGTCACTGCAGGGCTGGCACAGGGCATCAACTGCAGGGAGCAGGTCCAGATTCTGACCCCCACCAAAAAAGTTACACTTGTCCTACCTGTCTAAAATTAGTTTTAAAACCGGTGAGGCTACAGATATTGTGGATTTTTGTAGGTGCTTGTTGTTTTGAAACTAACATTTGGAGTGATTGTGGAAGCAGCTCAGTAAGTATGCAGCCACGGTCCTGTGAGATAGCTGCAGTTCTTCCTGGGTACTTCAGAGAGGAGCAGGTGAGCCAAGAAAGCTGGCTCACCAGCCTGGGAGTGTGGAGCTGGGGCCGGACCTGCTTTGGCAGCAGAGAAAGGCGTGTCTGAATCCTTAGGAGAACCATTAGCGCGTGGTTCTGTGTGCTGTCAAAGCAGATCGAATTCAGATCATTGCTGTGCATGCCTTTTATGCATTGTTGCTGGTTACTGAGTGCTTTTCAGGGTGTGCTGTGATGGGATTTTTACACTAAAGCTGCTCAAACAGCATATGCAGCCCAATGTGCTTGAATCTGCTCATCTCAAGCCTCTGCATTTAAAAGGGGTGCTGGAGAGCTGAGCATCCCCTTCAGCAGCAGGGAGTACCCGAGTGCTGCATTTTGCAGCTTTTCTTTTAAAGCATTTCAAAACCCCCAGCTGAATCAGTGCTCCCCACAGCTCGCTGCCACCTGCAGACTCACTGAGGGTGCACTCAGTTGGAAGAACAACTCCCTGCACGCCGAGAGCTGCCCTGGTACGGACGCTTGGCTGTGTTCCATCATTCCTGCTGTGCTTTCTTGTCTTGCAGGTGTGAATGACAGAGGAGGTGCCTCCCACTGCACTCACCGACGTGAACCTGCGTCTGCTGTGCCACGATGACATAGATGCAGTGAAGCAGCTCTGCGGCGACTGGTTCCCAATAGAGTATGTTGCCGTGTGGGTACGGGTGGTGGTGGGAGCCTGGGGCCAAGCAGGAGCCTGTGCTTTGAGCCCTGGGCTGCTGCAGAGCAGGCAGCAGTGCAGAAGCTGCTGTGCACCCTGGTGCTGCTGGTGGTGGTGGTGGCCTGCTGCCACGAGTCCTGGTGTCAGCTGGAAGTCCACACGTGCAGGTTTTGGCAGAAAGATGGGCTTTGCAATCAGTGGTGCTTCCTGCAAAACACTGTAGAAAGTAGGAAAGAGAGGGTGGTGGACACCCCCTGCAGTGGGCTTTTGTTAGGGCCAAACCTCTGGATAGAGGAAACATGTGCAAAACTCATGTCTGAGGCCTCGCCGTCTTGTGTTGTTTTTTTTTCCATCATTCATTATCTATATTCTTGCTTCTGTGCTCTCTGTTAGCATAAAAGCTTTTGTATTTGTCTTTTCTGTGGGTCTGAAGGAAGGCTGACCCGTGCTTTGAGCACCAGCTCAGTTCCCTGTGTGGTAAATGCTCGTGTCTGCACAAGCTCCGGGCTCAGTTTTCTGGGGGACAGCAATGGCTTTCTGTATGAAACGGCAGCTTCAGGCTTTAAAGATTTTAATCTCTTTTTCCCTTTGAGAAGGTTTAGAGAGGATGTTAGCAGGCTATAATCAAGATCACGAGCAACAGACCAGCAAAAGCGTTTCTGGGGTTTAGAATTTGTACCTTTGCTTAAAGTAGGAGGCATGCTGAATTCTCTTCAGCCTAAATGAGTGCATGCTGGCTTCCCTGTGGTGGCATGGAGCAGGGAGGGCACCTGGAGGCTGCTCGTGTGATATTATTTTGATGCCTATTGGTACAAATTATTGTCTTTTTTTCTTCCTTCCAGGTACCCTGACTCATGGTACCGAGATATCACTTCCAACAAGAAGTTCTTTTCCCTCGCAGCCACATACAGAGGCTCCATAGTGGGAATGATAGTGGCAGAGATCAAGAGCAGAACAAAGGTGCATAAAGAGGTAGGAAACTTATGCTGCAGTATGAGATACTCTGCCCCTTGCTGTGGTGAATTGGGATGGAGCTGGTTGGGGGATTTTTCCCAACTCCACTCAGAAGCTGTCCTGAACTGATTGGGAGAGCCAAGAGTGTGCTGCTTTCCAGCTCATGAGGCCTGAGAGGTGGGGTGTGTTTGAACGTACGGTCTGTCACAGAAAGTCCCTTCTGCTGTGGCTGGGCAGCTGTGCTCTGATAGCAGACTTGCTGCCTGGTGTGCTGCAAAGAGAAATCAGATAATGCTACTGTGGTCTGAAAACCCCTTCAGCTCTGTTGCCTGGCTGTTCTCAGTGTGCCTGGCCATTGCTGGTAGATGAAGTTCATGCAGCCAAGGGATAGCGAAACTACTCCCCTCTTACATAAGGAGTGCACTTCCTTGGCTGTGCTGAGTGAGTCACTCCTGAGAGCTGGCTTCCTGCAGCAACTCCAGTGTCCTTCATTTCACAGTCACTTCTTGAGCACGAAGCAGAGGTGAGCAACCTGCAGGAAGCTCAGTCCTCGGGGTGACAGAGCTTGGAGGGCTGGAGTGACAGCACAGTGTGCTCAGAGAGAGGAAAGAGAGGGGGGCCACTGAAGAGAATGAGATAGGAGACCCCCAGGGTAGTGTGGGGAGAGCAACATTAGAAAGCAGGTTAAAAACAAAGTGGGGGAAATGCAGTGGGCATAACTGCTTAAAGGCCATCAGCATTGTGACAGCGTGGGACAGTCAGTAACACCTGCAGGAGCCAAGAGCACTGAGTGGCATTGGGCTCTTCGCTCTAGCTGGCTTCACCCCAGAGCTAGTCTAAGTCAAACTATGTCTTCAGCAGCTAACAAAAGGCTCTTGTTCTAACCACGCTGAAAGCCAGGGCTTACCCAGATGCTGTCCTAGACAGCTGGGCCTGTAGAGCATGTTCCTTGTCCTCTTCAGCAGTACAGAGCTCTCCAGCTGGTATGAAGGCCTGAGCAGGCAGTGAAGTCTGTTGCTGCTGAACTCCAGGCTCTGATGTGTAGCTGTGGAATTGGCAGCGTGAGTCCTTCTTGGTAATGAGCACAGATACATTGTGTCCTTAGGCCTGCAAACCATGTATATAGTAGAGAAACATTGTGATTTGAGTTCTGCGGCTGGAAAGGCCACGAAAA
Organism: Alectoris magna; assembly: GCA_030625065.1. Classification (NCBI taxonomy): domain Eukaryota; kingdom Metazoa; phylum Chordata; class Aves; order Galliformes; family Phasianidae; genus Alectoris; species Alectoris magna. The sequence continues at coordinate 2,526,307 of CM060575.1, read as the reverse complement.
AGTAGGAGTTGCACCTGCTTTGTTTTCGTGCGTTCTGGTACGGCGTTCTTGCTTTCTCCTCTGCCTTCCCAGGTACCTTACTAAATAATTTGTCCTATCTCTACTCAGGATGGAGACATCCTAGCTTCCAATTTTCCTTTGGACACTCAAGTTGCTTACATACTCAGTCTTGGGGTGGTGAAGGAGTTCAGGAAACACGGGATTGGTAAGTTGCTGCTAATGGCAGTTCTGTTGCTGTCTTGCTTTCTACGTGTGCGTGGTGGGCATGGGTGCTGAAGCTGCACCACTTCACTTTCCTTTCGAGAAAACCCTCTCTGTGATTTGTCCCAGCACTCCAAGTGGCGCTCTCACATCCCCTTTGTGTTGCATCCCCTTCAAACTTACAGCTTAAGCCAATAGAAGAAATGTTTAGAGAAAGCTGAAGGAAACTGGAAAAGGAGTGTAACTCAGACCTGATTTAACCTGTCACGTCCACATAAACTCTTATGGAGTTTTGGAACTCCGTAACTCTTAACTCTGATGGAGTTATTGGAAATCTTGCAGTCAGAAGGGCTCGTCTCCATTCAGAGCAGGATGTGCTTTGTCATCACTAAGTGCCCTTCTGGTGCAATTTGAAGCATGATCTGTATCTTTGGTCTGCCAAAGGAAGGAGGTCGGGTTTGGCAGCGTGACTCACTGTTGCACATCTGGAGTCTCTTTGGTGGATACAGCTAAGGACTGTATCTCCCTTTTTCACTCCTTTAGAAAGGTAAAAATTAATATGATGCATAAAGACCTCAGTGGGAGGGCTGTATTTAAAACTTGAAGTGCTACTTTAGATAGACTATCTGTACAAAGAAGGAAATGCTTACGCAGAACAGTGCTCAGATAAGTTAGTAAAGAGGTATTCTGTAAAACCGGGGCTGTTTGAGGGCCCTTTCAGTTTCCAAATCACCATTCTTTTCAGCTCCACGTTGCTGGAGTTTCCTCCTTACAGTATCACTATTTCCTGTATCCATTAAAGCCAAGCAGCACGTCCAAACCTTTGCACTTGTACCTGCAGCAAGAGAACCTTAAGGAGCTGCTGCTGCTTTTTCTGAGACCTTTCCCTTTCCAAACGTTTTTCTACTCGTGTTCGAAGCTTCAGTCTTTCATGCGGGCGGATTTTCACTGCCAGTACATTTTTAAAGCACTGAAGCTCTGGTTTTTGCTGGCAGACATTTAGAAGCTTTTGGTTTCTGGTTCTCTGCTCTTCTGAAACCAGAATGCACTTGGCTTACTGTGAGCTGTGAGTGGCATATCTGATAACAGAATTAAACTGCTCTCCCGTTGAGGTCTCTGTGTCTTTTTGTGCTTGGCTGATACAGATTCCTGCTAAGTCTCAAGTAACCGTAGAGTCAGCGCTGCTGAGTTCTGCTGTGAAATCCTGCGGGCCCTGCAGAAACTCAGCTGTGCCCTGGGGATTGTGAAAGAGCACGTTTCACCTCTGTGTTTGGATTAGCTCAACTATTGCTTTAGTCTGTTGTTAATGCAGTGGAAGGAGTTAGTCCTGCAGGTTCTGCTGGCTCCTTCCCATGGTGAGGTGGCTTGGATGAACCTCCAGGTCCCATCTGCTGGGGCTGCAGTATCTCCCGTGCCCTTCTCTGGTTTCCCTGCTGCTCCCCTTTCCTTGTGGCTGAGCAAATACAGCCTGACTGAGACTTCGACTTGCCCTTCTCCTAAGAAGGGAGCTTAAATCCTTCCAGTTCTTTTCTTGAAATTCCATATATTCAATGCAATAATCTGCTCGTCAAGTCCTGTTGTCTCTGCTCTTTTAAGTATCTGTAAAATAAGTGAGCCGATGGTACCGATAGCACTGCAGATGACTCAGAGGCCTTGCACAAAGCTGGGCGCTGTGTGGTGGGGGTGGGTGCTGCTGGCAGTTACTTTGTGGTTACTGAATCAGAAGGGTTTGTCTTTATCGATCTGTTCTGTGAAACCAGGCTCGTAGGTGAGATGAGGTTGCCATTAAAACCCTTTAGTGCTGCCCTATTGGATGTCCTCATGTTGCTCTGGGGAGTGAGGGGGATCTGAGCTCTTATACGTGTGCAGCAGCTGCTGCTGGATGCCAGAGATCTCAGCCAGGTGCCCTGCAGGGCTGTGCTGGCCTTGAGGGATGCAGCTGCACTGCCTGATTCTGCTCTTCTTTCCTTCAACAGGTTCACTCCTGCTTGAAAGTTTAAAAGACCATATATCAACGACTGCCCAAGATCACTGCAAAGCCATCTACCTGCACGTCCTCACCACTAACAACACAGCAATAAACTTCTATGAAAACAGAGACTTTAAACAGCACCACTATCTTCCCTATTACTATTCCATAAGAGGGGTCCTCAAAGATGGCTTTACTTACGTTCTGTACATCAATGGTGGACACCCACCCTGGACAATCTTATATCCTTTAAGTTCAGCCCGGTGTCCAGCGAGGCATGCTAAACAGGCACCAGACCATGTTGGGGGCTAAAAATAGCGATCCAGCCAAGTGTGACCTGGCCGTGTCAGGGGACCGATGTCTGCTCAGATGTGAGCTTAATTGGGCAGATTTCTCTGCAGCCAGAAAGAAGGCAGTGTTAGACAGGTTCAGCAGTGAGCCACTCGTACCCAGGCTTCCCCAGCTCTTCTGGGAACAGTGAAGGATGGGAAATGGAATTTGAAGCTGGAGCCGGTTTCTGTGAATGCTCGTGTTAAGCCAGCAGACCAGGCGTGCTTTGCCTTGCATGGTGGAGGATTTGGCTGGCACTGTGGCAGAAAAGCCCTTGGTCTTGCTTCCTGCCACTGGGCCCTGGCCTTGCCTGGGTCTCATTAGGCTGCTCTCAAACTGAGTTTGGGAATTTATGTCAGGTCATTGGGTCCTGGCAAAGAAACTCGATCTTTCTCAGGTATAGCTAATTAGTCCAGACCTCCCCGGGCAGGTGACTGTATTTCAGCCCCTTTCAGTTGCCGTGGAGTGCCAAGGAAGCTAGCAGCTGCTTAGGTGGGGTATTTCCCACACAGGTAGCTGAGCTGGAGTTGTAACAGCAGCTGATGGTTGGCCCAGATGATCTTAGAGGTCTTTTCCAACTTTACTGATGCTGCAATTGTATTTCCAAATCGTCTTATTTTATGGCGCCAGCTGTGCCTGCTTGTGACAGAAAGGAGCAGTCGCGTAATGCGAGGAGCTGGTCTGTCTAATTAGCTGAGCAGAGCAGCCCTCGCTGTGTCAGAGGGTTTCTGTAGCAGGTAGCAGTCCATTGAGAATGCCAAGTTATTTCTGAAGTTAGAGTATAAATGTCGCTGTCCTTAACAGATGGCCACTGACTACCTGCAGCACATTGGATCAACACTAGCCAGCCTGAGCCCGTGTTCCATTCCCCAGAGGATATACAGACAAGCCCAGAGCCTTCTCTGCAGCCTTCTGCCATGGTCTGGCATTTCAGCCAAGAGTGGCATCGAGTACAGCCGGACGATGTGACTCCATCAGCAGACGTACACAGCACAAAGGTAGGTGCCCGAGGGTGGGCTCCCTTCCGGCCCACACCGTGGCCGTGGGCCTGGCCCTGTCTGCGGAGCTGGGAGTGTGCTGGAGCTGCCTGCCCAGCTCCCTGCTTTGCCAGGTGTGTGAAGCATCGCTGTGCCCTGACCTCCAGCTGCCAAAACTCCTGGTTTCATGTGAAGGGAGTTTGAACTCTGGTCTTGTTTACGTGGGTTCGGAGCTTTACAGCAGATTAAAATTGTCCCTGCTGCCTCTGGCCTTTTCCCGGCTGTTAGACCAGCTTTGACGGATGGAGTAACTGAGCCCCCACTTTACTGACACAACGTCCAAGCTCGGGAACTGATAGCCAATGCGCACAGGTTTGACTAAAGTCTATGGAACAGTGAATCTCTGGTACACTTTGAGACCCATTAACAACTGTTTTCTCTAAGACAGCTTCCCTCTTTGTCTTTCCTTAGGGATTGTTCTTCCTTTCATCTCCTAAACCATCTGGCTCTGCACTGATTCCAGTGATGATGGCTCTTGGTCAGTGACCCACCCCTTGGAAAGGACTCCTTACCCCACAGATTGACCAAGATCTTACAGACTTCCCCCTGGACGGGTTGCAGCCCTGACTCAACCTGTGGGCTGGAGCCCGTGAGCACTCCTGGGGAGGCCAGGCTGCCAGGGGGGCACCAGGCTGAGGGCTTCCATGTCACCGGTCTGTGAGCATGTCACACTGTCCCTGCCACTTCTCTCACCTCTGGATGGTTTGCTTGTATGTGATGTGGAGGGGTTCGGTGGCTGCTTCCACGCCACAGCTGCTGAAAGCAGTGTGAGTGAGGTGCACTGATTGTGAGTGCACTGTGAGTGAGCAGTGAGCACCCTGGGAAAAGGGGAGCCGGATGGCTGCGTCCTGCCCCGCTAGGGAATCCAGGCAGGGCATCTGCCCCAGGTGAGAGCCCAGCCCTCCAGAGAGGGGGCGGGGGCGTAAAAAGTACCTAATCTAGGATGCACCAAGTAGAAGGCAGGGGATGAAATTGCTATTTCATAGTGAAATATATATTATACTGTATAGACCTTTCTGCCTCTTTCCAAGCTGGAACAGAGCAGGGGAGGGCCTGGGGCTGTGGGACCACTGTGGTAGGCAGGGCCCTTCCCCTCCCCAGCATGCATCCTCCCTTGGCACTGGGGCTGCACACTTGCAGGGTCTTTAGGGGAGCGTGCTGCACGCAGATCACTACAGCTCTTTGTTGCAGAGAAGCCCCCCAGCTGCTTGCTTGCATACTTCAGGCTGCAGCGTGTGGGCATCGCCATGGGGCTGCGCTGTCAGCCGCCCTCCCTGCAGCACCGGGGCTGGGCTCGGGGGCTCTGCTCCTCAGCACCAAGCAGCCACGCTGCAGGGAGAGCCCTGAGGCTCTCTGGCTGCAGCCAGGCCGGGTCCCTTCGTGCTCCCCACCCCTGGGAGCGAGCACTTTGCTCCTAGGCTGGGAGTCTGCAGCTGCAGCAGCACCAGCGCTGGAGGTGGGGAAGCACGGCTCCCCTCTGCGTTCCCCTGCATCCTCTGCCCTGGTGAAGGCTTCCCACGCTCAACGCTGTGCTCCTCCTCCCACTCTCTCATGCCCGTCTTGAAAGTGGGGCTTCAGTGAAGGGCAGTGTAAGCTGTGCGGGGACAGCTGTGGTGGCAGGTGAGGGCACAGAGTTGGGATGAGCCGTAGTCTGGGGTCAGGTTTAGACCTACAAGGAGCAAACATGGTAGGAGCTTGCAGCCCTGATACCGTATGAAGTCATTTCAGTGTTTGTAAGCCCCTAAGATGAGAATTAAACAATAAAAGGGTGTGGAGGAGAGCTCGCTGCGTGGTGCTGTGCTGGTTCATGTGAACAGAGGCCAGGATGGCCCAGCGCTGCCTCGGCTCAAGCGTTTCCCTGCTCTGTGCAGCCCTGACTGCAGGAAGCGTCGCAGGCTGGCTGACGGTCTGGCAAATGCTCTGTGAGGGGGAAGCAGAGGCTGTTCGAGGTGCTGCTCGCTTTTCTGGAATGAGAGCAGGGCTGGCTCCGCGAGTGGTTGATAGGAGAAAGGAAATGCGTTTCTGGGAGGAGAATTACGCCTGCCCAAGAGTGCGATGTGGGGAGCTGCAGGGTGAGCCGGGGCTGGCACGCAGCGCTGGCCGTGGTGCAGCTGGGGAGGTTCTGGCTGGGCTGCGTCCACGGCTGGGGCACGGAGGTAATGCAGTGTGGGCTCAGCCTGTGGCTGTCAGCATTCCCTGCTTGTGGGGCTGCACGGCTGCTCCCTGCGTGCTGCAGACGCAGCCCAGCTCCAAGCACGGCGTGGTGCAGCTGCGCGCAGAGCAGAGCGGTGCCAGCGCTGTGCACAGTGCAGCAGAGCTGCTCAAGGCCTCACAGCAGCACTGTGGTGGTTCCCTGTGTGCGTTTTGTCCCCGCCAAGGATTCAGGGAGTCCTGTGGCCGGGCACCCGCTGCCAGCAGCTCATGGTGGCGGTTGGCAGTGGCACAAGACCTCCTTACCTCTGCCCCAAGGGCCAGGTTCTCCACCAGCCCTCATGCACATAAGGGTACCACTGCCCTGTGCTGCAGGGTCGGAGGCTGCATGTGGGTCCCCTGCACGCCCCGTGCCCCCACTGCCCCGTGCCTGCAGGGCCGGCCCTGCTTTGGCCTTGCCGATATGTGGGCTGGGCAGCTCCATTACCTGCAGTCCCTGCAGCCCCTCCTCATCTCAGCTCTTGCACTTGGGAGCCCCAAGGCGCTCCGTCACCCTTATTTCTGTAACTGCTTTTCCCTTCAGCTCAGCCACTTCCTACCTGAACGTTTCTCTAGGTTTATATGGGTTTATTTAGCAATAGAAGGTCCTGCTTTTCTTTGGCACTTACGTCCTCTGGACCGGAATGAATCTCCTTGTTCCTGGCACTGCCATCCTCCTCCCACCCCCCTCTGCACACCCCAAGAACTCCTCAGCTGCAGCCCTTATGCACACCCCCAGGGGACCGGGCTGGTCTGTGTTGCTGTCCTCCTGTCACCCCATCCCCTCTGGTGTCACACCCCCACCTCACAGCCCATTATTTATTGAGGAGCACCGTGCTGCTACCGTCAGCCTCTCTTTAAACATCTTCAATTAAACCAAACCTTTTGTGAGTCGTTTGTTCATCACCGTGTGCAGGCATCTGCCTCCACTCACTGCTCAGGACCTTCCCCCAGTGCTGCGCTCTGCCATGATGTGTGCAGCAGCCCCGTGCTGGCTGTGTGGTGCTGCCTGCTGGGCACCTCTGGGTCCCTCGTGCAGGGCAGGACGGACACAGGCAGCAAAGAGGGAAAGAAACGCCCCTGCGTGAGCCCAGTGCCTGGAAGGGGACAGCGGTGGTGGAGGCAGCTCTGCTCTCACCGGGGCTGAGATTAATCAGCAGCCGTGCTGCTGCGCCCACAGGTCGAGCCGTGGCTGGGGCACAGCTCAGCACCCACGTGGGGATGGGAAGGGGAAGCAGAGCTGCCATGGGGCTTTCGGGGGCTGGAGGTTTTAGCAAATGTTTCCTGCAGCCTGCAGGGCTGTGTGTTATGCACCGGCCCCGCTGCAGCTGCGGGCTCAGGGCAGCTGGACCGGGCACTGGCTGCCCACGGTCGGGCAGCGGCAGCTGTTACAGAGCAGTGAATGCACACAGCTGCTCTGGCGCCTGAAGCAGAGCTGCTGGCAACAACCAGGTGCAAGAACCATTTTGGGGTAACCCAACAGCAAAAGCTTCGGAAGTTTGCAGAGGTGCAGCACCCCAAATCCTGCGGCACCCTCCGCCCTGCAAGCTGTCCTGGCAGATGCCTGAAGCCCGCAGCCAGAGAGGCGCTTTGCTCGCTCCTCTCCAGTCAGAAGGGCCCCTGTGGGGACAGCAGCTCTGCAGCCTTCCGGAACCTCCCAGTGCTGTGCGCTGGCAGTCAAGAAAGATCCCGACTGCAAAGCGTTCAGCAAAGCCATTTATTCCACTTTCCTGCTCCCACAGATCTCCAGATAGAAACCCACATGAGTATGTCCCCGTGCCCCAGAGGGAATTCAGTGCAAGTCACCGCGGGCACCGGCATTCCAATGGGAGCCCGGCCTCACTGCTGCCAGCAGAGCAGAGCCCTTCTGCCCACAACGGCAAAGGCGCTTTACCAGCAGCCTTATTCCTCAGCTGTGTCCACTGCAAAACACAACTGCGTCCAAGTCAATACAGGGCATCTCAAAATAAGAAGTTTTGTTCCTTAAAAATGAAACCGGGACCCGAAAGCAGCAGTGTGTCCCTGAAATCAAAGCGTAATTCTAAGGCTTCAGCACCTTCACATAAGCACATGAACTCTCTGCAGGGGGCTGTGCAGATTGATCTGGGAAGCTCGCTAGAGTTTAATGGCCATAAAAATACATAGCTTTCCCCTGCTTCAGACAATTCCAAACCCTCCTGGCTACACCGTGGAATCTCGCAGCCAGCAACTGGTTGGGAAGTTAGAAGAAAGTCTCTAGTCTCCTCACCCACTTTTAATCAATTACAGACATGGTGGCATCACTCCATGGCCTCGGCCACCGGCTGCTCCAGCACAGTGTCTGCCCCGGGCTGCGCCTGCAGCTCTGCCACCACGGCCTCAGCCCCTGGCACGGCCGCCAGATGCTCCAGCACAGCCTGGCTCTCCAGCCCGGCCGCCTGCTGCTCTGCCAGCTCGGCCGCAGCATGCGCAGCTGCCTGGTTCTCTCCGCTATCTGCGTATTCATTGCCTGCTCTAGCGGCCGCTGCCAGCTCATTCGCCTGCTTAGCCGCTGCCACAGCTGCGTGGTCGATCGCCGGCTTCTTCGGCTTCTGCGTGGCGGCCACTGCCTCGGCCAGCTTCTCCTCCGGCACCATGTTCAAGATCTTCAGAGCAAAGAGCAGCTGGAATTTGGCAGTTCCAACAAAGGAGTTGGCCAGGAAGTTTGGCAGCCCACCCATGCGATCTTTCTGGGTGTAGAGGGGGACACGGACCATGCCCATCACCTGCAACGGCACAGAGCACAACTCAGCGGAGATCGCGACACCCCCAACCCTGCACCCTCACCCCAGGACCCCCAGCCCACAGCCCCGGTGCTTGCTCCCCCCCCTACCCCCACCGCAGCCTGCTCTCGCCTGCCTCCAGCCCCACTGAAGCCCCTGTGCTGCCTCTCCCCACACCCCCGATTCCCTGCTCTCCCAGTTCCCCGGTGAATCCCGCTGCCCTGGCTGCTATGGGCATCCCTGCTTTCCCCTCCACACTCAGCCCTGCCTGGGGGCACCGCGGCGCACCCCCGCATCCTCAGCAGCGCCACAACCCAGCGCCTGCCACCTCTGCTCCCAGTGGCACCCGCTGCGTGCTCAGTGGGCACCCGGGAGACCCCCCTCGCCTCGCTCTGCCCGAGGGTGGCTGAGCTGTGCAGGAGGAGCTCGGGCCCCTGCTCTGCTTTTGTGCGACCCCCAGACAGCGTGGAGCAAAGCAGTGCACCGCTGTGCTGATCTTCTGCTCCGGGTGCGAGACGGACCCCACCCACATCCTGATGCAAAGTGGGTAAATGGGGCTCTTCCCTACTGAGGCAGCGACGGGCAGGGGCTGGAGATCGCTGCGCCCCAGGGCCCGCGGTACAGGCTCGGCTGCGGAGCTCCGGGTGGCCGCTGATGGCTCCACGCGTTCCCCTCAGCGGGCGGGGCGGCCCAGCAGCCCTGCGGCGGGGGGCGGGAAGGGGAGCTTTGTGTTCCCCGCAGCCGCGCGCGGCCCCTCCCCACGCGCCCCACCTCCAGCCCGTGGTCTCGGGAATGCACCGCGCTGATCTCGATGGTGTGCAGCTCCTCCAGGGTCAGCTGCCGGGCGTATAAGTGTGCCACCACGCGATGCGGCCCGTCCGTCAGGTGCGAGCACAGGTAGTCGGCCTCCGTCAGGCGCACGCAGCCTAGGCCCAGGCCCAGCACCCGGTTCAGACCGTCCTCCAGGGACCAGTACCGGCGGTCCACGAACCCCCCGGGGAAGCCCAGGAGGCCGTCAAAGCGCATCTGCATCTGCAATAGGGGGCGGGGGTTAACGGGCCCGGCCCGAAACGCGCCGCCCTGGGCCCCGCGCCCCGACTAGGCCCCGGCCCCATCCCTCGTCCCCTTCTCCCGTCCCCGTCCCCGGTCCCCGGTCCCCGGCCCCGCCCGTCCGTCGCCGCTCACCAGCACGGCGTAGCGCAGCGGGATGCGGCCGAACAGCATGCCCGGGTTGGGCGCGTACAGCATGGCGTGGCACGAGTGGCTCCAGCCCGGGCCCAGCCGCATGGCCTCGTACCGCGTCAGCGGCTTCAGCTCGGGCACGCCGGGCACCCCCAGCGTCGGCAGCGGCGGGAGGGATCCCGCGCCCGCCGGCAACGCTCCTACGGCCGCCATCACTCCCATGGCTCCCATGGCCGCCATCGCCTCGCCGCCCGCCCGCCGGCCCGCTCTGCGCACGCGCGGGCGCGGCGACGTCGGGGGGCGGGACCGACGGCGGCCGAGAGCCAATGACGGCCCGTCGCGCGCCGCGCGACCAATCGGAGCGCGGCTCCTCCCGCCAATCCCCGCGGCGGTCCCCGGAAGGGGCGGCCAATAGCGGCGGCGCCCCGCGGCCCCGTGACCGGCGGCCAATGGGGAAGCGCGCCACCGCCCGCGCCGCGCGCCATACTCGGTAGCGGCCGCTCGACGCTCGCGGCGCCGCAGCCCAATGAGATCAAAGCTGGGGGAGGGCGCGCGGCCGTCCCGGCATCCCCCGCGCGGCGCCGCCGAAGAGCACGCCGGGAGCGAGGCGGGCACGTGCTGCGCCGCAGCCCCAGGCCCCGCCCCCCGCCCGCCCCGTCCCGCAGCAGGAGGCCGGAGGCGGGGCGCAGCGCGGCTTTATTCCTACAAACATAGAAACGCGCGGCGCGGCGCCGCCCGGGCACGAAGCAGAACGAAGGCACACGGCGGCGCCGCCCGGTCCCCGCGGCCGGGAAGGGGCGGGACGGGGTTGCGGCGCTCCGCTCCGTGCGCGGCGTTCCCGGGGAGACGCGTGGGGCCGCGGCGCCGTCCCGGGCGGGCGCGGAACGTACACCGGCGGCGGCGCTTCTCCTCCCCTGTCCGTCCCGCCCCTCGCGGCCCCGTCCCGGGGATCCCGCGGGCGCGACTCCGGGTTCGGGGCCGCTCACGAGAGGCGGTGCTCGTCCTCCAGGTGCAGGCGCGTCTGCTCGAACAGAAGGGGCTGCGTGGGGCTGGCGGAGCCGCGGCCGGGCGGCGTCTGCGTGAAGTCGGACGAACCTACGGGAGGAGGAGGAGCGCGGTCGGCCGTGGGGTCACGCAGTCCCGCGGCAGCAGGGCGGGAGGTGAGCGGATGCGCTGCCAGCCCTGCGGGAACCCGGCGTGCGTGCGGGGCCGGAACGACCAGGGGAGACCGAGGCGGCAAAGCCGCAGCTGCAGCCCCGCCCGACTCCGGGAGTACCGGACCGCGGGTGCTCCTCGGTGGCTCTGCGCCAGTTAGGGTGGGCGTGGGGCCGTGGGGCAGGCAGGGGTGAAGGGCGGTGCCAGGACAGCTGGCACGGGTTGCTAGAGGAGGTGGTGGCCCCCAGGGCCAGGATCAGCCCCAGCGGCAAGCAGGGGCACGGCCGTTCTCGCCCACGGCTGTCCCAGGGTTGCTGCTGCCCCACCACAGCGATGCGTAAGAAGAACGGAAGACATACCAGCTTACTCCTCTATACCAATAGAGCAGGAATCAGGACCCAGTGCTGCCCAAGACAGGAGGGAGGAAGGCAGACAGAGAGGGAAGGAGACATTAGAGAGGTGCTCAGCACAGCCTGCGACTCTAGGGAAGAAAACAGGCTGCAACGAGAACAGCGTGGCCGAGGCCCAGCACGACACCCCACAGCCATACTGCCAGCCAGGCATGGCCCACTGGCCCTTCCCAGACCGGGGCTGGGCTAGTTCCCTCCTTGGGTCAAAGGGCATTTTGAGGCTGGCTGTGTTTGGTGCTGGGAAACAGGAGCAGGGAGGTCAGGGCCCACACACTAAGCTCTCACCCCACCCCTTTGCTCGTTCTGGCCCATTTGGAAGCATCCTGCCTGGCGGGCACAGGAGGCCACGTGCAAACAGTCCCAGGTGCTGTACCAGTGGCTTGGCCCCGAGAGGAGAAAGGGGAGGAAGGACAGAAACAGAAGGATGGAGGAGGTGGAGAGAGAAAGGGGGATGTTCCCTCTGTTAGCCCCCCTCATCCCCAGCAGCCAGTTCTGTGCACTGGAGGGATGCAGAGCCTGTGCTCCAGGCAGATCCTGGCGTCTGGGGTGACATCCAGGCCCCAGAGGAGGCAGGGCTGCAGCACTCTGGGAAGCCAACAGTGAGGTATGGAGCCCACAGCCTCCCCCTCGGCCACCTCAGCACAGCACACACCTCCGGCCCCAGCGGTGCAGCCATTACCTGGCAGGTAGACATCAACTGGAGGGTCAGTGTCCGACTGCGTCAGGCTCCTGTGCTCACCGCAGCCGCCATCCTGCAGGACGTCTTCAACAGAGGGAGGACAGCCACCTGGAAGCAGCCAGGAGTGCTGAAGTCAGCGCCAGCCGTGAGGAAGAGGCAGCTCACAGTGTTGATAGGCTGCTCTTCATACACTGGCTGATGTCCCCACATGCACCCAGCGCGCCCCTCTCACCCCATCCTCACGCCCTCATGGTGCTGAGTACCACGCACCCTCCCCCTGGCATAGGACACACTGTGTGCACAGCCCGCTCAGCAGACCCGCAGCAGTACGTGCCATCTGCTCTTCAGCAGTGAGAGCAAAGAGCTCATGGCATGCACAGCTATAGCCAGCACTGCCCTGGGAGAAGCTGGATCCATAGCTAGGCACGGCTCCCCTGCCATGCAACATGACACATGGCACCAGGGGCAGAGGGCAGCAGCTGCATGAGGAATCAGGTGAGGGCTTTGCAGATGAGCTGAACCCTCACCCAGGCCCCAGGATCTGCAGCTCTGCCTATCAGCCCCCAGAGGCTCCCTCAGCCATCCCTGGCAAAGGACTGAACATGGGTACAGGCAATGAGGAGGGCAAGAGCCCAGCTCTGCTGTCTAGAACACAGAACTTCAAGCAAGGAGAGAAACCTGGCAAATAAACTGGGGAGATTTGTTGGTTTTGCTCCCCCACTTTCCAGGAGAAACCCTGGCAACTTCCTCTGGTGAAGCACAGCATCTCAGAGCAATGGATTTCAGGGGCTGGACAGTTCTGAACTTGTATGTCCAGTGCCTGCCCCCTTCACAACACAACACAACACAACCCAGGGCTGAGTGCACACTCACTCTTCTGCAGGGATGAGCTGTCCTCCATCTCTTCCCCTGCCACACTCTGTAAGGAGAAACAGCACAAGTTACTTCAGCCTTTCCTGTACTTGTCTCCTCCTCTTTCTCCAGAGTGATGCCTGAGGCAGGGACCCCTCAGGAGACAGTTTGAGCCCCAGAAGCCCCACAGGACAGCTCTGGCTCAGACTTACTTCTGGGGAGCTGGTCTCCCTCAGGACCAGCTCACCCCCACCCAGTGCTGGCTGTGAATCCGAGTCCTCGGAGAGCTTCTCTTCATCCTCCTCGTGGATCGGGGATGAGGGAGACCGTAGTGTGCTGCAGCAAGAGAAACTCTGTTTGGTGGCGGCAGTTCCAGGTGTCACCACCCTGCCCCATCCCTCTGCCCCATCCCACCCACCTTCCACCAGCAGCATAAGATAACTCAGAGCAGGAGCTCAAACTATTGAGCCAGATTCACCACAGCTCTAAAGATCAGCTACACAGAGAGCAGCAGCAGCTCTGTGACACAGCCACAAGTCCCTGCTGGCTGCCAGGACATTCAGTGTACTTCTAGCACAGCTCTGATTCCACATCCTTCCGAAGTGACACAGAAGCAGTTTCAGTCCCTTTCTTTCACTTCCTTTTCCTTCTCCTCCTCTTGACAGTTTGAGGATCTTTCTCCTCTGCCAGATTTTTGACATGGTTGCCCAAGAGGGTTCAGAGCTAGTAAGCAAGTACAAGTTGTGTGCAGGAAGACACTCATCCTGCACCTCCTGGGGCAGCACCACCTCCACCTCATTCCCCATATGCCCATCAGTTAAACCAGAACAAGGATGGAGACAGCAGCTGGGCTTGGGGAGCAGAGCCTGTTGGACAGGATGGAAGAGCACAGAATGTGTGACCCCAGCCCGGCCCCTTCTGCTGCTTGGGGTCACGTCCAGCCCTGGAGCGGGCTGTTTGGCAGGTAACGACTTGCTGTTGTTGACGAAGTGGCAAAAACTAATGAGCAGCTGGAACACAGCAAGCAGTGCCCAAACAAACACAGCACGACCCCATCTGACTCAGCTTTCTGTATGGCCCAGCAAGGGATGCTCCACAGGATCCACACCTACATCCTCAACCCAAGGCCATCAGAGGAAGCCTCAGAAAACAACTAAAGGATCTCAGCGTTTTGTCCTCTGAAATTCAGGTCACTTCTCCATTCTTTTGTTCTCCATGGAAAGCTGAAAATCCAGCAAGGTTTGGATGTCACGTGCAAGTGGAGGCACTAGCTGCACTGGAAAGGAAGACACTTCCACCCAAAGTCTGGGTGAAATTTCCTTCCTAAAAATCCTTTTCTTTTGGATGTCAAAGCTAACTCCCAGGACACATAAGTGGTCACTTCAGGCTGAACACAGAGGTGGTGTCCCAGTTCTCTCACTGCCATGAGTACCCACTGGCCTCCTAACAGGATGAGCCAGCAGTGCCACCAGTGATAGCATCAGCCAGAGACACAGCTCCCTTTCAGCACCCAGTACACATGGCCACAAGCCCTCAGGGCTTACAAAGGAGCAGATCCCTCTGCCCCCATGCTGACCTATCTGGAGACTTGCTCCGCTTGCCCTTCTGGTGGCTGCTCTCCACGGCTCTGTCCATCCCAACAAGCGGTCGGTTTGCAGGAGGCATCCCATCCACCATGCCAGAGTAGTTGATTTCATCATACAGAGGAGCTGACGGGATGGAGGGGGACACAGAGCGAAGGCCATTCAGAGCTTCCAGCAAGGAAATAGGCTCATAGCCTGGAGGGATGTTGTCAGAGCTCTGTGGGTGAGAAGAGAGGGGCAAGTTAAGAAACCCCCACCAGGCTGAAGACATAGGTAATAGGGGGTTCAGCTGCAACCCAGGAAGAACCCCACCACTGCTTCCAACTGTGTACATGCAGCTGTTTCACAGCACCACCAGAGTCACTGAGAAAGTCAAAGGAGTGACTCTCTAGATGAGAGCTGGTCCTGCAAAACTAAAGCACTTGCACTTTTTCCACTCACTGTGTTCCCTCAGCTGCTAACTCAGGCCCTGCACAGTCATCTTTGCTAAAATATGGAAAGGGATCACAGAACCACAGAAAATAAAGGGATCACAGAACCACTGGCCCCATAGGCAGGAAGCAAAACTGCTCGTTTCCATTCCCTCTATAACTCGGTTTAGCTGCCAGCCAAAGGGAACTTTCCAAAGCTACTGAACCAGCAATGGTTTAACTCCAAAAATCTTCTTGACCAATAAGGCCCTGCGGACTCAAGAGGTAAACGGAGTTTATGCTGTAACCCAGCATGCCACAGGCAGCCCAGCCCACTGCAAATGAAGAGGCAAGACCACAGCAGCCCAAGCTTAGATTAATTTAATCTGTTCCAGCCTTGCATCCTCGGGGAGGTTGTTGTATGCTGTACCAAAGACAGTGTTGCTGCTGAGCCTGGCCATGATCTCTGTAGCTTCTGTGTTGGACCTCCCACTCATGCAGCTGCAGACCAAACTCCTCAGGAGCTTATTCCATTACAGTCACTAAATTGAGGTTGAGTTGATAGCTGAACTGACCCACCTGTGGTCACAGAAGGAGCTAGATCTGATGGAGGAAGAAAGAATGAGTGGCAGCTGGCGTCAAGAATCAACCTATATCCTCTAAAAAGTAGCCTTGTGACATTAATGACCTTGTGCCCAACACCACAGATGGGGATTGTGAGATACTCAAATCAACCTGTAACCAGGTCTGGCTCACAGTTGCTGCCACCTGCACAACAGAGGTTCAAGAGCCACAAGCACAGAGGCATTTGATTTCCACACAGCAGCTCAGAGGTGCTATTTTGTAGACAGAAAGTTCAGGAAAACAAAAGCCATTGGCTTAAGTCTGGAGGAACATTTTCTCCTGCCTGTGGAGGGCAAAGGCTGGGGGCTGAACACTCAGCTTGTAGGGCACCACACAGAGGCTGGAGGAGGATCCCAGCTGCTGCCTACAACATCCTGGCTGAAAGCTTCCGAGCTTTCGCTCTGGAGAGACACTGCCCTCTCCTGGGCCACTTTCCACTACACCACTCTCAGAGCTCCAGCAGAAGTACTGGTTGCTGTCTGAGGCTTGTGCGGAGCCAGGGTCACAGCAAACTTGTGACAGCCCCGTTACTGAACCCAGCCTTAGGTTTTTACCAGATCTGATAAGCCACATTCCTCCTCAGCCTGAGCATCTAGACCAGCATGAGGAAAACTGCAGCCTCCTTAATATTACTGACAACTATAGTTGCATAGAATTACACAAGGGCCCCTTCTTGGGGTGGGGGGGTCTCCCTCACCTTTCCCCTTCCCAACCCCTGGTCTCCCACAACTGCTTTTCACGCTGTCCTCAGCATTACATTCCAGTTACACACTCTCACACCATCTTGGACACTCCTCAACAAAACAAGCTCTATCCTTCCCGTTTCTGTAAAAGCAAAGCGGCCCATTGCAGCTAGGAGTCCTAATGCAAGACCAAGTCCAGCTGTGCCTATTTGCCTACCTCTACGTGTCAGAACCAGCGTGGGAACCACAGTGAGAAGTGCACACACCAAACTGGGTGCGACAAGCGAGAGGAAGCTTTTGGGTGAGCCAAGGGGACAGCAGCTTGCCTCCGTTCCTACAAAGCTATGAAATGTCTTCTGCAGTCAAGCTCAGGATCCAGAGGAAGTCACCCATCGGGTCCCTGTGGTTTACTCTTCCACACACAAGCCAGAAAGGTTAGTGATCATTTGTGCAGGCTGTGAGCATCTCACCACTAACATGGAGGCAGTGCTCATGTGTTGCAGGCTGTGCAGGAGCACAAGTCAAATCCAGCATTTTAGCAAGCCCTTGTGTTTGTAACACATTCACGTGCTAGTGATGCCACTGACAAATAACTGCCATGGGATACAAATACAACTAAGTCCACTTACTGTTTTCTTTTTAGGTTTCCTGCTGGGCAGGGTGACAGTGTTCACTTTAGGGGGTTTAAAGGGACACTGTCGAGAGAAAACCATGTTTTAAAGTAGTTTTTTTCTGGAGGTTAGCAACACAGAGACAACCAGCATCTCCTCACCTTGCTCCAGGTGACAGCACCTGCTCTCCTCTACACTACACTCTGCCCTTCAGTTTCTTCCCCTGCCCTATTTCTTAGCCACAACTGCAGGCAGCAGGCCTACAGTGCTGAAGAGGATACATGGATAAAACCAGGCTGTTCCTGTAACAAGCTGTTTCTGTTCTCATTAAGGCCTGCAAGATCATCTAGAGGCAGAACTCCTCCTCACTCTGACCTCATGTCTCGCCAGAGCCAGCTGTGCAATAGCACCACTCAGGCAACAAGCTTCTGCCCTCAGCACACCAGAGGCATGTGATTTGGCCTGGAGGCTAACAGCACTGCATTTTCCACCCTGTACTCACTCAGCTGCCTCCCAGACCCAAATCACTCAGGGAAGCTGGCACAAAGAGGCCTTTCTCCTACTGTGCTGAGTATCCCAGAGCCAAGGAGTTTCATCACAACATGCGGCCACACAGACATGCATGAGAGTTGAACAGTAACCCTATTTGCTCAGCCTGTTGTCCCAGTGTCTGCCACATTTCTGTACCTTTACTACTACTAATATAATGAAAGCAGAAGTCCCAGCTCTATAGAAGAGCTGAGCAAAGCCACTGCATAATGCAGGAAGTCTTTACTCCAAGGCCTGAGCATACCTCCTGAGGTCCGAGGGACACAGGCCAACAGGTCAAGCAACTTGGCATACACGAGCTGCCTGCCCAGGGTGAGACCAGCATCCAGGTTTTGTGTAAAGGGTTACAGTGAGTTACTTACAGAGTGCTCATCATGGTCAACGCTCTGTGCCAGGACGGGGCTGAATGACACTGGTGACAGAGCCCCTGGCTTTTTCCTCACAGCTCGGATCTGCAGCAGGGCACGGAAGGCTAGGAGAAAAGAGTACAAAGGTGAACAGACAGCCACAGCACAGTGAGCCCTCGGCCTTCCCATCACAACAGCCTAAATCTGCTCTTCGTGCCCACAGTCCCATTTTCTATCTGCAGATCTTTAATACTGTCAGTTTCTCAGTACCAAAAGCGCATATGAATGAGCTAGACATCTGTTCTGATGCAGCTGTAAGAACTTGCTTGTACACCAGGAAAAGCCCAGGCATTTCCCTACTTCTTACTGCACCCAGCCACTTTCAATATCAGACTAAAGCCAGAGGTACAAATCTATCCCCACTGCCTCTGCACTCCTCAGATACAGATTCCCGGGGAGTCCAGCATGCAGACACCTTCCAAACATAAACAACCTACTCCACTGCAGAATGCTGATGAGATAATGCTGTTCCATATCTTAAGTTGTGCTACTTATAGTCAAGGCTGTCTGGCACTTCCTCTGATAAGATCTTGCTTTCAGTTACTGTATCTTTGCCAAGTTTGAACTTTTTAGACTTAATTTCTCAGGCCAAACATCTGTCTTAGGCTCTTTATCCTTTTCTTAAGAAGGAACAATCAAATATCTCCAAGATAAAGCACAGGGTAAAACACATGGATCTGCTATTCCAGCCAAGGCACAGGCATTTTCTCAGAACTCCTACATCTCTGTGCTTTTGCAAAAAGACAAGGAATCTAGCAAATACTGCCTGAAAGTCAGAATGGGTATTTCATTTATTCCAACTTTGGGAACTGAGCAGTGCAGGTTTAAGCAGATCCTCTCAACATTCTGGGAGCCCTGAGGGGGAAGAAAATGAGTTCTATGCACTCAGTGCCCACCTTGCTAGTCCCAGAGCAGCAAGAAGGTAGAATCACTGGAGTGATCCAAACACAAACAGAAAAGGCAGGAGTATGCAGGGCAAGGTCTAGAGAAGGGTGCAGGGCCAGGAAAGCATCACACAGAGTGACCTGGGGCTTCAGTCTGCTTTAAAAGAAATGCTGAGGGAGTCGTGTTAACAACACCAGGATGGCACTAAGCCAATACTGCAATTTCAGCTGCACCAGAACCAATGCTGCCATACACCTCACTTAGAAGAGAGGCAGGAGAGAGGGCCTTAAGAGGCCTCGGACAAATGGCCTTTCTCCCACTGTATTCCTTCCCTGTTCAAGGATAGTTATTTTTGGTGCCAGGAACCTCCAGATATCGCCCAGAAGAGTGGCACATTTGGTACTGAGCTTTGGGGTGGGGTAAACACAACACACACTCATCCTCACAGCCTGTACTGACTTAAGAGAAGCACAGGAAGGAAGAAAGATGCCCTTGTTTCCTGAGCAGGAAACTCACGCAGCCTGCAGATGGGGCAGTTGTTGGCCTGATAGCGCAGAGTGTCAGCACAGGAATTACACAGACAGAGGTGTCTGCAGGGCAGAATGAGAGTGTCCCGGAGGTCCGACAGGCAAACCACACACTCATTGCTGTTGTCGCTGTTCTCATCATCTGAAGGCTGAAATGAGAGGCAAAAATTGGGCACGAGAATGGAAAATGCAAAATAAATCTTCTCTCTCCTGTCTCTTCTCAGGTGCTACCTGTTGGCGCAGGCAGGCAGAGATTACAACACGCTTCAGGAAGGACACTGCATTACTTGGAGAGGAAATCCAGCTTGTCTTGCACCATGGCTGCTCCATTGTTTGCAAATCACACACTAATACTCAGAATAGCAGTCTGAGACCAGCACTTCGTATGCTCTGCAGCCCAGATGGCAGCAAAGGGCAGCTCTGTGTAAGGCTACTGCAAGCACAAAGCAGTCACACAACATGCTTGGGGCTGTACAGGAAACCAGGATTTGGGAGAAGCCCCTGCCTGAAGATAGGCAGTGCTTCTGCTTAAGGCACTTGCATATATCCTCTGATATCACTGATGCTGTGCTCCCTCCTGTATGCAAATCCAGTTTGATCTCGCAAGTTCTAGATAGCTCAGTTCCATGCAACGATACAGGAACACGCAGTCCTCCCATAACAAAACAACAGAAGACATTTCAAGAGCCACAGCAGAAAAGCATGGACACCAAAAGCAAGTACCTTGACTGCGGAGAGGCAACACTCATTTACAGTCAACGAGAAAAAAAGAGCCTCTTGGCTGCACACACTGGGAAGCACCCAGATTGGCCAGTAACCTCAGGGCACCAAGAGCAGCAGTTCACACCATCTCCCTGGCTCTGAAACACTGAGGGGCACTGATGCTGTCCCCTCCCAGCATTCCGTGCTCCAGGAAATATCCTCATGAGCCTCAGACTATCTGAAATTATCTCAGCACAAGCATACTGGTTGAGATTTACAGTGAAGGCCTATCATCCCTTCTCAGGCTTCTTCAGTGCCTGCAGTAATGCCACAGACTTGGTAGCCATCCTGGGAAGCATCTTTACATTACACTGCCAAAACTTGTATGCAAACTTGGGAAGTGGAAGGTGCAAGTTGGAAACCCACAGCCCAGGGAGCAGAAGCCTTCTGAGCACCCTTACCTTGGTCTCTTGGTTGTTTTTGTTCTCAATGCCATAGATCTCCTGAAGCAGGTAGCTCACTCGGTCAACCTAGGGAGAAAGACAACAGTTGGAGTACCAGCTGCTCTGCCATTGCTGTTTTGAGATGATCTTCCCTCCTTCCCTGTGTCAAAATGTCCATGCAACACCCATGGCAACCAGCTCTCCTAGAGTTACTGGAAAACATTAATAGAAACAAACCAAACATCACAAAAGATAGCAGGAGAACGAATGTGTCCTTGCTCGAAAGTGGTGTCTATCCCACCTGGTAAGTTGAGAGCCCAACTGGCCACTTCAGTCACTACCAAGATCATCTCAAGAACACTTACTCTGTTTATCACAGAAATCAGACAGTAACATATGCCCAAAATTGAAATAAGCCAGAGGAAACCAGCCTTCCACAGTCCCTTCCCTCTGTGAAGCACTGCTTACCTTTAGCCAAGATGGATTTCCATCCATCTTCAAGGTCTCAGGCAAGGAGAGGCTAGGGATGGTCCTCATTGTGGTGCTGTGCCAATGGTTCATTACTAGCACATCCATGGCTGCACTACGCTTCCCTCCTCATCACCTGAGAGCGTAAGGGCAAGCTACTGAAGACAGACAAACTATCTCCCTTAGTGCAGTGCCATTTATGACCATCTCCAGGCCCTCAGTGGTATTTTTAAATTGAGGTGTGTGGTAGCAGAAAGCACTGCCAGGCACATGATCCCCAACACAGAACGAACTCCTCTGAGCCACGTCTTTATGCAGATGCTAGCAGCTGCCTGCAAACTACCCTGAGCAGATGAATTAAAGCAGCACAAGAAAGGCTGATGGCTCAGGTCCCAAAGAAGCAGCTCCTGCATGGCGTTCTCCATGGCTCCATAGCTCAGCCAGCAAGTACAGCACAAGACTCTTATAGCTGTATGGAGCATTACAGAGATGTTGCTCTGGGGTAGCTCTGCACATGTGCTCCTCTTCACAAAGCAACAGCAAAGCAGCTGCAAGGTAACAAACTGACACATATGGTGAGGAATGGAATGAAACACTTTCCTGTTAGCTCCAGAAACTGTCCAGTTGACACCATGCAGTGAAGCCAAGCCACCAAGAATGCGATGTTGCAATGGCTCAGCGTTTTTCTAGGGCTTTTGGCATTTCCGTGTGTAATCAGCCTTGTTCCTCCTCCTCTGTCAAGCCGGGAGCTCAGAGGAGCAATGGCTGTGCTGTAGGATTTCAGTGCCGCAGAATTACACAATCACAGAATCACTCAGGTTGGAAAAGACCTTAAAGATCACCCAGTCCAACCACAACTCAACCATACTACCCTAACTCTAACAACCCTCTGCTAAGTCATGTCCCCGAGCACCACATCCAAATGGTTTTTAAACACATCCAGGGATGGTGACTCAACCACATCCATGGGCAGCCCATTCCAGTGCTTAACAGCCCTTTCTGTAAAGAAGTTTTTCCTGATATCCAACCTAAACTTACCCTGGTGCAACTTAAGGCCATGAGCACATCCCATGCCAAGATGGGAGCACGGGCTAGTTACATCCTGCCTGCCTACCAGTTTAGAAATGCTCTGAGCTGGGATGCAGCAGCTTGAACAAACCAATTCCAGAGTCTCCCCATTTAACTCGGTGTGCAGCTTACAATCTGTTCTAGGCCTGCATTTCAAGGCAATGAGGTCAGCAGTTGGACAGTCGAGCAAAATCCTCTGCAGTGTCTCACAATCCACCCAGGAAGTTTGTGAACAATTACATGGGAGCTGTCCTTTTATTACTCAGCACCTCCAAGAGAGTCTTTTTACAGCATCCCAACTCCTCCGAGGATCACAATGAGTGATAGTGAGTGCACAACGGCCAGCCCAAAGAGCAAAATACATCAGGAAGGGAGAGACTCAAGTCTCTGCAGGATTCTGTATTCATTTTACTGCTTGCTTCAAAAAAAGTCCCACAAGAAGCTCATGGGGCCCTACTAAGAAAAGAGTGAGCAGCACAACATGGCTCTTAGTCCAAGATCTCTAGGTTTTAAAACAGTAGGGATAAATAAAAAGTAGGTGATATTACACAACGCAGTCCCTCACATTCTCATCTCTCCCGCAGCACATCATCCTTCCCAAGGCTTCTGTTGCTAAATTCAGACCCAGCTGATGCACACAAGAGCCACTGGCCAACTGCAGGTCATGTTTTTTCTCAATCCCATCTGTTCACATTCAACCATGTTCTTTTCTCTTTCTTTTTATTTAAGAACACGTTGGTACATACACTATAACTGATCCTGGCTGAGAGAACAAAGCAGTCCAGCTCATTAGCTGCTGCTTCCTGTTCCCAAAGAGCTTAAGAGATCCATGCACACACAAGGCACCCGGGAGTCCTGGCAATGTCACAGAGGGGCAGACAAAAGAAAGGCTGCAATGGGAAAGCATTTACAGCATTATACAGATGGATTATTCCCAACATATACTCCATAATTCTGCTCTATGCTCTTATAGATGCAGATGCTACATTAGTTTCAGTGGTACCGTGTGTTCTTCTAGCAAGAGTTTACCTCTATTTTAAAACCAATGGGAGAGAAGACCTAAGCATTAAATTTTACAAACCACCAAGAAAAAAAGCACCGACAACCAAACACTGAGTGGGAAGGACACATGCTGTGCCAGTACAGACAGACAAGCACACGCTGTTTCACTGCAAGAGTCGGCTAACCATGTTGATGTAGGGAAGGAACTTCCTTAGAGAGCACTTCTAGCAACACATTCCTCCATTTGGGAAGCCCAGGGCACTAAATGGAGAATGAAGCACACAGTGCATTAGTGTGTATATCAATCCAACATCAACTCAGAGAGCTCACAGCTATGTATGCACACCATTAAATAAAAAGGCAAGATAAACAAGCTGCTTTCTGTCAGCTCACCAATGCAGTGCTCCTCTCTGAGCAGAAGAATATGTGAGAACAAGGTGCAGCTGGCATCACACTGCTCTGCTCCCTCAGAGTTCAGCAGCCTTTTCCAGCACAGCACACAGCCCTCCCTGCAGAATGCACTCTTCTGGATGTTCCCAACACATGCCTGCCCTTCGCTCTGTGGACTGATTTCTGGAACCATTGCTGGCTGGCTGCTAACAACACCTGTGGGATGCAGACCCGGGACTCAGCCAGGAACCACGCTGCAATAGAACCAAGCTCAGAGGAACGAGGAGTGCGGGGCTCAGCGCAGGCGTCAGGCTGGTGGTAACTCATCTCCAGCACTGCAATGAATCCCTGACAGGGAGGACTAAGGCTGCTTCTGCTGGGCAGGAGCAAGCCTAAAGGACAGACCATGAATGCAGTGCATGCACAGCACTGGCGAGGCAGGTAGTGAGTTACTCAACACAGAACTTTGCTGACTGAAAACCGCTCGTACTCTGAAACATCTCACCCTTCTCTCCCATCTGCCTTTTAACCCACGTACCTCCAGGGCTTGCACTCTGCACCAGGCATGTAGAGGAGCTCACACTGCAGCTGCAGCACAGCACTGGGGTGCAGAACCCTGACTGGTGCACTTCTGGCCAGTTCAGGGAGTGAACCATGTGGCTTTTCTGCTGGGTATAGTTTATTCCAAACCATTTTAAACTCTCAAGTGCAAGAAGTCTGCACCTTCTCCCCAGTCTGCTTCAAACACCAACTTCATAACCACCCAGTCTCAGCACAGACAGCTTAGAAATGTTATCTGAAAGAAATCTGCAAGATAGGTTCTGCAGACACAAAGCCATTTACAGCTGTTGCTTTGAGGCAGCTAGTTTCTATCAACATCAGGAAAGGGACTGTTCATCCTAATACAGTCATCAGACAAGATAATGCTCTGAAACAAAAAAACAAAGGCAACCAAAATCACAGTGCAAAATTATTTTCAAAAACAAAAGGAAAGAGTATGTCTGTCAGTTCACCCATACTGCTCTTGAAAACAGGACAGTCCCAACAATGTGCTGCAGAAGTGCCCGCTGAGGAGCTTGGAGCACCAACAAGCCAGGAACTGAATCAGTCATGGAGGAGATAAAACTGCAGAAAAGAGCCAAGCATGGCTAAGAGGAGCATTAGTGTGAAATGGGGAGGAAAAACAGACGATGCAAAAATGCATTTTTGCAGCACGAAGCACAAAACTAAACTTATCCATGATTATCATACAAATATTGTATGTTCGAGAACAACAAGGAAATGAGAACACTGCATGCTGTGTGTACTGCAGTGAGGATGGAGGTTACGGCAGCAAGGATGGGAAGGGTCGAGTTTCCAAGCAACAAGGAAGTAATTTCAAGATGTGGGAAGAATCCAGACAGATCTAGTGAGTAATGCTCAGACCTGATGAGAGCTCCAGCAATGAAAAGGATGACAACAGATGCAGGAATGGCAGGAGGAAGCCAGTCAGGTACTGAAAGTCCCCTTACTTCAGCCAAGTTTTACATAAGCCACTGCTCTGTAAGGACTCCAAACTAACATGACTGAATCACTGCTCTCAGCACCACACGATCTGCTGAATTCCTGCCTCATATTTTGTGTCCCTTAAGACCATGCACCAGAACAGTATCAGCTTGGATTGAGCTAACCTGAGGAGCATTATCCTTCATACAAATGCAAGATGCATAGAGAAGCAGCCAGACTATTTAAGACAGTTTCTCAGGAAACAGAGCATCTCCCAGATCCATTTGAACAGCTTACTTGTATGTTCAACCTTGGCTCTTTTCTTTCACCAAGACATTTCAATCTGATCCTTGTAACAGGATTGCTACCCCATTTCCTTTCAGAAGCTTAAACTCTTGGCAATCTTCAGAAGTTTGCCTTTGCTTATGTATTTCTCTCCACGCAGGACCAGGTGCAATTTCAATCTTGATAAGGCTCTGCACAGTTTCTGTGCATTGCACCACATTGGGCTGGGCTAAAAGAGGACTACAAATCCCTAACATTTTGTTTGCCATTCTCCCTTCTTCCCTCATGTGTGTGGTGTGCATAAACTAGGGTCAAACAAGTGTCGGTGCCTGCTCAAGTCCCAGGATGCTCACAGGGGACAGGCAAGTTGAGCCAAAAGGTCTCAATCCAGGGGACTTCTCCAAAGATACTATGGACACAAAAAGGAAGCTTATTCAGGGAGAAGATAAGCATAAGATTATTATTTTCACATCCACATATGTGGAAACCTAACAGTAATCAGCCTCTAAGTAGGACATGAGGAGTCAGCAAAGATATCCTTCCACGGCACAAAACACAGAACCTAAAGCAAGCAGGCAGTGTGGGCACGCAGATGTGCTTCGTGTTACTTAACATGTATAGTCCTTAAGCTCATTTACACAGACCTAATTTACACACACCTACACAGGGATCAAAACGTCGGTACTGCGGTACGTGGAGCAGTTTTCCCAATTTTATAAAAGCACCAAACATCTGCGAGGCAGCAAAATATTAGGAAGACTGAACTTATACCCAGTGCCTGACTTGCAGAGAAGAACAAACAGGCTTGCATGACTGCACCGCCGTATTTGTTCCCCCAGCAACACATGGTGCACAATATCCAGCCCAACACTAAGCAGCAGGCTTTGCTGGTGTTATTTGAGCTAAGTAGCCAAGATGTCAGGCCCTTGGTGAACTAATATCAGAGTTTCCCACCAGGTACAGCTGAGTGTCTGTGGCACACAACTATGTCTTCAATCAGCAACAAACAAGTACTTACAATCTGCTTCTGTTTCAATGGCTTCACGGAGAAACTGCCATCGACATGCTGGGAGGAAAAAAAACAAAAAAGAAATGTATTCAACAGGCAAAAATGTACAACAATTAAAACAGGTTAATGATCAGTTGTCATCTCTTAGCTGAGGGAAAAGTGGCACGTGTATTATATCCTGAGCAGCAACCACTCCCAGCCGGCAGTGGAACAGGGCATTGGTGTGCACCTTGTCCACTGCAGCACAGAGGCAGATGGACCTGGCTCAAGTCAGTCAGCTTCTTGGCTCAAGCAGGCCAAAGCATACACAGAAATCCACTGGCACGCTGCATGCCTTCAGGGCGCAGCCAGTCCAGCTGGGTGCAAACACGTCTTTGTACAAGTGCAGCCCCAGGAGAGCAGGGGGTGGCACGAGGCAGAGAGCAGGGCTTGGCCACTGGATGCAGTCAGAAATACGTGCCCTGCCTCAGCACCCCTAACATTTCATTGGCATAGCTGCAGCAGGCACAACTGTAACAATTCTGTGTGTACCTGGTGTCAGAATTAGCATTAGGAATAATGTGCCCGGTTCTATTTTCTCCATCATCAGCAAGTGCCAACTGATGTGAATCAAACCAACTCCTCTGCCAGAGTACTGAGAGCACGGAAGGGGACCGAGGGGAAACTCCAGCAAAGCCTGCTGCTTCGAGCAGCTGCAGACGTGCATCTGTTTGCTGGAGGAGTTTCAGAAGGAAGGGACAAAAACATTACACCAAAAGACAAAACAGTGCTGTTTTCCAGGCAAACACAAAATGCCAAGTTTCTGACTTTGGAAAAGCAACGAGGTCAGACGTTGTGCAGCGTCAAGGTTACCGTTCTGCTCTTGAAGACGCACACAAACAGCAAACTGCTGAGGCTGCTGACCTGCCTGTCCTCCAAGCACGCTTTGCTGATCAGCAGCAGTGCTTATTAGCAAAAACCTCCTCCAGCCTGATGTACCTACACTTCAAAAGCTGCAATTATTCTAAGGATAGGAGGAGAAAGAACTCTATGAGCACTTTGCCCTCTGACCTTTAAAAGTGTTTGGTTTTTTTTAACCTTGTTTTAAGCATTCAGCTGGAAGATGAGAAGTAAGGAGTAGCCTCAATGGACAGCACCTCCCTCTCAGAGCACACACAGACTGGGAAAAGAAGGGAAGCAGATTCAGTCTTTGAGCTGGACACAAGGCATACGCCAGCATTGATGGAATGGCCTGAGCAGCTTTACTTGGTTCCCAGTACTGTTGTTCAGCTTGCTGAGCACACTGAGGGGACATCTACCATCACCTTTATGTATCCAGACAGCTCAGCAGCTCTGCACAGTGCGTGGAAATTAACTGTATTTCTCAAAAGCCTGCTTCCAAAGCTAGAGTGGTTAAGCTACTTTCCTCGTGAGCCAGAAGTTTCCAACGCTTTACTTCTGCCCTCATATTAATACATTCCCAATACACACCAGACCACTCTGCGGGGCTTGGCACTGCCTTCCTCCCCCAAAGCCAGCTGCATGACTGCGTTCAGGAGTTTTGTTTTTTTTTGACCACGGTGCAATTTACTCGGCACCTGGCATGATGGCTGCAGATGGAAGGAGCCTGTCTCCAAGGGGTAAGAGGATCCTAGCCGAGGAACTGGCGAGACTTACTGAAAGGTCTTTAAACTAGGTATGAACAGGGAAGGGGACAAAATGAGGGCCACTGGGGTTGAGTGGGTAGTTCGAGGCTCAAAACAGAGCTTGATGGGTGAAGAGGGTGGAGTTGAAAGGGATGGAGAGGGGCGGGGGGGATGCTGCTTCCCTAAAGTGTCTGTACGCTAATGCCTGCAGCACGGGAAATAAACAGGAAGAGTTGGAGATCTGCGTGCGGTCGCGAGACGTGGTGGGACAGCTTGCATGACTGGAATGTTGTCATGGAGGGCTGTGTGCTTTTTAGGAAAGATCGGCTGGCAAGGCAGGATGGTGGAGTTGCTCTTTATGTGAGAGAGCAGCTAGATCGTATTGAACTCCACCTGGGGGAGAGTGATGTAGCTGTGGAGAGCTTGTGGGTGAGAATCAAGGGGCAGGCTGGTAAGGGTGACACTGTGGTGGGTGTGTACTGCAGGCCCCCTGATCAGAACGAGGAGGTTGATGAGGCCTTCCATAAGCAACTGGAAGTAGCGTCACGATCCCAGGAGCTGGTGCTTATGGGGGACTTCAATTATCCGGATATTTGCTGGATGAGCAACACGGCCAGGCACGCGCGGTCCAGACGGTTCTTGCAATGCATTGAAGACAACTTTCTGATGCAGGTGGTGGAAGGAACCAATCTGTTGGTGGTTGGCAGGAACCAACAAGGGGAGGGGTGTTACTAGACCTAATTCTCACTAACAAGGAAGGACTTGTTAAGGAAGTAAAGGTCGGGGGCAGCTTGGGTTGTAGTGACCACGAGATGGTGGAGTTCAAGATCTTGAGTGGAAGAAGCAAAGCAAGAAGTAGGATTGCTACCCTGGACTTTAGGAGAGCCAACTTTGATCTCCTCCAGGACCTACTTGGAGCTATCCCGTGGGCTAGGGTGTTAGAAGGTAAGGGGGCCTGTGAGAGCTGGTCTGCATTTAAACAGCTCTTCTTCCAAGCTCAGGATCGGTGCACCCTGTGAGCAAGAAATCACGGAAGGGTGGCAGGAGACCTGAGTGGATGAGCAAGGAGCTCATGCACAAACTCAAAGGGAAGAAGAAGGTCCATGAAATATGGAAAAAGGGTCTGACCACTTGGGAAGAGTACAGAAATGTTGTCAGGGCCTGCAGGGATGCAATGAGGAAGGCTAAAGCCCACCTGGAATTGAATCTGGCAAAAGTGATAAGGGATCATAAAAAAGGCTTTTTAAAGTATGTTAACAGTAAAAGGAAGACTAGGGAGAATGTGGGTCCCATACTAAGTGAGGGGGGTGTTCTGGTAACAGGGGAAGCTGAGAAGGCGGAGATACTGAATGCCTTCTTTGCTTCTGCCTTCAGTGAAAAAGCCCTCCCTCAGAAATCCCAGACCCTGGAGGTTGGTGAGAGGGTCTGGGGAATGGAAGACTTCCCTTTAGTAAGGGAGGAGGCGGCCCGTGAGCACCTAGGCAACACCAATGTTCATAAATCCATGGGACCCAATGGGGTGCATCCACGGGTGCTGAGGGAGCTGGCAGAGGTGACTGCTGAAACGCTCTGTATCATCTTTGAGAGGTCTTGGAGAAAGGGGGAGATTCCTGAAGACTGGAGGATAGCCAACGTCTCTCTGGTCTTCAAAAAGGCCAAGAAGGAAGATCCGGGTAACTACAGGCCAGTCAGCCTCACCTCTGTCCCTGGAAAGGTGATGGAACAGCTTGTGCTGGATGCCATCTCCAGACAACTGGAAGAAAAGGAGGTTATCGGGAGTAGTCAGCATGGGTTCACCAAGGGGAGGTCATGTCGACCAACCTGGTAGCCTTCTATGATGTTGTCACTGGCTGGGTGGATGGGAGGAGAGCAGTGGATGTAGTCTACCTGGATTTCAGCAAGGCATTTGATACTGTCTCCCACGACATCCTTATAACAAAGCTGAGGAAGTGTGGGATAGATGAGTGGACAGTGAGGTGGATTGAGAACTGGCTGAGATGGTGAAGGGCCTGGAGCATCTCCCATATGAAGGAAGGCTAAGCGAACTGGGTCTGTTTAGCCTGGAGAAAAGAAGATTGAGAGGTGACCTGATCCAGGTCTATTAGTATCTAAGGTGTGGGGGGCAAAGTGGCGAGGCCAGACTCTTTTCAGCAGTGTGTGGAGACAGGACAAGGGGAAACGGCCAGAAACTGGAGCATAGTTCTGCATGAATGTGTGCAAGAACTTCTTCATGGCGAGGGTGACAGAGCACTGGAACAGGCTGCCCAGGGGGGTTGTGGAGTCTCCTTCTATGGAGATATTCAAGACCCGCCTGGACGCCAACTTGTGCGACCTGCTGTAGGGAACCTGCTTTGGCAGGGGGGTTGGACTCGATGATCTCTGGAGGTCCCTTCCAACCCCTACAATTCTGTGATTCTGTGTTCTCTGGGTTTGCAGCTGTATGGGACCCAGAAAACATCGTAACAGCTCTAACAATCTCCAACATATTTAACATGCACTGGGAGATGTGGCACCTTATGGTACCAGTCACAGCCTAGGTGCCATTTCTCACAAATATGGGAACTAAGCTTGTTCCACAGGAATGTATCTCAGGGAAAGATATTCCTACAAGGCACAGTTATCAAGTGCTGGCCCTGGGATTCTACAGTGCAGTCTCACCAAGATGAGAGCAGGACTACAAACTCTACAACCTCTCCCAAGCACCTACTGCCCACACCGCCCTCCCCCAGGTGTTGCCAAGCAATGACTGAGGGATTCCAGAGACTTTTTGATCTTTCCAGCTGATCTGGACGAGGCAATTAGAAGAACAGCATCCCAGGAGTGCTGCAGCTGCCCATCTCGTTTCTCACAGATCTCTAATTGTCCAGGGTAAGTCCAACACATACCAAGCCAAACAACAAAACAAACCTTGAACGCTCGGAGGATCTTCCAACCACAGGGCTTCCTGAGGACTGACTGTGCTGCCCAGGCCCTCTGACTCAGCTTGTCACCATCTACACTATCCACCTAGGATAAGTCCTGGCAACTTATTCCTGCTTACTTCTGGACATGGCAGGGATGGAGCAGACTGAGGAGAAGTCAGCCCACATGCCAGCCTGGAAGCAGGGAACTTCTAACAGCACGGCACTGATGCTGCTCTCCTCGACATGCTCAAATCTACTCTAGCAACATTTGCCTCATCTTAGGATGTCACTACACGTCACTTGCCCAGGACACGTGTCTGCGTCCAGACACAACATAAAGCAGTAAGGAATCTTGTAAATGTTTTCAAGGTACAGTCATCATGTGAAGAGACTCTTATCAAGGCTTGTGCTTAGCCTCCCCACACTGGCAGTGCTCAGGTCTGCTACCATCCAGGAAAAGCGAAGACTTTATGTGGGATGTACCCTGAGCCCTAAAAGGGCTTGGTCCTAAGCATAAAGTAAGGCCAAACAAAGGTGCAGCAGGCTCTGGACACAGCAAATCCAGTTTTGCAATCTGATCACAAAGCCCTGGAAAGCTGCATACTAGCAGCCTTGGTGAACATCTACCACTCTCAGAGATCACAGATACCACGGCACACCCTCTCCCCACACGCAGGAAACACCAGCTACAATTATCTGACTGACCAGCTCAGGTACAAATGGTGATTACAGACTGCACAACAGTTGCTGCAAGCAATTATTTGTCCTGCAGTACCACTCCTGAACTCTAGCCTCACACCAGGACCCCATTGTGCTAAGTGATACATAAACACAAACTAATGACCCGTGGAAATATTTACATATACAGTGATAAGGACGGAGGGAAAAGAGAAGTCATTTACCTTTTCAAATGCAGCCAGAAGAACATGGGCATGGCCTGTCACCTCAACCACCACTGCAGAGAGGGAGAACACTCCTGGTTAAACACTGAAAGCAGCACCAGCATGATATCACCATAAGCTGAATTTTAGTCCACTTGCACTTCTTAAACTGATACCACCTTCACCTCCTTTTGCAGTTTAAAAGGAGGACCTGGGGACCCACAGACCAGTCAGCTTCACCTCAGTTCCTGGGAACATGATGCAACAGCTCATCCTGTTGATTTTATTCACCGCAAGTAGTTACAAGCCAGCCATCATTTTCCAGGTACTCCAAAGACACAAGACTAGCTCCTAAAAAGAACCTGAATACACACCAATTTCTCCCCATCTTGTTCGTGTCACATATTTTTGTGCTGATATTCTTTTCAGGAGAGGATTTAAAAGAAACTGCCTTTCCAGGTTATTAATATAGCTGACAGTTCACTGTTGGCTAAGAGCTGACATACAGTATGCATAAATGTATGCTTCCCATGCTGCCTCCCGTTCTATTTTTGCCCTTCTCAATATGTCTAACGTAAGAAAGTAGAAATACAAAGGCAAAAGCTCAACAAAAAGTGGAAGTTGTTTTTTTTTTATCCGTGGTCAAGATATATATATGTCAATATCACTAACAGCACCTGAAATCAGTAAAAAACAGATGCACTCTAAAAGTAGTTTCTTTTACGTTGCACTACGCTGTGTTAGTCACACTTCAAATTGGTTCATCCAGTTCTGTTTACTTGGAGGACTGTAAAATAACGCAATGAATCTCTGTGCACTTTCACATAGGAAGCAGAGCACACAAACTGCAATAAACAATACAATCTAAAAGAGATCTTTTTTCCTTTCTGATTTTAATTCCGTTTGGAACAAAAAGTTACAGGAAGCAGAAGGGAAATGCTGGTCCTGCTGAGCACAACAGCCACCAGTTGTAGGGAACATGTGACTTTCTTGTGCCCCTTTCATCACCAGCGCTCTGAATGAGTGCAAACACACAGAGCCCAAAAGCACACACACCCTAGGGAAAACGCTGCACAAGGTGATTAACAATCTAAACATGTACTGCCCACTCTTCTCTAAAAGGGCAGCATGCTTTAAAAATAACCAGCAATATTATTTACCATCAAAAGTCATGCTCTTCTATTAATGTCATTCAACTTCCTCTGTGAAAAAGAAGATAATTTTAAAGCACTGAATTAATCTGTATGCGGTTGAACAGTGGCCTGAGGATTTAAAAGCCCTTTCTTTCCTTCTGAGAGTTCCTCAGCCCTACAGACAGCTCTAGCTTTCACATAGATGATTCAAACCTCAAAGAGGTAGAAGAGACAAACTCCATCCTTGCGTTACAGGACTGCAAAACACAAAACTAAAAGAGAAAAGGAGTCATTCGTTCCAGTTTGGGCCTGGCACAGGTGGCAGAGCCAACACCTAACCCCAGCTCTCCTAAACTGCACTCCAACACCAACTACCCGGCCAATTTTCCTGTCAAAAAAATCAAGGTTATCTTTGAAAGCATATATATTTATGTAAGAGTCTGTGATTACCTCGACTCTTTCAATGAAAGGAAGTGACTGTGAATTCCTGAAATAATTTGATTCTGGAAAGGCTCCCCACACTTTTGCTGCACGTAAAATGTTTTTGCTTTTGCAGAACGAGGC
Organism: Alectoris magna; assembly: GCA_030625065.1. Classification (NCBI taxonomy): domain Eukaryota; kingdom Metazoa; phylum Chordata; class Aves; order Galliformes; family Phasianidae; genus Alectoris; species Alectoris magna. The sequence continues at coordinate 2,493,324 of CM060575.1, read as the reverse complement.
CTCCCCTTGAAGGGTCACTTAACATCCAGCCAGACAGAAGACTGACTGAGCGTATGCCATGCTTACCATCCCCTTCATCCACCACTGCTCGGATGACCACTGGAAACACACCACGGTCCAAGTCAAAGTTCAGCTGAGGGAAAGAAACAACATCAATTTAGACAATTCACACCAGGCCTGTCTGAAGACCTGCAATAGCACTAGCAACAGAAGAACAAAGTTACAGGACACCAAGCTTTCACGTGCAAGAGCAGCAGGCTCTCCCACTGAAGGCTGTGCTACCACCCTGGCTGTGCCCATGGGCCTCAGAGATCATGAGGCTTCAGGAAGCACTAAGAGCAGAATTCTCTGCATTATTTGTTGATAATTTAGCTCTTTCTGAGGGGTAACAGAGGCTGTTAAGGTCCCCTCCAACTCAAGCCATTCTGTGACTGTAGAACAGCAGTATACACTATGCTCCCTACACCACAAAAAAACAAACAACCTTATTCTCATATGAAGTTCTTGAAGATGTAGAGAGAAATCTGCAGAACATCAAGCTCACACTGCACTCTGAAGAAACACCCGACTGATTTCCATCTCTTGGCATGTTATGATGTTCAGGTCCCTGACCTTCTAATGGATGAGAGTGAAAATTTAAGAGTTGAGTTTCCTTGAGTGAAAGGAAAATAGACTCAATTTCTTCCTTTGCCCTGCACTTCATTAAAGCACTTCAAAAGCTATGTGTGATCTTATACACGCAAGAAAAATACAACCTTACAAATACTGTCCTGTGCCAGGAATGGAAGTGGCTCACAGGCTGGATTTCTGGTGTTTTTGTTAATTACTGATTTGGTTTTCTTGTTTCATCTTTTGCCAAGAGAAAAAAAGATGTCCTTTCACCACGGTGCTCCAGGCAGTCTGCTTCCAGTTTCTCAGTGAAAGCTGAGACTCACTTCAAAGCGCCACGGGGTCCTTCAGGTGGTGCTTTGGGGCCTCCTGCTCTTTCCTCACCCTCTGCACCACTGGTGCTGTGATTTCCTCCAGTAAGTCTCTCAAAAGATACAACAGGAGGATAATCTCAGTCAGCTGGCACAAATGGCAACCCAGAAAACCAGACTGAATGCAAGGCAACCCTGACAGCAAGCCCTGCTATAGCTGGAAATGGTTCTGCCCAGGATGAACTACATCTAAATGTTGATAACTGTACATGGATATGATGTACCGTGACATCCATCCACCAAGAGGCCACAGCCCATTGCCCACATAGCTGCACCTCTGCTACTAGCTGCATGCACGGGCTTCGGTCTACAACTCACAGCCTCCCATGGGCTGTGTGGGAGCAGAAGCAATCCCAACCCTACTGCTCTTCTGCCAGCAGCTGAGTGGCCCAAAGGCACACGATCCAAACATTTTCTGGAAACAACTCCTAGCTGCATCATGCATACAACTGTTCAAATATGCATATTCAACTCTAAATGGAAAGCATGTGCTGGAAGACCTTATGGGTTGAGCTCTGCTGTCTCAGTCTTCAAACCTGATGGATACTGATTTTTCATCCTCTGTATGATGATTTTACATTTTATTCCTCCTACAAACCATAATCTCCTTCTAAAAGAGCAGAGTAACACAGAGAACATGAAAGCATCACTTAACATCTCCGTACTTGTTAGATGAAACTCATAGGGCCACTATTTTCTCTCCCGCATTTTCAAACTATTATAGCAAACCAGAGAAGGAGAAAGAAATAATTCATTGAGGACAGCTGATTAAGACTGCAAAAGAAGCTTATGGCCTTGCTTTGCTTCCTGCTCTGATTTATTACCATAACGCAACAGCTACTTTTTGTCCATGGGAAATGAAAGTCATATCACAGTAAAGCAACCAACCGTGGTTGCTTTACCATATAAACTATTGCATTCTCAAACAAAAGGCCTCTTTAATGGTTTGTTTCCCAACCATTTTTAGGGGCCTGAAAACAACTGCCAACACGTGCCTTACACTGTAGCTCACGAGCAAACCAGTGTGTTATGAAAACAAAGTAAAAAGGATGTTTTTATAAGGTTTTTCCACATAACAACTCACCATAACGCTATTTTCCATCCTGCTGACCAGCCAAGAACTACATCATCTCTGAGCATTACACCGAGCAAAAACATGAAAGAAATCTTTTTTTTTTTTTTTCTTTTTTGACAACACCAGCAATGAAGTTGGAGGGCAATCTGAACACGTAGCTGTACACAGCTGAATGATATCCCTCAGCCAGCTGTCAGATAAAAGCACTGCACTTCAGGGGACAGTTAAGAAGATTTAGCATTTTACCGGACTTGAGAGGATAGAAACCAAACAATGTAAACACACAGCCAAAGTGGGGAAAGAAACTTCTGAATCAGTGTTTGGCCCACATGGTCTTCACAACCAAAGCCCCCATAAAAGCAATAAAAAAGACCAGAGGACGCAGCAGAATCGAGCAAAGGGAGCTTGAAGCTTACTTCTCCACTGCACCTCCCTTCCACTTTAAGCTGTCAAAGGGACGTGACTTTAGTACTCAAATTAAAACCTTGCTGGCAGGAACAAAAGTGAAAACCAAGCTTTCCAATTCTTTAAGAAAGGGATCTGAGCTCCTACTTCCCAGTTCCCTCAGATGCCAGAAGGGGTTGAAAAGCAGCTCTTCCAGGCTTTTGTAGGCTGAACTTGTGAAATCATATATTGGCAGAGAAACCAGGACATCAGGAGACCAGACTCTGCAGGCTCCTGCTAACTGCCACAGCCCTGTTAAAGCACAGGACTGATTCTACTTAAAACTGTAACTCCAAGACAATAGCTATTCAGTCTTTTCAAAATACATGAAAGATGACTTTTCTTTCTTTTTTCTTTTTTTTTTTTTTAATCATAATTTTTTAATAGGTAGTGTTTCCTATTAGGGCTCACATACACAATACTCTTATACAAGCCTGAGAGAAGAAATGAGCATTGCATTAATTCTGACCTGGGAGAAGGGTCTGCAGGAACAAGTGCATTAGCAGTAGCTACAGGCCAGCTCCTGTGCATGAGGAATGTCTCAGGACAGCTCTGCACAGAGGAGGGCAGACAGCAAAGCCTTTCTCCTTTGTGTAACATGCAGGGAAGCCCTTGGGCCGACATTTAGGGGCTCAAGAAGCAGAGTTACTGCCTGGACTGGAATTCTGCAGAGATACCAAAATTAATAGGACTCCATAGATCTTGCTATGTAGTAAAAGCCACAGAGCTTAATGAAAACCAAAACTTCATCTGTTTGCAGTTATGGGTTAAAGTAAAACAAAAGGATGAAGGCATCCCCTTATTCGGCATTAATGCACTAGTGTGAATCTGCCCCAGGAGGGAGAGTATCTCCTCACTGCGTGGTACTGCTTGCTGCAGGATTCAGCCCTTAAATAGAATAAGACTCCAAACTATTTTGACTTTTCACTCCCATCAGTATAACAATTTTGGTCATAAACCCCTGTGTGTGTGTATATATATATATATATAAATTTATGAATTATCAACATTTACTGGTGAAGCTCTTCTCACACCCTAATGAACTGTCTTCCATGTATCCATTTTGGAGACCACTGGAATCTGGTCTAGATGACAAGCCAAAAAAAAAAAAAAGAAAAAGGAAGTGAAGAAGACAGACCCTCTCAGAATCTTTATCAGCTCTGTCCCATGGTAACCAGGAAAGACTGAGCAAGTGAACAGGGGCACATTTGTTCCCACAAGTTCTCTGGTTGACAGGGAGAACAAGGCGGAAGAGCGTCGGTTCCTCTGGGAACAGCTCCTGTGCCAATCTCTGCTGTCTCCCTCCTACGCCAGCTGTTGGGATGCCAGCTGATCAGCGCTATCAGAAGTTGCTCCTTTCAGTTTCTTTTCTTCCCTGTTTGCCTCATCTTTTTGCCAAGTTCCCAGGCAGTGTTCATATCTGCTCCTCCCAAGGCCCTGTTTGTCTCACACCCACAAAACATGCCGTGGCAGCTGTGAGTGCAAACCTTCCAGCCATATCTCAGTGACACTAAACGGAGGCCAATGCTTCTGGGGCAACAGAGCTGTGGAAAGAAGGCAACACTAAGAGAAGACTTACCTCGTCATCCTTCCAGTCTGAGAAATCAATCTTGAAGGAAGGCAGGGAGAATTGCTGGCTTACCCCTCTCTTGTAATGAACCGTCTCAGACTGCAGAGAGGGATTCTTTGTGCTGTATCTGAAGAAAGGGGTAAAAGAAGACTTGCTGTAACAAGTGACTGCTCTCTGCTAGGCTCTCATTCATTCATGTCTGTCTGCCTTCCAGGAATCACAAGTGGAAGCTCTAAGAGGCAGAGCTGGCAGGGGCTGGCAGCCATTCACTGGGAATACAAAAATGGGAGGGAAAGGTGAGCATGGGGAGGGAAAGCAGTGCAGACAGGCAAGGTCGGATTGGATCCATACTGACCTGCCGGGAAACACTGCATGTCAAAGGAGCTTTGGGGTGCAGCAGCCTAGCAAAAGCTAGCTCGCTAAATCTGGAGCCAAAGCAATGCTGGCTTCCCACCCAGCACACATTTATCTTCTGCAGGAAACCCAGGAAGAATGAGGAGTGATCTAACAGTAGCATCACACAACAAGGCACTAAGAGTTGCCCTTTGCCTTTGCAGGACAGGACTGCAGAGAGAAACACTACTTGGCATGGGGCCATTCTGGAAAGCAAGACCCGTCCAGACCAACTTTCCAGCTCTCTACTCCTCACATGCTTTCCCAGAGGCACATGGCATGAACAGCACTAGAGAGCCACCAGCCAGTTCTCTACACCAGCCTCCTAGAGAAGTCACAACTCTCCCACTGACCCAAGTCCCAGCACTGCCAGGCTGGGCTGAATGCCTCTGGGAAGGGAACCAGAGCTAACATCCAGTATCTCCTGCATCCAGAACCCCCAGCACTGTCTGCCCCCAAAAATACATTTCACTACGTACAGCACAACTCACAAGGGACTGCAGTGGCAAAACAGGATTTTTTGCCCCTTTCTGCCAGGTGATCTCTGAACTATGCCAGCTCTAGCACAGGGGAGGAGGGGGCGGACTACAAAGCAGGGTGAGAACATCCAAAGCTGGTTTTTACTACCATAGCCTTTATGCTGTTGAGCTACCAACACTGTGTTCAGAGCATGTTGACAAAACAGAGAGAAAGATCCCTTGCCCAACTAGCCTCCACTGCAGAAACTGCAGACCTCCTCAGCCCCAATGATAGACAGGCCTAATTCCAGTTCTACAAGGGAGATGTTAACCCGTCACAATAATAGGATGCTGTCTCTCCTACACTAATCCTGACTTCCAGGGCAGAGCTTCATAAAGTGAGACTCAGGAGAACGTTGGCCTTCAGCCACTGAAAAGACCTCTGAGCAGACAGAAGCTCTGGTGACTGCCCAAACTTAACTGCCACTGGCCACGACTGACCAGACAGCCTGGGAATGGGCTCCAAGGACATGTGCCACGTTAGAATCAGGAGCTCTAGGTTGAGTTTTTCCTTAGTTCAAGCTGGGATATCGCAAAGTATTCCCTGCCCATCGGCTTGGCATATTTTGCTGATAACAACTCTCAAATTATAAAGTGGACAGTGCCATTGCCAGCCTTGTGAAGAGGACAACATCAGAAGAGACAAAGGCATTGCTTTGCTGTGGGCCAAATCAGTATGGAATGCTGTCAGGTAAAACGGTTAACAAAGCATGCACAGAGGCACAGAAAAGAGAATCCATGCTTGTAACACGATTCTGTACTCTGGAGGACATTCAGACGTTCCAAAACGCAGACACACTTTACAAGCCACCAGCTGCACAAGCAGAAGTTGGAAAGCTCCAATTAGCATCAGCCTAACTACACTTTGTGGAGGAGCACAGCACATCAGAAAAGGATGGCAATGCAAAGCTCTTCTACATCAGGCAGAACGCCTTCTGGCTTTTCTAAGCTGGGGGCAGGAGGGCTGGATAGCTTACTTCCAGAGGCGGTGATGCAAATGCTGTGGGAAAAGCTCAAGTTGCATGGTCTGCTTCCTACCAGAAGCTGAATGCAGCTCCTGCTTTCCTTACTGTAACTATTTAACACATATTTGCTATCTTGCTTTTGGAACTTAACCTTCCTCAATCTCCCTAGCAACACTTCTGCTGCAAGGCATACTTGGTGACTTTTTAAACACACTTTTAGCAACCCTACCGCTGCATCCCCCTCTCCAAGCAGAAGGGGAAGGCAGAGCACATTCCCGGCCCCAGCTGATGCAGAGCCCAAAGGAACCCTGCTCGTGCAGGGGGCTGGGCTGAGCCAAGCTCCCAGCACTCACACTGCCTGTTTTAGGCCTCCCAACCTGACGTCAGTGCACAGAGCTCACAGGGATGGCTGCCTGCCCTCCAGGGCTCATTGTCCAACACAGAGATTTAAAGCACAGTCATTAGGATGCATTTTGCAGCTGAGGCGCTAAGAACCTGGCTACCAGATGATGATGGATATTTAACTCCTCTCAAACCAAGAGGAAAAAAAAATAGGTTCTCCATTGGCATAAACTGCCTTTCCCTGGAAAACTGCTATAGTTCCAGCAGCCTCTGAGGATCCAGGAGGAGATGGTCTCCAAGGCTTGTCACAAGATCAGAGTTAAATTCTGAAAGGTCATGATGAAGATCAGGACCATCATGTGCTCTCTGCTCTTCTTGCCAAGGTAGATGCATTGACAATAGGTTACCCACAAAGACTTTTCTGAACTGCACTACAATAGTGCTGCTTTCCTGGAAGGTCTGACCCCCATCCTTTGCATTTAAAGCACGGTGTGGGAGAGATCAGGATGACAGATCTTTTGTATGTGAATTACAGAGTGAGCAATTGAGTGAAGTTTTATTTACTGAGTTGTCAGGCACAATGAATAGAGCATGCCTGTATCTAGCTCCTTTTGTGGCTCTCTCTAAGCTTCCCAGCTACTCAGACTGGCACAATTCTCCCTGTGCAGCTGGGAAGGAGGGGAACGACTTATCTAAGGTGACAAGAGAGGAACGAACTGCAACTGAAGTGCAGAGGAAAGAGCGGAGGTTAGAGATAGCCTGGATGCTTAACATAGACAGTGGGCTTACCGAAGAATATAAAGGAATCCAGGAAACTAACTGATATTATTCCCCAAGTCTCACTCCTCTGCCTTCAGCTGAGAAGCACTCCCTACCTGCACGCAGTTGCTCAGTCCATGGCTCAAGCAGACCAGATTTGCTACTGGGCACCTGTAGATCTTAATCAGCTCCCAAACCACCAGAGGTAAGATGGTGTTTGGGAACCTCTGGCTAAGCTGAGTGAAGCTGCTTTTGCTACACACTCACTAGAGAAGCAAGAAGAATATGCAGGGGAGTTTTCCCCTCACTCCTCCCTAGGCCGGTGCCTGGGGAAGTTTACAGCAGGGCATCAGTCCCAGCTCTAGAGGGTACTCAGGAACCAGCTGTCCCACAGGCAGGCTCCACATCCTCGGTGAAGAAGGAGCCAGTCACATTCTGCTGATGTTCAAAGGGGCCAGGAGTTGATGTGGAGCAAGCACATTGATCCCTCTCTCTTCTATCTGCACAATTCCAGTTCACCTTTGGACAGGATCTGAACAAGTCAGATTTTGGAGAAGAGGGAAGTTGAGTAAGTGTCCCCAGTAACTCAAAGTGATTTTGTATTGATAAAAGAAACACTAACAAAACATAAGAAGGCTGTAGCCCTGGTTCTCAGCCACAGTTAGGCAAGATCCAGCACCAAAAAATTCCTACACAGTTTAGAAGTTGTGGGTGCTCAGTTGGTGCACTGCAGTCACAGCCATGCACACCATTCTCCTCTCCCCTTCCTCCTCACAGCATTTGGTTTCCAAGCCAGGCCAGGAGGAAACAAACACCTTGCCATGCAATGAAGCCCTGGCATCCAGATCCTGCTCAGCACCTGCAGCCATCTCACTTGGGATCATTGCAGGGAGAGCTGCACTCCTGACTCCAGCCAGGCTTCAAAGACGGCAACTTACAGAACAGCAACAGAGAAAGGCACAAAGGCCAGAACTCTTATTAAAGACAGAGGGCTTGTCTGTTCAATGAAATCTACACAATTTAGCTTTCCAGCATGTGAACTTTGTGCACTACAGTCCCTTGGGGACTGGTGCCTGCATAGATCAAAGCAGGCTTTGGCTGTTAAGGCTTGCGCCAGGCAGAAAAAAGCTCTGCCTCTGATTTTTTCACATTGAAGAAATCTCTCTGTGCAAAGAATTCATATTAATCACCACAGTCCACAGCCAAAAACAGCATGAGCACCTTTCAAAGGCTCTGAACAGACAGACAGAGGCTACTAATTAAACAAAGGAATACGAGTGCTGCTGTCTCCCCTGCACAAGCTTTAGTGAAAGCGGCCATGCGCTGAGCTACACATTTCAGTCGGATTTCATTTTGTGAACTAACAGTTCAAATCTCCACATGCAGACAAAATACATCACGTATTGCAGTGCCACATCCACTGTCAGCTTGGAAGACAGCGGTAGAATGTTTGTAATGTGTAGCAGGCATTGCAAAACTAGCAAGGAAATGAGACGAAAAAAAAACTCCAGCGCACCCATTTGTGCATCAGTAACACAAACAGCACAGTCCTGAAAAAGGGCAAAGATTAGCAGAGCTAAACTGGCATGTTTCCATTGCTTTCTCCTTATAATAAAGAAACATAGCATTGGCAACATTACGAGGACAAGGCAGAGTACCTTCTGTCTAAAGAGGAAGGTCTTTGTCACAAGAAAGGACAGCAAAAACTCACATCTCTCATGTCATGTTTATCAGCAGCTCATGATCTGCGCACATTGCTCCTGCCCTCAGAGATGGCTGCTCTAAGTGCTTCCAGCTGGTCTGACTCCTTCCCCTGAGGAAACATCCACTGCTGCCATGTTATAACTACACAACCCTTCCTGCTAGTCAGCAGGATACTCACAGCTGGAAAAATCCTGGGGGCCCTCCCAGGAACCTAGTAGTGTGTGTGCACATCAAGGCTGTGCCTGAAAAGGAAAGGATACATTCGCTGAGCACACAAAAAGAGAGTATGAGCATCTTTGTACCTGCTCCCAAAAGCACATTTGTCTCCTACAATAAATCTGAGGGTACAAACACACAAATCATTCGCTGCAGAAAAAGGCAGGCTATAAACTGAAAGTCCTTGAACTATTCTCTAGGAACTGTTAGCGCTGAAAGGAAAAGCAATACAGGCTATCTTACCGTTTCTCTGAGGGATAGCACAGACTTATCACAGGTGATCACTGGCAAGCAGCTGATGTCGCTCACACATCTGTGTGCTTGTGCCTCCCTATGCTAAGGCAGGGATTCTCGTACCTTTCAGCCAGGTCCCATCCCAGTCATCCCTTGCACACTTCCTCTCTGTGCTCCACAATTCACCAAGCAGAACAAACCCAACCACTCCCTAATCCCCCATCTCTAAAATACCCTCCTGACTCAACACCCACCCCAGCTTCTCCCTCCCACCAGATGTCCTGTCACGGCAGTTTCCCAAAACCCAAGAAAACGGACACAACCACAACAACAAATAAAACTGAGGATAACAGGGACGCTGAGCTGTTCAGAAGCAGGTTGCCATTAATTCCATTCTGCTAAAAAGGCTCCAGACATAGATAGATCTGGGCTCTGTTATCCTCTGTTATGACCCACATTCACCAGCTGCTCCTCCAAGAACTAATGTGTTTTCATCCACAGATTCTTTAAGCTCACTCTACCTGGAGGAGAGATATTTAGGTAACCAGAGCAGCAGTCTCCTCCAGTTTTAAACTAATACCCACTTTGTTCAAGAGGCTGCTACTGTATCTGCACTGGCACCAGAAAGTACTGGATACCTTTCCCCAGATACAAACATACACTGTCTTCATGTCTTTATTGGTCAACTACAACCCCAGAATAGTAACAACGCAGCTTGCTGTGAAGCTCAGAGTTCAGTAGCCCAGCCCAGGGGCAGATAGTGGCTGGGAGACATGTTGCCAAGATCTTGGCTGGGAAGCAGAACAGCTGAACACATCTCCCAGCATCAATACCTGGGAGTGTGCTGAACACTCTCCAAGGCAGGCCAGTACAGGCAGCACAGGTCCACACTAATAAAGCCTGCAGCTTTTAGATGGAGCCCAAGCAGTTCTAGAAGGAAGCCTCCTGGATTGCAGAAACACTTCCCTCTGGTCACAGACTGGCTATTCACAGAGAACAGAGACTGGCAGAGAATAGAAACTGGCTATTCACAAAGACAGGCTCACAGAGCACAGGCAAAGGGAATGCTGTCGCTCCAAGATGAGCAGAAGCTTGACAACAAGCAATGCCTCATCTCACTGAGAGCCACATCCCCTCCATCCTCCCACTCCAAATTGCACGATGAACATAATGATGTTCCCAGCAGCAGTTTCACAGGAGCAGAAGCACTGATGCTATCAGGTTTGGATGCTATCAGGTTCGGCAATTCCTCCAGCAAAGAAGCAAGAATAACTTCTCTAGCACTTCTAAGGAGCCATGCTGCAGGCCAGGCACCAGGAGGAAATTTCTGCTTTAGAAAACGGTCCAGAAAGTTTCTCCCATTTTAGGAATTAGCAACAATTTAGGAAAGCGGAAGAAAACAAAAAGGGTCTTTATAACAAAGCAGTCTTCTTCCCAATCAAGTGCTGGACAGCAGGAGATACAGTTTTGGATTTACACACAGCGCAGTGCAACTCACGCAAGCGTTTGTTACTTAAATGTAGGTGTCAGCACCAAGAGAAATTGAGAAAAAGAGAAAAGTATCACCTCACACAAAGGGAAGCTGCATTCCTGCTAGTGCACAAAAAAGGCACTCTCTATACTTACAGCTTTTTCCCCACTAGAACTTGAAAATAATAAATCAACGTAATTATAGCACTGTCCTTCCAGAACTGCTTTGCAAAGCTGAAATCAGAGCTTCAAAAGGTTTTTACTAGCAGCCAGCAAATCCAGAGAAGCAGAGATGCCTAATTTGGGCAGCTGCATTAGGCCCAAGATGTGCTTCATGAGCCACTTCCACATGGAAACACAGCCTGGGTTGAATTAAAGCAGCTTATAAAGTCTATATTTGTATCTCACTTCCCCCAGCCCCTATTACCTACACATCTGCATGAAATCAGGATCATGCCTTTCAGAAAGTTTACTGGCTTCTGGTACAGCACCCCACACCCCATTTTTCTATAACATTTATTGCACAAGAACTCCAGAGCAGAAATAGACAGCTCATCAATTCTACACTGTGAGGAAATTGAACTATGATTTATTAAATAAAAGGACAGCAGTGGAAGCAAGAGCTGAATCCAAGTGCTTTGACTTCAGCATGAAGGGTTCGTGCCCTGGGAACTGCTTCCATCCTAACAGGGCAACTCAGTCACATCAGCCACATGTGGCAAAGAAATGAGCACTGACCACAGATCCTGGCTTCGTGCAGAGGCAGGTAAGGTTCTCCTTCATCACCTGAGCAGAGATCCATCTTTAGGCGAACCATGGACAGGGTGGATTAAAAACTTTGTATTTAAAAATATATATTTTTATCTGAAGTTGACATTTATGATAGCTTTCAGAAACTGTACCTAGGAATTCAATTTAAAAAGCAATTAGGTAATTCATATTTGTTGCATAAGCTTTAAGAAACAGACAGCAGAGCAAGAGGAGGCCACTGGCTTAATGCATGGCATGAAATTTCAGCAAAATAACATCCTTTTAAGTGAACCAGAAACCGTGTTTTCCACCTCCAATCAATGGACAGAGTTCCTAGTTACAGAAGTGAACAGAGTCCAGAAACAGTAAGTTCTATACAATACGTACAACAGCGTATCCACCCTGGCCATGGAGGCCTTCAGTTCTCCCCATTAGCCCATAAGAGTTTCCTTCTTGGGATGAAAACCAAGGAATGCTCTGCAAGGCAGCACAAGGAAAACTAGCTGCCTGTCCACGCTGTACCTGTATTAGGAAAAGAGGACTTCAATCTCCAAGGTTGCCATTCCAGCACTTCACTAGCACTACATTCACAGGAAATCTAAGGACCTAAGAGACAGAACATGGAAACTTCATCAGGATTTCTAAGGCACCCTGCTGCATTCTATTTAGATTCAGTATTTCAGAGCTGAAGGGATTTTCTGAGTTTGTCAGGAGAGATTTTTCACTCACTTAAAAGGAGCTAATTAATTAACTTCCTTAAATAAAAGCAGTCGCAATCTTCAAAAGAAAAGAGGGGCCTAACAAAATCCTGGACCAGGACATCCCCCAGTTTGGAAGAATGCACATCTGGATGGGAGCACTGAAGTTGTATCATTTCTAAAGCCACCTTATTCTGCTCATTAGTGGGATGTATACACTTTGTATAAAGCACATGAGCCACTTTATGGTTTGTCATACATATTTCTCCCCGCTGAAACCTCTACAAATCACTTAAATAAACCATGACTTTACCCCCAAATCAAGAGCACAACTGCAGAAGCCATCAGCACTACCTTCACAGAGCTCCTGATCAGCCAAAAGCCTCTACTAGAAGAAGCCAAGAGCTTTTGCAGCCTTTACCCATAGAACAAGAAGAACTTTTTGTTCCATGGTTATTGAAGTCTGCAGTCATGTACCAGCAGCTCAAGTGTGCCCAGTGCACACAAGGAAGAGCAAGTTTCAGCCACCACAGCCCTCAGTGAAGAAACTTTTTGTAATCTTAGAGGAAAGACACAGCGTTGATTAGAATAGTTTAAATGTGCTCACTTGGATAAAAAGGCTTTGAAATCGGTAGAGATACATTACTGCAGTGAAATATGGGAGGAAGATTCCACGGATCACACCCAGACCACTCTTTTTACAGCGAGCCAAAGGTTAGTCTGTACCTGACAGGAAACATACAGGCAGGGTTTCTGGGCAGTTAACCTTCCTGACAGCCATTTTACAATACCCTGTTTTGAGGTGGTCATTTACCCCCAAACAGGACTTTGGATAGGCCTCAGTTCCTCACAGACTCATGTACGTGTCAAACTGAACTTCTCTTTGACGGTCCAGATGCTCCCACCTCAGAGAACACAAAAATCTTTTCAGTGGTGTGATCTGGAAAAACAGGTCGTATTTGAAGAGGAGGGTATTTGCTTTTGTAATTTCATAAATCGTCTTGCTGAAAAAGCACAAAGCTGTGAGTTCCTCTCCTTTGTTGCACACAGAATGGTTTCCCCGCATCCAAAAGACAAACCAACGTGGGAACAAGAGAGGAAATTGGCTTTGTGCAGGAAGGAAGTGAAAGCAATATTCAAAGCCATCAGAGTACATAAAACAGAAAGAGAATTCCCTTTCCATCATCTGTGGCAGCGCTGCTTCACAGGCGAGAAAGGAAAGATGTTTGACAGGCTCATCACCTGAGAGGCTCCGTACCCTCCAAGTGCCCACAAGCCCAGCACTTACACGGCCATGCCACCAACAAACTCCTCCGTAGCCTGGCAGTAGATTGTGATGGCAACACGAGCATCTGCATCAAAAGTGAACTCCAGGCTGTACAGGACTTTCTGCTTCCCGTTCTCCTCAGTAGGACTGTCCACATCATCTTTATACCTGCAAGAGAATGCCAGAGGATTAGAACATATTTATGAGGTATTTCATAGCCACCAAGTTCACTCCGAAAAGTCAGGATAGGAGTACTGCAACGTAAGTGCTCCGGGCAGAAAAGTCATCATGGGCTTCCATAATGCCCAGGAGATTTCCGTTCTTTCCTCTGAGGAAGGTTGTTCCAAGATTTTTCTGAAGTTATTGAAGTGAATTATGTAACAGTGATGTTGAGAGATCTCATCCAGTCTTACAGTCGTGGAAAGAGCCAAGAAGGTCAACTATTGAACATCAAACTTTAGGAGAAGAAACGTTCTTCATGACTGAGACCTACATGCATTTATTATACGAACAAAACACATTCAATTGCATCAGATACATGATAACCTATTCAAGAATGAGTATTTCAGTGAACATAAGGGGGAGCAATAACTTGGATTTGGGCTACTGGACAGCTGGATCCCACCGAGTGATGGCTGATCACCACAACAGAATATTACTCCTCCCTCCTGCTAAAAACACAGGCAACGAATCCAGTGAAAAAGGTGGTACGAAGCAGGCAGGCTGCAGGGTAGCAAGGTACAGACGTGGATGAGCTGTGAGTTAAAGTGTGCCAATGGCAACGCCAGCAGATTCTGCAACAAACAGCAAATACAACATACCATGAGAAAAGCTCCCCTTGTCCTCAAGCACTAAATGACAGAAAGGATACGACTCGCTGGCAGAACAGAAGCAGATTCTCATACGTTAATTCAAACCCCACAGTAATTCTACAACTTCAGATCCAACAGTTAGTTCATGTGTTACGGAGTAACGGTGAACGCAGCAGGTCGGCTTTGAGAAGTGTACCACAATACTGCTCTGCTGCCCAGTCCCAGTCTCACTGCCTATCAGTATTAGCTTCATTGCCAGGATGCCTGGGTCAGAGCCAGGCAGCTAAACTATTCAGGAAAAGCTTGGCACCATCTCTAAGTTCACGGTATTAATTGGCCTCTCCCCTCACTAAACAGCCTCCACAAACATAATGCACTGCTGAAAATACTCCGAAATGGGCTAGGCACACCTCCATCATTCAATCTCAAAATTGTCAAGGGAATTCATATTCACCAAATTCACCGAGACGTAATAACTGCCGCCTAATTAAGAATTCCACTATGAATTTTACTTAACGCACTAAACAAGAATGGAATGTTCTGCTTCAGCAAATTAATACAGAAGGCGCAGAACAAAATTTAAGAGCAGTACGATCAAATATCCAACATGCCACGTTTGTACTAACGTGACCTCACTAAATCTCTTGGGAACCTGCTTCAGCAGGGGGGGGTTGGAGCAGAGGGTCTCCAGAAGTCCCTTCCAACTCCTACGGTTCTGTGATAAGTGCTGCATACACTTGCATTCCTGTCTGAATGACTCAAAACAAGACTTTCGCCAGAGGTTCACTTAGCTCAGAGGAGTAAATCAAGTTAGAATACGTCCAAACTGCTAGTACAAAGAAACCAAAAGCCAGGAACGGGCAGTCTAAACATCTGCAGCAGCCAGGAGACAACAGCCAGTAATAGCATGAGTATTCTATTGTATACGAGTATTCCAGGAGTATTTTCACACAAGCAGGTGACACTGACAGAATAAAACTGTGGCACTTCAAGGCTGCACACAAGAAGCATTCTAGCCATAGAAAATGTGATTTTAGCTTCAATAGTTTGTGCTGGACCAACATGAGAAGACTGAGGGCAACAATCCACTAATCCACTCACAAGTGTTGTGCATGTCCGGAGAAAGCAGCAACATGAGCTGCAGATTAGCTCTTGCTCCGTGGTCCCTTGCTGATCCAAGGTAGGCTGCAAAGGTCAAGAGGAGCAAGATCTCCAGGCTAACATGCACCTGCCAGTCCTCCAGAAGAAGCAGGGTAGGGGAAAGCCGGCACTTGTCGCATGCAGGCACTGATGGTGGTTAGCTAGCTCATCTATTCTCACTGCACAGAGAGGCTGGCAGACACAGTTGCTGATCAACAACACAAGCCTAGATACCCAGAATAGCTCCAAGTAACAAAGTGGGAGACCTGCAGGAGGGTGGATCCCACAAGAGCAACACGTCGACAGTAAAACCATTCTCTGTTTTGTCTTCTTGGGGAAATCATTTTGAGCACCCAGGTTCCCGTATCACCTTCCTGTTCCTAGGATCACTCCTGCAGCTCCCTACCAGCATTCAGAACACATTCCCACACTTCTAAGTAGAAAAGGGTGAAATCTGGACTAGAATAGATCTGGCACCCTGGACAACCTAGTTACTACAACCTAGTGCCTGGTGGGCAGGCTTCTGGAGAGGGCACTGCTGCAGAGCAGTAGAGTCAGAGCCCTGTCTGCCAGCAGTAGCATCACTGGAACAAGGGGCAAAGCACACATTCTGAACAGCAGCAGCCACAGTAAGGCTGCCTGCACATCTCCCATCGTAACATGCTGGTGCTGGAGATTAATGAAAACACTGGCCACATAACTAGGAGTTCATGTGAGAAAAGGCTGCATAGGCAGCTCTGCCAGCCAGCAGCTGAATCAGGGGACAAGCAAGGACCACCACAGTGCATACTTTGAGAGGCAGAGACATTTCATGTTCCACCTTATAGCGCAGGATGTAAACTTCAGGGGATTAGCAAGACAGGGCCACACCTTTTGCATTCCTCCCATCTTTGCAATAAGTGAGGCATACAAGGAGGTGGTTCAGGAGTTTCAAGAGCTCTTCTGTCTCCATCTGTACTTGAAGTTTACCATGTACATTTTAGTCAAGCCCTACAGACAGTGCTGATGTGAGGGTGGCCTCAAATGTGTGCACTAATTTAGAAACCAGTGACTTTGTTAGTGTGCCTTTTGGTCATGCTAATTACATAGCCTTAACAATCACACATACGGAGCAGAACAGGCCGACCACCTTGAGAACAAATAGCTGATCCAGTGCTATGATGTAAAAGTCAAAGCAGGCTGACCAAGTGAGCTGAGACCACTCGGTCTGACATCCCTTCTGGATAAAACAGTGGAAGTGCTGGAACTTTTTGCTCATCTGTTAAAGAATTAAAAGATAAAAATATAATTAACAGCAGCCATGGCAGTGTTACAGAAATGGGTCAAGTTGAACCTGATTTCATCCTTCGAGGAGATTAAAATTTTTTTACAACTCAATAGACATGCATTATAAATGTTAAGTACTGTGTGACTTTGCAGCATGATATACACTCATAAATGCATTAAGTTAGTGTTGAGGCAGTCACTAAACAAAGTAAGAACTGGCTGCCATCTCTATCAGTATCCACATTTCTGTTCTGTGATGCTGTAATCATAGTCCAAAGCCCACACTGCAGAAGAGTGGCTGAGCCAGGGGGCTCCTGCTCTGTGAAACACTGCCTCGTGAGCCGACCCTCCTCCTGCAGCGGGAAGTGCTTTCTAGGTATGAGCAAGCAGCCTGTTCCTGCCCATCACGTGCTTCAGCTCTGAAAGACAGCTCTCGAGCCAGGGCCAAGAGAGGTAACAAGGCAGACACAAAACCGTTTCTTCTGTCAATGCTTAACAGCAAAACTCATGCTGCCCTCCTCTGAGGTCCGCAGAGCCTCACTCTGTTAGAAATTAAGCACTCACAAGGGCATCAAAGACTCACAACTCCAACATCAACATCCAGAAGATTGTTGCTTCTCTCCAAAGCTGCTGGAAATACTCAGGTTTCAGCAAAGCTCGGAATTTTGGCTGGTGACAGCAAGGCAGGAAACCCAGGGTGAACATTTCTTCACATTCTTCCATAAAGCTCTACATTCCAAATTATGAATCAATACTCTCTTCAGAAGAAAACAATGAATTTTCAGCTAAACACAAGGAAAAATAAACCGACTATGAAGATGTTACCATCAGAGCCTACTTTGTACCTAGATACTCAGTTCAATGGTCTCTTATTTACTTCAGGGAAGAATCTCCAAGCCTTAACCGTCAACTGCCAATGAACGAAACTGGAGAGGGCAGCAAGTGTCTTTATGTGTACAGAGGGAGAAACAAAAAGCTTCCAGTACAGAACAGTTGAAAAGCACATGACAGAATGTGCCCCTGAGGACTGGCAATTAAAATCCCATTTTGGGTCTACACTGTATAAAATGAAATAGAATAGTATTGGTGGTGCTGTCGTCAGCACCAACACGGCAGTACAAGAGCCTGTGAGAGTTCACGAGGCAAAGATCTGAAAGTACTAGAAATTACAGGGACACAAAACTCATAATGCCAAGGTACACAGACACTACATCTCCAATAGTCCAGAGCTGCAACTCTGTTTGGCAAGGCATGAAATCACAGAAAACAGAATGATAGAACTGTATGAACTAAACTAAACCCCACCAACAACTCCTCTGTTGCACTGTGGATGTTTGAAAGGAGAATGAAATGCCCTTTCCGCAGCAACTCTGGGAAGAATGCAAGACTGCGTTCTAGAAAAGAACTTCACAGCCCTTAGCTGAAAAAGCTGGACAGCATTCAAAACAGTTTGCCAAGGGTTACTTCTGAAGAAGTTCTCTCTTTTCCTGTTTAACTGATTTTGAAACAACAGGTATTGCTCATTTAAAAACAAACAAACAGACAATGTCAGTTTTCAGATAAAAACAAACCCGAGGTTTTGCACGGTTATGACTCAATTGGCTCACATTACACCACGCTCTCACAATCACCTTGGCTGAGAGCTGAACCTGGCCCCCCTCCAGCACTCCAACCCCGCGTCCGTAACACAGAATTCAGAGACTCTTTGGATCTTTGGGAAATGTTTAGCCTGGGCATCTGCCCAGGTGCTCAGACCAAAACAAAGCACTGTGTGCTGGGTCTCTGCTCTTCAGCCATCTGTGTGGAAGCGGGCAGCCTCAAGCCAAAGTGTTAACCATTGCATTTAGTCCAGAAGCCACATTTTTTTTAGCGTGGCCTTAGGTCTCAGTGTAAAGCATTGAAAGCTAATAGATCTCAAGACTACCCAGAGCTCCTTTCCCTACTCATGGGACAGAAGCCATTTAAATGAGTACACAACACCAGGACCAAACTTCATCTTGGCAGCAGGAGGAAGCCGAGGAAGTTTCACTCAAGACCAATCAGTGCTCCCTGTCAGTGACTTGCACCAGAAGCAACTACTTTCTGGCTTCTCCTTACACAATAATGCAGAAAGGAATCTGTCTGAAGAGTTTATTGACCCGACTAATACGTTCCATTTGTGCTAGCAATAGCAGGCAAAATCCAAGGCTTTGTTTACCACTCCAGTCTCTTTGTAGAGACACATACCCGTCCTCTCTGAAAATACAGATTGCTCAAGTCCAGGGACGAAGCAGCATGTGAACTGCCTGAAAGCTCTGATCACAATGGTACCCAGAACCTTCTGAATACATTTACCAACAAAGATCTGGGATTCAGCTGTTTCTCTAAACAATGTGGTTTAGAGAACCACAGTTTGGCTCCAGATGCTGGACCCCTGGGCTGAATGAAATGAGTTCAGGTAGTAACGGTACCTCACGAGGCGGAGGGAGTCCTTGCGGATATTCACCAAGCTTCTCAGTGTCTTCACGGGTTCATGGGGAGCTGGAGTCACATAGGGGAACTAAAATACAAAAACAAATGATTGTCATCTTATTCTTACATGAATGTTACCTGACAAACTATTTACCCAAATAAAGAAACATTCATCCAACTCCAAAGAACAATAACAGAGAATTATATTTACAGATAAATCAACCACATTTCAGAGTGAAAATTCTGCTCTGGCCAAGAATACCAGGGGTATGTGCTTCAACAAGGGCACTCTCATAAGCTCTTTCTCTGCACTCCGAATCTGCAGTCTAGAAAGCCTCACTCTCACAAGCTTTTATCTTCAGTAGAGAAATCACCTCCAGCTTGAGCAGAAGACATGCAGCTCTTTCATTTGTATTACGGAGTGCAAACAGTGACTGACTGACAATCAGCATGCAGAAGCTCTGGATTACTGGGGGAAATTCTTTTATTCTGAAACAATGAGGCAAATGTTTGGGGGAAAGGAGAGGAAAAAAAAGAGAGATGGGAATGGGGGTCCTCATTCCATTCCACAGTCAAGAGATCTTCTCTCACAGACTGCCCTTTAAATGCAGGAGGATGGTGCTGCAGACTGGTTTTCCACACTGGTCACAGAACCTCCGCAGAGAAATGCAGAGAGAACTGCTCAGTGTGGGGCCTGTAGCCCTTGCTGATGCAGATCTCCCTGCTGCATCTCCTGTCTGCTCAGAGCAGTCAGGCTGAAATGTCTGCCACTCTGTAGGTGCTCAGACTGGAAATGCAATCACACTCCGCATCAGAGCAACTCTGTGACACAGAGATACAGAGCTACCAGACAGGCTCTCAAGGCTGATGGTTATGGGGAACATAACCAGCAACAGTGATGCCTCACAGCCACATCAGACGTGTGGACCTTCAAACTCACAGCTACGACAAGCTGCGCAGTGATGCTGAGCTGCCAGAGAGTACAACTAATACAGAGGAGTATCAGGCACCACCAGTATGTGTGTCTCCATAGAAATGAGGAATCTGCTAAGCAGGCAGCCTACTGCCAAGCTTCAGGCAGCTCCAGCACACAGCCCTGTAGCATCGTTCCCTCAGGCCACAGAAACATATTGGTGTGGCAAGATCCAGAGCCTGAAAGAAAACATGCCATTTCTGACCAACATGAGAGTGCCAATCCACAGCCACAGGCAGCAGAGACTTCATGGGGGGCAGCAACTGCTTTCTTTGTGACCCGACTGCTCAGCACTGTGGTCAGTAGCAGTGCTGCACGCACAGCAACCAAGTCCTCAGTTATTCCAAAAGGAGAAACTGGCCAATCTCCACAGAGACGCGTTGCTGCTGCGTGTTCAAGTGGTTTTATTATCCTGAACATTAATCAGAGCTGCCAAAGGGCAATACCTTACATTGGCAAACTGTAGACCACGACAGCCTCCCACTCTTAAACCCATTTGGCAAATGTCCCACTGTGCTAATAGCGTTCTCACCCACTCCCCTCTGAAGAAACCAAATTCAGTGCCAGAATGTCTGCAAGGAAACCCAGGCTGAGACACACAGATAACTCTGCAACTGCAAGACCAGTCCCTGCAGCCATAGGCACAGTGGGTAATGAGCCGACAGCTGCATCTTCTGTTTTCCTTGGAGTGCTGTGCAGCTGCTGGTCACAGAGCAAAAGAGACACAGTCAGCTCTTCATCAGTGCCCTGCACGCAGACATGGCACGGGGTATTTGGCGGGCCTTCTGCCTGCACAGCATCACATGTCCAGCAGGATTTCCATTTGAAGTCCCTCCTTCCTAATTGTGCTCTTTACCTGCACTTTCTACTTGAACAGAGGCTCTCTGCACTGCAGCAGGCAGCTTTCCACAGTCTCCTATCTGTGAACCTCAAAATATTTCCAAGTTCCAATTGGGAGAACTAATGAAGATGCTTTGTAAGAAGGAAACAGAAGTGCAAAACAGATAGGATATAGGAACTTGCCTGAACAGGTCTATTCCCAAGGAAGTTTAGATCCATGTTCTCACCAAAAAGGTATCCCTCGGGGTGAGGGGTGTCAAACTTCTCACCTCCCATAAAGAAGTGGCTTGCAAAGTAGTTTCCTAGGGAAAAAACAAAACACAAAAAACAAAAAAGGAAACAAAAGGAGTTGGTCTCGATGATCCTCATGGATCCCTTCCAGCTCAGGATATTCTACGAAAAAAGTTAAATCCATACTTCCTGGAGCACAGTTGGTCTATGCATTTCTCATATGAGCACAAGACAGAAAATACTTGCTTGTTCCCTCCTTCCCCGTGCTACACAAGGTCGCTGCCAACAGCAGAAGCAGAACAAAATCACCCTGGAACAAATCACTACAGAGGAGATGATCCCATTCTAACTTGTTTTCCAAAAAAGAAAGAGCTCTTCCCAATATTTCTCAATTCTGATGAATCCTTCCTCCTTGTCGCAGCTCTGGATACAGAGCTCTGTCCCACAAACACCTGCTCAGAGAAGGACCAGGCTTCCTCCCCCCCCCCGCACACCCCCAGGGGCTCCTGCTGGGCACTTGGCTTTCCCTCCCACACCCCCAAGCTGCAGCCACACACGTGTGAGAACACTCCTTCTAGAAAGACTTTGGGACAACACTCAGATCTGAACTCTATGGAGTTGGTGTTTCCGAGGAGTAAGAATCAGGAGGGCATTAAAAGGCTCCATCCAAACCATCTTCCTTTCAGTTTCAGAGTGGGGTTTTTAAAGTTTGGAGCCAAACACACATCCACTTCTCTAGGTGCACAGACTGTCTAAAATATGCTTTAAAACGAGTCGCAGCAGCAGTAACTATTCATGTGAATGGCTATGGGGGCATTATGGAAGGATTTCAGTCCCTCCAGCTAGGAGTACGATTTACTCTGAAATGGAAGGGCTTTCATGAACGGTTCTGCTTTTTCCATTAAAGATTTCCTCCTTTATGCTTCAAGAAAAGCCTCTCTTTCTCTGCACAGCTGGCAGTGCTCTAACCATGAGTGCTCTCTGTTGCTGAGCTCAGCCTGCAAGCGTCCAGATGTTTATATTAAACACGTCTGTCCTTCCAGATACAACAACCAACCTCGGCACAGGACCTACTTAGAATCCACAGACTGACACACGGGTACTCCAGCCGGCAGAGCACCTATTCCCACCCCTCCCTGAAGCAAGAAATTAAAACGCTGATCTGCACATAACCTCCAAGCACAGCCAGCCCGATGCGGTCCCTCCAGCTGAGATACACCACGGTGATCGATGCTTACACGGAGGTTCAGAAAAGCAAGAAGAATGCTGAGGGATAGGAATTAATTTCACATTTTATGTGGGTCAAGTAAGATTGTGTTTTGGAGCATTTCATCTGATTAACTGCGAAGAAAACGCTTGTGCAGGATGTTTCAGAATTGCAGCAGCTGATTATCCGGGATCACGCTGATGTGGGGCTCAGCTCAGCCCAGCCTGTATTTCTGAGCTTCTCACATCCATGACAGTGCCCAGCCACCCCACCTTGTCATTCACTGCTCTGCCATTAGCGTCCTACCCCAGAGGACATAGGCTCACCACCACTGAGCACAGCACCTTCCAAAGACAGCTTGCTTTTCAGAGCATCCCAAGGCGGTCTGAGGCACTGCTTGGGACAGCTCTATGGTAGCATCTTTGTGAAGAGAGTGAAGTTAGATGGCAATTTAGGCTTCCTACCACTACTAGAATTAATAGCGAAGTGAAAGAAGTGGATCTTTCTTTAATCCCTCAGCCAGCACCTGAATCAGCCTCACCAACCTCAGTGCCCACGTCACCAAAAGCCATCACACGGCAAATCACAACGTGGCTCCAAGCTGGGCTAAACAGAACCCAGATCAACAAAAGCAATTAGAACAGCAGAGGAAGAAACTGCTGCTGAGCCATAAGCCAAGCGCCTGTGAGCAGCAGTGGAGAAAGCGGCAAGGAAGGAGCAGCAAGTGGGGCTGAAGGCCTCCAGGAGTACAGCATAGGAAAAGGGACAATGGGACTGCACCTGCAGTACTCCTGTCCCAGCACTGTCACAATGCACGCGGCTCATGAGCCAATAGCAAGGTGACAGACTGGGTGCAGCCTGGGCACTCACCCTTAAAATCGCTCTTTCTTTCATTACAGCGTCGTGTCCAAACAACAAAGCAGGTTTCACAGAAGCATCACCTCTCTCCTTTTTGCTCCCCAAAAAAGCCCAGGTCTGCAATTTTTTCTTGCAAGCACCTATTCCAGAGGAGGAACGCCATCCCAAGGGCACGTGCACCCTGCCCGCCGCACACTGAGGAGGAGCTCTCTGGAACAAGCCATGAGCTGACAAATGAGCTGCAGAAGCACTGGTGCATTGCTCACCGGTTGCTAAAGTGATAGGGGCATCACACAGCGAGCCTGCATGCAACGACACGGATCGTTTTACTGTTCCAAGCACAGAAGCACCGTGAGGACCAGGAGCCGTTCCTTGTAATTATCTGCTTTTAGCCCACTGCATGCAGGCACTGATTCCTCTCTACAGGCTGGGAGCTCCTCCAATTCCCTTCCAACACGGCAGGTATCAGCAATGCTTGCAGGCGTTAAAAGGTACCAGTGAAAAGCAATGTATGGGAATGAGGAGTCACCTTACAGCCCCTGGCTGGATGCAGGAAGGGAAATGCAGACAACCCGCACCAAGAACCTCAGAGGACCATGCAAGGAACTTTCAGAGGAGGACTCTTAATTACCCTGCTGCATACTGGCTGCAGGAGGCTGCTAAATGATCTGCCAGCCCCTTGTCAGTCACTTTGGTTCATTGGAACCAAGGTGGATTCCCTAACAGCCAGCTCCATCTCCCACAGAGCACAGCTGACCCAGTACTGAGAACACCAAAATACAGGAAAAGTGAATATTCATCACAGCATCTGCACCCAGCCCTGACTCAACAAGATGCCAATGCTCAGTGCTGCCTGGTAAAGTAGCCCTGCTCCCTTCCACAGGGAGGCTGATATGCTGCTTCCATCACCAATGGGATGCCCACACTTTGTGGCTTTCTCCTTGCATAACACAGCCTTCATAGCAGAAGGTGTACTTGCTCCAGAATGCAAACCTGAGTTCTTCAAAGCAGTCCCAGCCAGCAGCTGGTCAGAGCCACAGCAGCTTGCCCAGACAACTGCCATGAGTCAGGACCTGCTTGAACCCACAGGGATGGGTCACAGTAAGCAGCAGAGAACCCCCAGTGCCACAAAGGGCCCCAGCAGTAGAGTCAGCTCAAGGAGCACTCCCTGCCCATGCTTCTGCATTTCACAGTTAGCCTGTGGGCAGCCAGGAGCCTGCAGGGGTGTCAGACTGGCACTGCAGGGCAAGCATTCAAACATGCAACACATCAGATGGAAAATCTGCCTTCTTCCAGGAAAGCAGCACAGAGATTGCTGCAATATTGTCAAGTTGGGAATAATCATTTAGCCTAAGAACTTTATGAACCGTTTCCAGTGAGCTCAATGGAATCACATTTAACCACATACACCCACTACAGGCTGTGTGCTAGCGACAGCAGCCATACCAGCCCCAAGTCAGACAGCCCAAGGACTGCAGGACCAGGGGACAGTGTCCATCTGAACACGCTCCACCTTAAAACGAGACAGGCTGTGCCAATGGCAGTACTCGTTCCACTCCCCTCTCAGTAACCCTCTGCATCTCCAGCTAAGAAGTGCTCAGATCTGTTCTGCACAAAGCAACGTGAGTCCCAACAGCTCTTCTCCCTGAAGCCAACACAGCCTTGTTGGATAAACCTCAAGAAGGTGAGGAGAAAGGCCTAGCATGGCCACAGCCAGCATGCTTTCCAGAAGAGCACAAGCAAGCACGACAGAAAGTTCAGCCACAATTAACACGCACCTAATTGCATCCAAAGCTGTTAAGGAAATATATACAGCTTTTAATCAACTGCTGGAAAGCATCAGCTGGTCAGTGTACAAGGGGCTGTACGTGGTAGGCTTTGTGACAGCATCAGGGACAACACTGCTTCTGGGGCAGTGAGTGCGGAGCAGACCCCAGGAACACAACGCTGCTGTCCTGACTTCTGTCTATGAGTACATTGGCCAAAACCCAACACACCTTAAATGCTGATCCGACTAATTACAACAGTAAGAAAACTGGATGGCAATGAATTCAAAGAAGCAGTTTAAGGTTCATTTTGTGCAGTAGTAATAATTAATCCCGTTGGAATCTAAAATCTACAATCCTGTCTGAGTGTCAGCAGAAGTCAGGTGCCAGCTCTGCTGTTAGGGTGAGTGCCGTGCAGGCCTGGCAGCTCCTGAGCAGCTGCACCAGGAAAGGGCTCTGGGAAAACCCCCATCCTTACCAAAGGCAAACCTGCAACAAGGCAGAGCGCAGCGACGGTAGGCCTCTGCTTCAGATCCGCCACTACAACAAACCAAAGGGGTACCCCGGCTCCATCACAGCCCTGACAGCCTGCAGAACCCTAGCGTGAGCACAGTGCTGCACCTGTCCTGAGTGTGGGGAGCCCCGGACTGCTGCCTGCAAGGCCCTCAGCCTCCCTGGAGAGGTCCAGCAGGACATGGACATGGGAATCAGCATCAGTGGGTACCGTAGGGGAAAGAGACATCAGAATTCCCCGATGACTGCTTGTGTGAAAAGAAGGAATAGATTTCTCCACAAAAGCTGAGCCGGACCGGCCACAGAAGCCAGTCCCCTCGGTGAGCCTCGGGCCGAGCCCAGCACACAGACCTCCGACTTTCCGAACTCCCCAGCCTGCAGACAAGCGCGGGTCGTGACAGCCCAGCGGCTTCCCGCTGACCGCTGCTACCGCCGTAAGGAGGAGGCGGTGGTCCCGCGAGACCGCTCCCCCGCGACGTTCCACCGCCTCTGATCCTCCCTCCGAGTTCCCCCTGGCCCACTCCTCGCCGCCCCCCGATGCCCCACAACCGCCGGCGGCTCCAGAGCGGGGGGAGCGGCCCCACTCTCGCCCCACACCCGGAGAGGCGGCAGCGGGACGGCGTAGGGCCGCACACCACGCGCTGCTCCCGGGGGAGGCCCACGCGGGGCGCCGAGCAGCGCCAGGCCCCACGGGAAGCCCCGCTCCCCCTCAGAGCGGCCGGAGTGCCGCCCCCCACCCGCAGCCGCGACCCTCACCGGACTTGGGCGGGTAGCGGTAGGCCGAGTTGGCCTGGATGTCGATGTCCTCCACGCCCGCGATGCGCCGGCTGAGCAGAGAGCCCATGGCGACGGCGGCCCGGGGGCGGCACGGTAACGCGGTGGCGAGCGGCCCGCACCCGCACTCACGGCGGCGGCGGCGCGGGGCACGCTGGGACAGCGAGTCCTCCAGGCCCGAGACTACAACTCCCGTCAGGCCCAGCGGCGGAGCCTCCCCCAGCAAACAGCACTGAGCCGGCAGGGGGCGCTGCTCGCAGCGCATGCGCAGAGATGCGTCCTGTGCACAACTGTGTGTTTTCACGTCGTCCGCACTGTGTGCGGGGGGGGGCGCAGCCTCGGCCGTGCTTGATTCTGGGCAAGATTCTGAGCAGAGGCGAGGCGAGTGTGCAGGGGAGATCCTTCCGCTGGGAGCTCTGTCCTCAGCTCACTACCAACAAGAGCCGTGGCACCAGGTCCCAGAGCACCAGCACCCAGTGAACCACCTGCTCCTCCATCAGAAAGGTGTTGAGGTTGGACCTCGGGCACTGGAACATCAATCTGGGAATGTGATGGCCCTGCAAGGAAGCACCCAGCCTCCCACAGCGTCACTGCTGCCTTTCACGGTGCATCCTGGAGTCACAAGCACCCCTGTAACTAAGCAGTGTGTTTGCAGCTTGCCACTTATTGCTCAAAGTCCAGCCAGCTGCATGGAGTTTGTGTCCTAACAGAGCAAAATGCTTCGCCTTCTGCCCCCTCCCTGCTGCTTTGTTTTTCAGTTGCTTGTAAAACAGAGCCCTGGAGACGGGGCTCACAGCTATTCCTGGCCAGGAGTGGCATGCCTGTGAACTTTGCCTCCCTAACACTGCACAGAGCTCACAGCCCTCGCCAAACACCCTACTGGATGCAGGCCAGCCCTTCCCCCTTCACAAACCAAGCTGTGGGATCTCCACAAGTGCATGGGTGTGCTCTAGCTAATGTAATCCCGCAGGAGAATTGCCCGGCTGGGTGCAGAGCCCTCCTGTTTCTTTCCCCTCCGTATCACTCCCTGACACGCTCCCCTCTGTACAGATGGTTCCTTGCTGAAGTTGGGGCAGTGGCAGTAGGAGGACGCACAGGTGCCAAGGGACAGGTGGCTCCAGGCACACAACTTTGGGCAACGCTGAGGCAATTTGTGCCTGAAGCCTGCAGGCTCCAACCTGCTCTGGTCCAACACCTGAGCTGCAGCTCAGAGACACCTGCAGCCATACACAGAGCACAGGCCTGGCTCGGCAACGCGAGCTGCAGGAAGGAGCCTGGAGCAGTTCCCTGGAGGCCTTCAGCCCTCCTCAGCCCCAAGGAGCAGCAACGCTCCCCATCTCACTCTATCGGCCTCTTTTCCCCCGGAGCCACGTGCACGCTGATCGCTCCTGGTACTCAGCAGCACCATTGTCCTCGGGCACTGCCGCCTGCGTCTCCTACTACGGCCATACGCCGCTCAAAGGACCCTTTCACGGCGGAGAGGGCTTCCAGAAAGTTCCCCAGGCACGGGGGGAGGGGGAGTGAGGCGCGCAGGGGGGCGCGCACCCCACGGATGGGAGAGACACAACGGATCCCGGGACAGCCGGGGAGCCCCGCGCCGCCGCCGTGCCAGGCCTCGGCCTTGACCCACGAAGCGGGAGCCCCAGAGGCCCTGCGATGCCCTCACGGGGCCCGAGGCCCAGGGGCCGTTCCCGGTCCTCGGCGGCCGCTCCCCGCACGTCAACAGGAAACCGCACGCGGCCGACTGTAAACACCGCAAGGCCCGCGCCGCGCCCCCCTACCCCCCCAACAACCCCGCTCGCGCACCACGTGACTCGCCTCGCCCCAGCCGGGCCCGCCCCCGCCGCCCGTTCATTGGAGGCGGCGGCGTTGTTGACCATATATGGTCAGGTACAACCACACCGCGGGCAGCGGTTGGCTGTCCGGACGCGTCACTCAAGCTCGCGCCGACGCCCGCCGCCGCTCTGCAAACAAAGCGGGGCATGCCGGGAGATGGAGTCCCCGCGGAGGAGGCGCGCTGCGGCTGAGCGCTGGGCGGGCACTCCATCTCCCAGCACCCTCCGCGCGGCCGCCCCGCCCGCCCCGCCCCGCGCGGCCGCCGGCGGGGCTGGCCGGGCGCCGTGAGTCAGTGCCCAGTAAACATTGGCGTGAGCCGCGCCGGCTCCGCGATGGTGGCGGAGCCGTGAGGGCGGGGGGGAGGGCGGGGGGCGGCGGGCCGGGGCCATGGACGAGCTCAAGCACCAAGTGATGATCAACCAGTTCGTGCTGGCGGCCGGCTGCGCCGCCGACCAGGCCAAGCAGCTGCTGCAGGCGGCACACTGGCAGTTCGAGGTGAGGCCGCCCCCGGGAGCTCGGGGAGGCCGCGGGTTCCCCCACCCCCCGCGTGCTGGGGCGGCGCGTGGGCGCGGAGGGGAGCGCGGTGCGGCGGACGCGGGTGGGCAACGCGCTGCTGGCGGGGCGTGGGTCGCGCCCGGCCCCCGCGCGTGGGACCGCCGTAGCGTACGTTCGTGTTAGCGGGCCCTCTGGCGGCGCGGGGCCGAGCCCTGGGGCGGGGAGGCGGCCCCGGATGAGCGCGGAACGCTCCCGTGTGCCGCTCCCGGCCCTCCCCGCTGCGGGAGACGGGACGCGGTGGCTCAGAGCTGCCCTCGTCGTGCTGCGGGACGCGGGCGGCGCTGTCAGCACGGCGCGGTCTCGGGTGGGCGCTTCGGTGCTTCGCTCCCGCAGGGCGAAAGCGCGGGGAGTGCGGCAGCAACGGCACGCCGCGCTCCTTCTAAATCGGGTTTTGTCTTTTCCCCGTGCAGCCCCAGCAGCTCGCTAGGCTGGAGCTGATGGATTTGACGCTCGTGGCGCCCCTCCAATTGAAGCGTCCGTTTTGTGCTGCGGGAGGTGTGAGGCGGGATGCAGAGCGGGAGGCTCAGCTGTGCCCACCCGCGGGGCCGGGCCATCGGCAGCAGCCCATCGCCTGCGCTTACAGGACTCCCAAATGTTGGCATCCAAAGCCCGGCTGCGCACAGCCCTGGTGCGGGACATAAGGGGGCCGAGTGAGCGCTGCCGCGTCCCGTTGCTGCTCTGTAACACAGCCGCGGGCTTTGTTTACCGACACGGTGTAACGCTGATCCCCCATTGCCTGTAGGATCGGCTCCCCCCGCCCTGCACAGCCTTAGGGACGGGTGACCAAAGTCGCTTTTCTTAAAGCCGACTCTTTGCAGAACTTTGCCACCGTCGGGCGAGTTGCACAAGTGCTCGCAGCCTCTCCTGCCGGTTGGCGCTCACATGACTCAGAGGAAGCGCGGCTGTAAACAAACGCAGGCGAGGAGCCATTACCACGTTCCCACTCACTTTTGGTGCAACGGTCAGATCGTTCCCTCTGCAAAATGGCCGCTGGGCACGGCTTGCTCGGGGAGCCCCGCCGGGGAGGTGCTGCCTCCCCTCCCGCATGCCATGTTGTCAGGCTTTTTGTTCATCCGTGCGCTGCCCTTTTGCCGACTGGCCCGGATCTGCGGTGAGAATAAATTGCTGGAGTTCGGCACCGAGTCCCACTGCCTCTGCTTGTGCTGCCCGTGGTTGCACGGCGCTCCTCTGGGGGCACAATGGCAGGCCGGGCAGTGCTGCCGCTCACGGGCAGCGAGCAGGAGGCTGCGGGGTGACGGCCCCACGGGGAGGGCCGCAGGCAATGCTTGGGTCACCTCTCCCACTCGCCGTCCCTTCGCTCCCATCTCACAGGGAAGCCATTGAGGCATCTGCAGAACGCTGGGCTGATCTGCGGCTCAGGCTCCTTGCTCAGGTAGAAGAATATTAATTGGCTTTGTTGTGCGCTGATTGCCCCTGGGGCCGCTTGGGAGGAATGAGAAGACGTCAGCTTTTAAAAAATAGCTCGGTTCTGCCTTTCTGCTGCTGCTGAGCGTAGTGTGCGTTCGGGGGAGCGAGGTTGTGTGAGGGGAGCGAGTGGAGGAGCAGGTGTTTGGCTCTGCTGTGGCTGTGGTTGGATTTCCACTTCCTCTCCTGATGTATTTAAGGCCTATCCAGCCCCTTCCCCTTTTCTTTGTGGCTGAAGCCCCCGGGGCTGCCCCCGCTCACATCCCCAGGACAGATCCCCCGCAGTGGCTCAATCAAGAGCGTTGACTGCCTTTGCCATTGCATACATTGCTTCTGGCACTTGTGACACTGGCTGGAGACCAGGTGGTACCCGCAGTTCTGGGCACACCTGGTCCTGGCACCTTGTGGACGTGCAGGCGCTGGGTCCCTGGAGGCAGCCGACCCCAGAGCTGGAAACGTGAGGCCCAGAGTGCTGGGAGCATGGAGGCAATGAGATGCGGTGCTTGGGCACAGGGACTGTTTGTGGTTTGCTTCCCACACCCAGGTGACGGCTTCTGGGGGAGGGAAGGGGGCTCGGGGGACAACAGGGACCTTCTCTGCCCCATCTGCTGGTGACAGCCCCAGATACAAAGCCACTTGGAGAACAGGAGCATGGAGCAGATTTAATCAGCCTACAGTCTTTGGCCCACACCTCTGTTCATGCTTCCTGTTCACTGTGTTCTCCCCTCTTACCACGTTCCTTTCTGTCTGTAATGTTGCACTGTAGGGCAGTGATGGGAGCTCACCCAGAATGAAGGTTGCACAGTGGCAGGGAAGTGGCTGTGGTTCCGTCAGCCTGCTTGGGGCTGATCTGCAAGGCTTCCCTTTGTGCTTTGCAGCCATCGCTGAGTTCTGCAGTGCCATGCGGGGCACTGGGCGCTCCCAGAGCTGTTGCTGAGCCCAGGCAGAGGAGCAAGGTGTGAGCCACCCCCCCCCCAGCCGCACTGCTACGTGTCCCCTCTGCAGGTTGAAGCTCCAGAGCAGCAGTCACTTCCCCCACCTATCCCTGGATTCTCATGTTTTGTTATGGGACGTAGCAACCAGGTAACCCCTGGTGCTGATAGGTTAGCCAGGAAGCCATAAACCCCACGGTAAAAGGCCAGCAGCAGGTATCCAGCTTTGCAGTGCTGCAAGCACAGCTGCACCTTTCTACTTTCCAGGGCCATTTTCCATCAGATCAGTGAGCTGAACTGATTTGTGTTTCCTAGCCCCGCTTTGGTTATCACCTGGTGCAGAACGCGGGGCAGCCTCACCATTGTTGATCCTGCATCCATCCAGCCCCGCTGCCTCTTCCCAGCCCTGCTCCTGGTGCCTGCCCTCCTCACCCCTCTGTGCCCCACGCCCTGCGGCCCTCAGCCTGTCACATGCTACAGGCATGTGACGCACTCACCAGATTATTACTGGTCTGAACTGGAAGCAAACCAAAACAACGTCGGTCGTACCGTACTGCCTGGCAGCTGAATTCAGCATGCCCTGGTGCACACAGTGGGCAGAGTCCCACCCGTGGCTCTGGGGAGCTCCCAGCACAAAGGCAGTGCCCACAATCTGTCCCATTTAGGATGCACATCCCAGCAGCTCCCACTTCTTCTCCTGCTGGGGTTAAGCTTGGTTTCCCTCTTCTCCCTGCCTGCAGCATTGCCGACAGCTGCGAGACACTGGCTGGGGCCTGCTCCGTGCACAGCCTTGGACCCGAACACCACAATTGCTGCCTGCCTTGCTGCGAGCAGACATAAGCACAGCACTGCATGGGGCCACAGGAGCAGCTGCGCATGGAGTGCAGACCCAGGGCACCAGGGCTGTTCTCCCACTGGCCGCAGAGGCAAGTGGTAGTGCCTGTGCAGTGCAGCCCCAGGGCCAGGCTTGGACACTGTCCCAGCTGAAACAGATGCTGGGCTGGCTGGCCAAGCTTATGTTAGGGCAGTTGGGCTCTGACACGATGTGAGACCCAAGCTGGAAGCAGGCTGTGCGTGCAGGGGTGATGCAGGTGCCCTGTTTGCATGCTGCTAACGTCTCCTTTTTTTGCTTTTTCCTTTTTTTTTTCTTTTCAGACTGCGCTCAGTGCTTTTTTCCAAGAAACAAACATCCCCTACAGCCACCACCATCAGATGGTAAGTGCTCTCCCACCCCTCCCATCCACAGCATCAGCTGGCTGGCACGTGGGGCCATCGCTTAGCCCACCTCGCTGCTTCCCAGCTCCCAGAGTGCAGGCAAGAATGCTCTGATAGAGGCTGCTTTGGGCACGGCCTGCAGCCCCAGCACAGCAGAAGGAGGCTGGGGGGTTCTGGAGCACCAGACCACATAGGCTATATAAACACATGAGCTCTTATGTGCGCTCACTGGAGCATCTGAGTGTGCAAAGCCCTGTCCGTGTGAGGGCACACGAAGGACATGAGCGCACACGAGGCCATGCATGCACATGGGTGCTGCCTGCCCAAGCAATCTTAGATTCTGCCCCTTTAACTTTCGTGCCTCAGCAACCTGTAATCTGCCTGGGCAGATGTGTCTTAGGGATTTGCTGGCTGCCGTGGCCTCATTTGACTCTGCAGGACAATTGGGGATTTGCAGCACGCAGTAAGCTTGCAGAGCGAATGCCCGGCGGGGCTGGGCTGCTGTGGGAAGGGGCTGCGGGGCAGGAGCTGAGCCTGGTGCCTCCAGAGCCACACTGCTGCAGGACAGTGGTGGTATGGAAGGAGCCTCCAGCGTGGCTGGGCACAGGAGCACACGCAGCAGGGTCCCATCCAGGAGCTCTTGACACAGAATCAATCTTCAGAGCCTTAACCATTTCCAACCCACAGGGAGCATCATTGGTAGAGCTGCAAAGCAAGGTGAGGGGATTGCAGCAGAGATCAAGGCAGTGCTGTCCAAGGCTGCTGGCGGCTGCTGCGTGTGGGACATCATCGGGACACGATGTCTGGTCCCTTTCTGCCTCCATGCCACTTCTTTCCTCCACAACACCCACATTATCCCAGGCCAGGGGCTGGGTTGTGCTGGCAAGGTCCCACAGATCAGTGCTGGGGCTCTGCTGTATGTCAGGTCCAGGCAGCTTTGTGTGCAGCAGCGCTGAGGGGCACTGCCTCAGGCCTCAGTGGGAGGCAAAAGATGGAAACCGTGAGCTGGGGACGAGCCCCGGCCCCGCTGACCGCCTCTCTCCTTCCCGCAGATGTGCACTCCTGCCAACACACCAGCCACGCCGCCCAACTTCCCCGACGCCCTCACCATGTTCTCCCGCCTCAAGGCCTCCGAGAGCTTCAACAGCAGCAGCCCCGTGGCCTCCATGGCGACATCCCCGCCGCCCCCGGCCCCACCGCTGCCCCAGCACGGGGCCTTCAACCCCGCCTGGCCCACAGCCTCGCCCCCCGGCCAGCAGCAGAGCATGTGGACTCCAACCCCCCCAGCGCAGCCCGCGGGCTGGCCCGCCACCGTCTCCCAGCAGGCCACGGCAGAACAGAAGGCCAACGTGACCATGGAGGCAGAGAGATGAGGCTGCGGTGGAGAGCGATTGCAGCGGGGACCCCTACATATAAATTTATATATATTTTTTCCCCCTTCCCCAAAGAGGAAAGAAACTCTGCTGCCAGGGGGTCTGGCAGCCACAGAGACATACGAGCAAATAGCTGCCTTGCATGGGTTTGGTTTGAAGTAGTTTTTACTTGTCCTAGAGCTGAACAGAGCTCCCCAGGGACAGCGGGAGGCTGCGTGGGACAGACTGCTGCCAGCCTCTGCCTGGACTCGGGGAGGGTGCAGCCCCCTCCTTTGGGACACTGGAATTTGCATGCGAGTGACACTTACCGAGGAAGAGGTTCCTTCTTCATGGTCCCTGCGCCAGACCTTGCCCAAGTGCCCCCTTCCTTTGGCCTCGTGTGGCAGGGTGAGGGGCAGACACCCCACACTGGTTCTTCGTGAGGAGAAGGGGAGCAAGGGCTGCTCCTGCACCCCGCAGGTGCTGTGCTGGGGGTGAG
The DNA here is from genome assembly GCA_030625065.1 of Alectoris magna. NCBI lineage: Eukaryota > Metazoa > Chordata > Aves > Galliformes > Phasianidae > Alectoris > Alectoris magna. The sequence goes on along the minus strand of CM060575.1, from coordinate 2,459,294 downwards.
CAGGGCTGAGGCAGGCGAGGAGACCCGAGGGCAGATGCGGAACCCTGGGTGAGCCATGCACCATCCCCTCACCCTCCTGGGATGGGGTTTGCCCCGGGGCTGTTTGCATGACAAAGCGTAACCCTACAGACTGGGATCATTTTTAACCCCTCTGTTCTTTTCTTCTCCTGGCAGCTGCAAGTCTCTCTGGACATGCCGCAGCTGCTTGCAATACACGCTCTGCTTTGAACCCAGTGTCTTTGCTTCGTTTGCAGCAGTGGTGGGATGTGAGGAACATCCAGTCCGACCCCACCATAGGCAGTAGCACCTCCCACCGACTCAGACTGCCCAGGGCCCCATCCACGGCCTTGGGTACCTCCAAGGATGGGGCACTCATGACTCTGGCCAGGGCATCGCTGTGCTCTGAGTGACAAATTTCTTCCCTGTATCCCACATAAATCTCCCCTCTTTTAATTTAAAACTGCTGCTCCTTGTCACTACAGAGTCTTATAGAAGCCCATCATTCTTACAAGCTCCCTCTATATACTGAAAGGCTGCAGTGAGGTCTCTCTGGAGCCTTTTCTCCCTCAGGATGAACAAAAGCCCAGCTTCCTCAGCCTGCCTTTGTAGGAGACGTGCTCCAGCCAGGGGCTAACCAGGTACCTGGACTGGTCAGAGAGCTCTTGGGAACTTGGCATGATCCAGAAGCATCCCTATGGGGAAACAAACATCTCAAAGTGCTGTGGGGAGAGCAGCACGCGCCTGGCAGGGGCTGCAATGGGGCAGGAACCACCCGCACTGCCCCATCCCAGAGGCTGCACCAGGACCCCTGCAGGTCCTCCCCCAGGATGCCCTGTACGATCAGGAACCACACAGAGCCTGGAGCCCAGACAGCAGAGCAGGCAGAGATATTTATCACATACGGTGTTACCCTGCTGCGATAAGAGGCTGTGAGGGGGAAGGAAAGACTGGGAAAGGAGAGGCTGGGGCAGTGTGGCCCCCACCCCTCCAATCCCTGAAGCCCCCCCCTGCTGTACGCTCACACCACCCGCAGCCAGCTCAGACACCGGCCATCCTGCTGCCTCCCACAGAGGCCGGCCACCGACCCGCTGAGACCGTCCTTGTCCGCATGGCAGCACCTGCAACACAGGAGGACAAACGGCACAGTGTGGGGCACAGCCCTGGCAGCACACAGAGGGGTGAGCGTGCACAGCAGGGCTGACGGTGTGTGGGACACCTGGGACGGGCACTCACATGAGTACGGGGACACGTATTGGCTGCCATACTTGGGGTTGCGGCGCACCTTCTCCGTGGCATGCTGGGCAGAGGGCTGTGGGGATTTTGTGCCTTCAGGGCAGAAAGCAGCAGCACTGTTAGCAGCAGGACGTGAGGCTGGGTCATAGCGCAGGTGGCACCCGAGCCTCAAGCACTGGTGGCTCAAGCTGGAGCTAACGTGGTGCCCCAGGGCTGCTCCCCTACCTGGGAAGTCCCTGCCCTGAGTGGCGGTCCCATCGGTGGTCTGCGAGTTTAGCCTGCCCTTGTAAATGATTCCATCAATGCCCAAAATATCCACTTGGCCCTACAGGGAGGAGCAGCCAGTGCCATTGGAGGTGCTCAGCTCCCAGCATCCTACCCCGGCTGGGCCCGGCTGGTTTCCAGCACACACAGCAGCAAGGGTGGGGCTCACATTCTTGTAGGTGAGGTCTGCAGGGACTCCAAAGGGACAGACGGTAGTGAGAGAGCTGGAGGCAGACGGTGGCCTGGTGGGAGCTGTAGGATCCTGGCTGATCTGGTTGCTCCCTTCGGTCTCTCTGGGAAAGGAGCACTGATGTTACTGTTACTGTCAAGGGAAAAGGACCCCAGTGGGAAAGGCAGGGACATGGTGGCACCTGGCAGGCCTCACCTCCCCGGCAGCTGCTGTGCCAAGCAGTTGGAGCCACCAGCACTGGCCTGATGGGACTGGAGGTGCAGGCTGGCCTTCCGGACTGTCACCAAGGGCCTGCAGGTGGGGACAAGGCAGAGCTGGGCAGTGCTCAGTAGTGCACTGCTGACCCAGGGACTGCACACTACTCACAGCCTTGGGGCTGCAGCCAGAGGTCTGTCACAGGAGATGCACTTCATGGGACCAGAGAGGTGCCTGCAACACAGGGGCAGCTGCTCAGCATCCCACCAGCATGCGGGGACCCATGGGTGGCCAGCACCCCATAGGCAGAGTGGGACAAACAGGATCTGTATGGGGTGGACAGGGCAGGATGGGACAGGATTGGAAGTGAATGAGATGGGACAGAGAGGGACAGGGTGGGGAGAAGTGGGATGGGACAAGAACTAGCAGCCCTCACCTCTTGAGGCTATTGGCACTGCTGGTGTTAAAGTAAGGTCCCTGGCAGTGACACTGCTTGCTGAGCCTCCAAGCCTGCTGCCGCTGCGCCTGCAGTGAGCCAGCACCACACAGCACAAGTTCAGGGAGGGCCGAGGGACACCAAGCCCATTCCTGGGGACGCTACTGCCCCTGGGGGGATGTTGGCAACACCTCAGGATACTCTCAGCCCTGGCACAAGGCAGGCTCAGGGCTTGCCCTCTCTTTGCAGACTCTACACATGGGGACTGTCCCCTGGTCTGGCACTTCCATCCTCCCTGGGTGACACTGCTACCTTGGAGTTCATCTCTCTGATGAGCTCTGAGGCTTTATGCCTTTCCTGGCCATGCAGGGACATCCTCTGCAGCAAGTCCTGCATCATCTCGCTCAGCTGGGCCATGGTATTTTGCAACTCATCCTGGCTTGCTTTGGTCTTCAGCGTAGTCTCGTCTGCTTTCTGAGAGGATATGGTGTCAGCCATTCCCAGCAGACCTCCGTCCCTGTATGCCCATGCTCTGCTTCTTGAGTTGCCACTACTCACAGCACCCACACCCCATTTTAACAGCACACAGTCTGCAAAATCCCAGCACGCTCAACTGCTCTGAGGTGGGGACACACCAGGGCTGGACAGGCCTGCCTCCAGCCTGGACCTGACACCAACGACAGCACAAGTGGCTCCTGAGCTGAGGACCACACTCACCTGGGTGTCCTTGGAGTCACCCCAAAGCTGTTCTGCAGCCTCCTGGAGTCTTGTGCACTGCTCTTGCAACTGCCCCACCTGGTTCAGCACCTCCCTGCCAAAATCTGACCCCTGGCAAAGATAAAACATGGCCCGTGTACGGCACAAGGAACCCACATGAGGTGGGCTCACAAGGAGCCCCAGCATGCTCCTGGTGAGTGGGGCGATGGGCTGCAGCCCCCAGGCCACTGGGCAGCACCCCTGAGGCCTGGGCAACTGGGCACTTTCTCTCCTTTGTCCTACAGGTGCCTTACTTCTCCCTGCATCTTCTCCATGGCCACATCCTCTGAGGTCCCCAGGCCAGCTGAAAACACATCAAAGCTTTGCTGCAGGCAGCATGGCTGGGAGAAGGACAGGGACACGGGGGCTGCAGTGAAGTGAAGACTCAGCCAGAATGACTGAGCATGGCCATGCCACACGTTGCACCTAGCAACGCCCCAGTGGCTCAGCCCAGCTCAGTGACCCACCACAGTGGAGACGTCAGCGCTCACCGTGCTGCTGAAGCGTGCTCTTGCTGCAGGTGATGCAGGTCTCCACACCCTCGTGCTGCTCTGACAGCCAGCTCAGCCTGCACGGGGCCTCGAGGGCTGGCTCCTGTGAGGCCTCAGGGACGAGCTCCTGGCTGGAGAGCTTCTGAAATGAAACAGCCCCAAGGTTTAGGGGAGGAAGAAGAGCCCTGTGCAGTTCCAGAGCTGAAGGGCACGGCCAGCCTCCAGCAAAGGAGCTGGTAACCAGGAGCATGCACAAACCTCACCAGCAGGCAGCCTGCAGAGCGAGCACAACACGCCGGTCTGCCAGGGGAAGGAGCTCAGCTGCTGCCGCACCTCTGCCTGTGACCAGCAGAGAAATCAGCCCTGCTGTGGCAGGGAGAGCCTGAGCAGCCCCTGCAGGGAGGACAGGGACTCCAAACCTTGCCAGCACACCCAACACCGCCCTGTCCCCAACCCTGCAGACCAGTGCCAGGGGTTGGGTACTTGCTTCCAGCCGCTTTGCCAGGCTCACCATTTGGCCCAGGATGCTCTGCAGGAGGTGGCTGTGCTTGTCCTGCTGTACCGCCCGCTCTCGCAGCTCCTCCAGACCAGTCTGTTAAACAGGGACATCAAAGGGCTCAGCACCCGCAGGGACTGAGACCAGTATCAATGTCAGCAGTGTCCAGCACAGGCACGGTTGGGCTCTGTGGCTGTGGGCATTCTTTCTCCAAAACCCCTGGGCAGATCCCATATGTGGAGGTGCCCATAGAGCCCGACCTCCCTGCTGAGAGCTGTTTACCAAGTGCTCAGCTCCACTCACGTACCTTCTGGAAACCGTCCTTCAGGAGCTGCAGCTCCTCCTGGAAGGCCTGGATGGTGGTTTTCAGGGAGCAGGTGTTGGTGAGCACCTCCTGCAGTGTGTCCGTGACCTGAGGAACAGCGCCCAGCCAGTGCCTCTGAGTGGCACTCAGCACTAGACCTGGGACTGGAGGGGCCTCTGGGACACAGAGCTCGGATCCAGAAGGGCTGCCACATCATCAAGTTCCAACCTCACCGCCATGGGCAGGGTTACCAAACACTGGGTCAGGCTGCCCAGGATCCCATCCAGCGTGGCCCTGAATGCCTCCAGGAATGGGGCACCCACACCTTCCCTGGGCAAACTGAAGTGCCTGTCAGCAGACACAGGGCCACCACAACACAATATTTGCCTCACGTGATGAAAGGCAGCTCTGACGTCACGTGTTGTGTTTCCAACATAGGGCTTGAACTTTAACAGCCAAATAAACAGAACCTGTGCCACGGCCTCATCTCCTATAGGAATGATTCTGCTTTGGCATGGGGACAGCTTGCCCACGAGGCAGCTCTGCTGTCATCTGTTGCCTCTGTTCTGCATTGCAGGGCAGACAGGTTATGGGATGCGGTCCCTGACAGCACATGGACACTCCAGGTCCCAGGGACCCTTGGAAGGGCAGGAGGGACTCAGCAGATCAAAATCTCAGAGCTTACACTGCTGGAGCACCAGGGGCAGATAAAAAGTAGCCAAAACCCCCCTTGGCCAGTAACGGTGTTAACATACTGCGATCTAATGAAACCCCACAGCTGAGCTACCCTCACCCGGACTAGAAATACAGCTCTGTGCTATGCCAGGTTCTCCAGCCCTGTCTCAGGGGACATCTCCAAGGACGTGGACGTGACACAACACAGGCACACCACTGTGCAGGGCACGATGCTGAGGATGGTTCCTCACCTTTGTCATCCCCTCCTCAATCATCTCTATCCTCTTCCTCAGCTGCACGATCTGCTCCGTGTCAGCGGCCGGCATGCCAGGGCCCTGCCCACAGCTCAGCAGTTCTGTTACACCCAGGGGCCCACCGGGATGGCCTGGATGGAGGAGAACGCGGGGCTTCACGCTGACCTCGGGCTGCAGGAGGCCCCTCTCGTCCTCAGAGAGGTGCGTGGCAGCATCCTGCAGCCGCAGGTGCTCCAGCAGCCCGCGCAGGAGGAGCTGCAGGGCGCCGGCGTTGACGCTGCAGCCGTGGGGCGTGCGGAAGGCAACATCCGCCAGCTCCGCCAACGTGACCGCCACGCTCATGCTGCCTCCGGCGCCCGGGCCGGGCCGGCGGGCTTAGGTCACAGCCCCGTTACCCGGCGACAGGCGAGGGTTCCGCCCCTCAGCGCACGGCCGAGTTGCCCGCGGTTCGGGGGAGCGGCGCACAGCGCAGCCGGGCCGCTCTGACAGCCGCCGGCGGGGAGGGGGCGTCCGGCCCGCCCCGCTACGCCAGGCCGCGGCTCCGCAGGCCTCAGCCGGGCCCGCCCCGCAGCGCCGCGCCCCGCCCCGCCGCCTGGCAGGTGCCGGCACGCAGCGCCGGGAGCCGTCAGCCCGCAGCGGTAGGTGTCCGTGCGGGGCCGGGGAGCCGGCGGGCGGGAAGGGCACCGCGCGGGGCGCTGAGCGACGGAAAGCCGGGGCTCCGTGCTGCGGGCCGCCGCCACGGAGCGGCCCCGGGAGGTGACGCCGGGAGGGGGGGGGGGCTGGGGAGGCCCAGCAGTGCGACTGCAGCCGCTCCTTCGCGTTGTCCCGTCGGCGTGGGCGCCCAGCAGCGCGGGGACGGAAGGGTCCGATGTGCCGGGGTCTGAAATGTCACCGCGTGGGAGGCGAGGGCCCGGGCTTGGAAATAGGCGGGATGGGGTCCGTCATACGGCCCTGCCGAGCGGCTGCTAGGAACGGGGAGCAGGGCCGCACCGACCGTGTCAGAGCAGATGGGCCCGGCTCCCTGGCAGGGAGAGAGAAACGCTGCGGCGGATGGGGATGGTGTTAGCCGTCAACGCGTTGGCAGCTCCCTGTGAAATGAGAAGAGCCCTTCCAGCTAATGGATGCCGTTGTGCAACAGCACATTCCGGTTAGGAAGAACTTGCAGGAGGCTTTAGCCATGGGAGCACCAAGGCCTTGGTTGTGCCTCCCACGGGGATTGGAGCAGCAGCACTGCCACAGCTGTTACAGAGGCGTTCTGCTGCTGGAAGGCCCGCACAGCGTGCTGGGAGCTGGGCAGCTGCAGACCAGGATGGGCCCCTCGTGCTGGTGCCCTCTGGGCTGTCCAAAGGAGCCACGCTCAGGCTGGAACGTTTCTGGGTCTCTGCAAGCGTGGGTGTGTGAGTACCGGATGACCGTAACGCATCGCTCATTTGTAGTTAGGAACAAAACAACCTCGGGTCGCTGTGGAAAGCACAGGCTGAAAACTTCCCCAAAGGTGTTCCTGTCTGAATGGTGCAGCCATGCCCACGTGCCTAGGAGATCTCTGGAGCATCCAGCAACGTGCCTGCTCCATTGTCCCCGGGCACTCTGTGGGGAAGGTAGAAAGAGAGCAACCTTATGAATGCCTGTAAGGCTGTGCCGTGGTGTGGGCTGGGGCAGAAGGGGGTGAGGCTGTAACAAGGGCAGGATGGTGGAGCAGCTCTCTCAGGCATGCCCCTGAGCTGGCAGCTCAGTGCTCCCACAGCTGCTGGGCTCTGTTGGCTGCATCCACACAGGGCTGGGTCAGGGCAGTGCTGAGTACCTACCGGTGTGACCGGGACAGGCAGCAGAGAGGGAACTTCCCTTTCAGAGCCTCAGCGCTTCCCAAGACAGAGGGCTGTGCAGAGTTCTTGCTGTGCTCCCTCAACAGGTCCTACACAACTTCGGTCCTCCTGAAGTTTGGTTCCTCAGGCTCCTGCTCTGATTGGAGCCTGTCTCAGCTACTCTGAAGGAGGGAAGGTGTCTCTGTTAGCACCATGTTTTCTAGGCATATTTTTTGGAACAGTTGACCACACTTCGTGCACGTGAAGCCATGCAGTGATGCAAAGCACAGTGACTGCTCTCCTTCAGGATGGAGCACAACCAGTGGTTGCTGTCCTACAGCTAAAGGTGTTCCGACAGGGGCCAGGCTACAGCGTGCCCACAGCACCAACACTACGTTCTGGGGGGTCTGCATCCTCAAGCAACCTCTCCCAGTGCCAGCCTTACTCACCGGTATCACAAGAGGAGAGCTGCAGGCTCCCTGCCCCTTCAGTTTAGAATTAAACAGACAGATACTTGCGTTTAAGGCGTGCGGTTGGTGCAGAGGTCTCCCAGCTCGAGTGGTTTCGGAAGGAGGCAGGCAGTCTTCTGTAGCTGCTCAGATCCAAGGTCTTTTTTTGCTATAGATAAGGAGAAGAGTGACATTGTCTTCTACACCTGTCTGTAGTGCCATTATAAAGCTCTATGTTTGTTTTCTTACAATTGCTTTAATCAGAAGATGATATCTTAGCCCAAAAGAAGCTAAGTCTAACGTTCTTCTAGTATCATTTCGGTAGGGCCTGCAGCTGGGCCGTGCATTCCTGCTGGTGGCATTGCCATGGGATGCACACGCGCTCAGACAGCTTTCCTACACGAAGGCACGTTTACTTTGCACTGGGATACGATCGATGGCTGCCAGCTGAGAGCAGGAGCAAATAGCATTTAAGTAGTGTAAAGATTAAAGTACTAACGAAGGCAGCGGGGCTGAGTTTAATTTCAGGCTTCGAGACAGGTTTGCCAGCTTCTAAGTGAAACGTGAAAGGGCACAGCGGAGAGGAGCTGCTCTCCCAGAGCTACCCATGCAAAGCTGCTGAGAGCAGGGAACTGGAGAACACCAGGTGGGTGCTGATAGCATCGCTGTCTGATGTTCTGAGAGGGGAATGGTTAATCACACAGCACTCCTCCTGCCCAGCGCAGTGAGGGTGGTAGTTTGTCACAGGAACTGCGGTTGCTCTGCTAATCTTTGTGGAGTTCAGGGTTGTTTTTCCACTTCTGGGGTCTGGTTTTGCAGCTGTTGGGAAGGCAGAGAACTGCAGTTTGAAGGTGAGGTTTGTTCTCCCAAGGGTTTCAGTGCGAGGCGTGGGAGTGTGCCAGTTTACAAACACGGATGTGTGTGTACCTGTTCTGTCTTCAGAAAACACATGGCACGCAACTTCTCCTTGGGACATGATGTTCACGTTGCTGTTTTCCTGTCATTCCCTGTGTCAGTCCCACGACTCGAGAGCAGCAGCACAGCTTCCACAGGCAGCATCAGATCCGCATGCGCTGCATGCATCTCCTCACGGCCTCAAAGGGAACACAATTAACACAGAAGCCATAAAAACCACAATCCATTTTCTCAGCAGTACAGAGGCGTGGAGGCAGGGGCACCGCTTTTACTTCTGGCACAGAATACGGACGGAAGCTCTCAGCTGCTGCTGAAACGTTGCTTTCAGCTCATTCACTCCCAGGTGTCTCCTGGTTGTGGTCTGACATCTGCTGTGTTCTGGGGGAGAAAAAGCTGCCTGGCAGCCCAGCAAGCACAGGGCTGCAATGGAGGTGGAACCATATCTTATAACCTTAAATGCTCTTAAATTATATGCTGAGATGGTGGGCCCTGCACCAAACGCTCCCATTGTGCATGTCCCACACCTGCTTTGGGACCAGTCTCTGCATTTAGGCAGAAGATCTCTGTCAGCTGGGCACAGGGAGGGCTCAGAGGGCCTTTGTTACCTCTGCAGCACCAATCTGACAGGCTCTGGGGGGCAAGGGAGAGCCAGAGCCTTTTCCTTCTTAACATGCTCTGAAGCAGCTGATTAGAAAGACGCAGCCCCCTCAGTTGTTTGGGAGGAGCAGCCGAGCAATTGTATTAAAAAAAATAAGCCCTTGGTGCTCAGAAATCCCCTATGTGCCTTCCCAAAGCCCCACAGCTGGAGAGTAGGTGTAATCTTTGAGATTACAAGCGAAGGTTGCTGTACCCAGGAGAATTACTGTACAATTGATTTCATTTAGGTCACAGAACAAAGATTGTCACGTGGAAAGACATCAGGAAAACTTAACCGTAGGCTGAGCTTTCAGGGCTGGGTGAGAGTCCTGAACCTTGGTCCCCAGTACAGCTGCTGTCTGTGTTTCCTCCTCTTTCGTTCCCCCTCCCCCAGCCCCCATGGCCATGTCTCAGCCCTTCCTACAGCTCTCTGTGTTTCCTGGTTTCTCAATGGGTTGTTGTTGAGCCAGCAACTCCTGGCAAGGGGACCCTCATGTTTGCTGTTTTCTCCTCTCACTTGTTGTTATACCCTGCTTTCCTCTGACCTCTTCCTTATTCCTGAATTACTGAATCATCTTAAGTGGCTGATAATGGTGTCCCTTACCTTTCCTTAATAGTTTTGGTCTTACAAAGAGCAATGCTCTTTCTATTAAGGTTTAGACATGAGGAGGAAGCAGGCAGAGCTGTTGTCTCTTTTGCCTTGAAAATACAGTTGGCTTTAAAAGCTGAAGAGGTCCTCAACGGTTTCCCAAATTCTGTGGTTACCCAAAGAAATATCTGTAATACAATGGAAAGCACAGTTACAGCAGAACAGCAAGATCCCAGACTGCAGCAAGTGAGGATTCACTCAAATGCAGCAGTGCTGGGCACAGAAATAAAGGAAAGAAGCTGCTTACCTTCAGAAAACCTCAGCTAGACAAGGAACTCCAGAGAGGTACCCTCACCTCCACTGCCAACCCTTAAATGAGGGCTGGGAAGGGGTGGATCCTGGCTCCAGCCCTGGTGGTCACTCAGATGCATTGCATGCACCTGAGCCCCCCTGGGCTGGCCCTGCCTTCCCACCAGGTGCTCCATCACTGCTTCAGGCCATGACAGCATTTCTAGTACAGTGTCTCAGACAAAAACGTCAGAGAACTCCAAGCACGTGATGCCCTAAGACAGTCGGTTGGGAAACTCTGTGAGGCTCGTGTTGGAGTGTTAGAAAGCAGGCGTTCTTCAATGTCAGCACTGGATGTGTGAGAGTAATCCTCCTATTACGCATGGCTTACACAAAAGATCTTCAGTTTATATACATTATTTGTGTTACATGTGCAGAAGTTTCCCAGAAGTGTGTTATGTATTCAGTGACCGATTCCAAGCAGGACCTCCTATTTTTTTTGGTGCAAACACTCAGCAGAACTTCCTCATCTCCTTGGTTCAGACATGGCTCTTTTTGTTATCTAGATAAAGACTGCAGGGCAGGAGTGCCCATCAACGAACGCTACCAAGCTTAACTGTATTGGTGTAACTTGTACCACACAGGGGCAGTGTTCTTCTTTAGCATCCCCCCACGTTTTTGGATATGCTGTTTTGTTGTTAAGCCAGCCAAGATGAAAGCATTTCTGTGCGAGAGGCTCAGAGAACAGGCACTGCTGGATGAAATCCTGAGGGCACTGCAGCTGGAAAACCCAGTGGTGGTCCAGCCTGCTGCACATAGCTGCAGTCCTGGGGCTGTTGGAAACCCTCTGACCAGCATCTTGCAGTAAGGCAAGGAGGTATTGACAGAGAAAGGCTTTAGAAGAGCTCAGAAGGGAGGCTTGGGGGTGTTGCTGAGCATTAGTGATGCTTTGAAATCAGTGGAAGTCCCTGGGTTTTAAGAGGCCGTCTGCTTTCTGTGTCTGCTGTTGTGGGGTTGGTGTGGCTCACATCCCGCACATGCCGCAGCAGGGATGGTGCCCGGAGCTGTCGTGGGGAGGTATGAGGCCATTGTCTCTTCTTCCTCCCTTATTTTCCAAGGGAACACAGCACTGTGTGCTCACCAGCAGCCCTCGCTGAGTGTGGCAGCTGAGTTACGTCGGATCTGCTTGTTATGTCTGTGCAGGGCTGGTGCTGTGGCTCTCTGCGTGTCCTGTAGGATTGCTGTGCCTCCCAGCAATCAACAGCAGCAAAAGAGAATGGTGGGGAGCAGCTCTGGCATGACCAGAGCGATGGGTGCGTGGCGGTTCCCTGCATGCCACTGTTGAGCAGCAGGTTTGGGGTGAGGGGTTACGAAGGAGTTATGGCAAGGTCTCAGATCCTACACACACTGCTGCTCAAGCCCAAAGCATGCCTCTTTGCTGTGGCCTTTAAAAAAGCAGATGACAGTGAGTGTTTCTCGTGAGTCCTCTGGAAAAACACAAGGTGACACTGTGCTGCTAAATAGGAGCGTCAGCAGCTCCGCTGGTGCCAGGCAGCACTGCTGGTGGGGGGGACAGAAATGCTGGTGTTCCGGAGGCTGCGGCTGGTCCTGCAGTGAGCTTTGGCTGAGGAAACATCAGTACTTGGACATACGTTGTGGAAGGAAAGTGGGCCTGGAATCACCACCCGTGTATTCAAAGTCATCTCGTTGTGTTGCACAATCTGCAAGGGAGCTCTCTTGGGCTCCGGGCACTGATTGATTCTGGTGAAATGCGGCTCTGTCTCCACAGAAGCGCTGATCCTGTGAGACTCATTTCTTCCTCTGTCAGAGCTCAGTGTGTTGTTTAGTGGGAGTCCCACACCTGTTCAGCTCCATTCAGTGGTGATGTCGCTGTGTTCGACTTTGTCTGAAGAACAATCTATGGAGCGAGGGAGCAATGAACAAACGGGCTGGTTTGGTTGGGGTGCAGCAGCATCTGACACTGCCGTGTCACCAGGGCCAGCAGTGTCTGGAGAGCCCACAGGAGGAGCTCACTGCTGAGCACAGCTTGGGGTCACTGCGGCTGTTCAGACCTGAGCAGGAGGCAGGATGGCACCAGGATCGTGGTTCAGAAATGCCTGCAGGAGCTCCTGTGTGCCAAACGCAGCCTGAGCCGTGTGGTGGTGGCTGCTGGAGGGCAGTGGGAGGGCAGAAGGCTGTTCAGGCTGAGGAGCAGGGGGAGGTCATCTGGGTGCAAATAAACCTAGGCTGAAAACTGCAAGGTTTCCCATCCAGTCAGAGCCAGGCTCTGTTCCCTCAGTTTAGAGGAACTCTGCATTTCTGGCTGGGAGTGCCGTCTCCTTGTCCATCCCCATCCTTTTACTGGTTACCAGCTCCTGTTGGCTCTCACGATCTCGAGCCAGGTCCTCGCTGCCAAAGAACACATACTGAACATCTGTGTGATTCCATCAGGCCTTCAGCTCAGGTCCCAATAAACTTCTCCCTCCTGAGTTGGCTGTACAGCTTTTCTCCCTTTGGGTGCTCACCTCCAGCCATGCTGGGAGGCAGCGCTGGGAGCGATGTGTGGGGTGAGCTCTGTCTGCTGGCATCAGCCCCGTGCTGGGGAACCCTGTGCTCCTCGTGGAGCTCGTGAGTGGAAATGGGCAGCAATGGGCTTTGTGCTTCTTGCCCTGAGATAAAAGAAAACATGGGAGGAACGGCTTCTGAGAGGCTTAGAAGCAGCAGCAGGCTTTCCTTTCCTCCAGGGAAGGGCATGCACGCAACATCTCGCTTTATGGATCTCTTTTAAGGAGCAGGATATTGCATTAGGAGTGGCTGAGCACGAGCAGAGCAGCTCAGCGGCCCGTAAACATCCTCCCTTCCTCTGACGGCCGTCCCTTCGGGCGAGGAGCAGCTGATGGGCCCACGGTGTGGGATGGTAACAACTGGTACCAAACACCGGGCTGTGCTCTGAGCGGGAGGCAGCAGCTCCTGGTGCCATGGTGAGAAGTACTGCTGCAGCACGGGGCTGGCACTGCTCCTGGGGCTCACCTCCCTGTGCTTCGTTACCAGCTCGGGATGGTGGCCAGGGCGTGCTGCGAGATGCCACGTTCTGGGAAGGCAGAGCTGAGCGGTGATGGGATCTTTCCATGTGGGACAGAGGGAGCTCCGGGCTGCCCCAGAGGGCTGCACTCCTGCAGGAGCCCCACGCAGGGCATGTGGGCTGGCTGCCTTCAGAAGAACAAACCTTTTTCTTTACATCCCCAGTGAAGCTAAAAGGAACACGGCCCAGTTTGTGGCTTTGTAGGTCACGGAAGGAGAAGGAGAGCTCCGCAGCGCTCGGCTTGCTGGGGATGGCTGTTGTGTGAGCCTCATGCGGGCTGTGTGCCTGCTTTTAAGGAAGAAAATGGAGAGGAAGATGTTCCCCCAGCTGCCCCAGTATCGTGCTTGGAAGCAGCATGTCTGTATCATAATAGTTAATAACTCTGGGTAGAGATATTACTCAGTAAATACCGACATCCTGGAGAGATGCAGTGGCTGTTTGGGTTCTGCTCAGCTCCTTCTCAGCTGGTCCCCGGGGCGGCAGCAGCACCAGAGACACTGCAGCAGCACAGTCCCATGTGCCCCGGCCTGCCAGGGGGATTTGGATGCTGTGCTCAGCCCCGGGGGGAGCTCCAAGCGCTGCCTCCTGGGCACTGACAGCAATGTCACAGTGTCCCCTGCCCCGTGCTTGATGGCAGCCTTCCCAAGCACAGAGTGAACTGCCTCTTGGTATGTTTCCCAATTTAGTCACGTCCTACCAGCTGTAACTGAGCCAGAGTAAACAGGAAAATCAGGTTGCTTGATGTCATTGCACTTCCTCGGAGTGCCAGGCCCGCCTCTGGCTCCCATCCCTGCTGGGTCCCCCGCACAGCAGGAATGTGATTGCAGCACCAGCACGGGGCTGGGGCACACGCCATGCATGCCGGGTGCTGCCCAGCACTGCAGGGTCTGGGGGGGGGCTTCCCCAGCCCACGGGATGAGAACTACCCCAGGCTGTGTCCCAGCCCTCGGGCATGCAGGTGGGGTTCTGCCATGGGCTGAGGGCAGAGCGGCTGTGCCAGACACCGATGGGGTGCCCAGAGCCGCTCTCCCATAGCGGCAGTGGGGAGGGGAGGTGGGGGCATGCAGCCAAGGCAGCTCCGCAGCGCTGTAACCTGCTTGCTTGCTCCTTTTGCACAGGTTTGGTGGGCTAGGACAGTTTCCAGGGTGCAGTGCTGAGAACTGACGTTCCTACCTCTGGCAAAACCGCTGCGCTCCTTGCGGCAAGGAAGAGGCCGGGTAAGCTCTCAGCCATTGAGGCTGTCCCACCTCGCGATGTGATTTACAGCCGTCACGCAGCGTTCCACCCTGGGTTTGTTGCCCAGCTCAGGGCCTGCCCAGCTTTGTGGCCAAGGCTCTGTAGGCTTTGTATTGCCCTTGATGGGGCTGAGGCCAATGCTGCAGTGCTGCCAGGCCTCTCAGTCAGCTGCTGCCCGCCCCCAGCCGACATCCCATAGCTCCCAAGGCGTGCGGTCCGCTAACCGTGCTTCTTTGCAGGGCAGCCCTAAGCCATGTCCAACGACCCTCCGCCACCCTACCCGGGAGGCCCCTCAGCACCGCCGATAGAGGAGAAGCACGGCCCACCCCCTGCAACAGGTACAGCGGGTCCCAGCTGCCAGCGGGATGCCTCTGCTGAGAGGGTGGGAGCAGGGGGAGCTCTGCCTGCTGCTGTGCGTGAATTTGGGCTTCTCGTGGCACAGGGCATGAATCTCTGGGCACGCTGCCCTGGGGCAGTGCCTGATGGGCACTTCCCCGTGCCCTCTGTCTTGTCCCCACAGTTGCCACAGACCCTCCCTGTGTGCTTTATATTCCCCTTCCTCGCAGTCCTTCCTTCTCGTGCTGTGCCCTCTTTCCCTGTAGGGGCTCCGGATCGCTCAGCCAAGCAGCCACCACCTGCTGCCTCCTACCCTGGCTGCTCACTCTGTGTTTCCTTTCAGATGGCATCTCCCCAGCCATGGTGCAGCCCCAGGGGGCTCCCATCCCTCCTCCTGAATTTGGGCCCCCCCCATATGAACCTCCACAGCCGGGCTTCGTGCCCCCACACATGCCCACAGACAGCTCCGGGCCCTACATGCCTCCTGGTGAGTGTGGGGAGGAGCTGCTGGCCGCGGGGTGGTGCTGGGTGGAGGAAGGCAATGAATGAGAGCTGGGCAGGAGGGGGGCACAGCGCCCGCAGCGAGCAGCCTGCAGTAGGGCTGCCCACACACATAACTGCGGTCGTGGTGTGGCAGCAGGGCACGGTCCTTGGAGACACGGCCTCTCTTAGCTCCCGCAAAGACACATCTGTGCCCGTTTCTGTTTCCCAGCAGGTTATTACCCACCCCCAGGCCCTCACCCTCCCATGGGCTACTACCCTGCTCCGGGCCACTACCCATCGCCCAGCGGCCACACGGCGACGGTGCTCGTCCCTTCAGGGACCGCCACCACAGTGACCGTGCTGCAGGGCGAGATCTTCCAGGGCGCCCCGGTGCAGACGGTGTGTCCCCACTGCCAGCAAGCCATCACCACCAAGATCACCTACGAGATTGGGCTCATGAGCTTCCTGCTGGGCTTCTTCTGCTGCTTCGTGGGGTAGGTGCCGCCGGTAGCCCCACCACGGTGGTGCTTACTGCGCGCTGCTCCTGGTGGCCCCAACGCCAGTGGCTGTGGCCGAGCTGGTGGACAGCTCACAGCTTTGTGGGGTGGCAGTGTCTGCAGCCCCGCCAGCTGTGGGGAAGCTGCCTTCCCCACAGACGTTTTGTAAAGCCACCAGCATGAAAGAGGCTGTGTGCAGGAGCCATCAAGCCCTGTGCCCAGACCTTGCGGTGCTGCAGGTTGGCGGCAGCAGGGGTTGGATGGGGAGGGGGCTGCCATGGCTGGCTCACAGCAGCAACTTCTCACCCCTTCTCCAGACCCAAGAGCAAACCCCAGGGGCGGCCCCTTGCCTGCTTTCCCTCCCCCACCCGCAGCTGGGAGCCAGAGCTCACAGCACTCTGCGTCTTCCTGTGCTCCAGGTGTGATCTCTGCTGCTGCCTCATCCCCTGCCTGTTCGATGACTTCAAGGATGTGACACACACGTGTCCCAACTGCAAGGCCTATATCTACACGTACAAGCGCATGTGCTAACAGCACCCCGGGAGCCTGAGCCACTGGAATGACACCGGCCCCTCTCCCACTGCCGTCCTAATCTATGCGTGTGCAGCACTCCTTCGCTTACCCTTGGTGGTGTGTACCTGTGTGTCCCTCCCCTCCCTCCTGCTCCGGGCTGTGACCGCCTTCCCCAAGCTCTGCTCCTCGCTGTGAACGGTCAGATTGGGGATGCTGGTGTGGGTGCACAGGATGAGGGGTTGAGCCCCAGCTGCTCTGCAGCAAAGAGGAGCAGGGTTGTTGTTCTGCACCCCATTGCTTCAGGGCATCAGCACAGCTCCTCCTGCCTGGAGCAAGCTGGGGATGAGCAGCAGCTGCTGGAGGTGCCCACCCCTCACTGCAGCCCACTGGACATGGGAGGGGGGGGGGGGTTGTGGATATGCTGCCCCATGTGCTGTTCTGAGGGGATGGGGGAATGCAGAGCAGCTGGCAGAGCACACTGCGGATGCAGCACAGCAACTGCACTCAATTGCAGCCCTTTTAGGAAGCGGACTGGCGGAGGTTTGGCATTGAGGAGACAAAGCAGTCAGAGCCAGGTTCTACCTGGCTCAGGGCCCTCTCCAGCCAGGTCAGCAAAGAGCCTATAGGCCATATGTCCCAGGTAGAGGCACACGGAGCTGCCTGCAAGGCACAGCCAGGGAAAGGGCTGCAGCACAGCACCCCTAATCAGCCCATCCATCCTGGTAGGGAAGCCCCAGTGCCTGGTGGCCATGGCTGTTCCAGCTGCATGCACCTCTTCCCAGCCCTGCTGCAGGTGTTTCAGGGAAGGAAAGCCCCTGGCTGTTTCTCACCCACCTGGTAAGCTATTAGCAAAAATGCATCCAGCATGTTGCTACCTGCCCCTGGCGCTGTAGAATAGGGGACTTTGTTACCTGACTGCAGCTGGCTCCCAACTCTGGAGAAGATCCCCACCCACCTGCTGCAGAGCTGCACCCCACCCCAAGCCCAGCAGGGTCTGTGGGCACCGCAGCAGCACCCACCCTGCTGTCACTGCAGGCGTACCCTGTGGGGTTCCTTGTTGCATGTGGGTGTAGGGGTTTATTTTTAGCTCACTTCCCAGGGGGCAGAAGAATGGGGGCAAGCAGTGACACAAGCTGCCAGCAGCACCATGACAGATGAGGGCAGAAGAGCCTGAGAGCTGTTCTCAGCCTCTGTGGCCACACCTCATACTGGTTCCCCCTGCTCTCACTTCCTGCAGTTGGGGTGGCTGAGGTGTGCAGCCCCCAGAGCTGAGCAGAGGGGCTTCTCAGGGAGCATATCTGCAAACAGCCCGGCCTGCACAGGCAGCTGCTGTTTGCTCAGAGATGGAACTGTGATGATAGTCCCAGTATTTGTATGTAAATAAACATAAGACCCTGAGCTCAGTGTATGTCTTTTCCTTATCCCCTGCAAGCAAGTATGTAGAACTACCCTGAGTTAGCTGAGTGAGGGTTGTATGAGTGGGGAAACGTGGCAGCATCAATCACTGGAGGAGGAGCAGCAGTTTCCTACCCCAGCCCAGGGCGTTAGGGGCAGTGTTGGGCCTGGCCCAGGTAGGGGAGCTTCATTTGCACAGCCCTGGGCTGCACTCCAGGCTTCCCCAGCACCACCACTCAGGTATCCCTTCTGTCCAGCTCCTCAAAGACAGCACTGGAAGAAGGCAAAGAGGTTCCTGTGCTATCGAGTCACTTCCTCACAAGAGCTGGGAAAAACCTCAAGAGGCAGCAGTGAGAGGGTGGACTATAAGGACAGAAAGACCTCTGGATATGCACAAGTCAAAAAACTAAGTGGGTAAGTCTTTATCCACCCTACTTCTCCCCACAAACCTCCTCTCCAGCCTTCCATATCCTCCATTTGGATCTACACTCTCCTACAGAGGGGCCTCTGGCTTTCCCCAGCTATAGCACAGCAGCTTTTTATTCCATTCAAGGCTTCAGCAAAGATAAATTGATGTTGCACAATACACATTTTGACACCTTCATACCAGCAACCCACACATTTGGTCCTGTCCCCTCACCCAGTGAGCTCCATCCAACATGAGTTACGCTTGGTCCCTGGGTCACTCTGAGCTAACGGACCCACAGCATGGCCACCAGAGCATGACGAATGTTTGTTTCTCAGGGTAGGAAATTCAAGCACTGTTCTCTGAAAAGACCGACGACACATTCTTGGGTTGCAGCCCAGGGCAGGAAATTCCCTCCAAAGACAGCTCCAGCCAAAGAGATGAAAAGCCAAGCATGTGAATGCTTTGCCGCTACAGGACAAGACATCTCTAGCTTTAAAAGCTGCTCCAGCCAGCGTAGAGCAGTGTTGAACTGGAATCTTCACATCCTCTTACCAGATCAGTTCTGTACACTAGTTAGCTAAAGACATTGCATTACAGTGCTTGCATTATTGGTGTGCAAGAAGTCTTGGATAGTCCCCTTGGATTTTTAACCTCTCCCCGCTTTATTTCCCTGCAGTCAACTCCACCAGTGGCAAGGGAGTAGTTCGAACAAGGGCAGGGTGTGCCTCTCCCCTCACCACCAGTTAGGGCCAGGCACCAGGCCTGGCATCACATCACATACCACGCTGCAGCTCCTGCTGCCACAGCAATGCAAGCCGCCAGGATCAGCTGCACGATGGGCTGCTTTGCCAAGGCCACAGCAGTGTGATAGGGACAGCCGGCTGCTGCATTGCCTGCTGGAGTAAAGAAAGCGTTAGTGCTGCAAGTCCTCTGCCATATTCACATGGCAGCCCTCGCATCACCCCAGGCCTACCTAGCTTGTCTGCATAGTAGGGGCATTTGCGTATGTCTCCTTTCCCATCGTGGACTGGAACACCTCCATCCTGGGCTTCTTCCACCAGCGACCTGCCGATCTTGTCCAGTTCATCAAATACCTGCAAGTGGGCACAGTGAGCGCATGGAGTGAGCAAAGCCAGACAGCTGCCATACAGACCCACCGAGACATGCAGAGAACTGGCAAGAGCTGCTTCTGCCTGCCTCCCCCCAAATCCCAAGTACAGCATTTGATACTCATCTCAGAGTGCCTTGCAGGCAGATGTGTGGTTACATCTCATCTGGCACACACCACAGCTCTGAGAAGGCACAGCCAATACCAGAAGCATCAGGTTGCCTGCTGCACGTGGGAGTATGGGACAAAGAGTCCTCCCCTCCCCGCTGCCAGACCCTCTCTGGGGTTGCTGCCCCTGTTTGTGCAGTCCCTTCTAGCTCTGCTGGAGGGCTTCTGTATGGATCCTGATGAAGGAGCTTGCCACATCCCACCACACTTGTGACCAGCTGAGATCACAGTGACATACCCCAGGCAGAGATTAAAGCTCACATCTGGTAACTTAAGTCTACGTTCATCCCCCACTGAAGCTCAGTCATGTTTTATGACTGGCAAACACCAGGCAGTAACAAGGGCCCACGGGCTTACAGACATTTCTGACCACCCCACCCCACAGGTGAGATGGGATGCACTGCACTCAAACTGAGTAAGGCCATCTCAGAGAGCTCTGTTCCCACCTCTACTTCAAAGCCACACAGCTCATGGGAATCTGGCAGTGAAGCCATCTCAGCTCAGGCTCAAAGGTTCCGTTGTGGTGTATGGCATGAATTCCTGCCCATGACCAACCTTATCTCCAGAAGCCAGCAAAAGAGCTGTTCCAAACTAGGATCCCAAACAGCAAATGTAAAATCCCCCTTCCACCAGAATCCCACCACCTGGTCTCTCATCCAAACCACGACATATAAGGGCTCAAAGGATTTGGTACCTCCATGTTAAATCTGAAGGCTCTGTTGGCCTCTTCCACAATCCGTTCCTTGCAGTTCTTGTCCAAGTCTAGAGCGTTCAGCCTTGCTCTGTACAGCTGCTTGAACTTCTGAGCATTGGAAATGTTTTCAAATGTGTAGAACTGGATCCCTTCCTCAGTACTGGGCAACTTGAGGGCCCTCTGTGCTACCTTCTTCAGCACTTGGCCACCTGAGAGGTCCCCCATGTAGCGTGTGTAGGCATGAGCCACTAGCAACTCAGGCTCATGCCGTCCCACATGATGGATTCTGTCCACATATTGCTGAGTTGCATCTGAACACTGTATCTTCTCTTTCCAGTCTTCTCCATAGAAATATTTCATGTCTTTGATCAATGCTTCTTTCCGGTGAAGCTCTAGAGGGAAATACAGAGGAGCAAACACTGGGTTGTCCTTATTGCGATCCATCTCCTCTTCCAGAGCAGAGTACGTGAAGTAAAGTGCTGTAGTAGCCAGCTATGGACAAAACGCAGTGAACATAAATTGTTTGCTTTATTGCAGATTGCACCTTGTGACTACTCCATCCCTTCATAGAACTGAGCTACACAAGGAAACCCCAGGCTCGACACAAAACAAGCTGTGTAAGCTCACGCTTACAGAGCATGAGCTAAAAATTCATATAGTGTCATCAGCTGCATGCTCTCAGCCTCCTGTTGCCTTGATGGCAAGGCACAGGGGCTAGCTTCATCCTAAAGGTACCATTCACACCAACAGCCAAAGACTGACTATGCCAAGACAGTACCCTGCATCTCATCTCTTCTGCTCAGAACAGAAAACACTCTGACCTGAAGTCTGCAGAGAACCACAACCAGAGGCTGGATCAGTGCTGTAAGCCCACACGGATTTTGCTCCATAAGCACACAGCTTTTGCCACCGGTACATGTGCTGCAGCTGCCCTGAGCAGCCAAAAACCCAGCACTTCCACCTAAGTGAAGTTGTGCTGGGCCAGTATGCTCCTCACCATCCCGAGTTCCAGCTGTAAGACACACTGAGCAGGACAGGGCCCTCCAGTAGTTGTGACCGTTCAGCCATGCCATCTAGAAACAAGTTCCCCCCACCCCTCAGCCCCCGGTGTACCCCTTACACATGGGCCTGTGGTGTTCTGCCTCAGCAAGTCCCCGGCTGCAGTCATCAAGTATAACAGTTTCTCTGCCAAGGCCAAGCAGAGCCACACTCACCTTGAAGAGTTCCTTCTTGATCCGTCCTTTCAAGAAGTCTTTGACAAACTGAGTATTCTCCGCACGGTCGTGGGATTCCTTAGTCCCCTCCTTCAGCAGTTCTGAAAGGTCAGTGGGGCTGCAGGCAAGCAGGGAGAGCTCCTTTCACTCCACTTCCACATACAGTCATCAGTTTGTCCTTACTGAGTTTGTAGGAACCCTCCAGCCTTACCATCCCAGGCTCAGTCTGGTGCAGGTTCAGAGCAGGGATCCCTTGGTCCAGCCCTGCTGGCTGGAACCAGCGTCACCCCAGGAAACGTCAGGGTGGCAGCAGTCAGGGCTCCCACCTGAGTCTTGGTCTCTTTGCAGAAGACAGCTTTGGGTAGGAGTGGATGGACACATAGGCAGAACTTGAGCTTTTCTGACTGGGGCACCAAGGGCATTAACCACCATAGAACGGCCTGGGTTGAAAAGGACCTCAAAGATCATCTCGTTCCAACCCCCCTGCTGTGTGCAGGGTCGCCAACCAGCAGACCAGGCTGCCCAGAGCCACATCCAGCCTGGCCTTGAATGCCCCCAGGGATGGGGCATCCACAACCTCCCTGAGCAATCACTGCAGATGAGAACCCAGTGACAAAACAGGGCAGGAACACTCTTAAAGAAAAAAAAAAAAAAAAAAGTATTTATCCTGAATTCTGCTGTTTTTGCACGTTTCCTCAAGCTCTCCTTCTATAGACTTATGATCTTGGATCACAGCCACTGCACTTACCTGGAATTCAGTACAGGTATCAACACCTACACCCACAAAACGATGCCACAGTGCACCTTACTCTTTTTATGGCTGGTTTGCTGCAGACAACATGTTTATGTTAGCTGTAAAAAAAGACATCTCGAACGCTCCATACTCATGCATGTAACAGGCTAGACAAGGCCTGAACACAACAGGAGAGCCAGGGAGCATTAACCTCTCATGAAGCTGAGTCTGTTAAGAGTCAAAGAGCAACCAGTCAGCTCACTTCAGTATTCTGGAACCACCCTACTCACCCATCTCATTTTCATATAAGGAAAACTTTCCCTATAAAGCACAATTTAGAATGCACCGAGTGCAGCTGCACTGTGCATAACAGCACACAGCTATTTGTTGTTTGGAGAGATAACCAAACAGTTTTGTGTACCTTTGAAGAAGTTCTGCAGAACTTGCTCTGTGTGCATCACCTCACAGGAACAGCCTTTGTTCCTTTGCATTTGTTCCTACTTTGTAAGAACGTATACCCCCAGGTTGCAGGGCAGCCTCAGTCTTGGCTGGACTGGTTTTCAGCTGGAGAAGACCACAGATGAGCACGGAGATCGATCACTGATTTGATGTGCCCTGCCTTGCCCAAACTCAGCTCTGTGCCACATTACCAGACACTGCCAGCAGCCCTCACCTGACATTGTCATCTTCCATATCCTCATAACGTAAGCTTTCCCCTTCATCTCCTCCTTCTGAGCTCTCCATAACTGACGGCATTGCTGGTTCGTTCTGGAGATCAGAGACTCTGAAAGGCAAAATTAGAGAGGGATTTTAGAGGGAAGCTGCCTTAACAAAAGCAATGGGGAAGAAACATGGAGCAGTCCAACAGGGAGCCTTGCAGCTGCACCACCATGTGGGGTGGTGAGGGGCAGCCACCAGATGTTTTTACAGGAGCCTTCCCTGCAACAAAGCAAATTACGTTCCAAAACAGAGGTAGGTTTTCTTTCTCATGAGATGTAGCAGCACGCACAAGAAGTACCCAGAGCCAGGAGCAAGACACTTAGCTTATACCAGCTGAACACTCTGGCTTGGCCATAAATCCAGGCATCCCATTTATAAAATGGAGCTGTAATCAGCTCCATTTTGTTAATCAGCTGATTACTCCCCCAAATTACAGGCAGCCTTGGCAGATGAGCAAGGAGCTAAGTTTCCTGCTGACTCTTCAGCAAACCATGGCCGTAAGGGAGTCAGCTCTCCTCCCAACACTGGGTACAGGCCTCCCCAGTGGGCTGCATCTGGGGACAGGAGGAAAGCAGACCAGATAAGCAGCCGAGAGCAGGTCAAGCAAGTTCATACAGAGCCTGAGCTGGCAGAACAGTCGGTGGCTCCACACTCATGAGATGCAAACACAAAGGATGCTAGTTATAAATTAACCGCCCTCCAGTTCCTCACCCACTTCTAGCCTTCTCAGGTGCCCTGGACACCCTGCAGAGCTCCAACCCACAGCTGGGCTGATGACCCATCCCCAGGTGTGGTATAGCACAGCACACAGCTGGGGCACATTAGCAGGGTGAAATCTCCACCTGCACTCAGACAGCCCTCCTGCTCACCCTGACAGACTGGCTCAGGTGGCAGCACAGATCAGGACCATACAGGACCAAAATGCACTGCTCTGTGACATGAGTTAGCCCCGTGCAGTAGGAAAAGTTATGTGAGGCGAGAGTCCTACAGCCCCACTACCCTCGGAAGGAGTTAGCATGTAAAAACTCATTTAAGGGCCAAGTGCTCTCAGGCTTGCACCTCCCATGTCTTTTTTGGGAAAGCTCAGCTTGTCATGCTCATCTCCATAACAAGCTAGCAATGAAGCCAGTCCTTTTAGCACGCTTTGAAGACAATACGCATCCAGGAAAAGAGGTTCAATTTTTCCTGACACAGTCTCCAGCACAGACACCTCCCTGATGAGCCACGAATTTGAGACAAGGCAGCACCAATCAAATCCGCACCCTTCGCCATACGATGACACTGTAAGAGAACTCAGAGGAGCGGAAAATAAAAACACTTTAACTCTCCTGTGACTACAAACCCTCAGCAACTGAAGTCTCACAACGCAGTCACTGGTCAAAGCAATGGTCACTTGCAGCACTCCACTCCTCTGAAAGAGGCAGTGTCCTACACATACAGAGGGAGCTCCCAGCAGCTGCCTGCTTGTGCTTCAGGGGCTGGAGCATTGCTTCATTTGCTATGAGGCTCCTGGCTGACATTCAGAGTAAACACAGTCCCCAGCAGCCTGCCTGGGAGGGATCCAGCAGCCACAGGAGTCAGGACAGCAGGGCTGGAGAAGATTTGGTACAGAACAGCTCAGCACTCCAAATATTTCTTTCCCAATAACAGCACTCAGTCCCTCCTATAAAATAGCTCCATCTCATCTAGCCAGCAGTTTGTTTTCCCCTACACACAATCACACAGCAAGCTTCACAATCAACATGCATGGCTGTCGTTCTCAGTGCAGGCAGAATAAATAATTCTATGCCTTCCAAAGGAATCCAAGAGACACCGCTGCAGTAAGGAAGCGAGACTGGAAGTCCTGGCTTTGCTTGGGCACCCTCACCAGTTCAGTAACTGACAGAACAACCACTCAACACAGAGTTCATCTCCGCTGTTCAACCAGCGCATGCCTCCAAGGCATTTCCCCAAACACACACAGCTGAGATCCTTGCTTTAAAGCAGCACAGCACAACTGCACCTACCCAAACATCTCTGAAGGGGGGGAGGGGGGGGGCAGACCCCAGAACTCCAGGCTTGAGGTCATGACTAAAGAACCTAGGGCAGCTTCACTCCTCCTCCTCCTGCTGGGGAGGTACTCAGCTGCTGGAAATGGAGACCCACAGAACAAATGGCTGCGTTACCAGATCCCACCTGGATTTAAGGCTCCACCTGGAGCTGGGTCATACTCCGAGCCCAAGCAAACACTACTTCTGTCTCCCAGAGCTGCAGTCCAGCACATCAGTGATTGAGGAAGGAGGCACCTGTTGAGACCACAGGTCATTTGTCCGACCCTGCCCTTCAGCAGTCAGCCCTCACGGCAGGCAGCCCCGCAGGGGTTACATTCTTCTGTGGGCTGGGAGGGCAGCGCAGTGTGACACACACGAACAGAAGAGCCTTCCCTCCGGGTGAGCCTCCGCTCACCCAGCAGCCCCCAGAGGTGCCTGGGACACCTTACGGGCTCAGCAGCAGCACTTACGGCTGATGTACGAAACAGCTGCGTATGAACGCGGGGAGGCCCGAACAAGGAGCAGGGCGGCAGCAAGGTCTCCGAGGCCGCCACCGTCCCGGCACCACACAGAGCCCGCCTGGGCCCACAACAGCCACGGGCACCCAGCAGCCACCCCCAGTGAAGGCAGCACGGGGCAGCCCCAGTAGCGCCGCAGGGACCGCTCCCTTGAGGCGGCTCCCCGGTCACCCCCCACCACCGCGCCGCCAGACCGCAGCCAGCCCAGCTTGCGGGCCTGGTACCCACCAGGCAACGCTTAGAAAGGGGCTGGCAGACACCGCGACCGCCCCAGGGCAGCGCCGATACCGCCGGGACAAGCCCAAGGCCTCAGCCCGGCCGCGCCTCACCAGTCCCAGATCGCCGCTACCTCAGCGCCGCCCCGGCCCGGCCGCGTCGCTATGGAGACGCACCAAGCACTCACCCGCCGCCGACCGCTCGCGCTGTGCCCCGCGGCGCAAGACAAAAGCCCGGTGCTGCCGGCCCGCATTTACCCCGCGAGAGAGAGCTGTGATTGGAGGAGGCGGCTCAACGTCACAGCCGAGGCTGGCGCTTCCGCTCTGCCCCGCCTCACCGGCAGCCAATAGCGACATCGGACGTCACAAGCCCCGCCCCCGGCCTGACACTGCGCAGGCGCGGACAGCAGCGCGCCCTCCGACCCGCGCGGTCAACGAGCGCGTTCCAAGAGCTGGGAGCGTGACCGCCCATCGCACTGCAGCGGGTTCACGTCGGGGGCTGATCCGGATGCTCCGCTCCGAGATGAAACATAAGCGAGGATGGCAGGAGCAAAGCCCGGGCTACACGGTGGTGGCAAAAGACGTACGGTGAAAATGCTTTTTAATGAAGGATTTTATTTGAAAGTTTTAGAAATAATTAAGCTTCATTAGCGTATAATTTAATGCTTATTCACATTCAGAAAGAGCGCTCAATTCGCACATCTTCAAAGCTGAAAGTCCGGGACACCCTCAGGGAGCGCTGTGCGGCTGCTCCGCCCGGAGCCCGGCAAGACAGTCGGCACCACGCAGAGCCCCACGCAGGCTGCGGACGGACAGACAGACGCCTCGGACCGACTGCTCTGTGGCCGGGCACACCGTCAAACACAGCCACGGGTGGCAGCAGCACGGGGCTTCGAGCGTCTCCATGCTACGGGCACAGCCCTCAGACTGCAGAAGGTCAATCGGAGCCACCGCAGAAAGAAGCTTTTGTTAACCCAAATCAGAGCTTTGCAGGCTCTGAGATACCTCCCCCTGTCAGATCTCCAAACCCTCTGCACAGAGGAGGGGCAGCGCATTTCCCTTCCTCTAAAATACACCACTGAGGACATTCTGCCCTTCCCAAACGACTTCCTTCTCTGCCAAGAGCTACCCCACCTCCTACCCCCACCTCCAGTTCAGCTCTTTGCAACCTTCCTCCATCTCTACCTTTCAGGCCTTGTTCTCTTAAATAGAAATTGCTTTCACCCCCCACAAGCAGCACACTCAATAGTGAAAGGAGAGAAACGCCGGGCTCTGCTCCCAGGGCCGGCACTGAGCATCAGGCCAAAGCACCCCACACCCTCGGCCCTCCTAGGGCTCCCCTCCCCGGTGGATCTGCTGGTGCCGGAGGAGCGCGGAGCTCACGGTGAAGCCCTTCCCACACTCAGCACAGGCGTAGGGCCGCTCCCCGGTGTGGATGCGGCGGTGCTGGATGAGGTGGGCGCTCTGCCGAAAGCTGTCCCCGCAGTCGGAGCAGGCGTACGGCCTCTCCCCAGTGTGGACCCTGTGGTGACGGAGCAGGGCCGACCTCCACAGGAAGCTCTTCCCGCACTCGGCACACTCGAAGGGCCGCTCCCCGGTGTGGAAGCGCCGGTGCTGGATGAGGTGAGAGCTCACCGTGAAGCTCTTCCCGCACTCACTGCAGCCATAAGGGCGCTCACCCAGGTGGAACCGCCGGTGCTGGATAAGGGCAGAACTCACCGTGAAACTCTTCCCGCACTCAGAGCACTCGTAGGGTTTCTCCCCGGTGTGGACCCGCTGGTGCTTCATGAGCTCAGAGCTCTGGCTGAAGCTCTTCCCGCACTCGGAGCACTCGTAGGGTTTCTCCCCAGTGTGGACCCGCTGGTGCCGCGTGAGGGCTGAGCTCACGCTGAAGCTCTTCCCGCAGTCACCACACTCATAGGGTTTCTCCCCAGTATGCACTCGTTGGTGCTGGACAAGCTGGGAGTTCCCAGAGAAGCTCTTCCCACACTCTGTGCACCTGTAGGGTTTCTCCCCGGTGTGGGTTACCTGGTGGCGGATCAGCTTGGAGCTCATGCTGAAGCTCTTCCCACACTCGGCACAGGCGTAGGGCCGCTCCCCGCTGTGGGTCCTCTGGTGCTGGATGAGGTGCGATCGCTGCCGGAAGCTCTCCCCGCACTCGGTGCAGGTGAAGGGTTTCTCTCCAGTGTGGATTCTCCGATGCTGGATGAGGTTGGAGCTCACCCGGAAGCTCTTCCCACAATCCCCGCATATTGTCAGTCTCGCCGCAGCGGGATTTCTCTGCTGGATGATATCTGGCAGCCTCCTGAAGCTCTTTCCACGTACCATCACTCGGCTTTGCCTCGTCCCCAGGGGAGGTCTCTGAACCCTTTCTGACCTGCGTAGGCTAACCAGGTCCCGTTCAGGACTCTGAGAGTTCTCCTCCTTGGGTAGTGCTGACAGTAAACCCTCGGGCTTTGCTGCCCCAGTGAGGATTCTCCTCTTTCTTGCTCTCAATCCCATCCCCAGCTGTAAGAAAATGAGAATCCAGAGAGATGTCACAGGCAAGAAAGGGAGCCTTGGACAAGGGAAATAAAAAAGGGCCAAATTCTGAAAATTCAGCAGCTTGAATTGAAGGTTAAAACGTTCTGATATCTCCCTCCCACCCACTCGGAGGATTCTGCAGTGCTCACAGCGTCAGGAACAAACTCTGGAAATTATCCAGGGCTAACTGGCACATTACAGGTAAAAGTTTAGTGCTCAAATGGAAGAGATAGCAGCTATTCTGGGATATTATATCTAAAAATATTAATAATCGAGCAGGCATAGAAAGGCCATAAAGAACTACCTTGTGCAGCAGGCACAGGCAAATACCTGCCCTCTAACTCACAAAGTCTTGGAGAACCACTATCTAGATAGAAATCTATGCCACACAGACTCAAGGTCACTTGAAAGCCTTTCCAGGGCAAGGTACCTGCATGGATTTCTAGGGCATTTAATGCAGAGCAGTGCCTGTTTCCGGCCCACTGCTGAAGTGTGGTTTGATGAGCATCCTAAAAGATTCAAAAGCCTGAATCCCCAACAAAACCTGGGCTTTGCAGGCTTATACCTTCAACTGGCAAGACAGGAGGTGCGAACGCTTAGGGAGAAATGGCAACGTGGATTATCACAGAATAGCTTAGGTTGGAGGGGACCTTAAAAAAGACCCTGCAGTTCCACCCCCCTGCCATGGGCTGGATGCCAACCGCTAGATCAGGCTGCCCAGGATCCCACCCATCCCAGCCTTGAATGCCTCCAGGGATGGATGTATCATCACATAGGTCAATCAGACCAATGGATTTCCACGTCACCTCTTTACACAGACTTCCAGGGATGACTTGCTGCCGACTATATGTAAACTCAAAATACGAACGGGCTGAGAACTAAAGCCACAGAAACAGAGACCTCCAGATTTGTTTCTAAAGCGGGATAGATCTGACTGCAATTTCATGATACTCTGAAAACCCTTGTGAAATAAACTGGTAACATATCGGCCCTGTGGGACTGACGCACAAACCACAGATGCTTCCCGCGGTCTGGCAGAGCTGTGATAAGGAACTGTGTGCCTTGGAAGAAGAGAGTCAGTACTGAGCTGTAAGCAGGCAATTAAGGAAAGAGTGTACAATTTTTAACCAAACCAGTATATGTACATATTTAATCTTCCTCTTTCCAGTCAGTGTAAGAAAACTTCACAATATGATTTCACAGCAAACTCCTAAGTGGCTTTTTACAGCAATCTGACGTGGTTCCCTCATGGTTTTCATTAATGTAATCCCCTGAAAGAAACAGAAATGGGAACGTTGCTGTTCACCATGAAGGCACTTCCATTTGACTGCAGTTACATCCATCTAGGCCTGGAAGAAAAGTGAACGATGATATCCAAAGGCAGGTTAAAAGGATGACATTTTCAGCAGGCCAGCATGAAGCTCTTGACCTCTACATCAGACTTACTTGGGGAAGATCAGAAGTTTTAAGCTTCCTATCACAGTGACTACTGTGGCCAGTGCTGGAATCCCTAACACATGGCTTAGACTTGGGTCTAACCCAGCAGGGCTGCTCATAGGACTTCACAACACAGCCAGACTCTTGGCTGCTGTACCTCGTCGTCAGGCAATGGATGTGATGCCAGAGGGAGGGACTGAGGCAAGATCCAGGGAGCAGGATGCCCAACAGACATCCCAAGCAAATGAACAAGAATTGGAATAAGAGATTTAGTGGCAGATGACCGAGGAAGGCATACTGGGGAAGGGCCGGCATGGCCTTTGGAAGAAATCTCACTTTATGAACTACAGAGCTCTTCAGAAGTGCCATCCGTTTTAGCAGAAGAGATGTGGTGTCCAAAAGCATTCCTGAACGTTTGCCCTTCACCAAAACTGAAGAAGACACAAAGCTGCTACGCAAGGAGTGACCCAAAATAAGGCAGTGATGGAGGGAAAGGGGAAGAGGAAAGATCTGCTGATGATTCCATGTCATCCAGGGCCAAAGAGATGAATGCTGACTGTGAGGATCAACTGTGGCAGAACCTTATGGCACTGACCAGCTAGGTGATGGGCAATGACAGGTGAACAGAGAGAGCTGCAGGAATGGGGAAAGCCTCTGCACCTTGTGCTGAACCTGGGGTGATCTCAGCGCCATTCTGGAACGGCAAACAAAGGAGGTCCATACCGGAAAAAGCACGTGGGGATGTGCCACGGCCCGCTCCTCCACCCACTGACAGCCCTCGTCGGTGCAGGCAGAGCCGGACCGCCTTACCTGGGCAGGTGCCGCGCAGACCCGCCTGCCCCTTGCAGGCCCGCAGGTGGCAGAACCACCGCTCCGCCTTCGGGCCCGTGTGGGAGATCATGTCCGTTCCCGAGGTCCTGCAGGCGGGCAGGGAGGCCGGCCCAGCTCCGCCCGGTAACGGGGAGCTACAACAGCGGGTCCTACCGACGCGGGCGCCTCGGCCACGGCGTCCTCAGCCCCACGGAGCGCTTCGGAGACCGCGGCACCGCGGGACGAACCCACCCAACGCTCCGCGAGCGGCCCGGCCCGGCAGAGCCGGCCCGCGGGTGTCACGTGACGGCGGCGGCCAATGGCGCGGGCAGCCTTCGCCTCCGAGGGCGGCGGGAAATGGCGGCGGCGGCTGCCGGCCGGGCGGTGTGCGGGCCGCTCCCTCTGCCCTGCGGTTACACACAGCTGCTCTGGAAGCTCACGTCAGGGAGAACCGCCACCTGAAGTCACAGCTTGCCTCTCTGCCCACACGGCCCAGCGCACCGGAGACCCCAGGCAGGGTCCCAGACCCCGGGCGGACCCTCCCCAAACGCACCGGAACTCCAGCAGCCAGGCAGGGCTCCGCAGGCGGCAGAGCGCTGCTCCTCAGAGCCTGGCCGAGCTCAGGGCCATCAAGAGTGCGAGACACCGCTCGGCTCAGCTAACAACAAGCCACGGACACAGCAAAGAAACCAAGCAGGAGATACCTGGCTTGGTAACGGTCATCCTGCACAGGAGAGGAGCAATGAGTTAGTAGCAGTTTGCTCAAAAGTTACCTCGGTCACACAGAGCACAGCTGTGTGTGTGCAAAGGCAGCCCCTGCCTGAAGTCACGTACCGTGTGGCGGGAGGGAGGCACACGGCAGCAGCTTGGCTTTAGGCAGTGCCAGCACCCAGGTTGGTGTAGCTGAGCGTTGGCTAGGAAATGGAAGCAGGCGCTACAGCACAGCTCTTGGGCTGGGCTCTGGGCGTTGAGGAGCTCCCCCACACGCAGGTAGCTAACGCTGTTCTGCCAAAACACTTGTGGCAATTCTTCACACATCTGATAGCAATCACTTTGGCACAGCTGAGACGCGCCTGGTTCCCAGCTTTCCTTACCTATCAGTATTAGAAGTGCCAGAGCCCAGCGAGCCTCTCCCAGGATGGCCAGCCCACACGTCTCCCCAGAACAAAGCTGTTCTGTGTTTCTCCAGCCAAGGACCATCTCTTTCAATAGCGGAAGGTGTGTAAGTCAAGCTGCTGGCACAGCACCCTCAGCCTCACAGATGGCCTCTGTTTCAAAGCTTCCCCCCGGTGCTCAGTCAGCCCCTTTGGAGTTATATTTCACCTCCTCCTGGCTCCAGCGTCACCACAGCAGTGTGCACGCAGGGGGAAATCACACCCAGCGGGAGATGTTAGCTGCAGCAAAAGCTGTTTGAGGTGTGTTGGGTCCAGCAGGCAACTGGCTTTGGAGGTCCCCAGTGCGACAGAGAGATGCCCTTCACTCTGTCAGTTACTCAGAGTACATGCTACAGTACATTGCCTGTGCTGGTGCAGCAGGAACAGAGGTTTCTGTTATGTCTGCTGTGTTTCATGCTGGCATTTAATGCTTAGGGCTCTTCTTGCCTGAAATAAAAGGCAGATCAGCTTCCTAGAGATCTAGTGAGACAAAAAGAAAATGAAGGGATTTGGGTGTTTGTGTGAGCATGGGGAGAAAATTATTCACAGCAAATAGCTCTGGCTGCATTACAAAGACTGCAGCAAAGAGGATGGGGGTTATTTTTCATCTGCCCAAATCTGAGTGACAACTCTGAACTGTTCTGTGGTTAAGAAATCTTTTAACATTGTGCAAATTATTGGAGACCTTCCAAAATGAAAAGTGAAATAGCACAAAGGAAGAACTCTAGAAACAACCAACTCCTTCTAAGATGAAAGGGGGACCAAAGCAGAGCTTGGGAAATTTGTACCTGGGCTCAATGTCCTGCTGACACATACAGAGCTACAGGGTGTGCCGTGTCAGGCTGCAGGGGAGCCCTAGGTTCCCAGAGCGGAGATGTGGCCTTCAGCGTTGTGCAGTACAATAAGAAAGGGAGAGGTGGGCTTGTGCTGAGCTTAAGCAAGGACTGCGTTAATGCCCCATTCTGAGATGTGTGTGTTCAAGCTTTACAAGATGGCTGCTTGGGACTGGAGCAGCTCGGCAGCAGGACACAAGGCATGGAGGCAAAGGAATACTGCAGGTGCCTCCGAAACACTGCTCTAGAGGGAGAGCAGCTGAATCACAGAGACAGCTTTGCTGCAGGCTGCATCACCTCTCCCAGATGCTGCTGTTTTATTAAACAGCAACGCTTCTGAACGAGATGTTGTGCAGGAATAAGTTAAACTATCACCGAAACGCAAACAAGTGCATTCGAAATGTATTTCCAGAATGGCTCTAGTCCCCTTATAGAGCTGCAGAAAGGATTGCTCTCATAACCATCCCTGTGAAATCTAAACATCAGCGCTGGGAACATAATATTTGAAGTCAGTTGGCTCAGTACAAAGGGAAAGCACGGCAGCCCCCCTCTCTGCTTTAAATAAAAACCATGAGAATAATGTAAGTTAGCCTTTTGGCCGTGGTGATGGATTATAGGGGCAGAAGAAATGCCATTAAGAGACAAGGTGACTTAAGAGTAAGTGGACAGAACTGTGTCTCTATAAGGAAACAGTGCTCATATACAAGATTATTAAATAAACATCTGCAGCACAAGACAAGAGTATTAGCCTGCATTGGGAAGAGACACGGGAATAGTTACAAATCAAACTGGCAACACATTATCACTGGCAGATGGCAACGCCAATGTTAGCAGGGGGATGGATACTTTGCTTACAGAGTAACAGAGCAAATGAATAACGGCTCTCAGCAAACTAGCCGTGCCTGTCAGATCCGTCCTTGTAATCTTGAAGGCTGCAAAAGACTTTCAATCCTTTATCTGTCATCGGAGAAAAATTCTCCAAGAGATATTTCATCAGCTTCAGAAACAAGAAAGCATGGTGGCAAGCTGCTGCTAAATGGTTATCTCCAAACCCCGACAGCACTGATGCGATACTGAAAACTATCCTTCTACATTAGATGCAACTGTCCAGCTGCAAAGTTCACGGATGCCGAAGACAGGAGGCCGGAGACACTGCCAGGGACCAAAGCTCAGGTGGGTTTTTTTTTCATAGCATGCTCAGTGGTTTATGACACACTGCTCTTTCTTATATTTGAACAGCCGTAATTTATGTGGATGGAAATGCGACGCTGCATTCACTGAACCTCAAGATGTAAGTAAAAATTGGCTGCAGGATCTTTGATCTCATAAACGTAAGTCCTACTTAACAACAGCAAAATAAAGTTGGCAAGGAATCACATTTATTTTCCTGTATTAAGACCAACAAATATCACCGAAGCTTTTCCTGAATATGAAGAATCTGCTTGGGAGAAACACGTGGTACATTCAGGGGAACATTTCCCAGATTGCTTCTTAAAAGCAAACCTTGGTCTTTTTATCTAATAAAGTCATCACACAGCAGCTCTTGCACAAGAAGATGGGGGAGCAAATGTGATGTGACTGCCAGGGAAGAAAACCACCCCAAATTCCTGAAAATTCACAAGGCATGGCAGAAAGTGCTGCTTGGAAGTCCCCATGCCATCACACGTGCCACAGCAACACCTGATACAGAAGGAAGGTCACAGGCCCTCTATGGTTACCCATTTCCCCTTCCCCTGCAGCCCTCCCTCCAAGGTCAGACCCATCCCTCCCCACAGCCCCTCTTGGAAGACCCCCACACTTTCCCCTGCCCTCCCTGCAGTCTCCCTTATTTATCTTTGGGCCACAGATTCCTGACGTCCTGTGCAGCTCGTCTCTCTCCAGCTCACCAATCCACCATCCATCAGCCAGCGCAGGGTGTTCTCTCCCAGTCCACCTCTCTGTGCTGCAGGCAACCTGTCACAAACGCTCCTCCTCCAGTTTTTTTGCTCAGGTTTTGATCAGCACAGGCAGAGTGCAGAGCTCCTCCTGCGCTCAACCAGGCCCAACGTTTCTGCTTAGAAGCACCCCTAAAAGTCCTTCAGGAGACATCACTTTTAGCTTAGCAATATTTCCTTCCGAATCGTTTATTGTATATAAATCAAATAAAACCAAAGCAGTGCTGTATCAAATAACAAAATAAACAAGTATGTTCCAAATACATAAGTACACTCAGAAATCAAGCTTTTTCTTCTTTTAATTACT
Source organism: Alectoris magna (assembly GCA_030625065.1). Taxonomy (NCBI): domain Eukaryota; kingdom Metazoa; phylum Chordata; class Aves; order Galliformes; family Phasianidae; genus Alectoris; species Alectoris magna. The sequence goes on along the minus strand of CM060575.1, from coordinate 2,424,972 downwards.
GTGCCTCTTCTGCTGAGCGAGACTCTGCAGACTCAGACCTGCCAGAACAGAGACAAATCCAAAGGTGTTGTAAAAGTTAATAAATAAGATGACTGTTTAGTGTCCAAGGCTTCCCCAGGAGTCCCAGACAGTTTCCAACCAAAGATCGGTCCAGTTTGGAAATGAGACAGGTCCACAAAGATCAGGGTATGAGAACTGCTTGAGTGATCCATTGGTCACTGCAACACGGTCTTCTTAAAAAAGTCATTGTTGGGGACACAGTCAAGCTACAATGACAAGGTAAAAACAGTGCTTGGAAAATGGAGCTGGTAATGTCTTTAGCACCAATCTCAGCATGCAAGTGAACACACACAACTGAACGTTCAAACCTTAACGGCTTCTACACGACATCTGGTGTCACAGAGCACTTTGGGGAGCCACCACAAATAGACCAGAAAAACACCTGCACTGTTCTGCAGCCACTTATGAAACACACATGGGTTATTCCAGTCACTATTGGAACATGAAGGGTTCAGGCCAAGGCCAGGGCAAAGACCCTGGCAAGTACCACTGGAGGAAGCAGCCATCTCAGAAGCACCGACGAGAAGCTGGGGATCTAAAACCTACTAAAATGGGAAGACAAGAGAATGCACAGGATGAAAACCAGGGAACATAAAAAGGCTCTTGAAAGAGGAGTCTGTGCAGCTCAAAGGAGGGCTGAGAGCAGAAGCTCAATTCAGATCCATTCTCCAGCGTGTCATCTGGACAGCAGGCCACAAGGAGGAGCAGTGCACCCACCGATCACACCGCCGCCGCCAGCACCAGCCTGAATAGGGTTTCCACCTTAGGAGGAAGGCCTCCATGTAGGAAATTTTCAGGATAGAGGAGTGGGATCCATTCAGTATCGTTTCCTCTTTTTTTTGTTCCCCTTTCTCTTCTGTTCCTTCTCTTTCCGGGCTCTAGCTGTGGTAAAGGTGATGCACTGAGCATCTAAGAAGTCCAGCAGCTTTGCCTTGGAAATCTTAATGCCATTCAGTTTCAACTCTGCGTGCAGGTCAGCCAGCTCAATAGGCTCATAGAAGAGAATCCTGTCGTACAGGGCTGGGTTTGAGCGGATGTAGCTCCTCACTGCCTCCAGTTTTTCTTCTTCCCGAGCTACTGCCTGGGACGCTGGAAGTTCTTCTTCCTCCTCTTCACTTGCAAATGCACAGGCCTCCAATTCCTTCACAAAAGAACTAGAAAGAAGGTCAAGTAGACCCAAAATCAAAGAACAAACCACGAGGGACAGAACCAGAGCTCCCTAAGCAGCTGGTGGCCAGCCCCTGTGACAACCATCTGTAGGGTCATAGATTGATACCAGTACACACACACACTGAGTGAAGAACAAGGCACATGTTCTACAAACTTTCCCATTCCAGCCATGAGACCTCCAGTCCTGCTCATTGAGGCCTGGAACTGCCTGGCATTCCTTGCTCCTGACCCACACCACTTACTGCTGCTATACTGCGGCCTTCTCTGCCAAATACTGCTGTGCTCTCCTTTCCCTACTCCAGATGCAGCTCTCAGCCAATGCTTGTTGTTCTGATGAGTAATGACTGGGCATGCCAGATGTGGGCCTTGCCTACATGTGGCCTCAGCCACAAGCTTTTGTGCTCTGGGAATAGCTCATTGGGATTTAGATCAAACAGCCCAAAGTTGATTGATTTCAAAGGATGGTGTTGACCTTCAGATAACAAACCCAAGGAGGCAACAGGGCTCCTGCAGGCCATGTAGACACCCCTTAGCCATGTTCCCAGCTCATCTCTGTCTTGCACCTTAGACTATTTTGTTCATTATTTTATTCCCTTACCTCTGTGAACTGAAAGAGATGTCACTTCCATCCCCTGAAGTAGCTGTAGACTCCTGAGATGCGGAGAGCATTGGTTCCTCACCATCAGCTCCCAGAGAGCATCCCTCAGGAGATACAGCTGACCTTTTCTGCTCTTTGTCTCCTTCTGGATGATGTATCATTTCATTTCTCTGCTTGGGTGCTGCACAGGTTTTTTTAGAGGGTCCAACAAGGTCATCCTCACTCCTCCCTACAGGGAGAACTGAAGAACCTGTTGCAACCTGCTTCCTTTTGCTCACAGCCTTCGAGGCTTTGGGATGCTTTCCATCTGTAGTCTGGGCTGCCTTTGACTGCCTACAGCGTTTGGGAGGGGCCTTCTTCTGGGGAGGCTGGGAGGATGGGACTTCATCCTCAAAGTCAGAGTCCGTGTCCCGGTGAGTATACTGGAATATCTCTTTCAGTTTCAACACCATCTGGCGTTTTGGGAGAGCACGAACTCCAAATCTGAAAGAAAAAAGCAAGAACTTAGGCTAAGATAATTCTGTGCTGTTGTAGCTCAGGAAGGTGCTCACACCAGGAACTCCAGCAGTGAGCTGGAAGAGCTTCACCAAGGTTTCTCTTTCATCCTGGTTGCTTTCTTTCACACTCCTTGCTCACAAGTTTACACTCAAAGAGATGTACTCACAGAGGTAACACTAACCTTTTCAATTCCTCCTTCAGCTGTGGGGTCTCCATCATGGAGTAAGCTGGCATTGGTGTCACTGGAGTCCTGGGAGAACTGTTGTTCTCTTGACAGACAGGTTCTGCAGCAGAATGAAATCACCACGATCAGACTTAGCACCTATAAGAGCCAACACTTTCCATTCTTAGTGGCAGATATTCTAATATTATATAATAATTAAGCAGCAGTACAAGCTCTTTTACTTACTACTCACCTTCATACTGAGTGGAACAGCTGACACTTCCTTTTCTTACTAGACTGGGACACTTGCTTTTTGTTGAATTTAAAATGGAAAATGGTTTACATCAAGATGTAAGTCAGGTCTGACTACAAAGGCCATTCAGGGCTATGTTAGAACAGGCAGCTCTTGCAAGGCAGTGAAAAAAAAGTGTTTACTGAATTCCATGAAGTGGCTCTTTTCCCATGAAGGAAATTTCATGGGAGACTTGATGAAGAAGACACTGAGCAAGTCAAGCTTCTGGGGTCCTGAGTTAGATACCGATTTGATGAATCAGTAGACTTGCTGACATTGTGAAGAGCAGTCAGTTTCACAGGTCATGCTCTCAGCACTGGTGAAACTACTCACTTAGTACAGTGCAATATTTTAATTAGATACTAGGAGATCATTTACTTGTCTCAGATGGAAAGAACCATGCAAGTGCAACACATGTAAAATACTAATATTTGTAAGTACTTGAGACCAGAAAGGTTACATTAGCATTCTGTGCACTGTCAGGCTTTCAAGAAGGCTGAACTCCTGTGGATCCCAAGGCAAAGCGGCTGCAAAGATGGAAAGACTGTGGCTCTCAGTCTTACGTGTGCCATACTGACCTCCCGCTGTGTCATGCACTCAGGATATCTGCCAGCACTCAGAGATCTATTACAAGGCCCCAGAAACAGCAAATAGAAGGCAACGGAAGTCAAGACAATCATGCATCAGCAGAGTTTTGCAGAAAAGCAAGAATGAAGCAAATCCATGGGCAGGGTTCAGCCCTCAGCCCAACTAGCCTCAATACAAGGAAACACATCGCACCTGTGCCAGTGAGCTGCATCTTGTTGCTTACCAGATGTCCTCATGTAAGCACAAGCATCACTTCTTGAATGCATGAAAAGCAGAAGATGGTACAGTACACCTCGTACTACAGTGAGTACACATCCATCAGCACGCAAGCTGAAGACTGTTTGTTTGTTTTGATTTGGTTATGGTTGGTTGGTTTTTTTCCTTTCTTTTTTCCTCCAGGTACCCATAGGTTCTCCAATGAGTACTGACATTATCAAAGAACCAGAAAGAACGAAACACAAGCAGGTGTCTTCCAGCAACCTCACATTTAGATATGCGCTCCCCAACAACAGAAGATGACTGTACCTTCTCTGTGTCAGGCCCTGACAACTGCTATCAGGCAGCCGAAATCCCTACCAGCACATCAAGTGAACAAGAGGTGGAATGATTTTAAATGAAAACAATTTAACCTACTGCAGTGAAACCAGCATCAATGCAAGCTCTCACCAGGAGTCTTTATAGGATCTGCACCTGCTGCTGCTGCTGATACTCTCTGTGACAGAGGAAGCACCTCTGGAAATTCATCTTCCTCCTCTTCTCCATCCCAGTCATCCCAGAGTTTGGAGTTCAGGTAACTTGGTCTGCTACCCACTGATGTACATGCCTCAATGGGACTCTTTTCAAGACGGAGCAAAGTTGTTCTTCTGCCAACAGGAGTTCCTTGAAGAGGAGTACTGCCCTTAATTTCCCACGCTTGGTTTGGGCTCTCCCACTGGTCATGCACAAAGTCAGTTTTGGGGCTGCTGGCAGCTCTGGTGTTGGCATGGCCATCCTGTCTGGAGTCCTGGCTGTGAGCTCTGACTGGTGACAGATAGTTAACATGCCAGCAGTCATCAGCAGGAATTGCAGGCTCGTCAGCAAGCAAGACACTACTGCTCAAAGATGCTATACTTACTTCCTTCTCCCCCTCGCTGTCCTGTATCTCAACCACGCTGACATTTGATTTATCTTCCATTGACTTCCCATTGCAAGGAGGCACAGGTTTGGACAAAAATGAGGTATTATCACATTTGCTTTTCGAGTTGGTGTGGGCAAGGGAGAGAACTGGATCCACTGAAGAAAGTGGTGCAGATTTCTCAGACATTGATCCTGCTTCTGGGCTGCTGGAAGGATTTCTTTCACCAACACAGTTCTCCACAGGCAAATGCTTGTCTGACAATGCTGCTTTAGGAACCTCTATTACATTTCTATCCATTTCATGGTTACTACTATCAGCTGCTAGGCTTTTTGTGCTGACTTTAGATTCTGGACTCCTGGAAGAATTAATACTTGTGACATGTGTCTGTGTTGAGGAACTTCTGCTTTTGGTCAGAACAGGTGTGTCTGGCACTAGCCAGGAGCTGTCTGTACCTGAAGACACTTCATGACTGAGCATTTTTTCAGGGCTCAGGTTTGAGCTTTGCTCACCCTCTGTACAAGCATCTACGTGGCTACGGGGAGGCAATTCAGTGGACATCTTCACATCATTACTTGCATTCACCTTATCTGTAATGACACGTGAGACCTGCAGTGATCTCTGCTCTGTTTTAGTGACTGATGTGTTATGTTCAGGTTTTGCTATCTCAGGACCACGTCCTATATTTGTACATTTCAGTTGCCCAGGGATTTCCACTTCCTTCAGCACAGAGCCTGACTCTGGTGACTTCTTGTCTTCTAGCTCCATTTCATCATCAGAAGATAAAACAATAACATCACCCTTCTTGCTCCCCTGAGCTGCAGGATCCTGAGTTGTGGTAACTGGTGCTGACAACACTGGGACATGCGTGTTTAAATCAGTGTTGGGAAGCTCTGCTGGAGATGCAGTATCCAGCTCATTGGCCTTCTGAAAAAGAACTTCATCAGGTGGGAATGATTTTTTCTTTTGTTTTGGTGTTGACACATGTTCTCTCGCAAGCTTTCTGTCTGATTTTGGAGACATAGGTGAAGATCCAACAGCAGGAAAAAGAGGCACAGAAGCTTTGGAAGGAGGACTCCCATAAGAACCATTTTTACGAGGAGAAAAGTCTTTCTGTATTTCGCTGTACAGCTGACAATCATTAACATGTTTTTCACCAAGAGCCTTTTCTGACACTTTACTAGCTTCTTTTGTTGGGGAAGGCTCACAGTAATCTCCCTGAGTTGCAGAAAATAAGTGTTCATAACTGTCATTTATATTAGTATCAATGGTGAAGCTAAGAAACTCTTTTTCACAGTGATCTTCCCCTTTTACATCATGTGAAACCTGAGATGACCTGGAGTCCTTTCCACCCTCACATCTCCTTATGGTCTCTCCTTCATCAGTGGTGGCACCATGAGATGCTACTTCTCTCTTTAGTGGTTCTCTGTGGTGAGGCTCAAAAGTGATCTGTGTAGCATTCACAGTTCTGCATCTATTTATATTCTGCATTCCCTCTTTTTCTGCAGATAAGTCACATTTAGATATTTCCACATCACTGTTATCCCTCAGATCCTTGAAGTTACTGCTTACTGAAGAAGATACAGACCTCTTTGCCTCTTCCTCCTCAGTTTGCTGGTTCATATCTTGGGCTGCCTCAGTATCACTGCACATGCTGCAGTCAGTTCCTTCACTCGGTGTTGTTTTACCTTGACCCATCCTTCTCTGAGTTGCAGCAAACTCATAGATTTCTTCCAGCTCCTGTTCACCCACCGCATTGTCATCTTCCTTCTGGCACTCCTGGTTGAGGACAGCTACTTCTTCCTCATCTTCACCCACCCACATAGACTTCAAGAGGTCTTGGAAGTTCTCTGCTCTGTCCTCGCAATCTTTGTCATCTGTCACAGAGATCAGATCACATTCTGAATCCACTCCAGAAGACACCTGACTCTCTCCAGTGTTATTTTCGCACTTTGCCATCAGTTCCCTCACACCAAACCTGCAAGGATATAACAGTAATGTTAATACTTTCCCCTTTCAGTATTTCTCCACCTGGTCATTCCTGTGAGCCTTGTGAAGGATCTGCCTGAGGATGTTGGTTTCCTAACATATATAAACACCAGTGTACTCCCAACATCCAGGATTCCTTTCTCCAGGTGTCACTCACATGAAAGCATCAGGTTCACTCTTTTTTTTTTTTTTCTTAAAAACCCACTTTAAAAAGTACGAATAAAACCCTTTTGACAATTGCACTGGTGAAATCCCATGGCACAGCAGACAAGGCACCCCTGAGTGCACACAAAGGCAAGACCCAGCCATCAGTGTCTCAGCTGTTCCTATTTCAGACTCTTTACTTGGTGCACATCTAGGTTCATAACTGAGAGCACAGCTGACAAAATACGTTAGTGTTCTACGCACCCAACAAACTCTGAAGTGCTCAGTTTACACAGGTATAGAGTGTAACGTTTTAAGAATCACACATGCTAGACACGCTTATCATCACTGACAACATCAGCTGTCAATACAGAGCCTGAGACAAAACTCTTGGCAAAGGTGTGATAGATATATACTGAAAAAGGAAATCTCGCAAAGACACAACCTGAAGAGAGACTCAGGGAAAAGATGAAGGCAATGATGCTATAAAGTAGAGGACTATGGAATTTTAAGCCACTAAATCCACAACAGAAGACCCCAGGTTGTGGGGTCTGTGTAGGGTCTGTCTGTGGGCTGAAAGCAAGAAGGGATCCAAAACAAACTCATGATACAAACCTGGCAGCCAGAGCCCCCACCTGGGGCACCACCTCAGCAGGGATGTCAGCATCAGCAGCATAAAGGTACCGCAGGAATGCACGGACTGCCTCTCCTGTCACATCACTCAGCAGCACACGGCGTATCTGCGCGTTCCCATCCTCCTCCACTAAGAACCCTTCACTGTGAACCTGAGGTAAGAGAAAAACAAGAAAAGCCCTCCTGGGCTAAGAGGAAAACAAGAAAAGTTGCTGGTAAAGGAATATCAATGCTAATATTCATATTATATGCGTCAGCTCACTCCTTTCATTCATTTACCCACTCTTGATACATGGAGAAATCTCCAGTTCTCCCGGTGTCTTGCAAGAAAACAGATGCCAAATAAATACTGTCACTGAACTGGACCACTATCTGCGTGGGTCCAATCTGATTTCAGGTTTTGCTGAGAACATTTCTCCAGTTTAGTAAGGCTTCATTTCCTTTGCAGTCCCATCATGTAAATCAGGGGGCACCATGCAACAGCAAACATGAGCTCCAAAGTCAACTGTGATTAATTACTTTCTCACTGTTACCCAAAAGCTTCAACAAATAAGAGCATCTATACAGAAAATAAACGTGAAACACTGCTCTGCAGATGGGGACCTGCCAGAAACCAACCCTCTGCAGGAAGAAAATAAACAGAGCATGGGTCAGTCTCACCACTGCATTCATGCAAATGATTCCTGCCCATGAAAACAGTTGATGGGAATGGTGAAGCCAAACAGAGTTGCAGGGAAATGATAAGAAAGTCTGGCTAATGCACTGTTTTGCGGGGCTTTTTTTAGTCTTTTGATTTGTGCACACAGGCACCTTTGATTGTGGCTGTGAAGATCCCTTAATAAATTTCACGTTAAGGCTGAGAACTGGGGAACTAATCAACCCAAAATGTCTCTGAGGGCACAGGAACTGTGCGCTACCCTTGTAAAAAGCACAGTTCGATGCAGCTACTTACAAAGCAACTACGAAAATGACAGAACCTCTGTGCGAAACTGCCCAGAATTCAACCTTCCCAGCCTGGGTGAAAGGCAGGAGATACTGAGATGGAGAAGACAGTCTGCGCTGGTATTAATTCAACATCCAAAGGTACAGAGCACCTAGGAAGTTTTCTGCATCACTCATGGACAGAACGTAAGTAAGGATCCTCGCCTCTTCATAATTTCTCCAGATAATGTACTATATTTTCCATCATTTGTCACGATTCTGCCTTCCCAAGATGAGGGAATCTGCCTGCATGTCCACAGGCACCTGCCATTAGGACCTGCAGCACTGACTGTAGGTGTGGGCAGCCTGGGCTTCACTGAAGCGGAATAAGAAAGTGTATCAGCAGTACTTACAGCCTGAATGGCCGCCGGACACCGTGCATACAACACAAACATGTGAGCATAAAGGACTTCTCCAGAGTCCACCTGGAACTGGACATCACTTAAGTGGGGGTTGTTGACCATTGCACTGAAGTCTTCAGCCAGTGACCTCAGGGAGGACTAGAGCACAGAATGAACACAAAGACAAGTCATATCACAGCTGTCACACACCTCCCTGCCGAATGAGAGGAATACCCAGCCCATCAGTATTGCTGTATCGCTGGTCCCATTTTGGATCTGCTGTCATTGCCCTCTGCAGATAACCAACAGCATTATCAACTTAAGTAAAAGAAGCAGACAAGTCCGTAAGACACCTTGGGATTTGTTTTCCTCCTCCTTTCTACTTCTTCACAGTCTGGCAACTGTGAAGAAATGGCAGTTGTGCTGTACTCTGCTTGCTCTGCCTCACATTACAGCACATTATCACCATCAGATTTTTGCCAAACCATTTCCTGATGCGGTCTAGCCACTGCCTCCTGTTGGCCTCTTGATCTGCTGCCTTCCACCACATTTTAGGAAACTGCAGTTTTCACTTTGATGGACTGGAGCTCAGTTCATTGTAATTAGAGTAAGAGGAAAGAGGATGACTCAGCGATGGGGTAATGAACCTTTCTCCTCTCATCCATTGGCTGGCAGTGACAGCTAAGAAGAGCAGCTCCGCAGCAAGGGGCTCACATGCAATAAAACTAATGTAGTTATCTAGCTCAAAGGAATTTGCATGCTTGTTACACAAACTCCTCTTGAAAATTCCACTCTAAGAAGCCCCCAAACAATAACAACAAAAACCCCTAGTTGCTATTACAGTTCCAGAACACCTTGCTGGAAGTCTGGGGAGGACTTGTTGCCTGAGCTACCTGTGACTGCGAACGGCAATGGCAACAGGAGGCCGGGGGCATGCTGCCAAAGGCAGAAACAATACACATGGCTGATATACACAGTTTCTGCCCTGGAGCTGCTCCCAGTACAAAATCACCCCAGGCAACTCTCATAAGGCTCAGATCCCTCGAGACAAGTGTTGTGCCTCTGGAGGTTGCCATTGCTTCAGAGAAGCAGGAAATAATCTCAGCTCACAGTTTAGAGAATGAGCAAGTGAAAACCAGTTCATACACAACACACTAGGGATTGACCTTGAGCTTTTTAAGCCTGTTGCAGAGTCGAAGAAACACAAGTCTTACTCTAGAGAAGATCTGCATGAGATGCTGCTCCACCTGGAACAACACAGCTCTTTATTTTATTAGCAGGTTTCCACACTGGACCGTGGAAATCCAACCTTCCTACTTGCTCCAGAGTGTGCTTGCAGGCAGCCAGTAATAATTAGCAGTGAAGCAGTGGCACACAGCAGAACACTTCTTCCAGGCCTTCATAGGTGGGCTAGAGAAGGCTGTGTGTGTTGTGGGAGTGGTGTGGACTGATCTCCAAGAGGAAGATAGGAAGCTGAGTCTGGAAATTAATCTCATGTTTCTTACTTTCTTATTCTTGGCATGTAGATACCTGCAAGACAGCCCCTCAAGAAGCCAGCAAATACAGATCCTGATGCTGTGCTCCAGGCAGCCAGCCTGTTGAAATTACAAATCAAGAATGGGGAAATTTAATAAGACTAAAAACCTGGCTGCACCATTCTCTGTGCAAAGTAAACAGGTTGGTGCAAAAACAGCTCCAGCAGGTATGTGCTCCTGTCAGAGAACACACCAAAATGCTCCCTCCTATTGAGAGCCAACCACAGTGGATTCTACAGATGTCACAGGGGTTTTAAGCGTGGGTCAGGGAGATGTGTTACTAATGCAGTGGGTCTATTAGCTCTACATGGTTACCACTGCTGTGTTCATATAAAGCACAAATCTCTCCCACTGTCAACTGAACTCTTCATTTGCTCAGAAATCATGGAATTAAACTCAATCTGAACAATCAATCATCGCATTAGTGCTGGTAACTGAGTTTCAGCCACAGGATCAGAACAGTCCTTGTATTGCTAAAGGCATTTGTTTTCATGCACACAGAGGCTTATGAAACAGCTTGTTTCATTTGCTATGGATTTTTTAATACCTTCAAAGAACATCTGGACTTTCTGTAACAAGTAGCTGGGATGCTCACATTTATTACTGATTCCTTCCTCAAAGATTTGTCTTCTTTTAGAATTTTCTTAATTCTACAGGCACATCACAAAATTGTCTTCTCAAGGCACCAAAATTCACCTGGCACCAATTTCTATTGCCTCTCATGGCACAGTTATTTACTAGCAAACCAAAGATGGTAAGTTTCATGAGATGACCCTGGAGATGAATTAGGGCTTTTTTTTAATATGAACTTCAATTGAAGAAAACTGACTATCCATCTACACGACAATGGAAAGGTACATCCAGGCTAAATGTGATTTACAGAACACCCCTGTCTTCATAAAAAATTGTGACCTCCTAGCCTGTGGCTTCCACCAAGGCACCACAGAGAGCACACTGATCGTTAGCCTGCTTCCTCTGATACACGTTCTCACAGCTGAGGATTTTCTTCTGCTGCTAATGCGAGCATCTAAGAAGTGCTCACCATCCATGGACTGCGCAGTATCTCATCTATCAGGCTTCTGTGTCCAATAATTCAGTGTAAAAGTCAGTCCTTGTGATGATTCTCTCTGCCATTGGTAAGCGTGACGTGGAGAGGAAGGTGACAGAAGAGGAATCCCTCCATTCAGAACCCCACAAAGTCACTGGTAAGTGGGCCTGGATGAAGCACCAGGCAATCCTCTCTCTCCCAGGCTCCAGCAAGCATACACTGAGAGAGCTTGGGAATTAAAGCAGAGTACCACCAATAGCAGTGTAGCTACAGCCCTGGTTCCTAGCCCAAATTCTTTTCATGTTATAACACGATTTAACCTGATTCTCTTTATATAAATAATGCAGAGATTGGCTTTATGTTACCTGTCATTTTAAATCACCTTTCTTGTTAGGTGGGACAAGAAAAATTCACAGCACTGCCTGTAGGTTTCAAGTAAATACCATGTGTATTGATCTCACCTATGCCATGATTGTTCCTGAGCATTAAGTACCTCTGTTTCTATAGAAAGGAATTGGAAATATTCCATGCTTCTATGAACTGCACAAACTCTACAGTTTCCTTTTTACAGTAGTAAGCAAACAAAAAAGGAGGGTGGGGAAAAGGTTTTTCCTTACTTTCTTACAGCTGCGTGTCAGGAATCTCCTCTCTTCAGCTGAAGGGACAAAACCAATACATGGAGTATCACTGGAAGTCAGTTCTTTTCCTCAAAGAAGAAAAAGTGGATCACAAATCATGTACCCCTTCCTAATGAGACAGAATGATGTAAGAACTCCTAAGAGAACCTCTACCACAGCAGTTCCTCAGGACAACTGCTACAGTGAGCCTGACTGGGCTGACAGCACAGCTTGTCCCTCAGGCCTTTCTCAGAGGGGTATGGCTCTGGGCTGTGACAGGCTGTGGGTATGCAAGTACCATTCAGCCACAAGCAGCACCAATCTGCTTCAGATCCGTGTGTGATGTTTTTGTCCAAATGGAGGAATTGCTGAGCACAGCATGCTTCTCTACTTCACATCTCAGTTTCCCTCCAGTGGGGAAAAAAAAACCCAGGGCACAGAGTGGGATGGGACACAGTCCAGCAGGCAGGCAGAATGCATCTTGGATCTGCATTTCAACCTAGACAAAATGCTTGTGGGCCCCAGAGCTCAGAGGCAGCCAGTGAAATAGGAGGAGTTTTGCACAACCTGATCCCTGTGCACTGTACAGCGCACAGAACAGAATGAGGAGCAACAGAAGGAATTGATGTCTTCAGAAATTGGTTCAGTTGCATTACTGTATAGACAATTTACATTTATGTGCAGAAATGATTTCCTTCACCCAGGAACCTGTATCTTCATTAAAAACCCAGCAGTAGTTTTACAGACCAGCAATTATTTGCTGCAGCTTAGTTGGAGAAATGAGGAATATTATGCCCAAGTGAAAACACAGACAGACAGGTGATCTCATCAACCATGCTCTGTCTCACAAGTGACCAGGAGATGCACAGTACATTCTGCTAAAAGCCCAGGCCATTTTAAAGGGTAGTGCTGACATTAAAACGTGCAGCTGTGCACTGTGTGCAACTGTGACAGGGGAGGTTAGAGCAGATGTTGTGTTTTTTCCACCTTTGTGTAGGTGCAGATAAACTTCAGGTTTGTGCACCGATGTACCAACCACCACTCTTGCATCTCTTGTTTCAAGAACCAAAAAGACAGCACATGTAACAGAAAGCATCCAAGCAGTCAGAATGAACATATTGGTCCTGTCATTGGATATGTCTGGGCTCCATCCTGGCAGAAAAGGCTTTGATAATCTTAAAGGAATTTTAAAATAAAATTTAGTATTTGCTGCCTGTTCTCAACGATGGGATTTATGAATCATTTTAGAAATGTCTGTTACTGTAACTAAAGCTTACTGCAGAAAAATGTCCACCCACAACATCACCTCCTGGATCATCAACAGTCCGTGGGTGCTCTCATGGCTCTCCTAACACAGTACAACCAAAGTTTGGCTCTGTGTAGCTGAAGGGATTAGGGACAGAGCTCATGAAACTGCCAGAACTTACCTGACTGCTCTGCTGCATGAGTATGGCCAGCATCAAGGTTCCACTGAGTAAGGGTAAGTCCTTCCTTGGCCAATTCAACTAGATCCTGCAGGTTCTGAATATCCTTCTGGCTGTGAGATAAAATCTGCCCATCTCCTTCAGGGCCTGACTTGAATTCATCACAAATTTGGTCTCTAACCTCTCTACAAGTGGACTCATGAGAACCAAAACCAGGCTGAATTTGCTGGGATATTTTTGGCTGACCAGATCCTGCTGATGGCAGAACATCCTCTGGTTTATGATTCTGATCAAAAGAGGGGAAAAAAACACCAATAAGTTAGGTCTTGTGAGTATTTTCAGAGCTCAGAATACTCTAGTTCATACTTTGAGAACATCTAGTAAAGAATTACAGAGCATACCTCGGGCTTCCAAGGCAAAAACTCTGTAATTTTATGAAGGACGCTCTGGAGAAAACACAGTTATAAAGGGAAAAAGGAAAAAGGGAACTACAATAGAAAATACAGAAAAAGTGGTTTCACAAGGTGCACGTCTGTGCAGGCAACTGGCAAGGAGGGAGAGAGGATGGTGGAAATGTTCCCAATTCAACATCTAAATATTTCATTATTGCTGAAATGTTTGGCAAAAGCTGTAGCTGAAGCTGCCCAGGTGCTTCTGTTCTGAGATCTAAAATACTTTTGCAGTTGCATGTAACAAAGCCAAACTTTCACCTCTGAGCTGATATTTTCCAGGTTTGATTTCTGTTTCTCACTGAAAATAGTTTTATTTATTGCTAAGTAGAAGCAGCCTAGCCATTTCCGAGAATGGAAGGAATGAGATGGACAAACACGGCCCTGATTTTAAAGGTCTCCCTCCTTTTTAAACTTCTCCGGTGTTTTTGAGTGGGAGGTCAAAAATCCTCACAGAATGGAGTCCCTCCATTACAGCCCTGGGCGGGGAGAAGCCAGGGAAAAACTCTAGAATTTGACAAGGGAAAAAGTTATTAAATAAAGCACCTACATACACACAGTAGTTTTGGAACAGAAGCACCAAACAATCCTTCAAGGAAGGCACAAGGGAAGGAAGAGAAGTAATATTTCTTCTTGGAAGCAAGCATGTTGTAAGATGAGAGGTTAAAAGACTTTTGTCCCCTCTGAAGGGGCTTTTTATAGAAATACAGAGCATTGAAAGAGGCGGGAGATCCAGATGAAAAACAGAATGAAACAGTGGAACTGAAAACAAGATCAAAGCTCGTGTGCCAAGAGTCAGTGGGATGCATAGGGAAAGCCTGAAGTGCAAATGCTTCACTTTACAATTCAGGGCACCCTCACCTTCTCTGTGAAAGGCAGAAATATCAGTCTTCAGTTTAAACTTTTCACCTAATTCTTTGCTGCCTGAGCACAACACAGAATCACATCCCAAGTTGGAGGGGACTCACAAGGATCACAGAGTCCAACCCCTGGCTCCACAAAGGACCACCCAAATCCAAATCCTGTGTCTGGAAGAGGTGTCCACATGCTCCATGAGCTACAGCACTTTGGGTCAAAAAGCAGGGTAATGTGAGCCTTGGTCTTCTCTCCAAAAGTGAGGAATGAAAGTTCAAGATCACAAAGTCTAACTGTATGACCAGGGGACAACAGTAAAGAAGTGAGTACGCAAAAGCAGGGGGTCACATTTAATTATCAAGTGATGCAACAGAAAAAAGTTGCAGGGCAAGGGACCTAGGACACATACATACCACAGTGAGGACAAAAGAGTGTCCTACCTGCACAGGCTTCCAAGGTTCAATTGCAGGGGTTAATCCAGCAGCATAGAATGCTTCAGGGTCACAGGGTCCTGTCAGAGCACTGAAATTCCACAAAAAGCAGTCCTTGTTTTTGGGCAATGGCAAGAGCCAGGCTGCTTTCCCAGATTCAACCTCCAAAATCCTGCTGGTGGGAAGCTGAGGAGTGGGAGGGAATTCCACCTCTTGTGCAAGCAGCATAGCTACGCGCTCTTCTATCCTCTTGCGCACCTTCTCTGGATCCTGCAGCAGTAAGGGTGGAGGGGTAGTTGGGCCCCTTCTACGTCGCCTTTTTTCTTTAAGAAGAAAAGGAAGGAAAACCCAAATAAACAAACAGTTGACCACATAGGGCAGAGGAGCTCGATGTGCTAGCTCCTGCAAGTGTTGTAGTCAGGGACAACCAAAACGTAGCTGCAAGCTGAACACAGCCCTTAGCATTTCTGCAAGGAGTCCGAAGCCTCGTATCATCCCTGTTGGAGAAATGAAGTCCAGAAAAGATGGACTCATGCTTGCACAGCTCTGCTGTATGCTGAAAGATGTCACGTCTCTACAAAATCTGACCGTTATGGATACAGTTGATATCCACGCAGTGCACCTCCCAGACCCACAGAACGGTGCCTACATATACAGGTTTCAACCAGATCCCAGCGTTGCACTGAAAAGGGAGTGAAAGAAAACAACCAAACCAATCTATGAAGGACTCTTTTTGTGCATATGTGTGTGTCATGGTCACTGATAGCATCAAATCACAGCCCCACAACCACAGCACAGCTACTGTTTGGCAATCCTGTGTTTTACTACCTGTCTCTTACTAAAGCCCAGCCCCTAATCCAGCTGGCAGTTTGTACCGGCAGGAGGAGATCTGAGGTCACTAAGAGTGAAGTGCCCCCTCTGTACAGCACTCAGGACTCTCCACTGACCAGCTGTCTTCCTTTCTAAACCCTTGATGTACACTGAAAGAGCAAAGCACAGGCTCAACAGCATGTAAGATACATAATGTCTGCCCTAGGAAGAGAACAGAGAGAAGCTGCATCAGTCCAGGCTGCAGTAGGATGAACATGAAAAAAATCTACTGCAGGCAGTGTTATTTATGCGTTACTTCTTTTTACTTCCACAGCTTACAGAAAAACAAGAGCCCATCTTAAGGACAGATCTTTTACAGGTTCAAAACAATCAGTGGACAGAAAAAAAAAGCAGGAGATGCATAAGAGATTTCACTAAAACCCACAGACATGACGCAGTCTTTCTTGGCTGCGTGTGGATTCTACACACTGCTGAAGCTCTGACAGCTTAAATAAAATATAAACAGGGCTGTCACCCCTCCTGTATCCAACAGGAAAGTGTAAGTGAGGAGCAGGCTGAGTTACATCATTCCTCCAATAACAGTCTTTGACATTAATTCACTTTAACACATACCTGATCCTGGCTTCCATTTGATTGGCAAAGCAGCCACTGGTTTCACATTTGTTACTGATTTTGCTTGTTCCTGCTTTTCTTGCTCCAACAGAGAGCGTGACATCGCCATAGCAACCAGCAAATCTTCATCCTTAGTCTCCATTTTTGCCCTCTTCTGCTTGTTCTTCGAGTCCTCTTTGGAGGAGACTTTTCGCTTCGACCTGCTTGGCTGATTGCTGAAATGTAAGAATGCAGCAGGAAGCCCGATTTAACATGACTGAGACAAGAAACGTTAAGCACTTCAGAGAAGCTGCTCTACTTCATCAGAGAGATTCCCATATCTGGGATAATGAGAAACTATTTGGAGCGCCTTCTTTCCCAGCAGAGATCAGATTCCTTATAACCCATGGAACTTTGAGAAAACCTTATTTTGAAAAGGTAAGCATCAGACCACAACAGTGACTTAAGTTTTGTGTGTTTTTTTAAACATCTTGATCTCCATCCTGAACACTTCAAAAATGTGTATGAAAAGGCAAAAACTAAACAAAGCTGAAGCAGGATGAAAACAAACTCACAAAAAAGGCAACAAAAAAAAGCTCTCCCGGTCTGCTGTGCAGCACCACTTCCTGTACTGCGAAGATTCAGCTCAAACCCAAGACAGCAGATGCTGCTTTACACTGAGCACATTTCAAAACACCACTCTGCTTCCTCCCTGGCTCGAGGTGTGAAGTGCATGCATCCAGTACAGCCACCAGCTGAATAGCTGAGGCACTGGCAAGACAGATGCTGAAGACAGACTGTGTACACTAATACTGTGTGCTCTGCTTAATAAGCTCAAACACACCATTCAGCTTTACTGCACGACTGCCTCACAGAGCGCAAATATTTCTGATAAAACAGTGTAAGATAACGTACTCCCCATTTTGCTGCTGCCTGCTGACTTTTAAAGTCATTCACCACCATTCATTTCTGAAGGAAAGCACGACTTCTCCAGCTAACTACTACATTCTCCTCCTGTGGTACTGGGTCATGGTTCTGCCCAATCTTCTTCGGACTTGGGCCCACAAGGGCCTGCCTTGCTTCTACAGCTCTTTCCAAAGACTGCAAGGTCAGTGTCTCTCAGGACAAAGGAACACTTTGCATCTCATTGCTTTTAAACTAAGACAGGGCAGGTTTAGATTGGATATTAGGAAGAAGTTTTTCACCCAGAGGGTGGTGACGCACTGGAACAGGTTGCCCAAGGAGGCTGTGGATGCCCCATCCCTGCAGGCATTCAAGGCCAGGCTGGATGTGGGCAGGGCAGCCTGGTCTGGTGGTTGGCGACCCTGCACATAGCAGGGGGTTGGGACTGGATGAGCATTGTGGCCCTTTTCAACCCAAGCCATTCTATGATTCCATTTTCACCACTTACTTGGGAAACTGAAGAGGTGCCTCACTAAGTGTGGACACCTGCATCTGCACTGCCTGAAGAAGCATCTTAGGAGGAACATCCATCTCGACAGCACAGCGTTTCAAGTGACTGACTCGGCTTTGGGGGGTTTGGAATTGCTTCCCACAGATGGGACATTCAGGGACTGCTGGTTTGCTGGAGGATGACATCTGTGCTTCTTCCATCTCATCCAGACACCTGTGAGACAACAGCAAAGCTTTACAACTATCCACGCTAAAATTTAAGCCCTATTGAAGAAAAGGAAGTACAATCACCTCACATCTTTAACTGCCAAGGAAACAACCCCTAACGAAATACAAATTAAGTGCCTGCTGCTGTGATGGCTATGACATGTAACAGATAGCTGAACATTACAGCCTCAGAGGCATATTAACAATACGCTGCTCAGAAGCAAGTGCAAGTAATAAACTTCTCCTAAACTGTACTGGGTGTCCATCATCTAATCCCTCTTTCTGAATCCATTCTAACATTCCAGCTAATTTATAAACCACCATTAAAAATGGAATCACCCGACCAGAGAAGCAGTAAGTCCTCCTCACCCAAAACGTGGCTATTTCTTGTCACTGATCACTTTTGCAGGCATGACCTCATACAGTGCTGAGAAAGCAAGCCATCTTCAAGGCAGACATCCCACTTGACAATGGCAGCATTTTTTGCCACAGAAAAGCAGAGCAGTTGAAATGAATGCTGCACTCTAGAGTGCTGGACAATTAGCTGCTAATAATTTCTGGTATGCCAAGATCATGTAAAAATTGTTACAGGTTCTTTTTCCATCCTCTCCAAAGAGATATGCAGTACCTGTTTTTGTTACAAAGCATGTTATAAAAAATCACTCCCTGATTAGGAAATAACATACAGAACCTGCAGACAAAGGGTTGTATAAGAGACCATTCATTGGATGTACTAGGACTGGTGATTACCAGTTTGCCAGCACATCTATCTATCTGCAGCTTTACATCTTATGATGAAGACTGCTCTAAAAAAATCCACAGCCAATAACCTTGTAATCTCATCATATGATCATGTTTAAAACTCAGAAAGAAGACAATTCCCAAACTCATTCCTGACACTGTCACTGTTTTAGAGAGTTTGTACTCCCAGTAAGTATCTGAAGACAGAAACAGCAGCAGCACCTCCAAAAACACAGCTGTAGACAGTGCATGTGAGTGCGAGCTGCTCAATAACAAGTTGTAGGACTGGGCAGATCAAATCCTTCTTCAGCCTCTTCAAGTGCTGACATTCAGAAAACACAATTGTTCAAATGCGCTGTTTCTGATATCTCCTCAACAGACTGTTAATGTACAAGAAGCCATCTGCACACAACGTATTAACAGGATTCGGTATTTACAAGTAAGGAAACTGTTCAATTAAGGGCACTGATTTCAGCTTAGTTGCTCATCATTCTGATACGGCCTTCCCTTCTCTCCATTCTCACTGCCAAACGCTGTAATGCAACTTTGCCATCTTTCCGAACGCTTTTCCCTCAGCAAACAACTCAGGTATGCACTGACATGTTAAATGACCTTACGAAAACAATTTTTAACAAAATAGAGCAAAATATCACTTTGTGGGTTGAAATTGACAGATCTGCAATAACAGCTCCTCATTAATTTTGCTAGCCACTCGACAATCACAGCCCCTCCGAGGCACTACTGATAAAAGCAGCCTTTGCCTTCACACGTTTCTGCAGAAGCCCTGCAGAGCAAGACAATCAGCTTCTGCTTTGAGATCAAAGCAACTTGCTAATTCAAGACGTAAAGGTCAATGTCACCTCACAGATTACCATGTTCTGTTAATGGCTAAGCTGACTGAACAGGGAGAAGATGCAGAAAGGACTCATCCTGCTGGTCCTTCACCTGTTGACATGCTGCTCTCGTCGCGTTGAGTTCATAGCTGAGAGATCCTTCTGGCAGATCTGACAGAA
This sequence comes from Alectoris magna, assembly GCA_030625065.1. Lineage (NCBI taxonomy): Eukaryota > Metazoa > Chordata > Aves > Galliformes > Phasianidae > Alectoris > Alectoris magna. The sequence continues at coordinate 2,405,246 of CM060575.1, read as the reverse complement.
GAACAAGCCTGCATCCTCCAGGCTTTCCAGGGACTCCTTTTGTGTTTCCTGCTGAAGGGCCAAAGCCAGAGCACCGTCGTGCTGCATGGATGGAAGATCGTGGAGATCTGGCAAAGAAAGGAAAGATGATAAGCTAAGACAGAACGAAGAACCCCGTACGAAAGGCAAGGAGCTGTTACACTTGTCACTGCTAAACTAGACGCACAAAAGTCAGTTGTACAATCTTCCTCTTGTATCTTCACATCTTTTCTCTCACAAGGCGATGTACAAAAGGTGCTCTTCAAACAACACAGAACTGCACTACTCTGGGAGCAGTGGGTGGCATTCATAGCACATCGCATCTCTGAGCCAAGGCAGGTAAGCTTTGGCTAAAGTTGCTAAGAATGTGGGATCTTATACATAACTACACAGATTTTGTGTTGGTGCAGAAACAGGGCCTCAACTTAAAAAAAGAGTGAAATCAGAGCAAAATTTTCATGAATTCAGTTCACCTGCATAGAACACCCTACCTCTGTAGAGTTCTTGGTGGGCTACCAGTGATGGGGTCATTCTGTAAGTTATACCCACCTCTCAAGGGAAGGATGACACGGTGGACTGATCCTTCCAGAACTTCAACCTGTTTCCAAGAAACCAACTATCCCTCCAGAATCTAACGTGAGATTGATTCAGGCTCAGGAAGGGGCTTGGAGAAAGGAACGGATAATCCTTTAACATCTGAGAAAGCAAGTTTTCTAAGTGATCTGGAATGCTGCATGTGCAAGGAGCCACTGGGCTAGCTGGGAACAAAGCCCAGGAATCTGGGCTCCTTCTCAGGCAACCACTCTAAGCAACTCACAGCACTCTTTCTGCACGTACAAAAGCAAAGAGGACAAACTTACCATTCTCTGGTGAGTTCTGCTCCTGGCTTTCACCAGCAAAATCTCCGCTGGCTAAGGACTTTGGCAAGCTACAATCTGTGCTGTGTTTCAGCTGATCAGGAGCCACCCTCTTGAACTGCTGCATTCTCTCCACTACCAGCTCTGCTACCCGCATCTTTGAGCCTGTGAAAGGTGGTATCTTCGAGGTGGGTGAAGAACAGGTCCCTGACTGCGTAGCAGGATGGAAAGATAACGTTGTCTGGGAACAACCACTCCGAGTATTTACTAGAAGAGGAAAAAAAAACCCAGAGCTTTCCCAGTCAGTCTTAAACACATCACTGAGCTGCCCAGATTGCCGCTGGGAAGCCTTCCCCAGCAGCAGCCTAAGCCAGGCTCAGCTTTGCAACACTTATTCTTAGACAGACAACTGAAGGTGTTTAGTTATTAGGCGACTTTGTGATTGATAACCACAATAACAGTATCAAGCTTTCCTGCTACAGTGCAGTTTAAATACTTCTCCATCCCTTTCAGAGAGGAATATTAAGGAAGACCTTGTCTGAAGGTCATTAGCGAGGGGAACAAGTAACACAGCCCTAAAGCCCTGCTCTTCCCAATGCACAACATCCCGATGCTCCTGCTGTTCTTTGCTCTGATCTCCAAAGGTGTTTTTCTAAATTCTGATATTGTGGAAATCACTGAATAATGACTCCCTAACAGATTCCATTGTGCTAACATTTCATCTTACAAAAGATGAAGCATCTTATAACATCCAACCTAGCAGTGTTCTCTGTACAAACGCCTAGATAAGCCTAAGTAGCTAAGTACAGATGGAAACACAAGATGTAAACTCCTTCAAGCAGTGCTGCTGTATGTCTTCTCCAGGTGAAGAGCTCCACTGAACTACAGTCTTATCAGTTAGTGTGTTTTCTGTTTTGCTTGACTCACCTGTCAGAGTCCCCTGGCTACAGTCACTGGCTGTGGTACTCAGCTGGCTGGCAGGAAAAGGGCTTCTGCTTCCATCCCCTTCTGAAGTCTCACCACTACTGCAGGCCACAGTGTCACTGTCTTCTTTATGCCCCAGTGTTTGTATCTTAGGACCCAAATCCTGAAGCAAGCTTTTTTGCTTTACTGCTGGAAAGAGGTGATGGTTTTGGCTCTTAGCAGCAGCTTTGCCTCTTCTTAGTCTGCTTTTTGCTGCAGTGTTCTTTGATCTTTTCTGAGCCCTCTTTGCTGCCTCAGCATCCCCAGATTTTTTCTTCCCTTTACCCAAAAGATTCGCCCACAACTCTTTAAAATCATTGTCCTGTTCATCCATTGGCCTGCAGGCTCCAGTAACACTGCTGCCTAATGACACTGTGTGGACTGAAGGACAGCAGAAGATAGCAGAATCAGCTCAGATGTGTATCCTACATTATCTTTTCCATCACCTCCAGGAGCTCTGGACTCCAGAATTCACTGAGGTCAAAACAGTGGGCATTTCCTCATTGTTCTGAAGGTTCCTTCTTCCACACTTAATTCGCAGCCATATTCTCTCTTCAAGGACCCCACTTGCCTTCACATACACTGCACTGACAAGCCGGCTCTTCAGATTTCTCTAGACTGTAAGGTAAACACTGCAGTTTGTGCAGAGCACACATAGGATCTTCTTGGTATGCTACAGGGCTTCAGAAAGACACCTATCAAAGCCCTGAAACAAAGAAATGCAAAAGGAGGTTACGTAGGGCGTTATACGCACATGCAGGATGTGAAAGGTCGGGGTATAACTCAGAGGGAGAACAAACCTTGTACAGAACAATAAAAGAACAAGCATGTACTGACTCAAACCACTACAGCTACACTACAGGCAAAGATGAGCCACATCAGGAGAGAAGAGGAAAGCTTTGAAATCACGTATCTGATACTGGGTGGGCTTCTGCCCAGGGGCTCAGGACTTGGACTGTTCTTTCTTAAAATAAATTCATACTTACACTTGTGACAGAGCACCTTTAACAAGGATAGCCTCACTTCATTCTGAGAAGTAAATAAAGGGAATTTCTTGCATTTCAAGAGGTTTTCTGGAACAAGTCTTAGAAAAACCTCTATCTGGCATGTTCATCTTTCCTGGCCTCCACGACCTGCTCACATTCAGCATTAGCTCCCCTGCTAACACTGAACTCCTCCTGTAAGTACTCCGTAAACTACAGCACTAACCATGTCACACAAACTGCTGTCAAATACACAAGGTAAACAGACTAAACAAATGATATTTCAGGGTTTCTGCATCTTTTTCAGATACAGTAAACTAGCTATACTAGCTATGAATTACTTGGAAGAGCACTACCTGCAGTATCCAGATGGAAATGTCATCAATCCCCAGGCAACATTAAAACTAGACCTCTATTCTTAGACATTTTGATTGTCCTCTTCTTCCCAGTCCTAAGCTTGCTACAGTTCTGGCTGTTTTACCAGAGGTTTTATATTGCTCCCCAAACCTAATTCTTTCTAACAGTGTGTTTCACTTGGAATGGCAGCAACTGTGGTTCAGTTTCTCCAGCAAAGCTCTGGGCACCGAAAGACTCCAGAGCAGGAAAAACACGGGCAAGATTGTTTTCTCAAATGGTTTGGCTGCAGACAGGCAAGGCTGAGGAATGCTGGTTACACACTTTCATGGGTCAGCCTTTCCTATAAGCAATTACAGATGTTAATGGATTTATTTATTTTAGACATAGCCTCCTGAATGAGCAGAGGATTTCGCTGTGAATCTTGGAGTCATTTCCTGTCAGAGAGAAACTGAAGTTTTATGTAGCCAGTTCATATATTTCACTTTCCTGGACAGAATCTTGGTGTAGTTATCACTGTAAATTTACCATTTTCTTCTAAGTAGGAGACAGTGTGTGCAGAAAAATAGAATCTCACATCCTCCATGACCTTAAATACTTCTCACAGACACACTTGTACTGTCAGCTTATTTATGGTCAGTGCCTGATAGTAAATTTTGAACCAGATCTGCACTTTTATGTTTGCAATCAATATTCAGTGTCCCACGAAGACCACGTCCAACACAGAAACAATGCAAAACTGATGAAGAATTTATGTCTTACCCTTCCCTTTCCAGACTTGTATGCAGAGGCTCCTGCTCTGCATCTCAGTGTTTCCGATGCTGCTGCTGTTGGTGTACCTAACAGCCAGTTTTGGCACGAGTTTGTAGAGCTGGAAAAGCAATGGCTTTGAAAATAACTGCTCTCAGTATAGCATTCAATTCATTTTGGAAGGATTTAGGACTCTACAAATCACAGAAGCTGGTCAAACAAAATAAATGCTGGCACTTACCTATCCACTTAGATGCCAAACCTTTAGCCCAATTGTGCCGGTCATGTAAATGTGGATCATCAAAACAGTACAAAGCAAGATCAATAGGAATGAAAATTGGAACCTGGAAAGTGAAAGAAAAAGGTGAGATTTAGTGTACATTGCACGGATTGTTCTTCTTGATCATAGTTCCAGGGTGTGGGAGGAGGGAGAAGGAAATGATACGTTCCAACGGTGCTGAGTTTTGCCACTTGCATTGACCTATGTAAGTAAAGAGGTGACCTGCACACGTCGCTCAGGATCTGCTCAGCTCAGCACTGCAGGCTGAGAGCCCAGCAGGCAGAACGGGTCAGACGGGATGGAGAGAGCCCTGAGCAACTGCTCACAGCCAACCCTGGGTGAGCAGAAGCTTGGACCAGAGACCTTCCGAGTCACCTCCAGCCCAAGTCATCCTACGATCCTTCAAACAGTCCGTCATTGCCTTTCCCATCTGGGACTCATTTTGTTTCCTAGTAACTTTCTTGAAAACCAGAATGGCAATATTTCATTCTTTAAAAGTCCATCAATGTTTACTATCCTCATTGTCCATCCACACTCCATGCTCAGCCTTTCTGATCCTGCAGTTTTTATGGTTACAGGCATCTACTGAACGAGCTCCCAGAGAAAGAAACACTCTTACATCAGGTCTCTCTCCCTTCTTACTTCATTGACTGTCCTTTGTTGAGACAAGGAGCACAGAAGCTCCAAATCTACTCTCTTTAGACCACTTAATACTTTATTAAATATGTATCACATCTTCCAGTGTTTTAGAGAACAGACAAGAGCCCTTCTATTGTCTCTTGCCCAGGAGAACCCCTCCTGGTCCCTCCCGACCTCCATCAGTATTCCCTGAACCTTCACAAAGGATTTCTAGGTAAACCATACTAATCTGTTCTTTATTTCATGGTTTGCTGACAAATTCAAACCATCCCACTGAGATAGAAATACACAATGATGGACATCTCTGAAGAACTCTATGATCATTTCAACCACTTTAATAAGGACACTTCAAACACTTACATGCTTGCAATTACTTAGTTCAGTCTCAGAATCCTTCTAGGA